>JAUMJK010000366.1:780000-1389617 GCA_033558105.1 Coccyzus lansbergi
TGATTTCCTGCACAAGAATGTATTGGTAGAGACATATGATTTCTTTGAAAGAAACAGAAATTTTCTGACAGAAAGAGCTTGCATTCTTTTTTTCCTGACTAGTCCTGCTGATAGTTCCCTATTGGTGGTTCAAGCACTAATATGAGGTACCCTGCGGAGATCAAGGCTCCCTCAGGGTGGTGGGGAGTGCCGAGGAGCCCCGGAGTAGGAATGGGGCTCTCCCAACAGCCCCGTGCTGAAGGAAGATGATGAGAGCTGGGGTTGCTTAGCCTGGAGAAGAGGAGGCTGAGAGGAGACCTCATTGCTCTCTATAAATACCTGAAGGGAGGTTGTGGAGAGGAAGGAGCTGGACTCCCCTCCCAAGTGACAGGGGACAGGACGAGAGGGAATGGCCTCAAACTCCCCCAGGGGAGGTTCAGGCTTGACACAAGGAAAAAATTCTTCACAGAAAGGGTCATTGGGCACTGGAACAGGCTGCCCAGGGAGGGGGTTGATTCACCTACCCTGGAGGTGTTTAAGGTGTGAGTGGATGAGGTGCTGAGGGACATGGGTTAGAGATTGGTGGGAATGGTTGGACTCGATGATCGGGTGGGTCTCTTCCAACCTGGTTGTTCTATGAGTCTATGATTTAGCAAAAGTTGATGACCATCAGTTAAGAAAACATCAAACTGGCAATCCAATGATCCTTCAGCAAAAAACTCAGCAAAACAGCAAAAAAAACAGCAAAAAAAGATACCATTGTAACTGTAAGGAAAAGCCCGAAGTCAATGTTTCAGCCATAATAGAGCAGCTCATGGAAATTAATAACAATTTCCCATTTACAACCTTTTCCTTTGTTTTTGCAGTAGAATCATTCCCAAGGTACAACCAGCTTCAGACAATAATTACCTTGACAGGTGCTGTATTAAATTCATCCTTTCTCCCATGTTCATAGTAAGAAGAACTGGCTTAATCTTAAAAAAACTGGTGCTAACTCCACCTTCTTTTCCTGCTGAGGGTGTTTTCTTACTCCCCACGCTGTGAGCATTGCCTGGTTTCTTACTCCATACCTCTCCGCCAGAGTTTACAGGGTTCATGTATAAATTACAATTCCCCCTTATTAATCTAATTGATCGTTGGGTTCCAAATGCATATGCAAGATCTTTTGAAACCTTTTAGACCCCTGTGGTTCAATATCAATCTCAAAATATTAAAAGCATCTTGTGGAAAATTAGAAAGCAGATGAGACACTTTGGGACTGGAGATGCTGTAGAAACTGAAACTTTTAAAGCAGCGTAGACGCAATTATTGAATGCTGCCACTGCTCAAAAGGGCTTTTAATTTTATTGGCTCTCCTGTAATTGTTTTGTACTTTTGCTCTGTCTGCGCAATGTGGCTAAGAGGAATTCAACTTAAATGAGAAACAACGTTTAGATGAAACCAAATTAAGTCTTACACCTTGGAGGTTTTGTTTCAATCTTCTTTTTCATGCCGATTTATCAGGCCCCGACACTGCACTATGAGAACTTCTTAGAATCATAGAATCACCAGGTTGGAAGAGACCCACCGGATCATCGAGTACAACCATACTTATCAAACACTAAACCATGTCCCTCAGTACCTTGTCCACCCGTCCCTTAAACCCCTCCAGGGAAGGTGACTCAACCCCCTCCCTGGGCAGCCTGTTCCAATGCCCAAAGACCCTTTCCTTGAAAAGTTTTTTAACTAATGTCCAGCCTGAACCTCCCCTGGAGGAGCTTGAGGCCATTCCCTCTCGTCCTGTCTGCTGTCCCTTGGGAGAAGAGCCCAGCTCCCTTCTTGGAGCAGATAAGACCAACTTCTGGAAATACAAGCTCACATTCCCACTTCATGAAAAGAAACTGGAAAACACATAAAAACGGAACACAGATCTCTTCAACGTGGAATGCTTTACCAATTCCTATTTGCTTACACACCTTTTCCTCTAGATTCGAAATGTTTTGGGAAAGGGGTATTTCTCACAGCGACATTATAGTTGGACTCGATGATCCAGTGGGTCTCTTCCAATCTGGTTGCTCTATGATTCTATGATTATAGCTCTCTTGGATGTCATCCTTCCTGGGAAAGAGAAGACTGCATCCAGCAATATACAGTCTGCAGAGTCATGACTGCAGGTGGCATGGTTGTTCCAACAGAATTAGTGTAACAAACACTGTTATTGTGATTCCTCGCAAAGACAGTAGTTGTTTCCTCAAGAAAAGTAGAGGAAAATGTTCCTCTGCTTTTGCTCCTTTTTCTTAGCTCTTATCAAAGCCTGCACTAGAAATGAGTTGAAAGGAATCAAAACAATCACACTGCTCATTCTCCCAGAAGAAAGCGCGAATAAAACTCAACCAATATCTCAAGGAATTTTGTTCCACCCGAAAGGGACAGTTGTTGAATTTGAAACACCTTTGTAGTGTCTTAATGAAATATTTACTGTTTTCAAGTGCCACGAAGCGACATGAAGTTTGAAATACTGTGGAGCAGTATTTTGAGAGTAAGAGGTTAATAGTCTAATGAGTCTAATTTAGAATTTTCAGCCAACATTTAGAGGCAGATCTTAAATATCTAATATTTTACAAGGACTTAGGAGGCTTTTACGATATGTAATACTAAACACAACATTACAAATGACTTATTATGACATACCAGCAAAATGACATTAAAAACAAATAATTAAAGAAAAAATATTGTAAAAGATCTGCACAGTGAACTAAATTGTAAAGGAAAAATCCAACACACAACAAGTGCAATTACATGAATCGCAAAGAAAACTCTCAAATTACAGTTATGAAAAAAAAAATCGAAATTACTAGAGAGCATTTGTTAAAATTAGGCCATATTTCTAAATTATTCCTTCTACAGGGGCCTTTCTGTGTCCATAATGAGCTGAATTTAAAAGTGGAGAATACTGAGCAGAGTCCTCTCACTTCTGCAGGTTACTAGGGTGAGTATTATGGACCCTAGTGAAGAAGGTAACAGGACAACAAAGTAGAATGAAATAGGGAAATCAGGAACATTAAAGAAGACATGTTCAGAAAAATAAGCAATTTACAGAGAAAAGTGAATTATGAGAGTTGGCATAATTTATCTGAATCCTTTTCTCTGCTATTTTTTTCATTTTACTTCTTGGTTTAGAGAATTTAGTCACACAGCTCAATATATCTGATGCTTCTTAACTCCCTCTGTGTATAAAAGGCTAATGTTAGGCAAGTCCTTCATCTCCAGTCACCCCAAAAAAAAGTTTCCATGAAACCTCTCATTCTACATTCAGCATCAATGGAGTTCCTCCAGTAAAAAGTAAGACCTATAAAAATATACAAGATATAGGAATATTCACCGGCTGATGAGAATAAAGATGGAAAACAGGCTGAGAAGCAGTTATGGGAAGGTCACAGCTGCCTCTCTCTATCCAATTTCGAGTTAGCCTTAGTAAAGGAAAAGGCTACCTCACAACACAATCCTAATTCAGCAAGGAAAAAGCAATCATAAAGGAAAATCATCTGCCTGCTGTGGTTGCAAAGAAAAAGAAATAAGACTGGTTTTATATAGGGAAAATATAAATTAAAATATGTAGACTCATGTACAAAAGGCAGAAGACAAACCTTTGAGAAATCGAGCTTTTATTACTCTGATTTTACCAGTTATCTATTTCAGTTCAATAAAGAGTTATGAATAAAAAAAACTTTTTTCACCAACCACAATGCTGTTTCACCTACAGTCAGAACCTCTTTCTTCCCCATAGCTGAGATCTATGACCTCCTCCTGCTCCCCCAGCTAATATTGCCTATTGCCAACCAGGAATGGTTGGACTCGATGATCCGGTGGGTCTCTTCCAACCTGGTGATTCTATGATTCTATCTTAGAGGTCTTTTCCAATCTTGATGATACTATGATTCTAATAGTCCATCACTGCAATATTCTTAACACATCTCATTTTTTTCCTTTTGAGACCCCATCCCAGGAAAGCCCACAAAGACTCTGTTGTCTTCCCAGTTCGCAGGTCAGCAATGGCAAAGGCTGTTACTTCAGTTGTGATTCATGAAACAGTGACAAGGGATCCCCTTTATTCTTCCTCGTAAGGATGTTGGATAAGACCACAACTGGATAATAAGATAAACTTTCCCTATAAATCCTGACTCAGTGTCACTCTGCAAGAAACCACAGCATCATTCAACTGTAAATCAATAACGAAGATGTTAAATGGGCGTAATTTGCCCACTAAAGAGTGCAAAGAAGCCAGGAGCAGCTGCTAAATAAGCTTTTTTTTCCCCCCCCACCTGCCACCTGATAACCTAAGGACTGGGCAAGGCTCACTCACAGTTCTCCATCCATCTTGCAGGATCAACGCATTATCTACAGATTCGGATAACCACCTTGTTCTCAATACCTCCAGTCAATTACTATCAGAGAAGACTCATATTCTTCCATTTACTCCTACACGTCAACATCACAATCAAGGCAAAAGTCATAACGCTCCAATATCCAAAATTCAGTTAATTGATTCCCTCTGGGTATCAAATCCCTCCAGCACTGCAGTTATTGCTGCATCAATCATATTGCTATTCATACCAAAGAATTAGAAAGATGTCCAAAACACTGAAATATCTTGCTACTCCTGTCCTCAGCTTCTCCTCCGGCCATTTCTAAGCACACCAATTTTCCTGATAACGCATTTAAAATTCTGTTTCTCTCAAAGGATTTGATTGTACCAATAAATCCGAGCCTGGACTCTGATCGGATCCCCAAAATGGTCCAGCCCCTAAATTACTCCAAAATTCCTGCTATGCTCTCAATTATTTTTAATCCATACCTTAAACAAAGATGTTTACCATTTATTTGGGAATTACTGTGTCCTAGAACCACTGATAACTCACATTAACATTTTCCAAGTAATTCAGGTTTCCTTTAGTAGTAAATAACATGTCTACATTTTCAATCTCACCTCCAAGTATGTCAATGTCTATCTTTTTCCCAGAGGAACTACTGACAAAGGCATGAGAATTGCATCAACAACATCATCTTTTCCCTTTTCAGTAAACTACAAATTCATTCAAACAACAAAACTCTTCCAGGTCAAAGTCTCGGGGTCAGTTACTTGTCCAAGCAACTGCTGCAAGTTTGCTGCTCATAAAATACACATTCAAGCAGTGTATGAATGAATGTGTATTTTACACTTCATAATAACACTGAAGAACGGGTTCTTCAGTGTTACCTGACTACAAATGAGATGATACATTCATATATAAACAAGGATCAATACAGTAATTTGTGGATGAACTCCTGTGGTCAAAAGTAACACCAATAAATTCCCTCTGAGTCCAAGAGGTCCTTGAGTGGATAGTTGCACCTTTAGCAACACCAAGTCGAAGGACCTAGCCTCTCTTTCAGCAGTTCCTCGCATTGATTTTCTTCTACTTAAAGATATTTGTTTTCACCCTTTAGTTGATTTTTGGTTTTAATACCATATTATTTTCAGGTATTCTCCCACTAGAAGGGAATTAACGGAAACCTGATCCCTGCAGAGGGACCCAGGGAGACCTGAGTTACCTTGAGCAAACCTGTGACAACCAAGACTTCTTACGACACGCACTGAAAAACTGAAGACGACAGCACAATGTATGTTGTTTCCACCATGTATTTTACATTTACACGTATTTCTTCAGCTGTTTTCAAAGATGATGAAAAACTGTTCACTGCAGAAGATGCAGTTTCTGAAGGGAAAAACCCACAGTCATGGAATATTGAAACTGAAATATTTTCCAGTCACCTGATATGAAGTATATCACTGAATTTCCTTTGACTAATTAGAGAAGCTCTTCAAGCTACGGATCGTGTTTTCCTCCCCTGAGCACAGCGATAGTGTAAATAAATAATAATAATTGCAGGGTGAATTAAACTACAGCTTTTTTTATTGCTGAGGAACTCAAACAACGAATAATGCCTCTACATCTATCAAAGAGAAAGCAACACAAGATCAACGAACCATCCTGTCTGCATTTATTTAAAATAAAAATTGTATGTAAATGCATATGCAAATGAGGTGTGGCCCTCAAGCTCCTGGAACCTTGCCAAAGGAGCCTTCAGCGTTGCAACGTTGAGCATCCTATCTACCATATGGTAGTGCCCATCAATCTCAGGAGGGAAAAGGTACCAGCTCCTCACACAGATGGCACCCATCTCAATACCTGTAAAAAGTCTGGGGATGTAAGCGTGAAAACAAGGCTTCTTAAACATTATAAAGAGTGTCCAGCTTTATAATCACAGTTTAACCATTAATGCTACAGAAATATGCAAAAAGTAAGACTGAACTACAGCTGACATGCCTAAAATTCTACTAAGAGGATGTATTGACTGATGATAGACATAAATATGTTGGTATTACCCTTTCTTCATTAGTTGGTGCACTTTAGAATCATAGAATCACAGAATCACAAGGTTGGAAGAGACCCAACCATTCCTTTCAAACACTAAACCATGTCCCTCAGCACCTTGTCCACCCATCCCTTAAACACCTCCAGGGAAGGTGACTCAACCCCCTCCCTGGGCAGCCTCTGCCACTGCCCAATGACCCTTTCTGTGAAGATTTTTTTCCTTATGTCGAGTCTGAACCTCCCCTGGCAGAGCTTGAGGCCATTCCTTCAACAGGAATGAGTGTGCTTGGGGTAGAATAGGTGCATCTACCCTAGTGAGTTAGTTCAGATCATCAGTTTCTGTGCTGATCGCTCTGTGATTTGCATTAATAATATTAAGGCTCCACACAAGCACCATAGATTTCTTCCAAACAAAACGTATCATAGAATAGGTTGGAAGAGATGCACTAGATCATGAGTCCAACCATTCCTATCAAACACTAAACCATGTCCCTCAGCACCCTGTCCACCCGTCCCTTAAACACCTCCAGGGAAGGTGAATCAACTCCCTCCCTGGACAGATGTACCCTAGGGATGCATCTAACCTGTTCCCACTGCTACATAGTCCACAGAACATTCCCAGGTCCAGAGAGAACATTTCTAAGACATTTATAGGTTTTATCATCATAGTTTCACAGTGTTCATGGACTCCTACTGCCCCACACTATGATCGATGAATATAGAATCATAGAACAACCAGGTTGGAAGGGACCCATCGGATCTTCTAGTCCAACCATTCCTATCAAACACTAAACCAAGTCCCTCAAGACCTCACCCACCTGTGCCTTAAACACCTCCATGGAAGGTGAATCAACCACCTCCCTGGGCAGCCTATTCCAATGCCCAATGACTCTTTCTGTGAAAAACTTCCACCTAATGTCCAGCCTAAATCTCCCCTGACAGAGCTTGAGGCCATTCCCTCTTGTCCTCTCCCCTGTCCCTTGGGAGAAGAGCCCAGCTCCCTCCTCTCTACAACCTCCTTTCAGGTAGTTGTAGAGAGCAATAAGGTCTCCTCTCAGCCTTCTCTTCTCCAGGCTAAACAACCCCAGCTCTCTCAGTCGCTCCTCATAGGTTCTGTTCTCCAGCCCCTTCCCCAGGCTTGTTGCTCTTCTCCGGACTCTCTCCAGGGCCCCAACATCCTTCTTGTGGTGAGGGGCCCAGAACAGGACAGGAGTAACACAGTACCCAGAAGAGAACTGAATGCAGCAGGCACATGGATGTTGCAAAGTATCTCGACTTTCCTCAGTACTTTGGGGGTTCTCACTTCTCTGCAACAGAATTTGGAGAGAGGATTTTTTTTGCTTTTGATATTGAACAGTCACGCCAAAGAACATTCCTGTTCTCCCATGCATACCATTAGCACAGTGTACATCTGAAAAGATGTATTTATATATCTTGGAATCTGAAGTGCTGTGTAATTAGGAGTTTAGATAAGAAATTATCGCAGAGAAACAGAACTTGGGAGTTCTGTCATCTGTTCGGTGCACTGCTTGCGCAGCTCCACGAGGAAGTTGCACGTACACGGCACGGCGCTTTCCCTATTTATAAAGCACCGAGAACATCGGTGCTCCGCTGCGAGGCCCACTCAGTCAAGCTGTGTGAATATCTCATAATGAATAACTCATTTGCACGATTTTTTGACTCTTTGTCTGTTTACATATTGCTGTTTAACGGCAAGGTACTTGTTCCCGCAGTCTGTCTGAAGCAAATCACGCTCGGGAGCAGATGGGAGTTGCCACTGCTACGGGCAGAGCATGGATCTTATGATTTGGCCCAGTGGGAACTAAGGGTACCTGGAAATCTCAGGCTCCCAGGAAGGGAAAATAGTTAACATTGCTTTGACAATGAGCCTTAGTTTGATACATTGCCAAACAAGACACGTAGATTTTGTGTAGCGTTGCCTGTAATCAACCTACTGTGGTATAATTAAGGGACTGGTTTAGCTTAGATATAAGAAACAACTCTCTTTCTCAAATGTAAAATTGGTCAAGGGTTGTTTTATTTTTTTATTATTTTCCTCTAGCTTATTATCCTGCAAGTGAAGAGAACGTTTGTAATTTCTGCTCTTTCTGTTCTCAATTGCGCAGCATCTAAAGTTAAAAAATATCTGGTAAGCACACTTTGCATATTGTACTCCGCATGATTAGCACAGGTCTGTTGGTAACATGAAATCAGCTCAAACAATGGAGGAAAATAAATCATTACTAGGTACGCTGTAGTTGAGATGGAAAAAGCACTAATGGTTGTTAAATGAGCTATATTGCATAGAAGGATTATATTTCAAATGGTATTAAAATTGCTTTGGGAGTGAATGTTCTGACTAATATTATTATTTGTGTACTTGAACTGTGGTGCGATGGGGTTGTATTCCTTAAGAGAGTTTATGAAAAGTACAAATAGATCCTCAGTGCCTTTTTTCCCCCTTATATATTCTAAATAATAAAAGCATAAGTTACTCTTACAGGGTATGAACTGTGGCTTTATCTATTTCTCACTACGATTCAAGAAAGAAAGACATTTTCTCAAATTTTTTTTTTTCTTAAAAACATGTTGTTCTATCAACAACAAAGGAATTAAAAAGTGTATGGATCCCCACTCAAGTTTTAATAGCACAATATCCTAGACTGAGCTGGAATCTGGGAATCATAGAATCACCAGATTGGAAGAGACCCACCGGATCATCGAGTCCAACCATTCCTATCAAACACTAAACCATGCCCCTCAGCACCTTGTCTACCTGCACCTTAAACCCCTCCAGGGAAGGTGAATCAACTCCCTCCCTGGGCAGCCTGTTCCAATACCCAATGACCCTTTCTGTGAAAAACTTCCTCCTGATGTCCAGCCTAAATCTCCCCTGGTGGAGCTTGAGGCCATTCCCTCTTGTCCTGTCCCTTGCGGGAAGAGGCCAGATGCCTCCTCTCCAAAAGAAGAGAGGAAGGGATTCAGAAAGAAAGACCTGCTCATGCCACAAGTGAATATTTTAGAAAAATTCTATTTCCCCCAAACCAGTAAGAGAATTTTTATTGCAAGAATACTGTTGTTCTTTGGAACTGGAGACAGATTGAGACCTGGCTTTTTTTTCAGAGAACCCCTTGACCCGAGACAATCTCTTAACATACTCCTATTCATGATGTAAATATTTAGGAGAAGTTTACATCTTGTTAAAGCTTAGCCTCAGACTCACAAGCACAAGCTGGCTGGGTCTTCATACATGACTGCCTTAACTATGCTTTCTACTAATTACTCACAGACACCACATAGGGGACTCAATTCCAGTCTCTGACTCTAGCTACCTGCTAGGGCTATACCCTTTTCTCCCCCATCCCAGGAGCTCCATCATGAAACTTCAACACACACACATATTGCTCCATCCTGCAGAAGATCCTGCAGGAGTTCTCAATCCTTATCCCAGAATGGTTTAGGTTTGCTTATCCCAGAACGGTTTAGGTTTGAAGGGACCTCAAAGCCCACCCAGTTCCAACATCCCTGCAAAAGGCAGGGAAACCTTCCACTGGATCAGGTTGCTCAAAGATCCATCCAACCTAGGCTCAAACTTCTTTCAGCTGCATCGTTTCATTGGTGGTTTTTTTCCACTTTTACCTTTTCACAGTTGGGAAATTATTTCTAAAATGTGAGGCTTTTCTCCACTGTATGTCTTAGTTTTGGTACGGTGCCACTGTTGAAGGCAAGCTGGCAGACTGTCAGATTGTTTTCAGTAAGTTATACCACATTCAAAGTTAAAATGGGACCATTTATCCATGTTTGTATTTCTGGGATCATGGTTTGTAGAAACAATTCGTTCCAGAAATGGAACTTTTGTTATCATTTTCAGAGAAACATTTGGCAGGATAGGCCCATTAAAAAAAAAAAAAAGTCTTGAAAAAAGAAAAAAACCCCACTACTGTGCTTTTTCAATTCTCCCATCACTCCATTATCAATAACTACAGTTAACATTGCCTTCATAGTCTGTTAAAATAGATCTTTTCCTCTCAAACCCACTTCTTCTTTCGTTTTAGGTCTGGGTGAAAGTCAATATTGCTTAAAATTTTTGTGTGCTTTAAAACATTTTTAGAATAAAAATAGCAGGTCAATGATATGGAATCCAGCTAAGACTGAATTAATGTTTGATGGATCCATCCGGCATGAGGGCACCCAGCAGCTCTAAATCAGAGAATCATAATCATAGAATGGTTTGGATTAGAAGGGACCCTGAAAGATCATCCGTTCCCACCCCTGCCATGGGCAGGGACACCTCCCACTGGATCAGGGGCTCCAAGCCCCATCCAACCTGGTCTCGAACCCCTCCAGGGATGGGGCAGCCACCACTGCTCTGGGCAACCTGGACCAGGGCCTCTTCATCCTTACAGGAAAACATTTCTTCCTAATATCTAATCCAAATCTGCCCTCTTAATCCATTCCCCCTTATACTATCCCTGCACTATCTGATAAAAAGCACTTCACCAGCTTTCTAGAGTTCCTTTCAATACTGGAATCTGTTCTAAGGTCTCCCCATAGCTTTCTCTTCTCTAGACAGAGTTCAATTGATATATTAGTACTGGTATATTATATTGATATATTATATATTCCCAAGTGACAGAGGACAGGACAAGAGAGAATAGCCTCAAGCTCCACCAGGGGAGGTTCAGGCTCAACATAAGGAAAAAATTCTTCACAGAAAGGGTCATTAGGCGCTGGCAGAGGCTGCCCACGGAGTGGGTAGACTCACCTTCCCTGAAGGTGTTTAAGATGTGGGTGGACGATGTGCTGAGGGACATGGTTTAGAGATTGGTGGGAATGGTTGGACTCGATGATCCAGTGGGTCTCTTCCAACCTGGTGATTCTATGATTAGAACGGAGGAAAGGGTGTAATTTAGCTCACAGGCTGAAAAATAACTCAAAATTCAAATTTGCTTGCAAATGGGTTCGTTTTTATTTGCCTATCATCTAAATAATGGTTGTTTCTTTAGCTTTCCCCCAACCTGAGCAGGGTGGGTGAGGTTTTAATCTAATTACTAGTACATTTCACACAAACAAACGCCCCAAATTCTGGGAATTAGTCTAATCACAAATTCAGATCTCATCTGTTAAGAAGGACCACAAATAGATTTTCCCAATATTTGCTTGAAATGAAATGTGCTTCAGAAGCGATGTGGTTTGATTTGACACTTTCAAAGGGGTGTTTATGTGCTTTTACTTTTTAAGCGAAATTTGAAAAGAAATAGATTCAGAGGAAATTTAAATGTTAAATAATCTAAAACCAATCAAAACATATCACTTTGGACAACCATATGAAGCGATTGCAGATTTTAATAACCTGAAAGTGTTTTTAATTCCAATTCATGTTTTTTCCCCTTTTGTGCCAAAAAGTCCTTATTAATTTTTATTTAACTTATCTTTTTTTCAAGCTTCTGTTAATTTTTATATCCTCACCTGAAACAAAGCAAATTAATTATTTGCCTATCTCTATCACAAACTAATGAGAGCATAAGCGACTCAAAAGCCTATTCCACAAATTGTCTCCCTTTCATCTTTAAGTCAAATTTAAGAAGTTTACTTGACTCATTTGTATTAAATCTGCTATGTAGTTTGCTTCTGTTGGACTAGAAAGTTTTATTCTCGTTTAACATTTAGCTGGAATTTCAGTGGCGGTTATTCAATGACCTAAAGGAATTGCGTAGAAAGTTTAAGGTCTGTAAACTCTCCTTTAGTGTAATCTTTTCACCATAAAAATTGCTGAATTTTACTCGCAGAGAAGACTCTTTGTCCTGCAATTTTCAACACTAAAAGGATATGATTTTTATAGTGGTCTCACTTCATTGTTTCTCACTAGTCATGTTCTCCTACAGTTTAATGTAATCAACCAAATTTGAAAATTTGCTTTAAGAAATAATAATCTTTTGCATAAATATCTCTGGATCTGTAGATCTAGGATAATTTCTAACATATCCCATCACTAACCTTCCTAGTTGGTACAGGGTCCATTGACGGCTGGTGTGTGACACTTAGTTTTGTGATTTTTAGCTGATTTTAAATCCATTAAACTCCACTTCCCACTTATTTTGTGGGTCTACATCTCAAGATTAACCTCTTCTAGGAGACCCTGTCAAAGGATGTCTGAAAATGTAAGTATAGGATGTGTCTGTCCTGGTAGACATAATAACAATAAAGGATTCCAGTAAATCTGTCAAACAGGAGGACTTTCCCCTCCTCTAATTAATTCTTTGTTCTCTAATCTAGCAGTACTTGTCCCCATGTACCTTGCATTTGATTCCTTAAAATATTATCTAGGACATTCTCCGTAGCTGATACATTCCCTGGAGGTGTTTAAGGGACGGGTGGATGAGGTGCTGAGGGACATGGGTTAGTGTTTGATAGGAATGGTTGGACTCAACGATTCGATGGGTCTCTTCCAACCTGGTGATTCCATGATTCTTTCCCATGTGTCCCTGGACCATTTTAAACGTCTATTAGATTTTACCAGTCTTCAAGGATATGAAATTTCTAATAAGGAGTCTTGAATTTCCTTTCTTCCTTCCTTTGGCTCTCATGGATATATTTTGTCTGATTCTGATGTCCTAGCAATCTTTTAAAAGCCTCTAATCTTTTAATAGCCGACCTGAGTGATATCCGCATGCTCCTTATTTTTAAGCTTTTAAATCTGGTGTCAGATTTATTCAAACAAAGGAGGCAGGTGTGCAGAATTTTTTTCTGAGGAAATTTTACTTTCTTGCTTTTTTCTACTTTATTATTCCTGAAAACGCTCTGGGTCTTTAATAATGTAACGGTTACAGTCAAACTTAGAACACATTCAAGATACCTAGAAGAATATTTCTTGTTTAAATTGAATTTTTTTTTGTGCCTACACCATATTTATGGTATTACAGTGATGCCCACTAACATCGGAGTTAAAACTCTGCCAGTACTTCCATCCAAAGCCAGTGCTGCAGTTGTAACTTAGCTGTGAAAACCAGCCCCAGGTTAAAATAAGGCATTGAAAGTTCTCTCCTAAGATTGATTGTTGGGGATGGTTTTTTTAAAATGGTTTGCATTACAAACCATGAGGCTTTTTTTAGTATTTTTATAATTTAAAAAATAATAATAAGAAAAAACAAGTTCATAAAGAACTTATGCAGACCATTAGTCCATAACGTTGACCAGATTTTGTGTGTGTGTGTATCTTTCTAAATGATTAACTGCAAGGTAAAAATTATTAGAAACAAGATATTGGCAGAAGTATTATTTTTTCCTAAGAACAGTTAAATGGGGATGGATTTTTTTTTTTAAGTAAAAAAGCAGCCTTTGTTACACTGAAAAGCTGTTCCCAAGTCAGTGATTTATTTTTTTTTTTTTTTACAAAAAGTCAGAAGTACCCCACAAAGTACAGGTAAAGGATCTCTGCTCCTGCACTCATGTTTGATAAGAATTATAGTTCTTCACTCACGCAAAGTAATAAGGACATCTCAGCTCTGATCAAGTCACTGCTCTCTACAACTACCTGAAAGGAGGTTATAGAGAGGAGGGTAATGGTCTCTTCTTCTAAGTGACAAGGGACAGGACAAGAGGGAACGGCCTCAAGCTCCACCAGGGGAGATTTAGGCTAGACATTAGGAAAAAATTTTTCACGGAAAGGGTCATTGGGCAGTGGCAGAGGCTGCCCAGGGACGTGGTTGATTCACCTTCCCTGGAGGTGTTTAAGGCATGAGTGGACAAGGTGCTGAGGGACATGGTTTAGTGTTTGATAGGAATGGTTGGACTAGATGATCTAGTGGGTCTCTTCCAATCTGGTGATTCTATGATTACTATGATCACTGGCTAATAAAGGCAGATTTGGATTTAGAAACAAACCAAGGCTTAACATTATTAATCTACATCATGCTCCAAGGCAAATTTCTCAAAACTGCCTAAATAACCTCGAGTCCAAGTAAACTTTGGTCATTTGAAAACGTTCCCTGCAAAACACTAAATATATTCTTGAATACATAGAGTAGACATAGTTGACACGGTCTTCATGGGTGTGGCCAAATATCTCCCCATAAATAAAATAAGCTCACTTGTCCCGAAAGAGGGGTTTTAATAAAGAATCCTAGACAGGGAGTAAGAGAAGCTTGTTTCCATTCATTATGTATGTAGAGACATAGAATAATAGAAAAGCTTAGGCTGGAAGGGGCCTTAAAGATCACCTAGTTCCAAACCCCTGCCCACTAGATCAGGCTGCCCAAGGCCCCATCCAGCCTGGCCTTGAACCCCTCCAGGGATGGGGCAGTCACAGCTTCCCTGGGCAACCTGAGCCAGTGCCTCCTAACTCTCATTGTGAAGAAATTCTTCCTTCTAAATCTGCCCCTCTTCAGTTTATCCCCGTTGCCCCTCGTCCTATCACTCCAAGCCTTTGTGAACAGCCTCTCTCCAGATTTCTTATAGCCCCTTCAGATACAGGAAGGTCGCTAGAAGGTCTCCTCAGAGCCTTCAATACTCCAGGCTGAACAACCCCAAGTCTCTCGACCTGTCCTCATACGGGAGCTGTTCCAGTTCTCTGATCATCTTTGTAGCCTCCTCTGGACCTGTCCCAACAGCTCCATCTCCTTCTTATGTTAAGGATTCCAGAACTGGACACAATACTCCAAACGAGGTCTCACAAGAGAGGAACAGAGGGGCAGAATTACCTCTCTGAACGTAAAGTCAATTTATAACACTGAAAGGTAAGATATCAATTTTATTCTTTTGACTGGACAAGTAGGGATTGTAATCATAGAATCATAGAACAACCAGGTTGGAAGAGGCCCATCGGATCATTGAGTCCAACCATTCCTATCAAACACTAACCCATGTCCCTCAGGACCTCATCTACCCATCCCTTAAACACCTCCAGGGAAGGTGAATCAACCACCTCCCTAGGCAGCCTATTCCAACGCCCAATCAGAAGGACAATCAAATATTTGTAGAACAAATTGAGTTCAATCATTTTGTTGCCACCTACTCCAAGATGAAATGCAACATGTTTCTGCTTTAAGAAGAGACATATCACAAAACATCGTAACTTAAGTAACATAAATAATAAAGTCAACATTATTTATAAAGCGAAACAACAGGGTCTGCAGAGGTCACAAGTTACCCACCTAAATAATATGAATTTGCACACAGGAAAGTCTAAATAGTTGAAAGACAATCTGTTGTTGCTGCAACACTGGGATATGTTGTTAATAGGTATGACAAAGCAGTAATAGCATACCAGTATTTTTTGTATTTCCACTTCAAACAGCAAATCCGACTGAATTTACCTAATACTTCAATAATCCAATTATAACACTTTACTAGCAGAAATCATCAGCACATAAGCCCCAGAGTATGTTAAATTAGGACTGGGCTGAGCTGCTCACCCAAGATGCCTTTCAAACTCTGGCGAACAAGTTCCTCCAAGACGATCAGACTCAGTTTATGCCATCACCTAATAAGGGTCGACTTTAAAAACACCACTTCAAACACAGGGCTTCCAAGTTAACAAGGCATCCATACTAACTAAGGCAGTAATAATAGGTACAGGACACCAGGTTTTCAAATCAAACTGGAACACGACCAATCTCTCACTCCATGACTTGGCAGAAACGGTACATTTTGTAGTAAACCTCAGGAACTGCTGATTTATTGATGAAAGTCCATTTATACTAAATGCTGTGTGTTTCAAACACAAATAGCCAATGTTTTTTCAATACTGGAGGATTTAGTGACCATAAGTGTAATTTCATTTATCTTTTCACAGTCATATCACTTCTCTTTACTCCCTTACACCATAAATCTGCATTGGGTGACTGTGGGTCTTGCATATCAATCTAAAGCCTTTTTTTCCCCCTGCATGTAGTATTTATTTAATGGATCAAGGGAACTATCCTTCAAACAAAATGGGATATTCTATTCACAGCTCAAACGTTAATATGCCAGTTAAGTTACTTTGCTTCAAAGTAGGAGAGAATAAATCTTGAAGGCTTACATTCATCCAGCACTGTTGATGAGCAATGATGGTGTGATTTTTCAAAAAATTACATGACCCAGTCAGTTCTTAAAATTCAGACAAGAGTTTCAGTCCATGTTTTAGGAATTACAGCAGAAATACCTTAAAAGACCATAACAAATAGCTGCCCCATCCCTGGAGGGGTTCAAGGCCAGGTTGAATGGGGCTTGGAGCCCCTGACCCAGTGAGAGGTGTCCCTGCCCATGGCAGAGCCATTGAAACTAGCTGATCTTTACGGCCCCTTCCAACCCAAACTAATCTATGATTCTCCAAACCCAAACCAGTGCCTCTATGCAGATTTGAATTTACTCAAAGCATAAGACGTTTATGCCAATAATTGAGCTGAGTCCAATTCTATTTCTTTTTTTTAAGAAATGTGTGGTTAAATATCAACAGCAATTAATAGAGTAATTTGAAAGATAGATTATTACTGTGATTTCCACTGACATTTTGTGTGTGGTATGTTCTTCTTTGCTAATTAAACACTGTGAACTACTTTCTGAGGGTTAATACTTCTCACAAAATTTCCAAATTATAAATAAGTCAAATTCAGAATATTTATTTGCAGTTACATGAGAATATAAACCAGAGATGGGATAGAAGAGGTAGACCAGAGAGAAAGAACACAGATTTTTATCTACTCCATGTTTGGCAGTTAGCTGTGGAAAGTATAATCCTGCCATAAATCTATGCACCAACCTCGATTTTGGGTTGCATTATTTCTAAAATAATTGCAGCATTTTCACATCCTTTAAAATGTGCCATAAATCCATAAAAAAAATATCCATATGTTATGTATCTTGGAACGAATTAATTACTTTTCACTGTACTGTAAAATACAGATAAAGGAACTCTACCCAGAAAGTTAAAAATGCCTTTAATAGATGCTGTTCCATATGCATAATAAGGAATTATTGCACTAAGGGATTATCTAAAAACTGAATTTATATGGCAAATAGTTAAATTGGTATTTAAGAGATGCTGCTGCCTATAGCAGAGACTGTTTGGGTGCTCTCATCTGGCAACAGATGTGAACGGGGAGTACAAATTACCTCTGCTGATAAACCTGGGACAGGTTGCAGTGCAGCTCGTAGACCAAACCCATTTAAAACCCCTAATCCAGCAGTTCTCGCCTTCCCATAACAGAGATTTTATTAAGTACTTAAGTGTAACTCGCAGCAATTTTTAAAATATTCTGATTGTTTAGGACAAGAGCACGAAAAGCCTTGTGTTTATGGTCTGTGCACCCCTTTCCAATGTCAGTAAAGAAAACGCCTCTGACAGGGAGAAAGAAATAAAGAGGGGAAAATCACTGCGGAAAACCTGAATTTCTTGTAAAAGAATCATAGAATCACCAGGTTGGGAGAGACCCACTGGATCATCAAGTCTAACCATTCCTATCAATCACTAAACGACGGAACCTCTCAAACTCATTCACTCTTTAAATATTAAGATGTTCATTACTCCAGTCCAGTAGGGTTATGGAAAATGGAAAATATCTAAATATGTTAAAGAAATAAATAAATATAAAAGGAAATTAAAACAAACCTGGAACATGTCTTTAAAGACAATTAGAGCAAAATCAAATCTGCAGATTCCCCATAGCCCAGCAATTTAACCACATACTCCTCTAGTTACCACTGGCCCTCCCCTGGTCCTCTAATGCTTTTGCTCTCTAATTTTGCTCTGTGAGGATCTGCAACTGCGAGAGAGCCTGGCTTACATCAACTTGTTGTGCCAAGGCAGATGCCTGGAGCCCCCACGGCTGCAGCCGAGCTCAGGGAGGGAAGCACTTGGGGATGCAGGTCTAGGTGATTACTCACCCACAAAGGGCAAGGAAATACCAGGGAGGAGAGAGCAGAGCGGTTAAAAGCCCCAAAGTTTAGATGTTGAATATCTGGAGGACAGCTGGAAAAGATTTAAGCAGTGTTTCAATCTCTCCCCAAGCAAGGGTTGCCAGCAAGGAAACAAATGCATCTCTCTTTCTCTCTGCATTTTTCATGACAAAAGCTGGTTTCAACTTGTGGATGTTTTTAATATTTAGAGAGGAAAAATCTGAGCCTTAAAAAGATATTCAAGGAGTCTTATGAAAAGGGGAGAGTGATACTTCAAAAAACAGAAGGGACAAAGTAAAGTGAAATCACAGCAGATCTGTGATGGACCCAAAACTAACAGTCATCCCCCCAACCCAATCCTGCATCTTGGATATTGATGAAATGATGGTTATGTCCTGGGACAAATGTTCCTAATTAATCCCTACAAAGCATTCACAGTTTGCAAAGAAAGCACCACAGGTAGGTTGAAACATATAGGGGATGAATACCCCTGTGATGGTGTCAATGGGCTTGGGAACACAGAGTATAAAAGAGGAAAGTTGAAGGTGAAAATGTTACAGTAGAGTAAGAGAGAAACCCAAAGGAAATAGCACATAGAAACACACATCCTGTAACAAACAGTTTGTGCCAAGAGCAAAATTGTTGGACTCGATGATCCGATGGGTCTCTTCCAACCTGGTTGTTCTATGAAAAAAAAAACCAAACACAACGTTCGGAAGGAGATGCGAGAATTATCCTGTTTGGTAAGAGATGTTAACCAGATACAAAGAGCTCACAGGGTGAAGAAATAGAATAAGCAGCACCACTACCTTGAAGAAATTTTTGCAAAGAGCCAATGGACTGTATGAGAGTGAAGAAACAAACCATTTATATATGTCATTCATTACTCCTGTATTGAGTACCTGTATTAATAAGGCGCTAGATATAGACAAAGTCAAACTAATGAGCTAAAATGATCTGGGCTGCTAGAAGCTACCAGCACTTCCCATGCGCTTAGGGCTGCACAAAAAAGTTCCGGGCAGAGTTGGTGCTGCAACAGCTTAGACCATCAGCTGCCAATTTATGAGAGTATCAGGTCTCACAGAAGAAATTGTAGTACAGGTTTACCTCAGATTTATCTTAAATTGGGGATACATCTGGGGAGGGGATACATCTTTATAAAAATATAGAGTTTTCTTTCTTTAGTTGGGGTTAGAGGCTGCTAATGGCATAGAATCATAGAATAACCAGGTTGGAAGAGACCCATCGGATCATCGAGTCCAACCATTCCTATCAAACACTAAACCATGTCCCTCAGGACCTCATCCACCCGTGCCTTAAACACCTCCAGGGAAGGCGAATCAACACCCTCCCTGGGCAGCCTATTCCAATGCCCAATGACCCTTTCTGTGAAAAACCTCCTCACATGCATGCACACATTATGAAGAGGTGATACGTCAAACTCCTTGTACAGAGTCAGACCTACTGAGCATTTAAAGGAGAAACAGTATTTCTGGAGGAAAAAAAAAAAAAACCAAAACAAACCAGCACCTGGGAACAGCTTCACAAACACCTTTAAACGGATAGAGTTTCATCCCTACCATAACTTTCACTAGAATGGCAACTGTCCTTGCAAGATGCTGTGAAAGCAGATCCTGACATCACCATGTAAATCCATGATTTTTCTCTTTCTAGAGACCATTTTCTTTAATGGTGTCTCTGAACAGTGCCAAGCCTAGCCGAGGTCTCCTTGGTTGGGACCCTTAGGAATTTTTTCAGTACAAAGAACACAAACAAGTAGCTAATAGCAATCTATCACATCTCAAATCCATCTGGTAATCACTCTGTGGTGCAGCCCTGCCTTTTATGTGGTTTGTTAAATGTCTTGCATGGTGTGTGGGTGTTGCATAAGTAATAAATAATAATAACTAATATTTATAATGCTCTTACAGCAGCGGCTAAACCACTAACATGCTGACTAATATTGTCTCATTGGCTCCCCATGCTGTCTGCAATCTATCTGCCTTCATCTCAGCTCCGACACTAAAATCTAACAACCCAACTGTAACACAAGTTATGATTAGCACAAGCTAATAATGTTAATAATATCTTTGCATGGACACATACATTTTACAACAGGTTATTGTTTTACAACAGAGAATAGAGCATGCCTCTGAAGATGTGCTGTCTTCTCATACCCATCCCAAAGATGTATCCCTGAGATTATTTAGCCAAGGAGTTAAATGCATGTTTCACCGCAGAAAGGCGACCACCTAGGGGTGGGCATGTAGGACTATGTCTGTATTTAACCTGGTTGTGCTTGTATTTGATACTATTTGCATGAATCTGCTCTTTCCTGAGAAGCTAGGGATGCAGCTCTTCTCTTCCTGGCACCTCCTGGGGCTGCTTGCCTAGCAGGTGAAGCAAGGATATGGACTCCAAGAGCACTGAAGGCAAAGCAGACAAAGCGGAAAAGCATCAAGGCAGTTGAGGTGCAACAGGAAACTATATTATCAACTTAATACAAAAGGAGCTTGATGTATCTGTGACCCTAGGCAGCTGTGACATCTGTTCAAGAAGCAGAGAAAAACATGATGGGAATGGTTGGACTCGATGACCCGGTGGGTCTCTTCCAACCTGGTGATTCTATGATTCGATGAATGTGAAAAAGTCGAGAGGTTCCTTATCATTCTGTTGGTCAACAGCACTGACCTCCAGAAAAGAGCTGGAGAGATGCAGGTACTCACCTTTGACTCCTGCATCATTGACAGGTCCTAAAGGATCTGTCAAAATGCTCTAAATACATCTTTTACTGTGTCGATCTTTGCACGACTGGAAATGAAAGATAAAGCATGATCTGATTTGACACCTCTCTTTAGCACGGGTGGAACCAGGCCCCAGACTTTTAATACTAATGCTTTGGGACATTCAAAATCCACATGCAAGGTTTGGCTCTCTCTCTGCTGTTTACATGATAAAGTGACATTCTGATTCAGTCTATCTCATCAAACTCACGATTTCAGAAGTTCCTTTAAACATGTCTGCAACATCACACTAACTTTTCAATACCTCCATGTCAATACATGCCAGTTGCTTAGGGTTATTTTTTTTTTTCCCTGTTGGAAATAAGGTCAAAACAGCAATGCAAATGTATTAGGGGGAAGAAACGCATTCAAGTAACGTTACTTGTTTCTGGACTCAAGATGCCAGTCCGTCTTTAAATCACACAGTTGAGTATTCGATTCACAAATACAATGAGGGTACTTTTAAATTTTAACTGTCATATTCTGTTACGTTCTCTGATGTTAAGTTGCATTGTGTTTGCAGTGAATGGGATAGGACAGAACGTAATTCACCACATTATAAACAACATAACGTAACTTGACAACTGGAATTTAAAAGGGGGAAATTCTTAACCATAGGATCATATTCTATCTTCCCATACGTTTATAAACCCGGCAGCAGAGGATGCACACATAAAAGCCGATAATACACCTATTGCCAAGAAGCAAATGTTGTCTCATTTTTGCTGCATGCAAATAATTGGGGGTAGATTTAATTTCCCAAGAGAGCAGCTGCCACTTTCTGTGCTACTTAGGGAGGAACTTGGTGGTGGCATCATCTGAAAACTTCTTTCATACCTAAGTCGCAGAGCAGCATTCGCTTTCACCGGAGATGTTTTGTTTGCTCTCCTGGTCTAAAATAAAGAATGAAGTAACGCGTTTTTTCAACATGAATATGCTAACAGCCATAAATCTGCTCCCTGGCATTACTGTAGAACAAACCATAGTAAATGTTTAAAAATGTGCTCCTAAAATAAGCCCTGACTGAGCTTTGATGTCACTTTATTTAATTCACATTGGCATCGCATACACAGCTCAGTTTACCAGAGAGGATTCATTCTTTACTGAAGCATAATTACATTATCAGATATTCAGTCGAGGCCATAAACCACAAAATGGAAATTAGACTGTCAATGGCCATTTTATACTACAAGGATTATTGTATTTTAACGTTTGTGTTGTCAACCACTGTGCTGGCAATCTAGCATGTGGACCCCAATTTTCAACATCACTCTAACCTGAATAAAATTTAAATATATGAACACCAAATTGAACAATCAATAACAATCTTTTAAGCTATATAAGCTCCTGACTGGCAGCAAACTAAGCAATAGCACAGAGGCAAATCAATCAGGAAGCTCTGTTTTCCTTCCTAGTCCTGTGCATTTTAGGCTGAGGGAATAATTTCAGTGCACAGTTTCCCAGTCTTCAGTATATAAAAAAAAAAAAAAAGTGAGCTACAGCTTTCTCTTCATTGCCCACTCAGATTTCTAAATGGAATTTATCGCACGCAATGTCCTCTTATAGATTAAATTAATGTTATTGTAAAGAGGCTTAATGCTTAAAGATATTTATGATTCATGCTGAGAAAGAAGCTGTACTCGGTTATGATGATTAATATAATTTTCCCAAGTTCTCACAGATGAAATTGCTCCATGTGCATATTTTGAGTACAAAACAGATAACCATAATTCTAAGCAAAGGCAGCCATGATTGTGTTACTGATGCATCATTTGGAATTAGCAGGTTGCTTGGGGAGTGCGTGAAATGTTTTTGTTGGATTTGGTTTCTGCTCAATAAGGCAACAGGAGGAACAACGCTCACATCATCACAACCTGTGTTGGTGTCTTGATCTCGGCAGAACAAAAGTCAAAGCTTACAGATTGTTAGCTATTATGGCCAAACAGCAATAAGACAGGCTCTGATTTACAACTTATATCCTCTGTCCAAAACGAAAACTAAAGGAGATTTTGACAAGTTATCTCAAGAAACTGAAGATTTACTAACTCCTCTGGCACATGGGCTTAAAAACTGTGTGATCCTTACATTGTGGCAGTTAAAGCCTAAAAATGGTTCACACATGTCCAGTTAGAAGAGCTCTCCAACACTTTTGCAAGGACAGTGAGGATTAAACAAAGCATCTCCACCTCTGCACCTCAGCCCTCACCAACAACAGAGATTACAAATGTTCGTTTAACGTTCTGCCTATTATGGACTTAACTTCACTGTGATTAGATTGAAGTGCTCTGACTATTACACAACCTAGTTCCAAATTGCGAATTTCTCTTTCAGATTTTAGCTAACTTTTTTTTTGTTGTCATGCCAGAAGATCAAATTAGAATCTATGTAAGAATTTAGGAAATTCTGAAAAATTATTAGGCTGTAATAACTGAAAAAAAAATCTCCTGCAGCAGAGAGATGTTTCTTCCTAACATTTTTCCTTTCTCTTGCATTTCTTTATATTATATTATTCTTAAGAATCTGGTAAACTAGCTAATCTAGATAAATCAATGTTAAAACCTGAGGGAATGGCAGGAAGATGTGTCGGGAAGGTTTAGGTTGGATATTAGGAAAAGGTTCTTCCCCCAGAGGGTGGTGGAGCCCTGGAACAGCTCCCAGAGGAGCAGTCATGGCATCAAGCCTGACAATATTCACAAAGCATTGGACAACTCTCTTAGATGCACTGTGTGAATGTTGGGAGTGTCCTGTGCAGGGATGGTAGGTGGATCCAATGATCCTTGTAGGTGCCTTCCAGCTCAGGGCATTCTATCCTATGATTCTAAATGTTACTTGAGTTGAACTGATTTTACAATTTACGTTTGAAGGATTGTTTGTGCACTGGAGACCATAAAAGTTGAAGATATTAAGGAATCAATAGCTTTTCTGCCCAAACCAAAGACTTCCCAGGCTGGGGCAAAGTAAATGAATTTGGTCTGAAAGTGCAGTGAACAGGGACTCCCAATATAATCGCCTGCCAGTGACAGGACTGATACTTATTATGAAGGAGCAAAGTCATGAGAGTTGACAGAAGTGCCCCAAAAGTTCTTAATACAATTCTAGCATAAAGAAAAATTATCTGCATAAACAGCTTTGGAATAAATGTTTCTCTGAAAAAATTCAAATATCATAGAATCACAGAATCACCAGGTTGGAAGAGACCCACCGGATAATCGAGTCCAACCATTCCCACCAATCTCTAAACCATGTCCCTTAGCACCTCATCCACACGCACCTTAAACACCTCCAGGGAAGGTGAATCAACCACCTCCCCGGGCAGCCTGTTCCAGTGCCCAATGACTCTTTCAGTGAAGAACTTTTTTCTTTCTCACTTCAAAAATATGTTTCTTTCTCACTTCAACATTGGCCCCATGTTTCACTTTTCCAAGCCCCTTATAACCACGTTATAAGTTAATTGGTTTAATCTGGATGTAGGAGTTATCTCCTTTTACCTGCAGTTGTATATGAAACAATTATATATCAAATATTGATTTTTCATTACTGTGAGAGATATCTCTCTTAATACATTTTGTAATTGTTTGAGGTCCTAGAGCACAGTAATTCTGAAGAGGCATGGGGAATTTTAATGAGCTTGTAAAGTTGTAAATGTCATTTCAAATTTCTTGACCACTGAAGTCAATATAAAGCTGTTATGTACAAAAAAAAAGAGGGAAAAATGCATCTAAAAAAATAGCAATGTCTCTGTATTAGTGAATATTTGTTATAACAACTACAGGCATTCCTTTCTGTATCTAGTTAGATATAACAAGAATACTACTCGTTATAAACACATTCTCTTCCAGTTAGTTTCTCTGGAAGTTGGTCCATATTTTGAATGCTTATGTTCATCCATTGCTCTATGTGAAAGAATCAAACTGTTTATCATAGAATCATAGAACAACCAGGTTGGAAGAGACCCACCGGATCATCGAGTCCAACCATTCCTACCAATCTCCAATACATGTCCCTCAGCACCTCATCCACACTCACCTTAAACACCTCCAGGGAAGGTGACTCAACCACCTCCCTGGGCAGCCTGTTCCAGTGCCCAATCACCCTTTCCGTGAAAAACTTCCTCCTAATCTCTAGCCTAAATCTCCCCTGGTGGAGCTTGAGGCCATTCCCTCTTGTTCTGTCCCCTGTCACTTGGGAGAAGAGCCCAGCTCCCTCCTCTCCACAACCTCCTTTCAGGTAGTTGTAGAGAGTAATGAGGTCTCCTCTCAGCCTCCTCTTCTCTAGGCTAAACATCCCCAGCCCTCTCAGCCGTTCCTCAAGTAACACAAAAATCAGTTTTAAGAGGTAGTAACTCCAGCTTTAGAAGTCCAGAAAATTCTCAACTCACTTCTGTCTGAAGGCTGAATAAAAAATTACATAAAACATAAACGAGGTGGAATAGTGTTGGAAATCAATGAGAAAATTCACAATAAAAAGGCAATTTGCTGCATTACTGGTAGCTAATATAAAACCTGAGTTTTTTTGTGAATGTTACTACTGAGAATGATATGTATCAATACATCTATCATGCCTTGGAACTGAAAAGGTCATTAGGCACTGGAATAGGCTGCCCAGGGAGGGGGTTGAGTCACCTTTCCTGGAGGTGTTTAAGGTGAGTGTGGATGAGGTGCTGAGGGACATGTATTAGAGATTGGTAGGAATGGTTGGACTCGATGATCCAGTAGGTCTCCTCCAACCTGGTGATTCTATGATTCCATAAATCTTAATTACAATGAGATTTCTGACCAATATATTGAGATTTCATCCTGAGCAACAATAATTTACAAGATTTACAAATGTACTGTATCACATTTGTAATTTTTAAAAGGAGAACGTGGTGAAATGGCTTGAGTTCTCCACAGGTAGCATACCCACACTCAAATCCATTCAGCCTAAAAATTAAACTGTTCTGCTACACCACCTCTTGCAGTCTTAGGTGCCAAATCCCCTTCAGTCTTCAAAAAATCCTGTTGTGCTGGGTGTTATTCACTCTAGATGATACTATGTGTTTGCAAGGGTAAAACCAGCATTTTTTTTAAGGGTCCTATTCTGGTGGGTCTCTTCCAACCTGGTTGTTCTATGATTCTATGAAAAAGATATTTGAACAAGTTGAACAATGCACATTCTTCCAAACTAATCCATGACCTGATTACTATGGAAATCCATGCAACATATCAAATTATGGGAGATCTATACATGGCATCCACCTTTTTTCTGAAGACTTACTATAGAAGATGTTAGTCTGAAACATTTCCCAGAAATCTTTCTCCACTCAACGTTTTATTCCAGTTTCCACCCTCCTCCCTCTTCATGATAGCTCTTGTCAGCTATCATTATAAGTGAACAACACAAAGGCTTAAAGACATACCCTCTGGTTAAAAATAAAAAATGAAAAAAAAAAAATCCCACAGCTTTCAAGTGTGAACTGGATTAATCACACATAATAATTATACAAAGTGATAACACTTATTATAAGATCACATAAACACCGTTAAACGAACAGTGGCAGTAACCTTTAGGAAGGAAAAATAAAGCCACCAAAAATAATACAAATCAAAGTTTCTACTGGAAAGACTTTCTGGGCAAAGCTTCTCCGAAACCCTAAATGAAACTAATGTGCAGCATTTCAAAGCAAACAGCAGTCACAGTTGATTTACATGTTCCATACATCTTCAAAATGCAGTGTAAAAAACATATACAAAATACGAGTGGGGAAGAATTACTGGTCCCCAATCTCTCATACTTCAGCAGTTGTCAGCAACTTAAAAACCTCTTTTTCTAAGCTTGTTTTCTAGATCACCAATGTAATTATACAACAATTCAAGCTCTCCATATTAGCAATTCTTTGTTCGGCTTCTTGCAGTTCTAAACCAAGGCTTTCAAAGAATTTTTTTTTTTTTTTTTTTTTTTTTTTACTACATTAGCTGTGGCTTCAAACATATCAGCCTTTTCCTTGCAATTGCTTTGTTTTTTCTTAAGAAACTCCACTCTGTTGAAAGGCTTGTTTTGATCTCATATTATCATTCATTTTTATAGCTCCCACTAAGTGTCTGAGGAATAGTTTCCAAGAAATTCTTCACGGACAACACACAATCTTTAAGCACAAGCAAATCTTCATGAATTCTGGTACCAAGGAGATCTGTCACCTCAAGTGCCTGTGTTAGCAGAACTTTGTGAGGCACCTCCACAGTGGTAAAATATGGGAATAATCATTGGAACATAGAATGGTTTGGGTTAGAAGGGATCTTAAAGATCACCCAGTTCCAACCCCTGCCATAGGCAGGGATGCTTTCCACTGATTCAGGTTGCTCAAACCCTCATCCAACCTGATCTGGAACACCTCTAGGGATGGGACATCCATGATTTACCCGAACAAACTGGGCCAGGATTTCACCACTAAAACAGTATAACATTTCTCCCTGATTATGTAGCCTGTTACAGCTTTCCCATTCCAGGTCAATCAATGTTAGAAATTTTCCAAAGGTGCACAGGCAGTCATGGAGGGAATAAATTTGTCCCTCTTGGGAAATGGGAAATGTGGGGGAAGATGCAGAGCAATATCATTATAGAATCACAGAACAACCAGGTTGGAAGAGACCCACCAGATAATTGAGTCCAACCATTCCTATCAAACACTAACCCATGTCCCTTAGCATCTTGTCCACCTGTCCCTTAAACCCCTCCAGGGAAGGTGACTCAACCCCCTCCCTGGGCAGCCTCTGCCAGTACCCAATGACCCTTTCTGTGAAGAATTTTTTCCTAATGTCCAGCCTGAACCTCCCCTGGGGGAGCTTGAGGCCATTCCCTCTTGTCCTGTCCCCTGTCACCTGGGAGAAGAGGCCATCACCCTCCTCTTCACAACCTCCTTTCAGGTAGTTGTAGAGAGCTACAGGAGCTTAAGGGAGATGAGACTGAAGTGATTTTTTCAATACAGGTAGTTAGAAAGACAGAGTATCTTGAAAACATTAAATCTCTAAATATATTCAGTGTGGAAAATCATAAGATTAGTAAGCAGTATTGGGAAGACAGACAGGACAAGGCAATGACTGTATGAAAATTCTGAGACCACAGACCATATATATGTTAAAATAAGAACAAAAGAATTAGCAAAGATACAAGATTCTGCTGCAGGTCATGACTAGAATGGATTTTAATCAATATTCTCGGTATCACAGAGACAAAAAAAGGCTCTGGAACTTGAACTGAGGGTGCACGGTTCCCAGCACCGCAGCAAGAGAACAGATGGATGTTGGTGAAAAGAGAAGAGTCTGCGCTGATGACAGATCCTCTGACAAGAGAAACAGTAAAGAAACCACAGGAATTCTCAGAGAAATCTTCACCTTCTGGAAATTCAGAAATAAAGATGACCTGTCCATTACTAGCTATATGCATAATTACAGCACCAAAATGAAGTGGTTGTAAAATTTATAGCAATTAACAGCATATAAGCAGCTACTATAAGAAAAAAAAAATAATTGCAAACATAAGAAAGGAAGAGTTTGTTCATGGGATATTTTTTCCTCATCTCTTTCAAACGAGTGAAATTTTGCTTTTTGTCTATTGTCCAAGAAATTGTCTGGGGTCATTAAATACGTAAGGGGCTCAGATATCTATATTTTACCTTCATATCAAATATTTACATGTCATACGTAGGACCTCACTAAGGAGTTGTTGTGATTAGTTGCCAAGAAGCATCAAAAATCAAATAGAATTGTTAGTGTTCAAGGGTTTTCCTGTTTATTTCTACAAACACACAGGATAAACACTGTCAGTCCAAAGTAAACTATGGAGTACACTTTTTTTCCCCAAAACTAATACCCTATAAAAGCATAAGACGGTTGAAAACTACATCTAAACCAATTCATTCTGGTGACTAGTACCATGTGTGAAGACTCAAGGTTATTTCATAACCCAAAGACCTTGGTAACTAGTTAAAATTATCATTCTGGGTTTAGACATAACAGTTGACGAAGATCTTTTTAAATACACCCAAAAAATGTAGTCAACATTTGGATCCGATCAAAGGAAGTGAAGCAGATATGGGACAGAGTTTTAAGAAACAAAACCTCAGATTCAGTTTAGATTTGAAGAAAAAAACTAACAACCCAGCGACGCGTATGTACAGTATCATAAAACGTCCGCTGCTACGCCGGGGACTGAATTTTGAGTGACATTCAAAAGATTTTCATTAAAGTATCCATTTGTTTCAGTCAGTTGAGAACTATTTAGTCACTTAACTCTCCCAGCTGAATTTTTTTTCAGATGCCAATTGACAGAGGAAATTCATTCCGACTAAAGATAAATCCCTGCTTTCCCTGCCAAGAGTTCTCCTGCTAGAGACAATTATTGGTCTAGAGGGGACTTTTTCTTCCTTCTGGAAATTTAGTTCCTTCTCAGGAACCTACGGAAAATTAAGTACTTCATTACACTGACAATCTGGTAAGGCTACCTTTGTGCTTTGTTCCTTCTAAGGCAAAGCTAAAGAACATATGAAATGGAAGAAACATTCATATTTAGAGATCAGTAAGGGATTTGTTCTTTAGCTCAGTAGCGAGGATAGTAAAACAGGGGAAAAAAGATAAGAAAATACAGTTTAGGTAAAACAAATACTCATTTTCTTAAAGGTATTAAAAAAACCCCTTCTAAATTGGAGCATTTCTTTCAAAAAGATCATGCACAATTAGCTTCAAAATTAATTAACTACATTAAATCCTTATATTACAGAAAGGGTCATTGGGCATTGGAAGAGGCTGCCCAGGGAGGGGGTTGAGTCACCTTCCCTGGAGGTGTTCAAGGCACAGGTGGACAAGGTGCTAAGGGACATGGTTTAGTGTTTGATGGGAATGGTTGGACTCGATGATCTGGTGGGTTTCTTCTAACCTGGTTCTTCTATGATTCTATGATTAACAACAATACCATCTCATAGATGATGGTGACAGGTGAATTTGGACAAATCCAAATTTTATTGCATGTCCTGTCTTCCTGTACTACTACTTACTGCACAGTGTTATACATTAGAGCATTGAATCCACCCATGCTTGCCTTCCATATTCTGTCCTGGTACTTTAAGTGAACAAAATGTTATGAAAAATCTGAAAATTTTCATCTTAAATAAATGAAATTTGATAGGAATGGTTGGACTTGATGATGCAGTGGGTCTCTTCCAACCTGGTTGTTCTGTGACTCTATGAAATCAAAGCAGCTAAAGTTGAATAAGAAAGTTCATAATTTTAAACACTTAAAATCAGAGTGTCAGAGTAAGCAAAATGGATCAAAATCTCTCAAAATTAGGTCCAAAGGAGACAGATTTTTGTTAAAATGGAAATTTTCAGATCAGATCATAACACCTGGAGGTGTTTAAGCCATGGGTAGACGAGAATCACCAGGTTGGAAAAGACCCACCAGATCATCGAGTCCAACCATTCTTATCAAACACTAAACCATGTCCCTCAGGACCTCATCCACTAGCACCTTAAACACCTCCAGGGAAGGTGAATCAACCACCTCCCTGGGCAGCCTATTCCAATGCGAAATGACCCTTACCATGAAAAACTTCCTCCTAAAGATACCAAGGAGCTGATAGATCTAGTCTCCATTTGAGAATGGAGCCTGCTCTGTATCCTGTACTATTTACGAATCATCATTAACAGAGAGAATAATTTTTTTCTATATTTTCTCATAGTAGAGGAAAAAAAGATTAGAAGCACAAGAAAAAAAAATAACAACTGTGACCTAATAAAATTTAAAGCAAAAACCAGGGTTCAGTCCTAAATCCCTCCTGTGCCTGGAAATCCCACTGCACTTTTCTTATTTTGGTGCTCAATAATTAGTCATTAACTCCTGTCCCGTGATGAACAGAACGCACTCATCTACCACTTACTTGACAAGATTGGGTTCATGTTGATTATTTTAACAGACTAATTTAATTCAGGTTTCTGTAGTTCTAGGAATTTGCCAAGCAGAAATTTATCAGATTCCATATAAATCTATGTCAGGGGAACTTTAATGGAAATTACTACATTAAGAATTCGGAATCGGGCCCTTAATAGCTGCTATAATTTTTCATCTTTTTAATATGGAGATATCAGTAAAATGAAATATTCTAAAGACATAAAAGTAATAACCCAATCATTTAATATGAAGGAATAACTAGACAATACTGTCCTGAAGAACTATAGATAGCCTGCTGGAAAGGAACTGAATAGAAAAGCCAGAGAAGCATCAGTTTTAATTTTGGGGAAATACTGTATTCATGGACAAAAAATTTCAGCTAAAAGAAAGCAAACCAAGCAGTTTTTCTAGACCCTTGGCACTCTCTAGGAGGCCTTCAGAGGTGGACTTGAAATAACTCTGGCAGTGGTGTCCCATCTGTAGACAGAAATCACTGAGCTTGGCAAAGAGTGTGTGAGGGAAAGGGATGATCCAAGCCACAGCCAAAAAAGATGATGAATTCTTTGGGAAAACTGGCAATTTTGATAAGTTAGGAGTCCAGGTTGCCCAGAGCAGGGGTAGCTGCCCCATCCCTGGAGGGGTTCAAGGCCAGGTTGGATGGGGCTTGGAGGCCCTGATCCAGTGGGAGGTGTCCCTGCCCATGGGATGGGCATGGATGGACTATAAAGACCCTTCCAACCCAAAATATTCTAACTTTATAATATAAATATATATATATATAAACTTTATAATATAAATATAACTTCTAACTTTATAATTTGATGGTAACATAACCCAAAGAGCAACTCAGAAACAAAGCAAAAATGTATGAAAATGAGAGGTGGTCATTATAGTCCTAGTATAAATCTAAATACAAATTTTAATAAAAAAAAGAAAAGTATGGTCTGTTTTACAATCGTATTTACTATCAAAGAGATTTTAAAAGGGAGACTAATACCTATTAATACCTATTATAATCCTGTTTTTATCTGAAGGGAAACTGAGGCACATTAATTTGCTTTTGTTGGTCTTATAGGCAAGTGGTAGAACAATACTGGATGGTAATCAGTCCAGTAAGGTGGATCTTAAACTGGGCCAACAAAATCATGCTGGAAGGAAGAGGAATAAAAGCATGTTACAGGTGGGGGTACACCCTGAATCACATCTCAGTCACTGAACCTCAGATTTACATTCCTTCCAGTGACGGTTGCTGATTCCCAAGAAAGAACGGAGAGATGATTTTAAAAGCTCTCTTAATCTTGTGGATTTCTAGTACTCATGAAGTTCCTGAGGCTTCTCTACTGTTTTGAAAGGCAACGTAAAGGCAAAAATCTCTGCCCAGATGATGTCAGAGCCCGAGAAACTCAGGGTTCTGGGCACCTCCAGGTCTAGTCTTTGGAATCCGACCTCAAATAGCATCAAATACAAAAAAAGCTGATTTTTTTTCTAAAGGTTATTTTCAAAAGAAAGGTCCTTTCCACTGCATGGTGATACATGATAAAAGATTAGAATGAAGAGCAAGAAAAATTTCTTAAAACATAGCACAGAACTGAAATGAAAGGTTTTTTTTTTTTTTTCTTTTTTGTCTGTCAGGAAATTGCCATTTGCCTTTTCTAGTACTATATGAAGAGTGATAAATTCATCTTTATGTGTCAAAAAAAAAAAAAAAGAAAGAAACCCCTCACCCAATTAAATGTGCATGTGCTTCGTGTCCACTGCTACAGGGGCAGGATGCAAACTTGTGTCTGTGACTGCCAAAAATAACAGTTGTGCAGCTCTGGAAATGCTTTACTGAACTACACTTTCTCCATTTAACAATTTAGTTAACTGATAAAACTGCAAATACTCTTAATTCCCGTTTGCAAATTGCTGAATTGCCCACAACTCATTTAAACAAAAAGGTTGTGAGTTCTTATCTGTGGTCAGTTGAGCAAAATACTTTATTTGCCACCTCCATTACTTCATACATAAGAGTTTTAGCAGATCAGCTCCTAAAATACATCTGCAAGTGGACAACTTGTCTGGTTTCAGAACAGTTAAACTCTGCAGAGAATTCACTACCTGAACTTGACAAATTTGCTTTTTTGTTTTGAGAAAATACATGTATACATTGGCAAAACTTTTAGCTTTAAGCTTCAGATTTTTCTTCCTCCTTTTTTTTTTTTATTTTCTTCTAAAGCTTAAAAGTTTCTTTTGGGTTCAGGTAGTTCTAAACAGACAACAAAACCACAACCTTGAATCAAAAACATGAAACCAGACCGTACGTTATGCTCTAGTAGCTTCCTCGATGCTAAAAAAATTAGTTCAAATCCCAAGATCCATCCTCAGGAGCTTAATTGCTTCAAAGAATAGGAAACTTGTCAAATTCAGTCCAAACAAACATAATCAGTAGCTTTCAAAGCTTGTTTGACATTGAGGAGGCAGAGAAAACAACACAGGAACCGAAGAAACATACATCGATGGTCTGTCAAAATTTTTTGTTAGACATGATGCTATTATCAAGGCACATCAGGATGAAATAAAGTGACCTCGCTGACCACGGGCTTACAAATGTCTGGGGAAGGAAGGGAAAAACGGTGAATCAAAAGGTAGCTTTGTTGCACGTCCCCCCAGGCCATCTTATTGACAGGGATGACAATGGTCCCAAGATGCACCATTATCTATGACCAGCAAGCAGACATCAAATGCTACCGAGCTGTCTCTGTCAGAATAGAAAATGCTGCTCAAAATATCCAGGGCTTGTTACATTTTGTTCAGCAAAGGTTTGTCAAAAGCCAGGGTCGCTCTATGCGTGCACTGCCCTGAAGGGTAATTTTAAAAGGCAGGAGAGATGCACTTGATTCCGCAGCGTTTCTCCTGGAAGGAGACTTCAAGTCTGCCGACGACCAAAATGTTTGGAAAATCAAAGAACGACTGAGAAAATAAAATAAAATAAAGTAAAACAAAGCTAATAGGTTTTCATAATGGTCGTGTTATTAGAAGGCAAACCACTTTTCAAAATAAACAGGTTAGGGAATTATTCCCATATTTAGATTTTTTTTTTTTTTTCAATAAGAATTGAGTTGATTTCTAAGACAACAGGGGTGGAAGCTACTGTAAAGGCATGACTCAAATTGTAGTGGATAAGTACACCCTCTCCAAGTATCCGTGTTGCACCGTTATGCAGTTAATTGCAGTAAAAATATTTACACTGGCGAGAAAAGAATTGTTAATATGGTACCCTTTGGAAAGAAAAGGGAGAGGCTGTATATACAAACTCCAACCTCAGAAATGTTTGGGTAAACTTTGTTTTTCTGTGAACATCTGCTAAGCACACACTGAGGAAGGAAAGTCCAAACGCACTTCACTAATTGACACAGAAATCTTTGTTTAAGCAATGCATTGCTGAAAAATATAAAACAAACCAAAAAAAAAAACCCCTAAACTGAGGGATGAAAATAACATTTCAGGAGGTGAAAGGCATTATTGACACAGAAAAGGCATAATGGAACTTGTCCACTGGTTCTTCCTTATGGGTCAAGCTCTTGCTTTTTCCCTTAATGGTCATTGCAGATGGGAATCGCTTTACCGAGAGAGCAAAAACGCCACAAAAACACATCAGTGCTGCCCTGTAAGGAGCAGCCAACCCTCCACTGCTTACTTTGTGCCTGCATCTCACTGGAGCAATGTTAATTAAGTGCCACGTGAACCTTCCCTGGGTGCTCAGTGGCATGTAGGTGATCTGCTGCTCTCCCACTCCGCTGCTCGCCCCTGATGAACTGCACATCCCACTCCTTCGCTCCAGTCCCGTTTCCCTGCTTGCTTCTGCTATTGATTATTGTGATGCCTCAGAGCACTTAATTGTCTTGTTTTCTTTCTTTCCTTTTTAAGGATAAATAACGGAACACAAAAAAAGGAAAAGAACAATCCAGTTACAGCCTTTTGCTTCAGGTTTGTGGCTCCGAGGTTACAGCCGACGCTCCACTGTCCATACCCGTATGATTTTCAGGACAGAAATTAGGATAATAGTCTATCAAATGTGCTTTCTCTCCTCCCAGGCCAGTTTCAAGATGATAGATACAATCCTTTTGCATCTCATGACACGCGCTCTTTTGTCCCCAAACACAGTGCTATTAATTCAATGCAATAGTTTGTTTTTCCTTTCACTGGATGTCACAATATGCTGCGAGTAAGCCTGGCTCCTCTTTCTTCCTGTTGGAGCATTCCTAAATGCTCCGAGAGTCAAGGGAGACTTTGCAAATCAAGTATTTGCTCACCAATACTGCTTCAGCAATTTCATCAAACCCTTTATGTAATCTTCCTTGCCCTTTTTTCCCCCCATTACTCACTATGTAGACTCATACATAACATCCTCTCTTTCAAGAGGGGTGAAGTGGAGTCCTTCGGTTAAATTCTACATCTTATTATCTTTTCATCTGTCAGTTATTAATATAGATATAAATGGAGGAGGAAAAAAACCCCAACCATAACCAAATCAGAATCACAGAACAACCAGGTTGGAAGGGACCCATCGGATCTTCTAGTCCAACCATTCCTATCTAACACTAAACCAAGTCCCTGAGGACCTCATCTACCCCTGCCTTAAACACCTCCAGGGAAGGTGAACCAACCACCTCCCTGGGCAGCCTATTCCAATGCCCAATGACCCTCTGCGTGAAAAACCTCCTCCTAATCTCCAGCCTAAATCTACCCTGGTGGAGCTTGAGGCCATTCCCTCTTGTCCTGTCCCCTGTCCCTTGGGAGAAGAGCCCAGCTCCCTCCTCTCTACAACCTCCTTTCATGTACTTGTAGAGAGTAATGAGGTCTCCTCTCAGCCTCCTCTTCTCCAGGCTAAACAACCCCAGCTCTTTCAGCCGCTCCTCATAGGGTCTGTTCTCCAGCACCTTCACCAGCCTCGTTGCTCTTCTCTGGACTTGCTCCAGAGCCTCAACATCCTTAATATCCTCAAAATACGATCATCTTCAGTAAATTCAATGTTTTAACCAAACATCTGCATTAATCTTCTTGCATATTCTACCTCCTGAACCCAGGAAATCTTAATAGAGACTTCCGTGCTGTAATGCTCCGTGGGAACTTCAGAGCTCTAAGGTATCTTTAGCATTTTGACTTCAAAGTCTTCACAGAAGAAGAGTTGCCTGATGCCATCTGGAAGCAAAAGAGGACACAAATGTACCTACAATCCTTTTTTTCTCACCATTCAGTCTTGTGTAAAACACCTCCCTGAGACCTGCGGATCAAGTTTATGTGAGGAATGTGGTAGGTTCATTCACTCCTGAGCCAGGTTTCAAACAGATACACCACGGAGACAAAAGACTTCGCAACTGTTCGATTTATAATATTCTATTTACTAAATAAACCCTGTTTTACTCAGTGTACTACTCCTTTGCATGATTTCTGACCATAACAATACACTTGGCCTCCCATCCTGTTTTCACAGTATTTCACCTTTGTTTAGAATCAAAATTAATTGGGGGGAAGGGAAAGGAGGGGGTAGAGAATGCAGCATCAACTCTACTTAATTGTTGTGCATCCCCAGGGTGATAAAAACAACCAACCTAGGGCTAACGGATCCTTATCACACACGAGGTGATGCTCTATGTAATGAGCTTACCCTTAACATGTAAGTTTTCTGCTCCAAAATAAGGAGAACATCACCACCGCTGGTTTATTGCCAACAGCAAGAGATCTAAGCAGTACCTGCGATACCACAGTATTTGCTTAGCCCTGCAATAACCATTTTAATTTATGAGTAACAGAGGGCTTACAATTAATGACAGCTAGGTTCTTGCTGAGAGGATAGACACCAAGCGAATGAGTATGATTGCAGATGTTTAAGAGTAAATGTGAAAGGAAAGGAGTGAGCATTAGGGAAAAAAAAAAAAGAAAAAGGAGAGAGAGTATTGATTCAGTGTGACTGATGTGAATGAGTTAAATGATTGACTATGAAGTGTGAATTCAAATTTACTGTGAATGGAATTTACTGTGAGTGGAGCAGAGTATGCATGACCATGACTGAGTGTGACTAGGTATCATTAGGAAGAACTAAGCGAATATGAGTGGAAAGCACTGATTATCTCCCCTGTAATCTATAAATAAACAGTATTGCTGGAAGTTTTGAAAAATGTATTTAATAAGGGATTTCCACTGCCTGAATAAACTTGCTGAGGCCAGACAGCCTGATCTAGAGGAAAAATGTATCATTTATACTCAAAGCTCTGTCATGTAATAATACGCGATCTTGCATCTGACAGGAACAAAATAAGCCTAAATTTACAGAAAAATAGAACCGCTGGACTTAAAATAAATGTCTTTCCAATTATCAACAAACAAATTTACTACCTCAAACGCTATCAATTATCCCCTCTTCTATTTATGAGCACTTTCCTAACATACACATTTACATTCAGCACTAAGAACATTCGGGACCTGCAGATTTGGGAACCGTTGCTGTCTTTAGCGGCTCAATAAATATAATAAAGTTTTATTATCACCAAAGAGCTGTGCTTCAGAAGAGTGACCAAATAACTAAATTGCCACCAAAAAAATCTGCCCTTGTGCCGTGAAAGAGAACTGAGCCTGCTGCTACTCCAGTTTATTTCAGTGAGAGTAAATTGCTCTTTACATCCCACGATCTCAGACCCCACACAGGCAAAAGTGTCTCAGCGTCATCTCAGCTGCTGCCCTTTCTCCACAAATATCTCTGTTTACTTCAACAAATTGCAGCGCGAGTCAGACCAACGCAGCCTTTGTTACTAAGGATCTGTGCAAATAAATATTGATTTTAAAGGTGGACCCTGCCAGAGATGAAAGCAATGCCAAATTCCTAGATCCTGGTGTAATCAACATGGATTTTACCATTTGGTTCTGTTATTTGCCCTACCTCGGTGATTTTCTTCTCCTTAATTCTTCTGCAATCACTACCAATCAAACAATCCATCAGATTTTTTTTTCTTTTATGACAGCTTTTACTTCCACTGAAGAAGGAAGGATGAAAACACTGAGCTCTGTGTTTACACTAGAGTCAATTAATAATCAAAACTAAATAATGTGAAAGAGCAGAGGCTGCTTCAGCTGGCAGAAATCTTTCTTGGGAAACCTGCTCTGCTGCTCCTTTTCTCTGCTAATACACTGGTTATGAATTTACTGGGATGAAGAAATTCCCTAGCCCTGCCTGAATTAGCTGGGACTTAACCTAAGCCATGCACATGAGCATCCCTGAACCCTGCAGTTCTTTCAGTCAGAGGCATTTAAACTGATGTTGACTGGAATTACATCCTTAGAGCTTTACAGCCTCCAAGTCAGCTCTGCCGATTAGTAGTGGCTAAGGATGTGGCCCAAACTTTTGCAAAAGTTTCTGTTTGTCCTAGATTTTGCTTCTAGGTGATTAAAAGTGCATTTCCACTGTAGAAAGACTAGGACAGAAACAGTAACTAGTTTACTTTACTGCCTGACCAGTCACAAAATGAATCATAAAATGGTTTGGGTTGGAAGAGATCTTAAAGATTGCCCAGTTCCAACCCCTGTGCCATGGGCAGGGAGACCTCCCACTGGATCAGGGGCTCCAAGCCCCATCCAACCTGCCCTTGAACCTCTCCAGGGATGAGGCAGCCACCACTGCTCTGGGCAACCTGGGCCAGTCCTTCCCCACCCTCAGAGGAAGATATTTCTTCCTAACATTTCATCATCATCTCCCCTCTTTCAGCTTAAAATCATCCCTCATCATCCTGTCCCTGTACTCACTGATAAGAAGTCCCTCCCCAGCTCTCCTGTAGCCCCCTTTGAGTACTGGGAGGCTGCTCAAACCACTCCTTGTAGCCTTCCCTGCTCCAGGCTGAACAACCCTGACTCTCTCAGCCTGTCCTCATATGGGAGATGCTCCAAGCCCTTGGATCACGTCTGTGGCCTCCTCTGGACTCACTCCAACAGATCCATATCCTCCCTGTGCTAAGGACTCCAAGACTGAAAACAGGACTCCAGGTGAGGTCTCATGAGAGCAGAGTAGAGGTGCAGGATCCCCTCTCTCACCCTGCTGGTTACATGTCTGATGCAGCCCACGATATTGTTGGTTTTCTAGGCACATTTTTAGTGCACATTGCTGGCTCACATTGAGCTTCTCATCCACCATTCTCATTTCAATATTACTGAGCATCAATGAACAATTACGATTAGACTCGATGATCCGGTGGGTCTCTCCCAACCTGGTTGTTCTATGATTCTAATTCACTGTCACCTTACAATAACTGCAGTTTTCAGAATCTTCAACAGAACTAAAAAAAAAAAATAAATATCCCACTGGGGTTAGGGTGAGGGGGAAATGATGTCAGAACTTTAATTCATCCAGTCAAAGAACACGCGTTTCTTGAGCTCATGAAAACTCTGCCCCCATCCTTCCAACACTCCTCACGAGTTAGGTCTAAGACGAAGCGTCTGCACTGTCTGAGCAATCCTCACTAGATGTACATCTCCCAAGCAAGACAGAAAACTATTGACAGGAAACAGTGGGTAATTTACGCTGCTCATGCCAAAGCTGCACATGTTCTGTCGATAAATGGAAGACTTAATTCTTCAGGATAGCAATCCAGGCATTTTAAAGAGTTTCCTCATGAGGTAACGTTCACTAATGAGACATGGGGAAAAAAAATAAAGAAATAATAACCCCACAGGGTTGAGTTACCTTTACTGCCATAAAAAGACTTGATTTTAAAGAGAAACACAACTGATTTTACTGATCATGTTACCTTGTAACTGCAAGACTGCAGATGAAAAGATGCTACACTTTTCAATTTTCTGCACAGGCACAGTTACCACTGAATCATAGACTAGTTCGGGTTGGAAGGGACCTTAAAGATCATCCAGTTCCAACACCTGTGCCGTGGGCAGGGACACCTCCCACTGGATCAGGGGCTACAAGCTTCATCCACCCTGGCCTTGAACCCCTCCAGGGAAGGGGCAGCAACCACTGCTCTGGGAAACCTGGGTCAGGGCCTCCTCATTCTCGTCCTGGCGATATTCTTCCTTCTGTCTAGTCTAAATCTGCCCCACTCCAGTTAAAAGCCACTGCCCCTAATCCTATCACTACATCCCTTTGTAAACAGTCCCTCCCCAGCTTTCTTGTAGCCCCTTCAGGTACTGGAAGGTCACTATAAGGTCTCTAGAGTCCCTTAAATTTAAGTCAACCACAAACAGCAAGTTTGCTATTGAAAACTAACACACAGAATGATAATATCTGTTCATTCTCAGTGTACTTTTTGCACCTTCCAATATCTCACAGGTCTTATGTGGGAGGAGGACCAAGACCTGCACCTCCCCAACCTTAACAGTGATTAATACACCCTCACTCCTATTTTCAGCCTGAGGAATATAAAGAATATATCTGAGTTTTTATAAGATAGTTTTCTAGCTTGAACAAAGAATCTTCTTTTTGGATTTTCTAAACAAACATTTGCCAATTCCAAGACTCTTTCCACAGCTCACAGGAAGGTTAGGTCCTGAATGGACAATTAGCACTCAATATGCTCAAAGATTTTATTTTTCAGCCAAGCCTCAAAACATTGAACTAAAGTAATTATTTCCATTGCTTTCTTTCCTCCTACCTACCCTTGAGTTACAAATCAGCTGGGACCACATCTGAATTGTACGTCATGTTGATAAAGGGGACAGCTTCTAATTTGCAGCCGGACAAAAAATAGGACATGATGCTAAAAGAACAGTTACAGGCCATTTTTGAGACTCAAACAAAACATGACACACTTAAGTATTGGTATTGCCTCAGTAAAGCCAGGTTGTCTGTTCACCTTACATTACGCTACAAATTCTAAACGTAGCTTGAGGTTATCCAGCTTTATTTAGCTGCCGACAGAAGGACTCGTAGTATTGTGGATCAAGGCAACTGTCTCTGGAATTGATCTCATTAGCAAAGTTTCCATAGGAAAGAAGATTAGAGAAAGCAACTGATTTTCTTGACTTGTACTGGTATTTCTATGGCATCAAAGCAATTTTGTCTTCCTTAGAGGCATTGGTTTCAGGTCACATTTTTAACTGTAGTTAAGCCCTCAAATAATTCTGAAGACAATCAAGGATAAGTGACCGCTCTCCACTACAACAAATCAAACATTCGGCATGGGCAAGCGGTAGATTTTGACAAACATCATTTTTTTCATAGGCTTTGTATATAATGTTCTAAATAAGGAGAGCATTCTGGATTTGGCGCTATTGTTTGATTCGATGATCCGATGGGTCTCTTCCAACCTGGTGATTCTATGATTTACATGTACACTTCCACAGTTTAAAATTACAATAATCCAGTAGGCACATCCAGAGAGAAAACGTACCCCTAAATTGGACAGATGGAATCCAAATAGTTTTCACTGTCAGAATGGAACTGCTTTCTTTTTAATAATTCTGGAATATTAAAGAATCATAGAACAACCAGGTTGGAAGAGACCCACTGGATCGAGTCCAACCATTCCTATCAAACACTAAACCATGTCCCTCAGCACCTTGTCTACCCACAACTTAAACCCCTCCAGGGAAGGTGAATCAACTACCTCCCTGGGCAGCCTGTTCCAGTGCCCAATGACCATTACTGTGAAATGATTTTTCCTGCTGTCCAGCCTGAAACTCCCGTGGTGGAGCTTGAGGCCATTCCCTCTCATCCTGTCCCCTGTCCCTTGGGAGAAGAGCCCAGCTCCCTCCTCTCCACAACCTCCTTTCAGGTCGTTGGAGAGAGCAATGAGGTCTCCTCTCAGCCTCCTCTTCTCCAGGCTAAACACCCCCAGCTCCAGGTTAAAGAACTCCAGCTATTTCTATTCAGAAAAGAATATCATGTTTCAATACTATATATATATTTTGAAATAGTTATTTTAATGCAGCAAATATCTTTATACACCTGAAATTGTGGCACAAAAATAAAGTAATAAAATCTGAAGAATTATTGAACTCTGCAATTTCTGAGCTCCGCTGTTTTATTTTTCCAAAAAGCCAAAAGCAGGAACACAATGGACCAGCCAAGAGAAGGAAAGGCAATGATCTCTGTGTTTTGCAAGCACAAGTATAAGAATAGGGCATGGATGGGAGAAAATTAATGTGGCAATTCAGAGGATTCACTACCCTAAATCCCCTAGTCTGGAGAGAACTAAGGGGCTTAGTAATATCTCCAAAGTAGCTGTGATGGGCTTCTGCCTCTTGCAAACAGCATCCTGCAAATCCCCGTTCATGCAGGCTTGATGCAAGGGTCTAGATTTGGGCAGCAGTCATTATTTTTCTCTCCAAATCACAACATTTTTATTGAAGTCACATTTACAGTTGAAGCTCTCACCCTGAAAGAGGAAATCATTGTAGCTTTTGTCCTGTCTATGTATGTTATATAATTCTGACTATTCTCTCTGGGGCCTCTCTCACAAACTTTCCACTGTTCTTTCTCTGTTAGGTCTCAAAGTTACTAAAGTCAGAGTTCATTTATGCTTCCGATCGCTTGCAAGACAATGTCCCCAGGGTTCTGAAGTCTACTAGGGCAAAACATAAACATAATTTTATGGTCGCTGTTCTAATTCATTTAATTAGGCTTTTCCTTGGATCCCTGGGATATGTGTGTGTGTCCTTTCGTGTTTAGAGGTTTCTATAGGGGATAAAAAAATAATAAAAAAAAATAAATATATCTATCTCCAGTCCAGAAAGTCAAAGGGAAAGTTCTCCTGCAAGTGTAGATCTTGTTTGTTCTCCATCAAATTAATATTCATCACGTCAGCAGCAGAATATATGTTTCCACATTCCCTCTGCAATTATTAGTTTGAAGGAAGAATTCTTGCACAGCGACTCACAAAGAAATGCCCATAATTTAGACATACTAATAATGAAAGAAAAAAAATAGTATGTTTTTTTTGAAGTAGAGACCCTGACAAAATTTACATTGAAATGGTTAAAAGGAGTAGATTGATAAGAACTCTAATTAAGAACCATTTAGTGCTAAAATGTGAACTTTTACGCATGTTTCATACCTCAGGCAGAGCTCAAGCAGAGGTAGATCGTATCTTCTTCTATGAATAAATGAAAAAGGGGAAAACATATATTAATCTGCATTGTACTAATGCTTATGTGTCCGAAGCTGAACTTCCACTTCATTGTGTGACATTCTCTGTGGAGGCTCACGGGAGACTCTGCCTTTTGAAATTTTCAGCCGAATCAAGAAAAGGTGAGAGAAACAGTTTGTTATCTTCATTGTGCAGAGGTGCAGGGAGGTTACATGCAAGAATTCTCCAGTAAGACCCAGATCTTCTGAGTTTCTGGGGGTTCTTTGAGGGTAGGAACATGTAGGCACAGACATGAATCAAACCAGATTTTCCCTATCATCCCCAATGTGATGCACATGAAAGAAAGGAAAAAGAGGGAGGATTTCCAGCTATATATTTTCACTGAAAGGGTCATTGGGCACTGGCAGAGGCCGCCCAGGGAGGGGGTTGAGTCACCTTCCCTGGAGGGGTTTAAGGGACGGGTGGGTCTCTTCCAACCTGTTTGTTCTATGATTCTATGAATCTATATTTAGTATTTAAAATATAGCCACAAAAGCACACAAGGGCAGAAAGGAACGTCACCGTGCACTTCTTCCTATGTCTAAACTAGATCATATATACTGGAGTAAACAAAATTATGTTGCTGAGCAACTTGTGCCACTGTCTCACCCCTCTCATCGTGAAGAAATTCCTCCGTGTGTCTAGTCTAACTCTGCCCCTCTCCAGTTTATACCCATTACCCCTAGTCCTATCACTACAAGACTTTGTAAACAGTCCCTGGAACATGAACAAATAGCAGCCATGAATTACATTATTTCTCATATTCTCAGCTTTTGCTGAAGACAGGAAGAATGGCAGAGGATGGAACAACCTCACCATCTTTTGCTGGTCAAACCTGTTTTGATTGGGCTGCCCAGGGAGGGGGTTGACTCGCCTTCCCTGGAGGTGTTTAAGGTGCGGGTGGACGAGGTACTGAGGGACATGGTTTAGAGACTGGTGAGAATGTTTGGACTCGATGATACAATAGGTCTCTTCCAACCTGGTAATTCTATGATTCACAGAGCAGATGAAAGTCAAGTTGCATCCAGGAGTCAGCCCAAGTATCAGTAACACTGTTACTGAGGTTGTGGTTGTTAAATATAACAAAAAAAACCCAAGGAAAATTGGGATGTTCTAAATAAGGATACTGTGCCAAAATCTAACACTCAATAAAACTAGTTCTATTTATGAGATTAATGTAGAAATTTAACTGATGACCCTTAATCCACTAGCATCAGAGAAACTCCTCCAGGGTGCTCTCATTACAAATACACCAAACTAAAGAAGTATTATCTAGGCAGGAAGAGCATCTACAGTTTTTCTACGCTCCTCAGACAAGTAGAATCTTAATTCACACAAATATCAGGATACAAAAATACCAGGTATGATTTTTTCCTATATTTGGCAATGTAGTAAGAATGAATTGTAGATGTTAACTAGTTAACTGATAGAAAGGAAGCTTTATCTTGTTTTACACATTTATCAGAGAAAAAAAATCTTAACAAAGTTTTTCCGTTTTGCTTTTAAAAAATATTTTTCGTGATTTTTTAGATTCACTCAATAAAAATGAGGAAAGATATAGTATTGTTATTTTATTCTAATAGCACCTCAGAGTGTGAGACGAGTTTAACAATATAAGGGAAAGGCAGAGGCACAGGATCACACTTATTTTTGCCTATTCTGACATTACAACCACACAGATACAAGGATGCAAGTATAGTTCAGGGCATCCTGGAGCCTCAATCAACTTTTGCTGATTCCCTGTCATGTCAAGACTCTCAGATCTTCCAGATGTCAGCATCAGCTCTGGTATTTAAGTTAGAAAGAGTCAACTAGCTATTAAACCTTTTTTGATCATCCTAACTGCTCTACAACTTTATAACACAACTTCATAGTAATTTCAGTCGGAAAACCCTTCTAGAGTTATTAAAATCACTGGCAATGCAGCCTTATAGGACAAAGCTCTCTTAAGGTAAATCATAGAATCACGGAATCACCAGGTTGGAAGAGACCCACCAGATCATTGAATCCAATCATTCCCACTAATCTCTAAATCATGTCCCTCAGCACCTCGTCCACCCACACCTTAAACACCTCCAGGGAAAGTGAATCAACCACCTCCCTGGGCAACCTGTTCTAATGCCCAATGACCCTTTCTGTGAAAAACTTCCTCCTGATGTCTAGTCTAAATCTCTTCTGGTGGAGCTTGAGTACATTCCCCTCTTCTCCTGTCCCCTGTCACTTGGGTGAACAGCACAGCTTCCTCCTCAGCACAACCTCCTTTCAGGTAGTTGTAGAGAGCAATGAGGTCTCCTCTCACCCTCCTCTTCATCATAATCTATCCCACCAATGTCCTCACATTTTTGCATGGAACACCCTTCTTTTCAGATTCCTTTGGCAGTATTAGCTAAGGAAAGGATGGAGAAATAGCAATCTAGTTTCTACCTCTAACTGACCTTGGAAGCAGATCCTTCAAAGCACTTAATGGAGATACCTACCATAGCTCCATCCCTGACATGGAGCCAGATCAAAGCATTTCATAGAATCATATAATAGCCAAGTTGGAAGAGACCCACCAGATCCTCGAGTCCAACCATTTAAATCCTGTTATGCTATTCTAATGTTGACTTATTCTACAAAATGAGCTAATCAAGTTGTAGAGTAAAATCTTTTCCTCCTGCCAAGAATGCCTCGTTTCACTATTATTAACTTGAAATATTAATAATACAGAGCTCCCAACCAAAATCTGACAATTTAGCACAAAGTTTTTAGATGCTCAATCATATATCTTAATAAAAAAATCACACATCTGCTGTCTAACCAAGACAGATTCTGATTACCTGTCTTTGAGGGAACGAAGTGCTTTAGAAAATTATTTGGAGCATTCTACTATTGTACCTGTCACACACTTTTAATTAAAAACGTATTGATATATGACTAAATTGCACAGAGTGAAAAACAGACCTATTTTAGTTCAATTGCAATAAGGTACATGGAACCCAATGAAGTAAGCCCTAACAATTACTAGAGGGGAACAGCCTCGGCACATTTATACTTTTTCAGGTCAGCCTCTAACCAGATATATGTGCTGTGGAGCCAATCATCACAAATCAACGTGGACTCAATCAGCACAAATGAATTTACTAATCTACCCTAAATACCTGTAATGAAGTCATTTCACTAATCTATTGTAAATTAAACATGTGGCGAAACGAAGACAGAATAATGATTAAGGTAACTTTATGGAGTGCTTCTGGAAAAAAAAATCTGCTACCTAAGGCAATCTACACCCAATATTTTAATACAAGAAGTACAAGCAACCAGAAATATATTGGTTACATTCTGTAACAGCTAGAGGTATGAAATCAATGCACTGTTTACAAAAAAATGCATTCTGAGGCCAGCATCCTCTGTTAGAGGAATATTGAATTTAGACTGACAAGAGGTAAATGTGTTCTCAGTTAAAATGCACTGAAGAACGGTAGGAATTCAGAAGAAAATAGTTATTGCCTCGGCAAGAACTAACACCTCTATTGCAAAGTCACAAAGTTCATCACAAAATACCCAATTTGAAGGTATTTTTCAGATTTTCTGTGACACATAAAGAAGGAGGATAGACATAACAAGATTGTTTGCATATAGGGCTTTGGAGTTTCCTGAGAAAGTGTTTTGGGCACTGGCAGAGGCTGCCCAGGGAGGGGGTTGAGTCACCTTCACTGGAGGTGTTTAAGGGACAGGTGGACGAGGTACTGAGGGACATAGTTTAGTGTTTGATAGGAATGGTTGGACTCGATGATCTGGTGAGTCTCTTCCAACCTGGCTGTTCTGTGATTCTGTGATTAAAAGTGTTTAATGATGAAAGACTAATTATAATTATGAGGAATGACATCACAACTAGGACACTGAATACTTGATAGATTGGGCTTACTTCTTTTCTTCACTAGAAGGTACCTGCTTGGGATTAAAAACGCATCTCAAATTCATATAAACGTGCTAAGGACTAAACAAGTTGCTTAGATACTGCAGAATTGGGAAGTCTAAAAGGAGTTTTTTCAAGAGTATTATTGTCCAGACAGATATTTCCTCCTTTATACTTTGCTATAGTTAATTATGCAACTGAAATTTTATTTACATTGCTCACCAGTCCCTTATTTCCACAGCAGGAACTCTGTGCTGCCGCTGCACTTGTATCACCCACCACGACTCTTCCAGCAAGTGACAAAAATAGTTAAAAGATGCAGACAGTTTCTTGAACACTATGGGCTGAATTTTGTCAAACAAGGTTCTTTGCATGTGGAGGGGGAAAAAAATGGTATGAAATGAAACATTCTTTTCATCACTGTTTTCATTCTTTCTGTGTTAAATGCTTGAAGATCTTCTCCTCCAGTAAATTTTTTTTTTTTTAAATCTGAAAATGCCAAGACGCTGAAATCCTGAAATCAACACTTTACACAGGAATAAACCTGGAAAGTTTTCATACTCTGAATCAAATTTTCACCAAAAATCACACGCGGGCATATGGAGGACATGGAGGATCTAACTTCTCACTATTCTGCCTGACTGAGAAAGAGGCAAGTGAGTGCTTAAACAACAATATCCTTGGCTCTCCTGATGTGTGCATCGACTTTCTCAAAGCTGAGAAAATCCTCATAGCTCCCCAGCGTGGGAAGAGACCCTCCTCCCTTTCTCCCTGCCTGGACAGCACTCTGCCTTGCAAACAAAGACACTCTAGAGAAAACTTTTATAGCCACTTCTCATTCTGAGGGGCAATTTTTTGAAGCACTCCTTGCAGTTTTCTCATTAAAAGATAATTTTATTCTCCCATCACGGTTCATGCAGATTTCAAAGAAGAACAAACATTTAATTCTACCATTCTTAACTGAACTAAGAAGCAAAAAATATGGAAATCATGGTTTAAAATATGGAAATCTACATTACTCAAATTACTACTAATAAAAAAAAATTGCCATTTTAGAAGCTCATCTAAAATGTCGTTGGTATTTGGTCCCAGTCTGAAGAGCTAAAACTGTTTGATAAAATGCTTCTCAAAAGGAATTCCACTTAGTGGTTTAGTCTCCAGAGCGACCAGAGAGGAAGCACTGTAAGTAACATCACTCCTTGTTACAAGATCTCTGCTTCAGTGAGGAACAATGTGATGAATTTTAGATGTAAATCTGAATTTCATGACCTTTCAAGTCGGATTCTTAAACTTCACTTGAGCAGCATTTTCTCTTTATGAATAATCAGTTGAACTGAAGACCCAGAACTGACATAATATATTTTTTTTCCTCATTTTTTTGGTCCTCTTCAGGTGTAAATTAGGCCTTTCCATTGTCACCCTTACTTACTTTATGCTCCGCAAAGTTTGCAATCGTCGCATCATGTTTTTGGTGCATTACATTTAGCTCTTTATGCCTGATAGGTAACAATTCCACTTGAACAGAAGAGACAGGACAATTGTCAAACCACTGAAATACAAACAAATACTAAAAAAGATTCTCAAAGCAACAGCACTTATTTGATATTAAGTGTGCTACTTTTTTAAATATAAAAAGCTTCGACGCACTTTGGAAATATAGAGTGAGTAAAGAAGTAGAAATAGTCTTAAAAATAAACACGTAGTTTATAATGAAATAAAAGATCAAGTACGTTAGCCAAATAAAAAAAAAGGACATTATATCTCAATTTAAAAATTTAAGGTCAGAGAATCGTTTCTTTAAGGATGTCACTTATAATAACTCATTACCTTCAAGGGCTTTCAATAGAAATGACTGCAGAGTCTATCTAGAAACAAATCTCACAAATATATTTGGGTCATCCTCCAACTATAATACAAATATGACCTAGAAAGTGACAAACCGATGGGCATCCTATTTTCCTAAATATACCATGTTGTAAAAATAATAATAATAATAAAAAATTATAATCTCCAGAGCATCCAAGGCGGGATTTCAGGTTTAGAAGCCTAAATATATCTGGCTTTGCAAAGAAGACAGTGACAAAACGCTAATGCTCCAGTATGTCACTTATCAAAACGCACAAACTGTCAAGTGGTAATGCGCCATTGTAGAGCTGAGGGAGGATTTCTGCCGCGGTGCCTAATTCACTTAGGTGCTTTTAAAGTCTTACCTCTCACCGAGGTGAAAACGGAAGTGTTTTTAACCCGCACTCACCCTCCTTTCCCAGGTTGTCTTTCCGACTGCCAATCTCAGTTCGGAAAATTCAGAACCGACCTTATTTTGGAGATTAACATATACATTACAGAAAGCATTTTTCGACTGAAAAGGGATGTAAGATCTTGAAAAGTAGTACCACAGCGGGGCTTGAAGATTACAGGGGTTTTTTTTCTCTTTTTTTCCCCATTTCTGAAAGTAACTTACTGAACCAGGGTAACATCCATCACACCATTTTTCATTAGATTTTTAAGGCAGCCTTAAATAACTAGCCCTAAAAACAGATCTTGGTTGATACGGCAAACATCTAAAAGGGATAATTCTGAAAATATCCGTTCCTGGGTTCAGCTTGGATTTGGCCCAAATAAATTCAATCACCTCTCATTATGATTGAGGAGAGGAGGGAAAGAGGGGGAAAAGAAAAAAAAAAAGAAAAGAAAAAAAAAACTCAGGAAAGCAAAGTGCAGCTCTGTTTAATCCATATAGACATGTCTACCCAAATCCCTGTGCTAATGTATTTCTAATTCAGAGAGCCTAACTCATCCTGTAATAATGAGAGATCCTGTGAAAATGCATTTTTATAGTATTCTTCAAATGTATTAAGCACTTCTATACCATTTTTAGGGCTTTAGCAGGAAAATATATATTTTATACATATACATATATATATATATGCGGCTTCCCGAGGTAGGCAAGCTGGTTTCTTTCTCAGAGTATTTGTGAGGCTGTTTGGAAGAAATGAGTACCTGGTGGACAAAGCAACGTGATGAGTTAGATTTCCTATGCACGTAGAGATGCACAAAGAGCATTTCATCTCTTCCCCTGCCCCTCAGGCATCCTGTATACTTCGCTAATGTTGACAGCTACCACTAAAGCGCTAAATTCTGACTTCTCACAGCCACAAACAGACCCTGCCGTATCTGTAAGGCAAGAAATATAGAGAAGTACTTCAAAAGATGTTAGGGTTTGTTTGGTTGTTTTTTGTTTTTTTTTTTTTTAACTTCCAATACTTTCTTTAAATCCACTTCATCTTGCCAGTTGCACAAGATAATTGAAAATCAGAAATTCAACCTTCGTAACAGAAATGTAGACAGAAAATAGGAGAACCGGCGCTTTTGTGCATCTGCTACAATTGCTTCCATATACATTGCAGCCCGTGTTCAGCTCCATGGTCATTACTGTTCCCTTCTCTCCTCCTCTCTCATGACTAACGTTAACTCCCCATGGCCAAGTCCTATAGCCCCAAACCACCCACTGCCAAAACAAACACTTCAGCTACACAAATCAAGTTTTTAAATAATCACTAAAGTAGAATATTAAAAAGCACAACATTGGAACAATCCAGAGCTTTTACCATTTACTTACACCACGGTGAGGGGTTTGAAAAGTTTTAATGGAGACCTTGAAGGGAGGAGCCTTGCCTTTTTTTTTGTCCTCCAAAAATCTCTAACACTAAGACCTCAAGCTCCACTAGGGGAGATTTAGGCTGGATATTAGGAAAAAATTTTTCACAGAAAGGGTCATCGGGCACTGACAAAGGCTGCCCAGGGAGGGGGTTGAGTGACCTTCCCTGGAGGGGTTTAAGGGACGGGTGGATGAGGTGCTGAGGGACATGGGTTAGTGTTTGATGGGAACGGTTGGACTCGATGAACTGGTGGGTCTTTTCCAACCTAGGGATTCTATGTTTCTATGACTTTTGAGGGTGCAATCTAGTCAGATTGTCTGCTTCAGCCCCAGCCCCACTTATTACACAGTTCTTGAAATAGCCCTAGTTTACCGCACATCCTCCTGCGCACTCCATGCTTTACCTTCTTGATATTTCATATACCAACATGTGACCACACTTCCTACCGCACTCAGTGTCTACAGTATCTGTCACTTGATGCCACATTCCATACAAAAGCAGCTTTGATGGTCATACCAGTTAATTTTTTCCTTAGAAAACATATTTTTTCACTAATTAGTGCAGTGTTTCTCCAGTGTTCACCCGGTAAATTCCCTGCTTTTTCTCTAATAATACATTCTCCCAGTGTAATCTCTTGTTTTGCCCATACATTTCTTAGTTCACATTGAACTGGAGAACTGAATATCTTGAGAGCCAGACACCTGTGCAAGTTCTTGTTCTGTTTTGGACATTTGTTCTTGGAAGCAGACAGAGAACAAGCAATCGCCAAGAGGATCATCAAGAACACAGCAAATACCACCCACACAGTTGCAAGCATTTTGATAGGAATGGTTGGACTTGATGATCCGGTGGGTCTCTCCCAACCTGGTGATTCTATGATTCATCTACTAATAGGTTAAGCAGGAATTACGTGTCACAAGAAGGTGTGAGGTGGCTCACAGGAAGTTACGTAAACCAGGAATGATAAATGATAAAGTTTCGGTTAAGATGTCATAGAATCAATAAGGCTGGACAAGACCTCTAAATGAAGTCCAACCATCAGCCCAACACAACCATGCCACAAAGTGCCATATCTGCATATTTTTTTTTTAACACCTCCGTGGAAGGAGACTCCACCACTGCGCTGGGCAGCCTCTTCTAATGCTCCACCACTCTTTCAGTGAAGAATTTTATTTTTTTTTTTTTTTTTTACTATCCAAGCTAAACCTCCCCTGACACAACTTGAGACCATTTACTGTCATCCTATCACTTGTTCTTGGAGAGAACAGACCAGCGCCCAACTCACTACTACCTCCTTTCAAGTTATTGTAGAATCATAAAATCAAAGAATCACCAGGTTGGAAGAGACCCATCAGATCATCGAGTCCAACCATTCCTATCAAACACAAGAACTATACAACCATTGTGTAGAGAACAATAAGGTCTCTCCTCAGCCTCTTCTTCTCCTGTTTAAACAATCTCTGTTCCTTCAGTCACTCCTTAGAAGACTTGTTCTCCAGACCCTTCACCATCTTCATTGCCCTAACTAGTTGTCAGTGTTTCCTATTTGCCTTCGGTTATTAACCTTGTGATTGCACATTTCTAGTAAGATACTAGCCTTATTGTAGAATCATAGAACAACCGGGTTGGAAGAGACCCATCGGATCATCGAGTCCAACCATTCCTACCAAACACTAAACCATGTCATGCTACTGAAGTTTTTTAAACTATATCATAAGAGTGTTGGAAAAGAGCATTTTCCCTCTATTAGTAATGTAGCACACAATAATAAAGTACAGATATGATTCACATTTACATATGGTTCATCAGATTTTAACTGGACTTAAATTAGCAATGGTGATATACTGACACTTCTCGTTCTTAATCACAAGTACACACAGACTCTATTTTCTGTTTTAAAACTCAGGTGCCTGATATTAACTGAGAATAATTAGACATTGAAGGTCACAGAGCAGCCGATGCAATTTGCATTCATGATCAGGGAATGAATATCTCAATCAGATAACCAGTACAGACGGACTGCTCTGTGACACATACCACCAGGTTTTATTTTCATTCATTTTCATACACCATCCATTTAGGTGCTTTAACTAATTCCGTAACGTGCAAGGAAACGAATAATGCCACTTAAGGAGGGAATAAAAGTTTCTCGCCTCAGAAGGTGTAGCAGATGATTCTAAAATGAAAAATTAAAATGACACGGACTTTCCCCACGTGAAACGCACTGGGAAAATGTTGCATAAAATGATGCCGTTTAATAATTTTACTTCACTGTGACACAATAAAACCATCAAGATGTTTGCTCCTCTGATAGAAAGCCTAACACTTCACCTCCTTCACAGGAAAAGACGTCACTTGCACTACAATATCAACTGCATTTTAAGGGTTCATCATTATGTAGGTTATAGAAGATGATTTGCTGAAATCATATGAAGTGAAAGATACAGGAAGGAGAAATAGTTCCACATTCAGATGGATGTTTGGAAGAGAACATTATGCCACTCAAGGATACGCATCTCCTCTCTCCTCACTGCAGACAGTTTAGCAAATCAAATCATGGATTCACAATGAAATTATCGCTATTCATTACTACTATCATTTTAAGTGCAGTGGTAATGGCACAGTTATTAGCGGCATTTCATACAATTGTGACTACTAAAAGGTGCTGGGAGCTCACTTTTCCAGCCCCACACAAGCAGCAAGCATGTATGTAGCTTTCTCAGAGCCCTGGTGTTACTCCAAGAATGCAAAACTGTGCACATGCTCGTGTCTCTGTGCGATCAGGACATAATAAACTTTACTGTTCAGTTAATTGCTTTCCACAAAACTAGATTTTTGGAACAGAAAGGCAAACCGACATGTTAAAAAAATTCCTCGTGTACAGAGGCTCAAGAATAAGAACATTAAGATAAAATGGTCCTCAAATTGAACAGTGTAAATATGTATTAGCTGCTTGACCTTTTCAACTGAAAAATATTTTCCCCAATTTAAAAATACGCAGACACATTCCCTTCCTCAAGCTGAGATCTCCACAAAATGTTAGTTTTAAGGGTAGTAGAGCTTTTAATGGTTTAGTAACGATATACAGCACCATGAAAACAGGGGTTTATGATGGCCTTTAGCTACAGCAACGTGAATGGCGCCTCTACAATTTTATTTGGTTGAAAAAAAAAACCCCAACCTCTCTCAAGTGATGTAATAGACGTTCCCATCAAATTTCCTTTCCTGCTTCACGGAATGGCACATGTATTGTTTTTATATGCCAATGAGTTCCTTGGTGATAAAATGCTGCCAAAAGCCGTCTTTGATGAATGGTAATAAATTCAAATGCCTCAAAGTACATTGCACATTTTTTTTTCTTAAGGGGAGAAGGGAGACATACAAATTCATCATAATTCACACTATCTATTTGACCCTGCAAGCGTGAGCCAAAAAGCCATAGCGCCGAAAAAGCAAAACTTCCAGGTAGTTCTCCTTTTTATTTCTGATACCACCAAAAGTTAAGAAATTTAATAGACGGTGGTTTTAACCTAAAATAAAGAACAGTGTATTTGTGCTTTTTAAGATATGAAACATGAATGGGAAAATAAAAATTAAATTACTTAGCTTTAAATTCTCCCTTCCAAATGAAAGCATACTGGTAAAACAGCAACAAAAAAACCAAAAACCAAAAAAGCAAGCCCAAAGAACCAAATATTTGCTTCATGAATGTTTCCTGGGGGCTATTAAAAAGAAAGTAACCCCCAACAGAGAAGCCTGAATTCCAAATATATCTGCAGTCATTTGGAAACAGGAAGAAAGAGGACTAGTTAGAGGCTCGGGTTGTCATGTTTGCATTTGGGATTTGAAGAAAGGGATCAGTTTGATGGTGGTGACTTGTCCCCCACTTCATCACTGTCCCTTAGAATCATAGAATCACCAGGTTGGAAGAGACCTACTGGATCATTGTGTCCAACCATTCCTATCAAACACTAAACCATGTCCTTCAGGACTTCATCTACCTGTCCCTTAAACCTCTCCAGGGAAGGTGAATCAACCCTCTCCCTGGGCAGCCTCTACCAAGTTCCCAGTGACCCTTTCTGTGAAAAGCTTCCTCCTGATGTCCAGCCTAAATCTCCCCTGGCGGAGCTTGAGGTTATTCCCTCTTGTCCTGCCCCTTGTCCATGCAAAAGTATTATCTCCATGATGCTCTGCTCCTTGTTTTTAAATCATTATTACAGAACTCAATGCCACCTTCCTCACTTCCTTTATCTTTACCTCCTTATTATTTAACAAGAACTATAGAAAGTACCTCTACAGACATACCACTACACTTTTTTTCCTATAAATGCCTCAGCTTCAGTTCTTTTAAGTAACTTTCATAGAATCACCAGGTTGGAAGAGACCCATCGGATCACTGAGTCCAACCATTCCTATCAAACACTAAACCAAGTCCCTCAAGACCTCATCCACCCGTCCCTTAAACACCTCCCTGGGCAGTCTATTCCAATGCCCAATGACCCTTTCCTTTCAGATTAAGTTCTTCTGTTATTTTATCTTGCCTCTGAAAGTATTTATATATTAATGAACTGTTCTGAAGGAATTTGGCTTATATACACCTACTCCTGTCAGAAAGAAAGTGTATGGAATTGTCCAAAATCTGACCTAACAGTTTTCCAGACTCACCATAGATACAGCAGCAATACATGTAGTCGATCTAGTTTCTCAGTACATCAGCAATGTTTCACCATTAGACATATAAGGAATATTAATCATAGTGTGACAGAAAGGGTCACTGGGCACTGGAACAGACTACCCAGGGATGTGGTTGAGTCACCTTCCCTGGAGGAGTTTAAGGGACGGGTGGACAAGATGCTGAGGGACATGAGTTAGTGTTTGATAGGAATGGTTGGACTCGATGATCCAACAGGTCTCTTCCAACCTGGTGATTCTATGATTTATATATTTGCTAACTAAATGCCCTGATACTGTACAAATCCGTGTATATGTTTAGTTTTCCACAACTAAATCTGCTAACGTGCTCAGAGTTAATTTTAAGCAGGATGGGGATGAAAAAGTTTTGGATTTTATCACTAAATTAAACAATTTTGACAATGAGCTTTCAATGCATTAAGTTCTTATAATTATAGTAAACAGCTTCATCAACATAATACAGGAGAGGAAGGATGAGCCTCCTTTTTTGTTATTTAGTGATTCTATGATTCTATGATCAGTTTTAATAATTCGTTGACTGGCTATATCCTAAATACAGATGAGTGAAAATTCAGGCAGAGATTCTGCTTCAAATAACCATAATGACATATGTTAATACACTCTGCCAACTGATTTCGACCAGGAAATAAGTATCTGATAAGTAAGGCATGCTTGCCATGGGTTGCTTGAAGACAAACCCCCCACTGATAACATGGGCCGCTGTGATATACAATCTTCTCCTTACACTCCTTGGAGATTTCCTGGGCTAAGCATAACACACCTTTTTAGTTGCCTGTAATCTATAGGTATCCATATTCCCTACAGTTGCTTGCAATCTGTAGGCCCTTCACCCTTGTTTGGTTTCTGTCTCATATGGCAACTCAACCTGTACAGAGGTCATTAAGCAGAAAATGTGTTAAATAGCCTTTAGCATACTTTCAGCATAATCTTCTAATTGCTTTTCTCTCAGTAGGTAGAGGCAAACCAGTTTCCTTTGAAAGAGAATAAGAGAAATACAGAAACTTCTCCTGTTTCTTTAATGACTTCTACTGATAGCTTTGATTCGTTTCTACTGTGGGCCTGAATCCCACAAGCTTCCATATCTACTTTGGCATTTTAAATCAGTAATTTATGTCGTAGGTAGAATCACATATTAATGGCATTTATAGTTCGTCTGACTCACACAGCTTTCTGGGTGTGTACCTCGGAGGCAAAAGAAGTAAATTTTTATTAACACATGTTTATACATAATTGACCATTTGGGAAGTAGGAAGGAGAAAATGGGTATGATTTACATAGTTTAAGAAATGTCTTAGAGCACCTCACCCAGTCTGGAGCTCCCACTGTGACAGATGAGCAAATGCCCATGGGAGATGACAGGATGGTATTTATGGTATTTCCTTCTGAGACAATTAAGCAACATATGCCAAGACCATAGGGATTATCTCTGAGCTACACAGTATGTAACTCTATCCGAGGAGAAATATAATATTTTATAAATTTGACAAACCATAAGAAAGAAAAAAATTGATTCGCCCATTTTAATAACACGGTAACTTTTTCTCTGACTTAATCAGACATTTCTTGATTTTTTTTTTTTTTTGTAATAAAGCAGTGACAAGCTAACACCCCCCACACCACTTCAGAGCTGCCGTGCCAGGCTAGGGAAAATCTCACAGTCACACATGAAGTACACACTGCTATCCCGTGATAAAACAATTTGACAAACCACTTTGCCTCAAACAGCCCTAATTTTACGTTTACAGTGAAGAACAAAGTAAACTTGAAAATCCATATGCTTTTCTGCATCGAAAGCTTTTGATGCAATCCCCAAACTAGGAGCCAGCGTTCCGTTGCTTAGAAAAGCTCACAGGCCTGGATTTTCACTGATAGTCACCTTCTGCTGCCATTTATTCTTTTGCAAAGCAGATGCAAAACGTAACACTAATGATTTGCTACTGTTTTACGCACATTTTATCTTAGCAACCCACACAGCAGAACTATTTATGAATGTCCTTATATCCTCAGGTATTCAACAACTTTATATATCACGTCAACATTCTGCATCCACAGGACCAGTAGGATATAGACATATTGCCACAATTCATATATCACAGAATCACAGAACAACCAGGTTGGAAGAGACCCATCAGATCATCGAGTTCAACCATTCCTATCAAACACTAAACCATGTCCCTCAGCATCTCATCCACATGTCCCTTAAACACCTCCAGGGAAGGTGAATCAACCACCTCCCTGGGCAGCCTATTCCAATGCCCAATCACCCTTTCTGTGAAAAACTTCCTCCTAATGTCCAGCCTAAATCTCCCCTGGTGGAGCTTGAGGCCATTCCCTCTTGTCCTGTCCCCTGTCCCTTGGGAGAAGAGCCCAGCTCCCTCCTCTCCACAACCTCCTTACAGGTAGTTGTAGAGAGTAATGAGGTCTCCTCTCAGCCTCCTCTTCTCCAGGCTAACATGTATATGTTATATATATTTATATTAGCAACAGGACAATCACTCCAAGAACTCACTTTTGTGTACTTGTTCTAATTTACTTATAAATATTTTAGAACAATGGATTTTTCTTGTCCCCCAGTAAAGAGAATTAATTCTGAACAAAAGTATTATTCTGCAGAAATTTCCTTTACAAAGCAATAGAAAAAAAATTTGTTTTACATATTCGAAATGGTATCAGTTATTAGGTACATGACTACAAATGAAATTAGATACATTTTGCAGTGCTTAAAACGTCATATAGACCACTTCAGAAAGTCTCGGATGTAAATCTGAAATTTAACATGCTTAAATAGGAAGCTGGATCAACAAGACCCTTCCAAGATACCAAAACATCAGATTGCATATAATTTCTTCACCAATACGAAAAATGCTGAAAAGTCTACTTCATAGACTCAAACTTTCATTTTTATATCATTTTTTAAGAGCTGAATTAAAAAAAAAAAATCCAGATTTTTACAAAAGTTGCAGCAGTCACCAGTTATATCAGTGTATGTGCTGTAGGTTGTTCTTGTGCAGCCTCAAATGTAACCAGAATATTGACTTGTGGCTTTAAAAAAAAATTACTATTCTAAAATTTATAACCACATCTTTTGTTATGCACCACGTGTTCAAATAGTTGATAAACTTTAAACCATTCCTGCCGAGAGAAAGCATGAGTCTCCAACAGAATGGATTTTATGAATTCACACCAATTATTTTCTTCCAATTCTTCCACCTGTGCCAAATTCTTGGGTTTTTTTTTTAATTTTATATTTAGTCCAACAAGTTTCCATTATCACACAAATATGTATCATTATTCTTACTTTAACTATTACCTTACAGAGAGTGTAAAAAATCCCCCAAACCAAAAATCCCCACCTAAAACAACAAAAAATTCAAACAAAATCCCAGTGTGTATATTGATGAATTCCTCCAATAACTGTAAAATTTGAGTCAAGACTGTAATAAAGACACTAATTACAAACTAGCCAAGATGTCAAGGCTACTTTTTCTTTCAACAGTCATGGGTTAAAATCTTAATTTTCCCTACTACAGATATCACGTGATGATAAAGCAATGCTCCAGAGAGGACATGGCTGAAAGTTATGGATGAACCAGTTTGGCAACTAATAGATCCTTAATGGCTCTAAGAAGTAGCCCATAATCTCTGGTAATGCCACCTCTAGAGGGTCTTCTTGATGTATTATGTAATAATCATAGTGCTGCTAAATACAGTTTGTATTACACTGATTACTGCACCATTAATTTTTTTTGGTGAGGTTATAACGGAATTTTAGGGAATATAGAATCATAGACCATGCTGAAAATTTTTATAGCTGTTATTTTTTTCGTGATATTTATTTCCAAATACTCGGTGTTGATGATTTTGGGAAAAGGGAAATATTTACTTTGAAGGGCAGGTCTGGTCTGTTTTTCCTTAAGCTCTTCAGAAAGTGAGTTTTACACTTAAGATGGTGACAAGCATTTGAAGTACAATTAACGTAGCTGTGGGTCCTACACCATGAGCGCATCTTCCCTTGCTCTACAGCTGTCCCTGTGCATCACTAGAACTGAGGTTGCGCATCCTCAACTCTTTTGTTGTCCTTACAAACTGGTCTGGCTACTGGGCAATTTTTTATGCAAGTTAAACGTTCTCAGTGTGCAGACAAAATTGAACCCAGTGGCAGGTTTCTCTTTGGTTCACACAGTAAGTCTCTTATTCTTGTTTCACCCTTTTCTCCAAGCTGATGTGCTCTTGCAGACCCTGATGTTTTTTCCTGGGAGGTTGCAAACAGTGTCATATGGGGCTCAGCACCAAGTAGTCATAGAAACATCCAACTCTGCTAAAATAATCCTGATACAGCAATAACTCTCCCAGCCACACCTTCTGTTTCCTCCTTTGCTCCCAGATCAACAGACATCAGAGCCTCCCAGCCATATACTTCTTGCTCAAGCACCAAATGTAAAAATAAATATGGATGTGCCCTCTACAACTACCTGAAGGGAGGTTGTGGAGAGGAGGGAGCTGGGCTCTTCTCCCAAGTGACAGGGGACAGGACGAGAGGGAATGGCCTCAAGCTCCACCAGGGGAGGTCCAGATTGAACATTATGAGAAAATTCTTCACAGAAAGTGTGATTGGGCACTGTCAGAGGCTGCCCAGGGAGGTGGTTGACTCACCTTCCCTGGAGGGGTTTAAGGGACGGGTGGCAAGGTGCTGAGTGGCATAGTTTAGAGATTGGTGGGAATGGTTGGACTCAATGATCCAGTGGATCTCTTCCAACCTGGTGATTCTATGATTCTATGTGCATCACACAACAGCACTGATGGGCAATGGTCAGAGTGCAGAAGACCCCTAATTATTGTGGCTAACTTCACTGTCTATGTATATATTCAACCGTAGCTATGAAGTCAGTTTGTCTATTTTGCATATTACAATCATGCTGCTAGAGCTTAAATCTAAACTATATTTCCAAAAGTCACAAAATAGGCTCTGAGCATAACCACCTCACCCTTCAATTAAAAAAATTACAATAAGCATGAATGTAGTAGACTTTCTGTTTGAAGGACTGCTCATTTTCACAGTTTGGCATAGTAGGAGGACAGGCATCAGTTCTCATAAATACTCTTTCCAGTTACACGTCTATTAAACAAATCACAAATTATATACATTTGATATATGAGAATATCTCATTTTGTTGAACATGGTGAGTAGGCTTTCATGCTCTTCCACCATCTGCCCTCCAAGAACTCCACTTTCAACACTTTCTGAACTGTCATGTGTTTCCCTGGTGCAAACTGATGAATGCTGAAGCCACTACAGCAGTATCTGAAAGCAAATACACCACAGAGCAGTGAGCGTTATTCATGAACTCAGTTACTGCCGGGCATCCAGCAAAAAGAGGCTCAAATAGCAGAACATCATGCAATGGCTCTTCTTGCACAACTTGTGAAGGTGCAGGATCTGGGATTGATCCCATCATGCTAAGAGCTACACCACAACATGAAATGTGAATCATAGAATCACCAGGTTGGAAGAGACCCACCGGATCATCGAGTCCAACCATTCCTGTCAAACATTAAACCATGTCCCTCAGCACCTCGTCCACCCGCACCTTAAACACCTCCAGGGAAGGGGAATCAACCCCCTCCCTGGGCAGCCTGTTACACAGTCAGAGCACCACAGCCTCCCAGGTCTGGACAGCCAAACTCTCCTCTCAAGCCAAAGATAAAGACTTTTATCCTCAGCAGTGATGGTGTCAACATATGGCATAGGATTCAATGCTAAAATACATTTGTTTTTCCCAAGAACAGAAAATATGAAGTGATTATTACTGCAGAGAGAAAGAAAAAAAAAATCACATGTTACTATTACAGTGGGTGGAGTTCAGGATGAGTGCAATTACATCAGTATTTTTGTAATTAACGATTACATCATGCTTTAGAAAAGGAGTACAGCAAAGGTTGGTATTAACATGCAAGACACAGTAGAGTGATATCAATACTCATTTTACTGTTCAGATTTTTTTTAAAAAGCTAATAGCTGTCAAAAATACCCATTATAGGCTAGTCTATAATTTGTAGAAGTCAAGTAATACATTTTTTCTGAAGGTATAATGGATGCTCCATGGAGCAATTATTTTAGAAAGACAACTTCATCTCAGCTGTCTCATGCCAGCAGAACTATTTAAGAGCCAGAAATGCATAATTCAACATGGAAGAGCTGTCAGATTTGAGAATACCTTTAAATTATAAAAACTTACCACCACTAGTCAGTTATAATTATAATGGAAATGTAGTTTTCTGTCATTTTATCATAGCAAACATCTCTTAAGGAACAATTTCATGTGTTAAAATATTTTGGCAAAGTGACTTTTGATTCTAAAGGGATACAGATTATCTACTTTTATACCTTAATATTTTTCTTACAAATTGAATGTAACAACTTACATCGCACAAGATGGTAAGAGCAAGAGTATTATTAAAATCCCATTGGAAATTGTTACTATGAAACAATGAGCGGCATAACTCACTAGGACAGGTCAAGTTATGCACAAAAATATTATTTTATTACAAAATATGACAAGGCAGTTTTTCACCAGACAGTCAATTATTTTATACAGCACACAGCCAAAACACAGAAGATGGTTGTTCTTTTGACTTTGGTTTCATTTAGTAACTACAAAAACCAAATTATGAATAGTTCAAGTAGTCACTCTGACGGTTTTAGGATCAACAAGGCACGTTAAAAGGGCTCTCAGAAAAAAAAAAAAAGCTGTATTTAAATCCTTTTCATTTTCTTTTCTTTGATTCACGATATTTCAATGCAAATAATTTTCTCTGTAGACAGGACCAGAAAAATGTTCTAGGGCTTCACTCAGAAACAAGTGTATTGACTTATAATGTGCCCAATGCGTGGGTTTTGTTAGCTCACTCCAGGAGCTGAACTTGAACCACCCACGAGGATTGTGGGCCATACGCCAGGGACTTGGACACAAGTCCACTTTCCCACCTTATTTGACCCACAGAAGCTCTCAGTTCCCTCCTCTGCAGAGGATATAATGAAGTCTGGAGGCGTTGTCTGTTTGTTTGTTTTCAGAATTATCAAGAATTCTATAAATTGAGCTCTGTTCAAATTCAAAGAAAGTGGTTTAGGGTTTTTACTACTCACAAATAGCTCATTCTTCAACTAATTCTGCTACTATTGTCATGGAATTGCATTTCTCAAATCATTAACAAAGACCTTTATGTCATTTATCAGACTATTATGCTTTTTGATATTGCTGCTGCTGATGATGACCAGGAGGAGGCTGAGAGGAGACCTCATTGCTCTCTACGACTACCTGAAAGGAGGTTGTGGAGAGGAGGGAGCTGGGCTCTTCTCCCAAGGGACAGGACAAGAGGGAATGGCCTCAAGCTCCACCAGGGGAGACTTAGGCTGGACATTAGGAGGAAGTTTTTCCCAGAAAGGGTCATTGGGTACTGGAACAGGCTGCCCAGGGAGGTGGTTGATTCACCTTCCCTGGAGGGTTTAAGGGATGGCTAAACAAGGTCCTGAGGGACATGGTTTAGTGTTTGATAGGAATGGTTGGACTCGATGATCCGGTGGTCTCTTCCAGTCTGGCAATTCTATGATTCTATTCTATGATTCTGCTCAGCCCACATATGCAATGGTAGAAGTATTTTCCCCTCGCAAATAATTAGTTGTGGTCAGCTGGTTTCATTTATATATTTGCTAACTAAATGCCCTGATACTGTACAAATTCTTGTATATGTTTAGTTTTCCACTACTAAATCTGCTAACGTGCTCAGAGTTAATTTGAAGCAGGATGGAGATTAAAAAGTTTTGGATTTTATCACTAAATTAAACAATTTTGACAATGAGCTTTCAATGCATTAAGTTCTTATAATTATAGCAAACAGCTTCATCAACATAATACAGGACAAGAAGGATGAGCCTCCTTTTTTGTTATTTACTCCTCTTCTCCCATGTCATAAGAAGAGGTTACATCTAAGAGATGGAAAGTTATCACTCCCTCCCTAAAGATACCAGCATGTTAACAAACTGCTGAGAAACAGAAGATCTGATTCAAAAAATATCAATTTCTTCCTTCTATGGACGCAACACGATGTAGTATTGCATAACATAATACAAATTAAGGACTTAAATTGGCTTCATTTCATCTGATTTTCTGGCAGGCTTTAACGTGTTAAGTATTTACTAAAGAGGTAATTGGGATGCATGCAGCACACAGAATTATAATTTATTAACACATCCTCAGTAGTGGCACACGTTATCTTCCACAGTCTCACCTGCAAATTTCGGGGTTAAAGCAGGTTCTATCCCAGTAGCACGTTAAGTCTCAAGACAGACATTAGCGTATTCGACCAGCAAATTTCCAACATACTGTAAGATTTACCTTTAATCTGCATCTTTTTTGTGCAATACACAGATATAATTGCTTGAAAGGAGCTTTAAAATTAATGCTATAAATACAAATTTGGGTTTTGCAGGACATTGCGCCATAGACTTTTAATGAGTCGACAAAATTTTAAAGTTTGCTGCTCTACAGTACTCCACATGCAGGCAATTTAATAATAATGAATAATAAATATATTTTAATAGCTCCTCCATTTGCTGTGCCACACATTTGATTTAAGTGTAACATGGGACTCCCCTCATCCTCTATAGACACGGTTGCTAAAGGTTATCGAATGGGCTGCTGCTGGTGAGCCATCGTTACTGAGAAAACACTCAGAAATTAGATGAAAACATTGTTTATAAGAAAAACTAAGTCCACACAGAAGTAGCAGTAATAATTTAAAGCTGCAGTAACTATTAAATTTTCCATCCCATAATTAAAATAGCAGTGCTGGGACTCCACGCTTGTGTGCCACATGACTCGGGAAAAGTTAATATTGCATGATTTGAGACAAGGAACAAAAACCACCTTCTTACTTCCTAGTCCTTAAATGCAGCAGATACTTTGTGAAATCCAGATGCTCGATTCCTATTGACTTAAATAGGATTTAAACAACCCTATAAAAAACATTATCCTATGATTGGGGCTTAGGCTGGTTATCTCCGCATCACAGAACACAGGAACAAGGTAAGTACACAAATTCAGCTATTTCAACATGTTTCTATCACAACAGGTACTCCAAATGTAACAGTGGTTGGTAGATTTTTATCTTCTTCATTGCACTTAAGAGTGAACATAAAGATAAAGCAACTCAAGGACATGTTACCTCTTGGCTTCCTGTGACACAAAGAATATTTACAGTATGGTCTAAAAGTTTTTAGTCCAGTTTCTCAGTCCAACACACTTGAATTCGATTAATGGAGACATTCTAGCACTTACGTCAAGTCATGTTGCATATAAATGGGGATAAAAGGATTACCGGGTTATAAATCACTTGAGAGATTCAGGGATATAAATCTCAGGGACACTGGGCTTCAGTATTAATGGAAATGCAAGATTCCATTGGCTAATCACAATTGAGATTGCTACCAGATACATCACTGGATTTCACAGGCTGTCCTGATAAAACTCCCTAGTGCAGGGGGAGGTGGGAAAAGCAGAAGAAACCCTTTGAAGGTGGCCCATGACAATCTGCTTCTATACTAACTGTGGGCTTGTAGAGAAAACCATGCCAAAAAAAAAAAAAAAAGTCTGATTTCTTAGACAAAACGCTACATTGTGGTAGTGTTAGGACTCATTCTTCTTTCAGAAGACTGATGTAGAAAGGAGGTCATTCTACCTAAATAAGTCTCTTAGAGAAGTCAGCACAGAGATAAGTATAGAAAACTACACATGCACAGAAATCATAGAATAACCAGGGTGGAAGAGACCTACTGGATCACAAAGTCCAACCATTCCTATCAAACACTTCACCATGTCCCTCAGCACCTCGTCCACCCCCGTCCCTTAAACCCCTCCAGGGAAGGTGACTCAACCACCTCCCTGGGCAGCCTATTACACTGCCCAGTGACCCTTCCTGTGAAATTTTTTTTCCTAATGTCCATCCTGAACCTCCCCTGGTGGAGCTTGAGGCCATTCCCTTTCATCCTGTCCCCTGTCACTTGGGAGAAGAGTCCAGCTCCTTTCTTGAAGCAGCTAAGAACAACTTCTGGAAATACAAGTTCACATTCCAAATTGATGAAAAGAAATTGTCATGGCAATGTCTTAAGATTAGTAAGTAACCTCATCTTTATAGAAATGTAGTTTTAATTATTACACAGAAGATTATTTTCCTTTACTCTGACAACACAACACAGAGATAGACAGAAGACTCCAGTGAGCAAAAAATAAAATTAAATTGTTCAGGCATTCTACTTAGTTCTTGCTGAAAAAGGAAAGATCATTGCTACAGACGAGTCAGTTCAAAAGGCAGAAGTCTCAGACTTGGTGCTGAGAAATACAGAAAGAGGGAGTAACAGCTGGAAAGATCACTTCAGCACTACTGGGGAGAGGGGAAGAATTTCATGGGAATATGAATACTCAGCTTTCCTCAAGGGTATGATATCTTCTGGCTGTGTTTGACAGAGTACATTGCTGCTGAAATAAAAGCCAAGGAGACACTATGGGAAAGGGGATGTTCAGCTGGATATTTAAAAACCTAAAGGACAGTTGATACCCAAAGGGTCCTCTGTGAGTTTATAAATACGTGTAATTCTGAGAACAAATCAAATACAAACAAGTTAAAAAAAATTCCAATTCACACACTGATTAGTTGAGGGCTTTTACAGAGCATGATATATTTTTTAAGCTTATCCAGCTCCTAATATCATCATGAAAATGACTTAATGTTTAACTAAGCATTGTCCTATCTTCTAGATAGGACAAGGAGGGAAGAATCTATTTTTAAGGATTTTCTTTGTAAGGAAGTTGTCATATTAGAAATCACTTGACTGTTCTGTTATGTACAAAACGTATCCAACAGAGAGGCTCTTGTAGGTTCACATAAATACTTGCTCTACATGAGAATATTCTATTGGAAATAATGAGAATGCTCCGAGAAGGCATGACCCTGAGCGACTTGAGTGGGGAGGGTGGTGTGGAAGATATTAAATCATACTTTCTTTTGTCATTGCCAATTATATATTCAGGTTCTATGTCAATATATCATTGTAGCAACTTATCACAGTTGCAATGGACACTGCATAATCACAGCAACATCACTCTGATGTCATATTAGACATCGGCAATGAGACACATTATGAGCAAAAATTGGGGCTTACCAAGAAATGTCTACAACTTTTTTGGTTTTTTTTGAACACACGATTAATTTTAAGCCAAACCAAAGAAACAACATAGTTGAAGGAGTGGAGGTCATTTCCAACCATTACTTCATAGTGTGCTTTGGCTCAAAGCCAAAGATACAGAAGGGGAGACCCTGTAATAAAACATTTTTTTTTTTTTTTTATATATACCAAAGCTGAAGATTTAGAAGCACTTTGCCATTTCCTGATGAGGTTGGGGGCTTCCTGAATTTACCACTGTTTTTCTTTTGCTAGGCAGCCATACATATACACCATAGTACAATTTATTTTAAGTCAAAGGGTCAAAAATTATCTAACATCTGCAATGACATGCAGAGATTCTGAAATTCAGTGTTGGAAGCAATGTTATGAAACACTGAACGCTTTGGTCACATGGAAGGTTCTCGGAAACCCAGGAGTGCTGAAGATGAGAGGACAGAATCGTGCATTGTTAGATTTGTTCTGCCACAGCAGGAATAAGCAAAGTGTAAGTGGCCAAATCTGGATTTCATAGAATCATAGAATCACCAGGTTGGAAGAAACCCATCAGATCATTGAGTCCAACCATTCCTATCAAACACTAAACCATGTCCCTCAGCACCTCATCCACCCGTCCCTTAAGCACCTCCAGGGAAGGTGATTCAACCACCTCCCTGGGCAGCCTCTGCCAGTGCCTAATGACCCTTTCAGTGAAAATATGTAGCTGGAAATCCTCCCTCTTTTTCCTTTCTTCCATGTGCATCACATTGGGGATCTGTTCCTAAATTAGTTAATAGCATGCTCTGCAAGTTTAGCTAAGTCACTGAACTGTGGTATACTCTCTCATTTTTCCTGTCCATAAAATAGATGTACTCCCATGTTCACGGGGATGATGTGTGCCATCATTTATTATTGTTGGTAAAACAATTAGATGTACTAATTAGATGTACTACTGTACCCAGATGGAAGACATTATAGCAAAGTATTATTATTTTGTAACATGTTCTCTATGGTAATGGCAAATTCAGGGTACTAGAAGCATATTAAACTTTTTGCAGCCAGAATCATAGAATCACCAGGTTGGAAGAGACCCATCAGACCATCGAGTCCAACCAATACTAATTCAGGGGTTTCTTTGCTTTGGAGGAAAACTGTCTTTTATAATCTTCTTCCATTCAATTTAAATGGGTGTTATCTGAATGTTGTAAGTCAACATATTACAATTATTAAGGTGAGTCTGTCATAAGAACCAAATTTTGAATCAAATCAGCTATTGAGCCCATAAACAGCAGTGACCTTTGCCATTCAAGGCTTCCTTATGAGATGAGACTTTGTCTGCTGAAAGAGGGACTAATATCTCCTTAGACTTCAGCCCATAACTTGATCACAGTCCATGTCTTGCTTGCTTTGTGTGGAAATCACCAGGAAGCATTTTATCATAGAATCATAGAATTCATTGGAAAAGACTCACTGGATCATTGAGTCCAACCATTCCTATCAAATACTAAACCACGTCCCTCAGCACCTCGTTCAGTCAGATGATTGACATAATACGCGTTCTTCCAAAGACATACAGAATACCTTCTTTTTTCCCTAGGAAATACCAATTTCTCTTCTTACAGTCAAGTGGAACTTCAAAGTAAACTGCTCTGCATATCCTAGTGCATCCCAAAGTCAACTTTAAATTCAAAAGACTATAGAGGTAGTTCAAACATCATTTCTATCTGAAAATGCTCTTTCACTTATCACTGTTTAGATACTTGGGGTTACTTGGTGACCTTACTAATGCAAGTGTGCAGCGAGGAGTGCTTATTGGTGCTAATGCAGGAAGAATCTGACTTTTATAGCTACCGAATTTCATATTAATGTGTTTTACAATGGGGCCCAAACCTGATTACTTATAGAGAGTGAAAAAATGAAAGCAGATGCTCGTAAAAAAAGTGCAATATAACTGACAAACATAAACCCGGTTAAATAGTTCAATGAATTAAGGAATGGAAGACAGTTGTTCACATTTTCATTCTATAATTATTTAATTAGAAGAGATGTTATAAATACAGGTATATTTTCTGAAAATATGAAGATGAGGAATAGTCTGCGACTAGTTTGATATATACTTGCAAGGATGTAGATTTTTGCAAAAATCTTAATCACCATCTAAGCATTTAAGGTTTTAGAAATATTGTTTTTCATGCTTACAAACTTTAATGAAGTTTGTTAAAAAAAGAAAAAAATTATACTGTTCATGCATTTTGTTAAAAATCAGCTTGGTAAAACTTATGTGAAACTGCAAAAAAAATTATTTTCATTATTCCTACCATAATAGATGCACACTTTCTCAATAAAATGGCATAATCATCTTGGCAAATTTTAGACTGAGCCCCAACAGATGAGGAACTGTCAGGATAAGATATAAACCTGGCCCTGAGCTCTGTGCATCCTCACCAAGACTCATAGTCCAACCCCATTACTTGACACAAGGAGGAGGAAATAATTTACTGGATTTTCAGAACAGAAGTCAAAATTTCAAGGCTGGAGGCAAAGAAGAAAACAGAGCAGCCAGAAGAAAAGAAGATGACCACACGCAGAACTCAAAAAAACCTAAATCCTGTAAAAATCACGTAATAACAAAAATTACTAAGATACAGCAAACACGAAAGCAACAAGGGGCAGTATTTCAGAGAAGAATTACAGTTTAAAGCTGAATGAGTACCTGTGACATGAGTACTTGCCTCCTTTCAATATTCTTCATACGTCATTTATTTTGATACAACCTGATCTTTGACAGAAATTTTTCATTAAAGGTACTGAAAATAAAATTTACTGAAGTCACCTGCTGTGCAGCATTAAGAGTGCAGGGAAATCCAGTGCAGCCACATAGAACTGCATATATCGAAAGAAGTGATTTCCACTAATTTTCCTTTTGTCTTATCGCGGTGCCTTCCTTTTGTATGGAAAGAAGAGCTGTCCCTATGTTTGGGTCTATGTTTGTGAGGATGAATGCGAACAAAGCTCTAGAAATGTATAGATAAACCATTTTTTTTTACAAGTTTTAGATATGTATGTAGATTTGCATACATAAAATACATATAATTTTACATATTTATATACATTTCTATGTAAAAGTATATTATGCATGTGTCTACCTCTGTGTATGTGTCTACACATATGTATATATACATATACACATATATATATGCTCCTCAGGTCTTTTCATCCCAGTATTTATTTCAGTGAAAGTTTCAAACTGGCTGCACATTTATCTCTAGATAAAAGAAACAGTTTGAGCTCCTGACCACCATTCTCTAACAAATAATTCTTTGTGGCTGTAATTAAGATGGCTGCGAAAGGCTGCTGGGATGGCTTAGTGGTCTGGAGAGCACTCCCCCCCCTCCCCTGAAACAAAATCCTTTATCACATTTTTGAATTAATTATAAAAGTTAAAAATTAAATCTTTCTTGTGTCCCCCATAATAATCCTCCCAGATCAGTTTTTGTCCATATTAATGGAGAACACATCCCTAGTAAGATTTAATTTCAAACTTTTATAATTATGGTTAAAATTAAATCTTACTGTGGCTGTATTACACATTAACATGAATGAAAGCTAGCCTAGGAGGATTATCAATGGTACTCCAGCACGATTTATTTTTAACTTTCGCAATTAATTAAAATCTGTGGATAAAGATCTTGTTTAGGGGTGGGGGAAGTCCCTATTAAGACAAAGCCCACAAAGAGTTTCCATTCTTGCGCAGAGCATCGGAGCTAGGAAGCAAAAGGCTGAGAGATCATCCAATAAATCACTTGTGCCTAGTGGAGTAATACTTAGTTCTGAGCTGCCTCTGAGCCAGAGAAAGTGGTGATAACACCCAAAACCAGCATCTAAAAGTGGTCAGGAATACTCTGCACAAGCATAGATATAACCTTGCACCATCTTGTAATACTGTGAGAGGCACAGTGGTTCTATATTAACCATTCCTAGATTTTAATACCATTTGGGAGGTGCCTGGACTATTGAGTCCAACCTCCCAGGTAAGTCAGGACAAGACTTTTCCATGTGAATTGTGGGTCTGTCTGTCTTTCTTATTGAAACCATTGATTGCACTTCCTTGTCCAAGTCACCTTTCCAGAGAGCTCCACAATGAGGACCCTGAATTATAACAGAAGTATTGTTTTCTTTTAGACCAAACTGTGGACCTCTGGCCCAGAATATTAAGTCTCACCACTGCACGAGCAGCATTGTGCCACCCAAAAAAATAAGTGAGACTCCAAGGGAGCTGCTTTTTCACAGAAATGCTGAACCCACACAGGGATCAGCCTGGTCCCTCTCTCCATGTGCTATATCTTTCACAATACTTTGTTCTGCCTCAGATACACTGCAGCACCCATGTGAGCTGCTTGCCATGCACTGATCAGGAGTTCAGAGTTTTCTTAGAACAATAAGCTCAGTAAAAGACCCTTAAGGTCACTGAGTCCCACTGTAAACCTAACACTGCCAAGTCCACCACAAAACCATGATCCTAAGTATCATGTCTTCCGGCATCAGGTGTGGATGAGTAGGATTTAAAATAAAAATCATAGGATCACAGAACAACCAGGTTGGAAGACACCCACCGGATCATCGAGTCCAACCATTCCTATCAAACACTAAACCCTGTCCCTCAGCACCTCATCCACCCGTCCCTTACACACCTCCAGGGAAGGTGAATCAACCCCCTCCCTGGGCAGCCTCTGCCACTGCCCTATGACCCTTTCTGTAAAAAATTTTTTCCTAATGTCCAGCCTAAATCTCCCCTGATGGAGCTTGAGGCCATTCCCCCTTGTCTTGTCCCCTGTCCCTTAGGACAAGAGCCCAGCTTCCTCCTCTCTACAACCTCCTTTCAGGTAGTTATAGAGAGCAATGAGGTCTCCTCTCAGTCTCCTCTTCTCCAGGCTAAAATCATGAATCACAATCATATTGTTTTTCTCATAGAAATTTCTTCACTCAATGGCTTTCTTCCATCAGCAAAGACCCCACACTACTGAAAAGTTACACTGATCCGTAACTTATTCAAGTTCCCTCTGACAAGCCAATAAAGTTTGCAATAAGGGCTCTGCAGCACCTGTTTTTTATAAAATAGTTTGTGTTTACAATCAGTTATGCTTACATGCATAATTTCCACCCTTACATGCATGCTTTTGCAAACATAAAAAGCCTTCTTGAAAGCACCTTTTTCTGATTACCAGCCTCCAGATAAGGTAGTTGTGAGCTGACTCATGTATCCAGGTAGCTGAAACTGCTTCAGCCTTCACTCCGCACCCAGATGCGGGTCAGTATCAGGGCCATGATACTTCCAAATCCCAGATGGATAAAGAGTTTTCCGAATATTTAAGTGTCTTAGAAAAATAACCAGAAAAAGGAAGGAAGCTGAGAAGAGCCCAAGCACAGAGAGAAAAAGTTGTAACCTGCCCCAGAATTAAATCTATGGAAGGGATCGCACTTGTCTGGCTGGAAGTGTTTTGGGAACAAATAGGCTGTCTCCTATTCAATTCCTTTGGCAATCAGGAAATGGGAACTTGCCCATGCTTTGTAAATATGAAAGTATTTATACTGCATCAAAAGTATCTGATTCCACTATCATGTTTCTCTTCTAAGACAGAGCACAGAGCTCAAAAACTTTGGCTAACCTCATTCTTTCTCTCTGATTTGCTTTAAGTTACACAAGGGGAATATCTTGGATATGTGGGAGCTGCGATTTTGTTTAGCAGACTGTATCATCTGAAAACCACAGATTTTATGAGAAACCAGTAAGATAGGGTCTGCTTTGAACATGGGCAAGGGGGCTGGGGAGCAGAAAGAGCATATACTTGCACGGCATCCACCTTAGAAAACCCAACAACATTGCAATCAAAACATTAGTGGCTTTCTTACAGTGAGAGGTTGAGGCATCCTCATCAACTTCTGCCTTCTGAAGGAAATAATTTTACTTCCTTTCTGCCATGTAGTTAATTATCTGTATGCATCCAATCATTAATCGACTGATGTTCCTTTAGAACAGAAGGTGGAAATGTCTCATTTTCAGTAATTGTTAAACTCAGTATTATAGAATCACGGAATGGTTTGGGTTGGAAGGGACCTCAAAGGCCATCCAGTCCCACTCCTGCCATGGGCAGGGACACCTCCCATGGATCAGGGGCTCCAAGCCCCATCCAACCTGGCTTGAACCCCTCCAGGGGTGGGGCAGCAACCACTTCCCTGAACAACTGTCCCTTCTGAACAGCCTGTAGCCTTTGATAGCCACACTCCAGTCACGAAATCCATCCCACCACATATATTCACATGGAGGTTTTTTTTCCTGTTTTCCTTATCCAAATTAAAGAGTATTTGGTATTTTGATGTAGAAATATTATTCTTCATTCTTTAACAATTCTGGGCAGTTCTGACATAATGAGCAACAAGCAGGTCTACAAAGAAGGAATAAAAATCACTTCAGGAAGGTTTAGACTTCTGAATGAGATGTATTAAATAAGATTTTCTTAGACAATCTTCTCCCAATTTTCTGATAATCCTTTGAACTTACTGCAAGTGGATCTTGAGGCCGTTGTATGGTTCCTTGTCTCTGTTACCAAGGAATAACGACCACATTGCACCAATAAACTTCACTATTCACTCTTACACTGGGTGTATTCATATTTACCTACATCTAAACAAAGTATAATTTCTAAGGTGAATATAAAACAGCGAACTTGCAGCTTTTCTTTCCCTCATAGTACCCAGTATACTCTTGAACAACTGAAAGCTGTTATTATTTACTTTGGGGACTCCTGTAAGCTATGTCATCATGAGTGTCGCTGAATTTTCTGGGAATCATCTGAAGTGCTTCCAGTTAAATTCTAGACTTAACATCTCAGGAAGAAAAAAAAATAATGTTTCTACCACATATTTTATTAAGCCCTTTAGGTCCTTTTACAAGAGAGGAAATACCAATTAACATATAATTTAGCAGAACAAAATATTATCCCATTTCAACCAGTACCCACTTCCTTGAAGTTTATTCAAGCATTAATAACCATTTAATGCAATTTAACTACACTGAGGTATCCGTTACATTAATATCATATATCCATCAGGAAATTAGAGTTTTGTCTCTATGAATTTTGTATTACAAGAAAGTCTTCATAATTTTATTCTGCACTTTATGGTGGACTAATTTAAGTTTTAAAACGGTTCAGATAGCTTTCCAGTCTCTCTCTTCCACAGCGTAATATGACTAACAAATTGTTACTGATGTTAAAAGATCATGAACACATCATTTATTAAACAGCACTGGAAAGATAAGTTTGAAAGAAGAGTGTAATTCCTGCGTGTTTAGGAGCTTGCATACAGCCACAGAAACAACCTCCACAGATGAGGATGCTCAGGACTCTCAGCTCAACAAGTGGAAACACAGAGAATATACACTCAGCACCACCAAGAATTGAATCCCTCAGCTCAAAGAAACTCCCTGCCCACTCTCACGCAATCTTTAACAAAGAAATTGGGCTGTAATCACAAAGAGAAAAAGATTTCCCCTATCCTGTCTGGTATGGGGATCATGGATTAGGAATGTTCCTGAAAAAAAAAGTCTGGGTTGTCATTGAAGCTCAACCAACTAAAGCACAACAGCAAATCCTCTTAAAATCCCTAGCGTGTGGGACAAGCACTTGTAGGTACAGTTCCTCTGAAATGTACTCAGAGAAACAAATTAGTTTTGGTTATTTCAATACCAGTTTGTTCATCTTTTTAACTTAAAAGATGTTTTTCCCTTTTGTCTTTGCCAAAATACCAAATAAATGGTTACACCAGCTGAAAAGCCTCAGAGAGAGGTTACAAGGCAATGTAAATTTTTTAAAAAAACCTCAATCTTACTATTAAAAAAAAATTTACTATTAAAAAAATTGGCATAGTATTTTGTGTCTAATTCCACATCACAGATTCTCTCTGAAACTTTGCCCAAATTGCTTCATCTCCCTATATCTGTTAAAGAGTCATAGAACAACCAAGGTGGAAGAGAAGAATGAGAACACTGACCTGCGTGTTTCAGGTTCAAGTATTTAAATGTTTTTTGCTGAAAAGTAATTTTCTTAATATTTAGTACAAAGCAATTATTGTATATTTCCATAGATGTGTGTACATATATTAATACAAAAGAAGGTGGGTAATAAATCTTCATTCTGGTTGATACTATTATTTATTAATTATGGAATATATTCTCTCTTACTTTTACAAATTGCTCCTATCTAAATGCAGCAAAACTTCTTTTCAACATACGATTTTTTCTCGCCCTATGACTGCTTTTGTGGGGAACTATTTGAGAGGAGATGAGCTCAGCGCATCACAGGCTGTGCCTGCACTACCTGCATCTGTCTTTTCCTACTGTTATCTACGCTCCTGGACATAATCCTGCAAATTACTTGATTGCAGTTGACTCCTTTGGTAATTACATTTCTCTCTTTACGGCAGTGGGAAACAACCAAGCACATCATGCACTTTTCACACACAGAGGAAGGAATTACACAGAGAAGAAAAGAGTTACAATGTGCTATAAGTATATATCCGAGAAGTTCTTCATACACTGGTTTGAGGGTCAATGTCTCTGGACTAGCTACGCTAATGATAGAACAGGTCTGAGCACTAAGCAAGTTGCTGAGATATGTGGGAACTGTTCCATAAAAAGAGACCTGGGACCAAAGGAAGGGAGTTGCATGCTGAGTAGAACCCAGGTTAGCAACTTTCCAGTACCTGAAGGGGTTACAAGAAAGCTGGGGAGGGACTGTTCACAAAGACTTGGAGTGATAGGACAGGGGAAATGGGTATAAATTGGAGAGGGACAAATTTAGACTAGGCAGAAGGAAGAATTTCTGCACTATGAGAGCAGTGAGGCCCTGAAACAGGCTGCCCAGGGAAGTTGTTGCTGCCCCATCCCTGGAGGGGTTCCAGGCCAGGTTGGATGGGGCTTGGAGTCCCTGATCCAGCAGGAGGTATCACAGGGTTGGAAATAGATGATCTTTAAGGTCGCTTCCAATCCAAACTATTCTATGTGAAGATCAAGCTGGAGACTCTCTGCTATGACAGCAAAGTGGTGCCACCGCTAAGATGTCCAGAAAAACGCAAGTCCTCAGGTACAGATTACAACTCAGGCTGTTTGAGGGACAAAATCTTCTCTATGTAGCCTTTAAATAGATAAATGATGCTACACAACAGGCTGCTTTTTCTGACAGAGAGATGCGTATAAACAAACTTGAAAACTTCCCAATAGTCAAACACGCAACAGCATCACCCTGCTACACTTGTAATTCCACTGCAAGTATTTAGAAATAGTGCACAGCAGAAAAATTCTCCATGGCAGAAGCATTGCTTTTCCTCATCCATTTTCCCAGCACAATGTGTTTTTCTGTGTCAGAAAATTACAAATTCTGAGAAGATGTATTTTCCTGGGGCGCATTACTCAGTCACCTGCACACTTAAATGAGACGGTAGAGAGCGATAGCAGAGTCCATATTAAATTTCTTTTACTGACAGGATCACTATGGGATAAAAAAAATCTGTCATACTGTTGATATGAATCTCCTTCTTGTTGCGCCTTTTGGCATTCTTGGATAATTAAAGAAGCCTAAAACTGCTTTTTCTGCAAGTTCTTTCAATTCCTTAGTTCTTTTTATTTGTCCAGTAGGCTTTGGCCTTGTTAAACTTTTCCTATTGAAGAGAAGGCAAAATAGGCCCAACATATTTTACAGTTCCAGGAGTGTTATTTGGCCTGAGGGAACTGGCAAAATTCTTTGGTGGGATATTCAGCAGTAGCAGACAGAGCAGCTTCACAATGCAACTGGTTTAAGACTCTGAGGAATAACACAACTCAGATATTATTATTAATGTGTTGGTTTTAATTATTTGGTGCACGTTAAATGTTTTCTTGTGGTACCAGTGACAGACGGGCAGGTCACCTTAAGCGTTTGTGTGAAATCTGTGTAAATTTGAAATTTCTGCGAGTCTGCTGGAGGGTAGGGAGGCTCTGCAAAGGGATCTAAACAGGCTGGATCCACGGGCTGAGACCAATGGGATGAGGATAAATAAGGCCAAAGGTCAGGTCCTGCACTTGGGACACAACAACCCTGAGCAGCTACAGACTGGGAAAAGTCTGGCTGAAAACTGCTTGGAGGAGAGGGACCTGGGGGTGTTGGTCGACAGCTGACTGACCAGGAGCCAGCAGTGTGCCCAGGTGGCCAAGAAGGCCAATGGTATCTTGGCTTGGATCAGAAATGGTGTGACCAGCAGGTCCAGGGAGGTTCTTCTCCCCTTGGACTCAGCACTGATGAGACCGCTCCTTGAATCCTGTGTTCAGTTGTGGGCCTCTCACCACAAGAAGGATGTTGAGGCTCTGGAACGAGTCCAGAGAAGAGCAACAAAGCTGGTGAAGGGGCTGGAGAACAAGAGGAATGACAGAGAGCTGGGGGTGTTTATCGTGGTGAAGAAGAGGCTGAGAGGAGACCTCATTGCTCTCTACAACTACCTGAAAGCAGAATACACACGTCAGGTTTGTGAAAAACCTTGTATAAAGTTTCCACAATGATTAAAAAGTGAGGGAAGAAATAAAAACTTCTCAAATTCCTCAAAAAAATCTTCATAATGTTTAGATACTTTTGCTAATCCCACGTTACATCAATACACTAAATAACCAATAATAAATATCTTCAAAGTAATCTTTAATCAATACTTCAGACTATGTCATATTTGTTTTATCCACTGGAATTTAATGCAAGGCTATAGGTAAAATAGAATCATAGAATCACCAGTTTGGAAGAGACCCACCGGATCATCAAGTCCAACCATTCCTATCAAAAAATGTAACTAGGCAGGTCTTTTAGGAAATCTTTTAATACCTTGTGCAGTAAAAGACAGTATAAATGCAAAATAATATACTTCTGCAGGAACTTAAGTAAAAAGTCTCATCTGGGAAAAAAAAAAATTAATATTCAAAATAGCAATGAGTAGTATTACTTCATTTGAGATCTACAACATAATGCAGTGAAATACAGTATCATTAATTCATTTAAACATGCTTAAAATCTAAAATTAAGTTGTGCTCTAAATGTGCTCTGTAGAGAAAAGTACAGTTCAGGAAGACATTAGTGTTTTATGACAAAAAGATGTAGGACAAGCATTGTTTAATATGTCACAATCTTTGCAGATTTCGATTCTAATAAAATCCACTCCTGAATTCCTTCTAATAAAAGCTCCATATGTGAGGAAAAAGTCCGTTTACGCAGTTTATAGTGTTAAAATGGTGCACCAATAAAATGCAAGGAAAAGAAACCACACATCAGAGAAGAAAACTGAAAAATAGAAGCCATAAATTCTGTCTTGAAGCAATATAAATAAATGGAATATTATTGTGCATGCAATTATATTAAATACTTTCTTTATAATATGTTGGTTTTCCTTATCAGATCTGTTGAACAACAAAAGACAGGAAAACAAGCTTATGAAATTTCATTCCAACACAAGTTTTACCACTAACTCAAATTATCAATACTATGTGCCTTTTGTTAACAACATTCTTCATTAATATCTAATCGTATCATGCTAATAGGACCTGGGTTGGGAAATGCACTGAGTTTCCCATACCGCAGGTCAGAGGGTACTGAAAGCACCTTGAGATCAATCACATCTGTTGCGTGAGCAGGGCAGCTCCACCATTTGGTCAACCCAGAGACATCAGCTTGACCTCACAGCTGGAGGCAAATCACTGTTCCGCTGGAGAACAGGAAAGGAGTAAAGTGTAGGGTATGCCACCCTTGTCCCCAAACTCTTGATCTGTATTTTGATGTGATTATAGCACAATTTATATAGAATCATAGAATCACCAGGTTGGAAGAGACACACTGGATCATCAAGTCCAACCATTCCCATCAATCACTAACCCAATGTCCCTCAGCACCTCGTCCACCCGTCCCTTAAACCCCTCCAGGGAAGGTGAATCAACCCCCTCCCTGGGCATCCTCTGCCAGTGTCCAGTCACCCTTTCTGTGAAGTTTTTCCTAATGTCCAGCCTAAACCTTCCCTGGCAGAACTTGAGGCCATTCCCTCTTGTCCTGTCCCCTGTCCCTTGGGAGAAGAGCCCAGCTCCCTCCTCTCCACAACCTCCTCTCAGGTAGTTGGAGAGAGCAATGAGGTCTCCCCTCAGCCTCCTCTTCTCCAGGATAAACACCCCCAGCTCTCTCAGACATTCCTCAGAAGGCCTGTTCTCCAGGCCCTTCACCAGCTTCGTTGCTCTTCTCTGGACTCGCTCCAGAGCCTCAACATCCTTCTTGTGCTGAGGGGCCCAGAACTGAACACAGGATTCAAGGAGCAGTCTCACCAGTGCTGAGTCCAGAGGGAGAATAACCTCCCTGGACCTGCTGGTCACACTGTTTCTGATACAAGCCAGAATACCACTGGCCTTCTTGGCCACCTGGGCCACTGCTGACACATACATACATCAAGACATACCACAACCTCCTTACTACAGCAGGTAGAGATCAAGGTTACAAGTTACACCTGAGACCGTTGAACATAATGAAGCTTTGTTTTTAATGGAAACTCCACCCACATGAATTAAAATATTTTCCTTCTCCAGGCCCCCAATTCATTTTTCAATTATCTTTCCCCAGTCCTGAGAATAACCAGGGATAACTTCCATACCCACTTGTGGAAGGAATTCATCTTTCTATCTAGAAGACAGACCTCTGCAACACAGCACATACAGAAACTCCCCTGGTTTAGGTAACAATCTTCCAACACCAAGTAGCAGAATCATAGAATAACCAGGTTGGAAGAGACCCACAGGATCATCAAGTCCAACCATTCCCATCAAACACTAACCCATGTCCCTCAGCACCTCCATCCACCTGTGCCTTAAACACCTCCAGGGAAGGTGAATAATAGCTGTTGGGTGTGAGGGACAAAACTCTCATTCTCCTGCTTCATTTATATATGTATTTATTTATACCCCAGAGCATTTAGTCTATTTGAGCAAACAAGGTTTGCTTTTCACACCTTCTCATTCCCCATTTACTTATACCTTGGATGGCTCAAAGCAGCTTTGCATGATTTAGCTGGATATCAAGTGTCCTGCAGCAATCATTTTGGGAATGCGATACAATATTTAACGATTTCATATATGTAAAATACAGACTAAATCTCTCCATAGAAGCACCCATATAATCTCCAGCGACACTAACAGGTTTTACAGCACACACTTGAGAGGATAGAGAAGGAAAAATTCCCATCTAATACAGCTGATGAGAAGCTAGTGAGGAAAACTACATTTTAACCTTCTATGTTATTTTTTTTAATTTTATCCTGTACATTATTCGTACTATTAAAATCATGACATACAGAAAAATTACTTAATAAACACAGGAAAGCAAAATTTTTCTAAGCCATTTCAAAAAGTATCTGCATTACTGCTGCATGGGGTTTTGTGGCTAATTAACAAAAATATGCGGGATGGAAACATAAGTTATTGTCGTGAATGTCATTAATCCGTCATTTCAAAATTTTTCACTCATCCCTAAGATCTCATTGGACCTACAAGAAGTTGCCTGATCAGAGAAGCTCTGCAAAGAACAGTCAGAAAACAAAAAGAGCACAAGTGAGATATTTTTTTTGTTGATCAGTCTGAAGGTTGAAATTGGTCTGGGAGAGAATATTACACAACTCCAGCACTTCAAGATAAGAATGACCTTGAAGGACAGAGTAATTATGGGATTATTTATTTTTTAAACAAACAAAAAACCCCCAAACACTAACCAAAATCCCTTACTCTTAACTTCCATAAGTTTCAGATGTGAGCTTTGATTAGGAGTAGGAAACATCCAAACCTGAGCAGGAGAATTCCCCTAAGTCCATTCCAGCAACTCAGTCCCAATGGCCAATTATTAAGATTTTTCCAAGGAATCATATGAAGCAATGAACACCAAAGCATTCTCCTTACGGGTTTTGCACTTCTAGAGATGTAATGTTCAACAAAGATTAATTGGAATTCACAAGAGTTTAATCAGAGGAGTTTCTGAAATATTTTGGTTAAGGGGCCTGGGAGCCTGAATTTATTTCTTCCACCAACAGTCCTGGCAAAGTATTTTGTGGTGACGAATTAGTGAAGTACTGATAAGAAATCAAAGATTCAATAAATTATTTTATTACTGTAGAGCATTGTGGGAGAACAAAATGACATATTCACATATACAGTTCTGCCACAGCTATAACAAGAGTTACAAGTTAGAAGTTCCTAAACTTTTCTACAATTGCTTTTATAATCTCTTTCTTTTAATATTCACTTTTTTGCGCTATAACTTTACAATTCTCTCTAAACCTATTGAGAAGCAGGGAAATAAAAAGCAAGAAATCCAGGGAATTTCCTCTAAAAGCTATAACTGTGCAGTTTTTTGAGCTGGTCTACTAAAAAAGCTGAAGGGAGAGAAAATTGAAATTTGAAAATATTGAAGGGAAATAGTCCCTTTGTTGAATACATTTAAGAAAAAGCATTGATATGGAACTTCTTAGTGTGCTTTCTAAATTCTTTAATACCACATGGCACGATTCACAGTTGCTTTTCTTTACCAGAGTTTTTAGAGAACTTTATTTTCGAGACTGCCTGAAGTTTTCTCAGGCTTGTGAATGGGATTCTCTTTGCCAGATAGTTCTGCTACGCATTCTCCTCTGATAGTTCTCCTCTTATTAAGAGCTGTCTCTAAGCACCCTCAGGTGCCGAGTAGTTAATATAGTTGAGGTTTGGGGTATTTGAGGGCACTTGATTCTGGTTTTGATGCAGAAGATTTAATCCCTCAATCACACTTCACGTGTTCAGGACTATGGGATGCATTAGTTCTCTTTCCAAAGACAAAACAGCGCATCTGCAAAATCCAAGAGGTCTGCGTGGGTGTTTTATTCAAAACCTTTGCCACCTTCTTCCTCATTTCCTAGAAGTTCACTTAATGTATTTTTGACTTCTTTTCAAAAATTTTCACCATGGTTGCACCATCATAGCTATCTGCTGTCCAGTAGCTGAAAATATTTGATGATATGGGATAAGAACAAGTTTTGGTGGGGTTTTTTTTAATTTTTTAGTATCAGAACAAGGTACTTTTATTTTTTTTTAGTCATTTCATCAATTTTTTGCTATCTCCTCAGCACTACCACACATTTTCTTTTATCCTTTTGGCTTCTGTTTGCTCTCTACCTCATTGTTGTATTAGATGCTCACCTTTGTGGATGCTGTTACTAAAATAACATGCTCCGAGAAGTGAAGGCAGCTTTCCTGGACTCACCTACTTTCATACCTCTATATTATCCTTAGCCACACATTCTGGGCTAGAAGAACACTTTTGAAGCTGCAACCCAGGTTGGGAAATATCCAAATTAAAATTCTAGGGAAAAGAGGCAAAAGTTTCATAGGGAAAATCCCAAATGAATCAGGCAGATCCACATGTGGTTTAGTTTACTGAGTAGATATAGTTTAAATCATCTGTCCCTGTCCCTCACTGGGGCTACTCATTCCCATCAACATTTCAAAACCACAAGTGGGAATAAAACACCGAGAAAACTTTTGGGTGTTTTTTTTTTTTTTTCTTTTTCTGAATGTGGACACAGCAGAGTGGAGTAAGCAAAGAGTGCTACATATTTCATCTGGAAGGAGTATTGCTGGAAGAGGCGCTTAGGTGGATTCATACATGCCCATAAACCTTTTGATTTAAAGGACAGGAAGACAGAGATGCTGAGGGACATGGGTTAGTGGTTGATGGGAATGGTTGGACTCAGTGATCCGGTGGCTCTTTTCCAACCTGGCGATTCTATGATTCCAGTAAGGATCCAATTTACCATGCATGCTCTGACCATGCAAACACTGTTTGGGCAGCAGGTTGGACGCTTCCTGGAAACAGATGCCTGGAGTTGTTCTCTGCAGATGACATTTCCAGGATTCTCAGATATTCAGGGGGCTGGTTTTAGCTACTGCTTTTCCCAGGCAGTCAGGTGTTCAGGAATCCTGAACAAATGTATTTAAGATACTTAGAAATTTTGTCTGCATAAAACATAATGAGAAAATTTAAAAAAATAGACTTATCTGGGGAATATTTACTATATCCTAGTGCTATACTCTTAGCATTTTTGAGAAAGGAAAGAGTGGAAAACAGTAAGTGTTCTTGGTAGACAGCAATTGAAAACCTTATTAAACCTGTGAAAATCTATTGTAAACACAACACTCATCAAGTAGAAACAGAATTTGAAGGAAGAGAAATGAGGTGGAAAGCAGAAAAAAAGAAAGAACGAAAATCAAAGCCTCAATATGTTCTGCACCTGAGTTCGAGGGAAAATAGAATCATGGAATCATAGGACAACCAGGTTGGAAGAGACCCACCAGATCATCTAGTCCAACCTTCCCTATCAAACACTAAACCATGTCCCTCAGCACCTCGTCCACCCATCCCTTAAACCCCTCCAGGGAAGGTGAATCAACCACCTCTCTGGGAAAATACTGGGGAAAGTCATTAAATAATGCTTTTTAAAATGAACCTTTGTATTTTACTTCGGATTTTGCCATTAGGAGGAGGAACATGGTGAAGACTGCTGCAATACAGAGAGAGAGGGAGAGGCATCCTGAGAAAGTGGTTGAGTCACGGTCCCTGGATGTGCTTAAAAGGCAATTAGATATCATACTTGGTGACTTGGTCTAGTAGTGGACTTGGCAGGGCTGGATCGATAGGTGGACTCGATGATCTTAAAGGTCTTTTCCAACCAAAACCATCCTGCGAGTCTGTGAATACTAAAGTTACTTAGTATCATCTATACACAGAAAGGTAGTAATATTTCCCATAAACATATCACGTGTCCTTGAGGACCAGATTAATGTAAATGTGATTAACTATAGGTATACAAATTGCAAGTTCATGGTGGTATATTCATCCTAGACAAAGCAGAAGCAGATGAGGAACATGACTCCTCAGGATAGCAGAGCTCTAATTGAAGAAGAGATCTTAACGCTGGCAGAGTTATAAATTGGTATTAACTTGCTGTCCCTGAGTCTAGGCTGGTTTCTGCATCCAGAAAACAGTGGTTAAGCACAAGAGGAATATCACTCCTGTATAGCCACTCAGTACTCCACGCAATGGGTAGAGAGTGGAAGGAAAATACTCAACTAATTGCAAGACGGAGGCTGCAAAACATGTGAACAGGATTTTAAAATGCGATTTTTTTTTTGCAGTAGCCGAAAATAGAGTTTAAGCTCAGACTGCGTCATGAACATACCACAAAAGTCTGTGTTAAAATATAGGGGAAAGACTAAAATTTATGATACTCTAACAACTAGACAATGTTATAACTTCTCTAGAAGAACAGAAAGAAGTTGTTTTGGAGGTTAGGAAACTTTATCAAGGATAAGTAGCAGAATCTTCTGTGCATAGAGAGGTTGGGGAAAAGTTTTGAAAACAACTTCAACACTGCTGACTGGACATCTTTGCATGATAAGGGCCAGATGGAAACCCCAGAAGAGAGGAATTCACTTGCAGATTGTCATTTAGCATTAATTATGCCCAGAAAGCTGCCTCCCATTGACGTTTGTATTACCAAATACTACAACGCTAATACATCTACGTAAAAGTTTATAATCAAATCCATGCTAACAATTCAAATATTGAAGAGCTGTAAACAGATTAAAGACATTATTTTAGTTAAGCACTTGGCTTCGCAGTAAAACATTTCACCATTATGCCACGTGTGGTTTGTCTGCTTAACCGTAATCTACAAAAATGCTGTAAGAACACAGCTTTCTGATTAACCGAACAACTAATAACTGAGAAGACATAGTGACTGGTTATCATCCTTCTGTAAATAAGAAAAGCTTATTTTTTTGCTCACTAATAGCCACACGGAACAATGAAACGCTTTTAATAAGTTTTAAGAGGGTAAGACCAAGAAATCAATTTGGTGAATGCCCTTTTCAATGACCGCACACCACGTCTAAGGCTGTAGCACGACATGTTTGCATCGTTATTTGGCTGTAAACAAAATGAAAAGATCTGTCATTGAAGTTTAAACAGAGAGACTGGTTACATAAACTGAAACATTCTCAGCCCCAAGTGCAGTACAATCAACAGTCTGAAGAGACTGTACGGCTAAACAAAGTTCGGGGATGTTTTTGGATAGGGGAGAAAGATTAATAACCAGAAAATAACTCTTGGCTCCCGTTGCAAACTCTTAGGAATATAATTTAAAATTTGTGTAAATCCAAAGATTGATGCTCAAGCTTATGAAATAATCATTTTTTTTCCTGCAGTGTTGAAATACACACTCACGTGGAAACAAATCTTTTTGCTAGCCAAATTTAGCAGAATATACTGTTTTTACCAAAAAAAGCAAATTAAATAAATATGACCTATCTGTTCTCCTAGATAATCGTAACTGCGGTCAGAGGACCACAAATCTTCTATAAATGGTCATCTTTCCAAATTACACTGGCTTCAGAATGTTCTTGATTAATTACACAAACTGTATGCCTACAGATGCAATTTGTCCGCGGGGATCGACAGAGGATGCCCGAGATATTCCCAGTAGTCAAGTGGGAGAGGTTTTTTTTCTCTCTCCCTCCCTTTCTTTCTCTCCTCTCTGTCTGTTTATTAAAGGTAATCAATGTTGTGGTTCATCCCAAGACCTTCACATCCTCTCAGTGCGAAAACAGAGCTGTCACCTTGCCCTAAATGGAAATATTAGGACAACTGAGCTTGGAGAAGTCTCATTCTAGGTGAAGCTTTCCCTCTCTGACAGCATCTCCTGCTTGGTGGTGGGAGTTGAGCACTCTAAGGGCTCAGGTCAGTTTTTAGCAGCTGACTTAAATCCCTGTGGCTGGTGTCTTGGAGGGACCGGTGGCAGGACATCAGGCTTTTCTCAGCATGAACCACTGCAGGGTTCATTTGAATACAAGGTGCGTTTCTAGATCAGCCAGACACAGACTGCTCTGTGGCCCAAAATCTATGTTGCTATCATCAAATGCAACCTCCCTTGCAATAAAAGCTTAACGTTCACTAGCATAACTAAAGCACATCATAGAAAAATCATAGAACAACCAGGTTGGAAGAGACCCACCGGATCATCGAGTCCAACCATTCCTATCAATCACTAACCCATGGCCCTCAGCACCTTGTCCACCAATGGAAATGATGCATCACAGGGTAATCAAGTCTTCCAATTTTTAAAGTTGCATATTGTTTCTGAGTGGTCTTTGCTATTTATGATTAAGACAATGCCCTTTACTCCATTAAATATAAGTCAGACATCACCGATACCCAATAACTCAGAAAACAGTATTTCTGACTCAAAGTAGTGAAAGGGTTAAAGGAATCATAGAATCATAGAACAACCAGGTTGGAAGAGACCCACTGGATCATCGAGTCCAACCATTCCTATCAAACACTAAACCATGTCCCTCAGGACCTCATCTCCCTGTACCTTAAACACCTCCAGGGAAGGTGAATCAACCACCTCCCTGGGCAGCCTCTGCCACTGCCCAATGACCCTTTCCGTGAAAAACTTCCTCCTAATCTCCAGCCTAAATCTCCCCTGGTGGAGCTTGAGGCCATTCCCTCTTGTCCTGTCCCTTGGGAGAAGAGCCCAGCTCCCTCCTCTCCACAACCTCCTTTCAGGTAGTTGTAGAGAGCAATGAGGTCTCCCCTCAGCCTCCTCTTCTCCAGGATAAACAACCCCAGCTTTCTCAGACATTCCTCATAAGGCCTGTTCTCCAGCCCCTTCACCAGCTTTGTTGCTCTTCTCTGGACTCGCTCCACAGCCTCAACATCCTTCTTGTGGTGAGGGGCCCACAACTGAACACAGGATTCAAGGAGCTGTCTCACCAGAGTTGAGTACAGAGTGAGAAGAACCTCCCTGGACCTACTGGTCACACCATTTCTGATACAAGCCAAGATGCTTCTAAAAATGCCTCTCTCCACTTAGGAGTTAAAGTGAAACACAAACAGTAAGAAGAGAGGCTGTAAAAGCCCATCTAACTGCACTCGTCCTCCAACTTCAGGAGGAGCAGCTATTCTATTACAAATACCAGGAGAAAAAGATCTCCAAGACAGAGCTGATAAGTAGGGAGCTGTGCGCAGATAAGCTGCCTACACAACTTCCTGCAAAGAAACCAGCACCTCTTCTCCACAAATCCTATAATCTTGAACAGGTACGCGATGTACAGCACAGAGCACAATTTTAAGTCTGGAAAGAATCAAAATGCTTGTGCTCAGAGGTAAAGCGAAGCCCTGGTGGTTCTCATGCTTAGCAAAGCCCTTGGAAATTCAGAATCAGGTTGCACACACCCAGAAGAAAACAGTTTTTGATAAAAAAAGTCCAGTTTATGGCATATCTTTAGTTTCTCCTCTTTTATCTATAACACATCACAGCTCAATTCAATTAATACTGGAAAACATTTCAGGGAATATATATTTACCCACCCAGTCAACCGTATCGGAGGTTGAAAAAAGAAAACACATGTTAATAACAGGAAAATAGATGTAGCTTAGAAACAGCAGTAAACGTAAGAGAGCAAAAGAAAGTTTAGAGTTCATTGGGATTTTTTTTCTGCCTCCAAAAAGGGTTTAGACTTACTTTTCAATAAAAAAAGCATTAGAAGGAGCAAGATGACAAACACTGCATTTCATAAAAAACTTGTTATAAGTAAACTTTAAGGTATTAAAACCACTGTGTTCATCACCCAGGCTATATGGAAAAATGGAAACTCTCCTGAAAGCTGCGGCAGTCGTAGCACAAAGTTAAAGTTAACAAAAAGTTGCTGTTTTGCAGAATTTAGAACATTACACATGCACATTGCCTGGATTGACAGCATGAGCTGGAGATGTGCCAATAGAGCAGTGATGATTTATTAAGTCTATAGCACTCAATCCAAGAAGTAAAAAGAACTTACGTGTCAGATGTGCATAAATGAACTTTTGAGTCAGACATCCATTTCTTACAATGTAAAATAAAAAAAAGACTGAGGCAAGATATTGTATAGGTTTACTATAAACGATTGTATTATAGCTTTATGGGTATACTTTAAATTTCTGAGTTTTACCAACTACAAAATTATTTTTTTTAAAACCAGATTAGTTGAGATAAATATTTACCATCACGTCATGCTGCTCTTGCTTGATAATATCATCATGGATCAGAGAACATTTACAAAGAATTAGGACAGAGGCTGAAGCCCTGACCCTGACGACTGAAGCCAATGACCAAATTCACATTCTCAGCAGGAATGTGGAATTTCATGCTAAACTTTTGCCTCTTTTACAATGTAAATAAGTGAAGGAAGAGGAACCATTTATATCATCATAGTCAACACCAGAATCTGTTCACAGGGCCAACTAGTTTCTATAGCTGAGTATAGTCTGACTCGAGACCAGTAATAAAACTGTACTTGAATGTTCCAGCCTTCTACCAGTTTTCTTAAAGACATGGTAGTAGATTCATGATGCATTTATTTCTGTAAGTACAGAGAGATTTTAATGGGAACAAATTTATTCCCTTTGTGAATCTCTTTGGCAAAGCTGCTGCGCTTTGAGGTTTCATCACCTGAAACAAAATAGTATTTTTCCCCCTACCTAACGTAGTGATAAATCATTTTCAGCACGAAAATATCCCTCTTTTAAAAACTTGATCAGAAAGCAAGAAATGGTGCAATGAACAGCCAACTACACACAAACCTGTGTGGCTTGATACAGCTGAACAAGTCGTGAGAAGGAGTATTGTTCCTTTAATTGAATGACTGAAATGGTGCTCAAAACAGATTGGGCTGACAATTTTTTGCAACCTCGGTGTCTCCTCCAAGATTTACAATGGCACAGCTCCCCTTTTTAGCAAATTAAACCTTGTGTCAAGGCTTAAAATTAAATCCAAACTTCTTTTCTTCTTTGTACAGAAGGAACAAATTGGCACCACATGCCGGTAGTCAAGGAGTGCTGATGGGAAACAGAGTGAAGTGAGCGCCCTCCAACCTGGAAGGCGTCACTAGTCAAAATCAACTGGGATAAACAGTCAATTCCACTTAAAGTTTGACATATAAAGGCTTGTAAGATAGAAACATTCAAATATAAGAATTCTTCTGTACCACACAAACCTGTCTCGGTGCCAACACTTAAAACTTTCTGTGCTGTGCAAGCACTTTGTGGAAATCTGCCTTTAGTACAGTTTGATGTTATAAGATCTTGCGTTGCCAAAGCCTGTTCAGTTTGTTTCAGAGGAAAAAAAAAAGAAATCGAGCAGAGATTCAGAGTGTATGAACAGTGCTGACTTAATAACTTATTGCCTACTGTTACCAATCTATTTTCTTTCATTATTCAAGACTCTCTCTCGTAACATTTCATTCTGAAATCCACCCTGACCATTTGCAAGCAAAAGTAACCCTGTATTTCCCAGGTCTAGAACTGATTTCAGGCCAGCACTCTGAAACTTTTAGGAAGGGTTTTGCTTTCAGTTGTGCTCTGCTTAAGCATCCTGCAGGGAAGCTACTGCAGGAAAGGGCTCTTTTCACAATAGAAGGTTAGAGAAAAGAATCATATTTTACAATGATTCAGGTCAGAGGGGATCTTACAGCCCATCCAGTCCCACCCCTGCTAAGAACAGGGACACCTCCCACTAGAACAGGGGCTCCAAGCCCCATCCAACCTGCCCTTGAACCCCTCCAGGGATGGGGTAGACACCCCCTGCTCTGGGCAACCAGGGCCAGGGCCTTCCCACCCTCACACCAAAACATTCCTCCCCAGTATCTACTCTAAATATCCCTTCTTTCAGCTTCAAACCATTCCCCATCATACTAACACCACATTCCCCAATTCCCCTGCTTTCCATATTTCTATTCCCGATAGAAAAATGCCTAGTTCAGTACACCTAGTTTTAAAAGTCACCTTATCCTGTTAACTCTGTAGATATGAGAGATCATTTGGGGGGTAAACTAGTTCCCTTCTTCAAGGTTACCATTAGTCTTCTCTTACTGCTTTTAACTCAAGTCCTTATAGGAAAATATCAGCAGCAAAGCACCACAGCCATTTATAGAGAAAAAAGAAAAATAAGACTTCTTTTCTCCCGGTGTAGCAAGAGAAAGCACTCTCTCCAGTTTAAGCTCAGTTTCACAGGACGAGGAGTGAGTTTCACAATTCAAACACACTAAAGACATTCAAAGAGTGCACAACAGAAGCATCAGCTCACAACTCAGCACCACCAAGACAGGTATATTTATCAGCAGAAAGATAGTGCAGTGAGGGTAACAGAGACTCCAGATGAAGATGTCAGAACCTTTGTTATAATGTCTCTAGCCTCCAGTAGTCTTGAGTTGGTTAATAGAAACTATTTCCCATAATTTGTTGTAGAAATCTATATTGCCTTTCCAGACAATTTCTATAGTTGCCACGCTCATAGAATCATAAAACAACCAGGTTGGAAGAGACCCATCAGATCATCGAGTCTAACCATTCCTATCAAACACTAAACCATGTCCTTCAGGACCTCATCTACCCGTCCCTTAAACACCTCCAGGGAAGGTGAATCAACCGTCTCCCTGGGCAGCCTATTCCAATGCCCAATCACCCTTTCCATGAAAAACTTCCTCCTAATCTCCAGTCTAAATCTCCCCTGGCAGAGCTTGAGACCATTTCCTCTCGTCCTGTCCCCTGTCACTTGGGAGAAGAGCCCAGCTCCCTCCTTTCCACAACCTCCTCTCAGGCAGTTATAGAGAGCAACGAGGTCTCCTCTCAGCCTCCTCTTCTCTGGGATAAACACCCCCAGCTCTCTCAGCCGCTCCTCATAAGGTCTGTTCTCCAGCCCCTTCACCAGCTTTGTTGCTCTTCTCTGGACTTGCTCCAGAGCCTCAACATCCTTCCTGTGGTGAGGGGCCCAGAACTGAACACAGGATTCAAGGAGTGGCCTCACCAGTGCTGAGTACAGAGGGAGAACCACCTCCCTGGACATACTGGTCACACCATTTCTGATACAAGCCAAGATGCCCTTGGCCTTCTTGGCCACCTGGGCACGCTGCTGGTTCATGTTCACTCATGTTGGCCCATGTTCTGGGCTCGTTTGAGCCCAGATTAGGGTTGCAATTCAATGCTAAAATGGGCTTCTTCATTGCTTCAGCCTAACAAGTCCATCAGGGATTAAAATAGTCCCTTACACATCTTATGTACTGTAGGAAGTTCACAGATGATAAGATAATTTGTATATATATATATATATTTATAATATGTTGCTACAGGTGGACTATTCTTCAGGGTCTGAATTAAACAAACTCTAACTCAGGTTCTACTGTGATTTCATTCAAATATGATGTTTCCTGACTACAGAAGCACAAATCTGTATATTTACAGTGAAGTGCTGCACATGAACTAGAAGAAACTTGAAGGCATGAGGAAAGCCTGTGACCCCAGCACTGGACAACATTCTCAGGTCAGGATGAGGCTATCGGAGTCACTGCTGAGACTGTAAATCTCTGCTCATTTTTCAGCCTGTGGAAATGCCCAAACTCCCCTCAAACCACCTTACAAATGTACTTTTTGCTGGTCCATAAATATTTCATTGTGATCTCCCAATTACTCTGGTGTAATTACAGACGGCAAACACAAAATTTTTAAACAAAGATAGATTAAAATGTGCAATCATGCTGAAGGTTTGCATAACATAGCAAGAACTTGCATTTCACGCAGCATTTCTCGGCTAAAGTTTCATTTATGTTTTGCAGTTCACTTCTATGTTTAAATAATAATTATGGTTGTGACATACAATGACAAAAGCCAGAAAATTCAAAATTAGCCGAGACATACTCTGTCCATTGTTTGAATGTGCTCAGCTGGTTTTGGTTTACTAATACCACCAAGACAGAAATTTTCATTTCCCAAAAACACAAGCTTCTGGCAAGGGGTTACGGAGTGAAATAAATCTTATTCTTGGACGAGATCTTTGTTTGACACCTGAATCATTTCTGCTGGTTTCTCTCCTTTTTTCCTTTTTCAAATGAAGCCTTAGAACTCAAAGCCAAGATACAGAGTCTTAGCGCTATCACAACAAAAGCTCAGCATCCAATTTCTCCTTCCAAATCCACTCCGCTCCTAAAACATATCAACAAAGTCACGGCCTTGTTAGCCTGCTCAGAACTGAGAAGGCAGCTTGCCACGGCTAGGACATCTCCTCAAACATTTTGTTATGCAATTGTTTTCTGAGTGGGTGAGGAAGCAAATGTGTCGAAACACATCCCTTTAGAGTTTATTTTTTTTTTATATAGAAGTTTTAAGATAGACACAGGTTTTTATTTATAATACAGTGGCAAATGCTAAATGCATCAGATATAATATTATACATTAAAATGGCGAAGAACAAGTTTATTATACCAGATATTTTTACCACCTGCTTTCTCTCACTTATTACTCCTTTTCCCTCCCCTTGTTGATACAAGTGAGAAATCCCCTTTTTATACATTTATATATGGACATTATACATCTGTTTTCTCTTACTTTGATCAAATACAAGGATCACTTATTATCTATAGAACGGCTTCTCATTGTTCTTCTAATACATCAGTTCTTAAGCAAAGATTTCCTCCTCTTCTGATATAAAAGAGCTCAGATCTTTTTATCTGCAATCCTAGTATATTCACAAGTTTTTCCCAATCTCTTCATTAAGTCCCAATTCTATATTTACTGGAATTGACTGGAAATTTGCCATAGACTTCCATGTCTGCAGGTTTATAGTTTTGGTTTGGTGGACTAATTCCAGTATAATACTATTGTATCTACAGGGCTGTATCCCACAGGAATTTGGCCCTCAGCTTCACTAATTAGTCTATGCTATGATAGGACACTGAATCCGCCAAAGCTTTGAAGTGGATCTGCTGAAGCCATCACCTACAGCGAGATCCCTAAAGACCTGAAGTCTTTTTAAACACAAGAAAGCCAGCCTTGATTTGAATAAAATTAGAAATTTAACTTTCAAATGGAGAAAGCTCAAAGTGACTGGGGAAGGCAGGGCTGGAGTACAAAGGTTTTCGCACAGCTATCCGTCCACGTCCTTGCTCGTGGGCTTTATTTTATCTGAGTGGAGTCACTTGCTGAAAATTTTGCTCCATTCTCTCTCATTCCTAGAACAATCCTTGGGGCCCGGTTTGGGATCTGAGTGGCACCTTCTACTCCTCACTGAATGAGTGGCCCATTTGCACCCATGTCCCACTGCCCCTGACAGCCCCGATGAACTTGCCCTCCATCTGGGCAGCCCTATGGGACAGAATCTGTTCCTCCTGTACCCTGGGGCACAGCCACCTTCACACCACATTGCTTCATCAACAACTCCATTAGGTCCACAGGTCAACTAACTTCCCCTCCACTTTTAAAATGTGTTTCCATACTTCTACTTTTTCCTATCTTCACAGCTTTTAGTGCACAATTTTACATTGGAAAAAAAACAGGAAAAATGCAGTAAGATTTTCTTGTTTATTTCTCATTCCTTGTATTGTCAGAATTGTCACCCTCATCCCATTGCAAGGGTAGAGAGAGGGAGGTCTGCAGGACTCTGTCACCTCATGCTGGTGGCAGACTGACATTTAGAGTCACAGAATCACCAGGTTGGAAGAGACCCACCGGATCATCGAGTCCAACCATTCCTATCAAACACTAAACCATGTCCCTCAGCGCCTTGTCCACCCGTCCCTTAAACACCTCCAGGGAAGGTGACTCAACCCCCTCCCTGGGCAGCCTCTGCCACTGCCCAATGAACCTTTCTGTGAAAAACTTTTTCCTAATGTCCATCCTGAATCTCCCTTGGCAGAGCTTGAGGCCATTCCCTCTCATCCTGTCCCCTGCCCCTTAGGAGAAGAGCCCAGCTCCCTCCTCTCCACAACCTCCTTTTAGGTAGTTGTAGAGAGCAATGAGGTCTCCTCTCTGCCCCCTCTTCTCAAACCTACATAAATCACTTCATCTCTGCAGTCTGCTGACACCATTCTTCCCCAAAATCTCAAATGTTTCCTTCTTGAGTTTCAGTCTGAACCAGAACTAAGTAGTAACCTTCATGTGTTACCTGATCTCTCTGGGACTCCATACAGTGTCTTTCCTGAAGCATTATTGCCCCCAACACATCACTGTTGTTGTCCCCAGTGAACAAGAAGGGCAGCATTAACCTCACATTTTACAAGGATCGTTCAAGCTTCTCTTACTCCAAACCAGAACTTCCTTATTCTTGCACAATCTTCCTATAAATCTTACCTAAATTATAGTTGTCCAGACAAAGTTTAACTTCCCAGGATGTCACCATTTTAGAGCTTTGTACCAGGGACATAATTTCCTCTGTATTTAAGGAACGTATTCTTCATTTTTCAGAATGCAGTTGCAAAGCTCCGTCAGTAGTGACTGCTTGGACTACACCAGCACCTTTTCATGTAAATAACAGAAAAATCTGGATTGGACAGGACCTTTGAAGGTCATATGGACCAACACCCTGCAACATCTTCAACTCGATAAGAGCCCTGTCTAACCTGTTCTTGAACATTTCTAAGGATAGAGCATCTACCACCTCCCTGGGCAACCTGTGTCTCAGCACCCTCAGTGTGAAAAAATTTACCCAGTTTTAGTTTTCCCTCCCTTGCTTCTCGTCCTCCTGTCACCAGGGACATGTGCAAGGACATGTGAAGGATGTTGAAGCTCTAGAGCAAGTCCAGAGAAGAGCAGCGAAGCTAGTGAAGGGGCTGGAGAACAGGCCCTATGAGGAGCGGCTGAGAGAGCTGGGGGTGTCTATCCTGGAGAAGAGGAGGTTGAGGGGAGACCTCATTACTCTCTCCAACTACCTGAAAGGAGGCTGTAGAGAGGAAGGAGCTGGGCTCTTCTCCCAAGTGACAGGGGACAGGACAAGAGGGAATGGCCTCAAGCTCCGCCAGGGGAGATTTAGGCTGGACATCAGGAGGAAGTTTTTCCACACAGAGTGTCACTGGGCATTGGAATAGGCTGCCCAGGGAGGTGGTTGATTCACCTTCCCTGGAGGTGTTTAAGGCAGGGGTAAAAGAGGTGCTGAGGGACATGGTTTAGTGTTTGATAGCAATGGTTGGACTAGACGATCCGATGGGTCCCTTCCAACCTGGTTGTTCTATGATTCTATGACTTTCAAAACCTATTTCTACTTCACTATCAAACCACCACATTTCACTTCTAGTTCAAGACAAAGTCAAACTTCCATCATTCGCTTGCTACAATTTCAAAGACTTGGTGTTTTTCTCCTCCCTTACTGCCCCCACACTCCTCAGATGTTCTTGCAAATATCTTATTAATAGCCAGACAATCTAGTGGGAAAACAAGAAATCTGTCTAGCCTTTGTAGGGTGGTTGAGGTTTATTTGTTCATTTTAATAATTCTTCTAGCCTAAAGGGATGTCTTTTTACCTTTGTTACATTATTAGTTTTAACAACCGTATTATTTATTTTTGTTGCTTTTCATTCTGTAATTGTTAAAAATCCATTAAACTACAATAACTGAATAATTTCAGATGATTTCTTTCCCCCCTCTCTACACCCAGGAATCAAGAATTAACTAACAGTTTAATTAAAACAGATAAACCGAGAGAGATGTTAGTTCCCCCAAGAGGAATGCATACACGTTTGATATTTTCAGAAGAATAACTGGGGGGGAAAAACGTTATGAGATTTTTATTATATACAATGCCATAGTTATCATTTTCCTTTCTCAGCAGGCTAAGTGGTTTGTCTTTCCACCTAGATCACAAGCCTGATCTCCATCCAAGGTTGTTAGCAAGGTTCTACAGTGGAAGCAGAAGAGGAGAAGAGGAGACCTCATTGCTCTCTATAACTACCTGAGGGGAGGTTGTGGAGAGGAGGGAGCTGGGCTCTTCTCCCAAGTGACAGGGTACAGGACAAGAGAGAATGGCCTCAAGCTCTGCCAGGGGAGGTTTAGGCTGGACATCAGGAGGAAATTTTTCACACAAAGGGTCATTGGAACAGGCTGCCCAGGGAGGAGGTTGAGTCACCTTCCCTGGAGGTGTTTAAGGTGCAGGTGGATGAGGTCCTGAGGGACATGGGTTAGTGTTTGATAGGAATGGTTGGACTTGATGATCCTGTAGGTCTCTTCCAACCTTGTGGTGATTCTATGATTCTATTCTATGAAGAAGGATAAAGTTTTTTCAGTATATGTGGGTTGGCTTAAGGGAGGGGCTCCCCACTCATATTATCACTGTCACACAGCCCCTTGAATGCAGCATTAAGAACACACAAGTACCTAGTTTCAATATGACTTGTTGAATCCTCCATGCCAGACTGGCTTTGTCTGAAGATGAATGGGAATTTGAAAAGGACCCTGTCGAAGTAATTTGGCTTTACAGCTTACTCCTATTAGTCAAATCTTTGCTTCATGCTTCTCTGTTTTGTCTTTTAAATATGCAGTAGCAACATTTTAGAAAAACAAGTTTGCAGCCTTGCTGCATGTGGTGAGAAATTTTCATGGTTTAGGTACCATTTCTAAACACAGGCCAAGCCTTTCCCTCTGCCTTCTCCCCAAAAGGAAGAAATAGAGGGAACAAGCACCAAAGAGTTCTGCTTTGAGTTTTATTATTTCTTCCCCTACCCTAATATTATAGGAATGGTTGGGCTCAATGATCTGGTGGGTCTCTTCCAACCTGGTTATCCTATAATTCTATGAAAAGCTCCAGGACCACTGTCCAAGGAAGGAATTAATCAGTTGTCATGTACATTTCTTTCTAGATATGGTCAACCGGTATCGGAAGATCATTACTTTCCAAAGCAGAGCCGACTGCAAAGCTCACATTTCACACCAAGTAGTCAGTTATCAACCGACACAGAGCTTCAAGTCTTTGCTCAGTGTTTCAGACACTACTGCTATGTCTAGTGCGGCAACAACATTTTAACACTACTAGTGGTTTCTATTATGGTCAACACTGTCAGATATATGTAAAGCACGTACAACGAACTTATCTATCGTTGTTACGTACAGTCACCTACATACTGAGAGTCACCTACAAATAGATGAGAGGAGTGCATCCCTGGAGGGGTTTAAGGGATGGGTGGGTGAGGTGCTGAGGGACATGGTTTAGCGGTTGATAGGAATAGTTGGACTTGATGATCCTGAGTCTTTTCCAACCTAGTGATTCTATGATTCGAGGAGGATTGAAAACACATAGGGCAAAAAGCACATTGGAGAACATGAGCATCATACAGCAGCATGGCACATACTGGATGAAAAAAAAAATCCTCTCCAAACCCATCAGTCGCATGTGGTCTCTTCTCAGCATCAGCCCACAGGCTCAAAAACTTCATACCTTCCTACCAGGAATAGCTGAAGATGAGGAAAACCAGCTCCATGCCATCCACAGCGATTTCCCCAAAGCCATCAGCACAGGTATCAGCCACAGGAGTGGGATCAAATTTATACCCTCCATACTTGTCAAGCCTGTGCTTACTCAACTCTACTTCTTTTGTTCTCCAGTAGCGCTAAGATTGGAGGAAAAAGGGAAAATTTTTTTTTTAAGCTCATATTACTGTGAAAACTTGGAATTCAGAAGAATTTGGGCTCAACGACTTCAGGCTGGAAGGCTGTTTTTACAGACCCTTTACTGCAGACACCAGTGACAGCAAATTACATATGTGCCTTGGAAGTCCACCAGATTTTACAACTCCAGTGACACATCAGTCTCACTCTGCTCCCCACATACCAGACAACATTTATCTCAGACTCAAAGCTTTGGCCCCTGAGAACGTGTCAGATCCTTGACAGCTCCCCCTCATCAACCAAGCCTAACAGGAAGGCTGAAAACATGCTTGTGCTATGTACAACCCAAGATGAAAAACCCTGTGCAGAAGCAGCTTTAGTATATGTTCATTTCACTTTTTCAAAACAAATAATGAAAAAACACTAAACTTCTAGCATAAGAGAAAGCACATTTAGAAATAAGAACAATAACTTCAGTCATTCTCCAATATTAATCCTGTATTGGGGGAAAGCAGAAAAGGCCGAGATCAATGCTGAAAGTAAGTCCTTAGTTAAAATTCCTCAAAATTTTAAACTGCAGATGAAGTAACTGTTAAAAAAAGCCTCAGAAGTCTTCACTCATTCCTATTGATTTGTTAAATGGTAACAGATTACAGTCGCAATATATTTTTCTTTGCTATGAATTGCAATGGCGTAATAAAGAGCACAGTTGAGAAATAAAGGAATCAAGATGTTCAAAGCAGAAATGTATGTGTTAAATCACAAGCTGAACTTCCAAGTAAAGATTAAAAGTCATGTCAAACACATTTTTTTAATGTTTACACTCTCCACAGCATTTGCAAAGAAGATACTGGATCATAATTAGATCCCTTGATCTTAAAAAAAAAAAAAACTTTTACTATTTCTCTGTGATAGAAAATACACCATTACATTAATAATAAGAACATAACTTCATTTTCATGTGTATTGCCTATGAATTCAGGATATAATCGAAGCAAAGGCTGTGTACTGAGCTATCAAACCCCTCGATCTCCACCACAAAGTATTAAGACTGAAATTTTGCAGACTGGCTTACACTTCTACACCTAAAAGCCACCACCTTTGCTAGTCAGAATCTGTTCACGTTTGTTTTCTTTGGTGGATAGTTGTATATTTTTTAAAAATCAGCAATTCACTTACAGTGTCAAGTTGCAGAGGCACAAAATAAAGATGCAAAAATCTGTATTAGAGTTAAGAAATAGTATTCTTTAAAGTATCAGGACAAAGCACAGTGAAAGGGCTGGAGAACAAGTCTTACAAGGAGCGACTGAAAAAGTTGGAGGTGTTTAGCCTGGAGAAGAGGAGGCTGAGAGGAGACCTCATTGCTCTCTAACTACCTGAAAGGAGGTTGCGGAGAGGAGGGAGCTGGGCTCTTCTCCTAAGTGACAGGACGAGAGGAAATGGCCTCAAGCTCTGCCAGGGGAGGTTCAGGCTCAACATAAGGAAAAAATTCTTCACTGAAAGGGTCATTAGGCACTGGAACAGGTTGCCCAGGGAGACAGTTGATTCACCTTCCCTGGAGGTGTTTAAGGTGTGGGTGGATGAGGTACTGAGGGACATGGTTTAGAGATTGGTGGGAATGGTTGGACTCGATGATCCAGTGGGTCTCTTCCAACCTGGTGATTCTACGATTAGTCAATATAGTAACCAAGCAGAACAAAATGTTAACTTATTGAAAGTGAGCATGCGTTCTCCAAACCAAAATCCAAATAGCCAGCGCAAACATCACCAGCGTGCCCGTCCATTAAAAAATTAATTGAAATCAAATTTTGATACAATTATGTGCAGAATAAGAACTTCGGCATATTTGGCAGGCAGCCCACTTCTGTATGCAGTGCATAAAAACTGTAAGAATGGATTCTATACTAACTACAGGGTGCTTACTTTCCTTCAACGATAATTGTCTTAATGCCTGTTTTAATCAGTATTAACTACTAGCAATAACATGCTTTTAATTATGTTTTAAACGAGTCCTTTATTGGGCTGTTTTGGGAAGCAAATTAGTCAAAAGGAGCTGTTAATCAAAAACGTGTTACTGGCACAAAATAAATGTTCATTTAAGGAGCCATTTGAAATAAACCTGGCTCATTGACTCTGACAACCTACAAGGACACTGGGGCCTCCCGAGGATAACTCCTTCAGTACTCTCCTAGATACGCCTTGCTGCTCAGAAGTTATAAGTAGAAACATTAAGCAGTTTAGGTCATTCATCAGCTAACTTTTACTACTGTACTCAAGAAAATGAGCCTCCTAGGAACTTCACAGCAGATCTATTCCTTCATTAGCTAAGTAATATTGAGAGAGATGTTCCTGTCATTATGAATGGAGAAATCTATTGCAGTGAATTCTACCAGTGTCCCCTTTGTCTATGAACTGTCTTTGTAGATTCCAAGGTATTTAGGCTGAAAAACTAGCATAATTATCTTTGAGCATTATTCGTATGTGTTCATTTCCTTCTGCTGAGTGATATCCATGCCTGAAAACTCAACCGCACAAGATTATATATTCAGCTCAATCCACGGGTGCACCGCTTGGCGCTCAGTACCAGTACATAACATCACACTCGCAGCACAACTTTAAATAGAAATTTCATTAAATCTGTTCCATCACGGGGTCTAAAAAAGACTTAATTTGACTGCAGCTGCTTAACTTGAGGCACTTCAGCTTTAAACAAACTGAGGTTTACTTGAGTTACAGCAATGGCGAAGATTCTAGGTTTAAAGTTGCCTTGTCGGTTGATCCTTCGACTTTCAAATCTTAGGCTAATCTTGCCTCAAGACTAAGAAAAAAATATCTAAAAAAAATGATGTGATTTTATTTCACTCACATGGCGTAACTCGGTTAACTCCTTCCAAGTCCTTAACCTTCTTCTCCAACAAATACATCTTAATAAAACTGGTGCTCTCTAAAGACCACCATTCCCATCATCCTACTCGCAATGACACAAAGCAAGCTGAAACAATACAGAATGAGTTCTTGCAATAACAAAACTGAGTTTTCCTTTATTAAAAGCCCCTTCAGGATCGTATCGGAGTAAGCTCTTATTGGGGAGGCAGGTGGTTAATTAAGCATCAGTTCGCAGTATGTCCTTAAGAGACTGAGCCTCGGGGTAGGAATGAACTTGCAAGAGAAGTTATCACCGGATTAGCACCACCACAAAAAAAAAAAAAGTAGCCCAACCTGAGGGAAGAGTATTGAAAATTTATACACACTGAACATAAGGCATGCTATATATCTGTGTTTCGTTTCCCAAAGCTTGCTGTTACTCAGAAAATCCATTTGCAACAGTCACGACCAATGTTATTGCAGGAAAAACAATATCAGTACTTAAAGACCCCTCTTCAAAAGGCAACTGGAGATAGCAGCAAGCCAGGTCTCTGAGGTATCCTTGACACACATTTAAAATGGCCTTATAGTAAGAGCTTACAAGCATAAACCACCACCCTTCCTTCCAGTGCTGGCACACCTAGGAAATCTTCAACCTGACTAATTCCCCACTCTTTTTCATGTTTACTCAAAACAAAGTATGCTGATGACAATGTCAGCCCAGGGACAACACAAGCGCTTCATCAGCACATGAGCTTGGCCAAGAAGCAGGGTTGGCCAAGACAGGAAGAGGTGCAAAGACCTGGTGGGCAGCAAATTACTTGGACATGAAGCTGCCTCCCCTTCTCATTTGCCTTCTTCGAAGAACACAGTGCAGCTACACAGTGCCACACAATCCTCTTGTGCCACAGCAAACCCTGCCTGGCAAGTCTATCTATGCCATAAACCACAAACACAATAAAAGCAACCCATAGACAGACTTACAGAAATTCCAAAGCACTGTTACAGAATCACTCATTTGGAAAAGACCCACAGGATCATCAAGTCCAACCATTCCTATCAAACACTAAACCATGTCCCTCAGCACCTCATTCACCTGTGCCTTAAACCCCTCCAGGGAAGGTGAATCAACCACCTCCCTGGGCAGCCTCTGACACTGCCCGATCACACTTTCTGTGAAGAATTTTCTCATAATGTTCAATCTGGACCTCCCCTGGTGGAGCATGAGGTCATTCCCTCTCGTCCTGTCCCCTGTCCCTTGGGAGAAGAGCCCAGCTCCCTCCTCTCCACAACCTCCTTTCAGGTAGTTGCAGAGAGCAATGAGGTCTGTTCCTCATAAGGTCTGTTCTCCAGCCCCTTCCCCAGCTTCGTTGGTCTTCTCTGCACTCGCTCCAGAGCTTTAACACCCTTCTTGTGGTGAGGAGCCCAAAAATAACCAGTCAAGTCCTCCCCTATGACTAGGCAAGACTCAATGTCCTCAGGTAGGACAATAGGGAAAGCTGAATTTCTTACATTCCACCAAGCACAATTCCTTCTTCGTTACCAGTATAACATGTCATGTTTGAAATAGTTTTATGGTCTAATAAACACATTTTCATTTCATCGACTTATCTTTAATTCTTTCAGCAGGTATTTAAGGGAACAAAATGTCCGTTAAACACACAAAATCACAGGTTTAATCCACTTAAAGAAAAAATTAAAATAAAATTTTACTAAGGGGCAATCCAGTAAAACACCTTAAGACAATTATACTTAATGAAATACAAAGATTACCAATAGCTACTGACTATTTCCATTACAGAGGCTATCATAAATCCTCTGTCTCCTGGAGAAACATTCTCTCCTTCTTGAAGATTTTAACCAGACCATAATTACAAACCTGATTTTTATTTTATTGCATTCAAAGCTGATTGCACTTCTTGATGGACTTCATACTATTTCAAAAATAGCATAAATGCTCTCTAAGATGTGGGTTTATGAAGTTATTGAGACTGGCAACTTATTTTTCAAATTATCATTCATGAATCTATTTTCAACACACTCTTTTTCAGTCCATTAAGTGCATTTCTGCAGCCTTCATCCGCAAGCCACAGTAAAAGGTTGTGTCTGACCCTGTTCCAGAGGAGCAGCACTTTCCTGCTTCCAGTTAGCAGCGTAACCACGAATGTGGTTTATATCTCTTCTTTAAGTTTCTGGAAATGCAGAACGGTTGTCGTTTCAATAGCCTGTAATTGATGCCCTTTCCCTCCCACCATCCCCAATCACACAAATTTATTCCAGCCAACAGTGACTTTATCTCCATGAGTTTTGTCTTCTGCACTTCTTGATACAAACTGTCCTTCGGGGATTCAGTTTTCACGGTTGTATATTAAAAATAATGGGGAGTAAGAAGATAACTTTCTTAGACCCCAAGAGATTAGTGTTTTAAGCAATCAGTTTATTCTGATTCAACATGCACCTGCAACTACAATAAATAACAAAATAACAAAAAAGTTATGAATTAATTTTCTTCACGCCCACAATAGAAAACATTTGATTCCAGCTAGAAGTTTGACAGAAGCTGAGATCCTAAGACAGCCTGATAGGCCTAAGGAAACTATTTGTTGAAGTCAAAGAAAGACTTGAGCATTTTATCCCGGAGAAGAGGCGGCTGAGAGGAGACCTATTGCTCTCTACAACTACCTGAAAGGAGGTATTGGAGAGGAGGGAGCTGGGCTCTTCTCCCAAGTGACAGGGGACAGGATGAGAGGGAATGGCTTCAAGCTCCACCAGGGGAGATTTAGGCTAGAGATAAGGAGGACGTTTTTCACGGAAAGGGTCATTGGGCACTGGCAGAGGCTGCCCAGAGAGTTGGTTGAGTCACCTTCCCTGGAGGTGTTTAAGGCACAGGTGGATGAGGTGCTGAGGGACGTGTTTTATAGGAATGGTTGGACTCGATGATCCGGTGGGTCTCTTCCAACCTGGTGATTCTATGATTTTACAAGTTAGCCTAACACTCAAAAACCTCCATCATGAACACATAAAAGGAAGGACCATGCAGTGACATGAAAGTCAACCCTGTCCTTCGATCACCTCCTTTTAGCACTAAATTCACTAAGTAAACATCTGAAGTACAAAAGACGCTTCTCAAATACAAGTGACTGGGACAGGTGGTACAGAAAATTGATGCCAAAAAAAGCCCATTACAATATAAAAGACTTTAATCTCTTATTTATAATTCTTCCATAAAGTTTACTATAAGTCATTACATACATCTCAAAGCGTCTTGTCACAAAATGACATTCACAACGTAACCATAGCAGAATAATTCTGCACAGAACAGTTTGCAAAATATCACATCAAAGGTAATGTAGGAGTACAAGATAATTGTAGCAATTTCACCGTATTAATACTATACTGCTTATACTTTGGGCCCCCAAGCAAAATAACTTTATGCACAGAATAGGTAGGCAAAATACTTATTTCCTTTTATATCATTTTATCTCAGTCAGATCTGCATGGAACAAAGTGCGAAGTACAGAAAGAACATTTGACGTGACTAGTAAGTCCCACTATTTCTTCTAGAGTGTTTTGTTATGAAATCATTTAAGTGGTCCAAATCCTGCTCTACATCTAAAAATCAACTCATCTGTAAAAAAACTCTAAAGAGAAATACCCCTAAAAACACCACTGGGGAAAAAAAATATTACTGAAGTGTCTATTATTCCTATTCCACACTAACAAATCTTTCAACTCCACAAGAGAGACTGAAAGCAGCACGGAAAATAATTTACGTAATGACAGAATGAAAAGGAGAGTAAGAGGAAGATAAAAATAGCTTAGGACCAAATTTGCACTAAACAGAACATGAAAGTTTTCTTCTAGGCTCGCAGAGCTTTCTAAGATGGTCTGTTGCAGGGACATTCATCTAACCAAATACGAGGCCCTATGGGAACTCTGAGAAGATTAAAAAGAAATAATGAAGGCATAATTGTGGGTTAGCTGGGAATAGTTCTTTCTCCTCCTCAGCATATGGAGAAGTGTGTCAGTCAGATGGTGCACACTGGAAGGTAGAATACCTAGGGGGTTTGAGCGGCTGATGCTTCTTTATCTCTTCGTTTTGCTTTCAAATTTCTTTTTTCATCTGTTATTTTAAGAGATACAAGGGCTCGAGGTATTCTCTATGGGTTTGTCTCACTATTTTTTTTTCCTTGTGGTGGGAAACTGGAGATTCATGTTCATTTATATACTGAAAATCATTTTATACCCTTATCCTTTCAGGTGAGAAATACCTGCTCACACAAACGGATTAGAAATCATAAAGTTACACATCTATTGCTATTGCAGGTTTTAGAAGAGTTTATAAAAGGCAAAACCGCTGGAGACAAGCATTTTTCATACTATTCTTTCATCTTTTTATATCTATTAGTTCTTCCTTATGGCCTTTGATGGGCATGAATTGCTTCTACTTTGTTTAAACTCCAACTTTCAAACATATTATTTTCCATGAGAGAAACAAAAGAGCTACAACAGAGAGACTAAACTTGCAGCATTTTTAGTGCCATCTTAATTGAACCTCAGCATTCACGCATCTCTCTTGACCAGGTTTGCACACAGAAATATTTTTGCAAAAAGATCTCTAGTCCTTTCTACGAGTAATAGGCACAGGTAGCAGTTTGCGTTCAAATGAGCCTAAATTTCAATATTGAATGCATGCACCTTTTCCAGCCTGGAATATTAGGAGGACTAGACTATTAATACAAAGGTGTAGATTAAAGCTCTGCCTGCACGCAGAACACTAAACTCAGCCCAACTGAAAATACTGTCATGAAAACAAGGCATCACGGCCTGTTACCTTCTCTGTTAGTATCAGAGTGAAACATCCTTACCTCTAAAATCTTCAGCTAATGTAAAAGACAAATTAAAGCTCCACTGCAAATGCAGAAACTTAAAAGAGAGCAACACATCTTAAGGCAAATTGGTCTGGAACTAGCTCATGTCCCTTTCTGTTGTTCTCCTTTACTCCACAGAGATTACAGTCGGCTGCTTCCGCTGTTACGAGACAGAAAACTACTACACATCCGCGCGTCAGACAGCACTTCGTCCTGCTGTAATACAGCAACTTCTCAGACTAATATAGCTATGCCCCAAGGATAATAATCTGTATTTTGGAACCTGTTTTTAACTATTTCACTGTATAAAGGCAGACTTTATACTCAGGTTGGGTGTGATATTTGAGTAGAATCATAGAATCACAGAATCATAGAATCACCAGCTTGGACGAGACCCACTGGATCATCGAGTCCAACCTTTCCTATCAAACACTAAACCATGTCCCTCAGGACCTCATCCACCCGTCCCTTAAATACCTCCAGGGAAGGCGACTCAGCCCCCTCCCTGGGCATCCTGTTCCAGTAACCAATGACCCTTTCTGTGAAAAACTTCCTCCTAATCTCTAGCCTGAACCTCCCCTGGTGGAGCTTGAGGCCATTCCCTCTTGTTCTGTCCCTTGGGAGAAGAGCCCAGCTCCCTCTTCTCCACAACCTCCTCTCAGGTAGTTGCAGAGAGCAAGGAGGACTCCCTTCAGCTTCCTCTTCTCCAGGATAAACACCCCCAGCTCTCTCAGACGTTCCTCAGAAGGCCTGTTCTCCAGCCCCTTCACCAGCTTTGTTGCTCTTCTCTGGACTCGCTCCAGAGCCTCAACATCCTTCTTGTGGTGAGGGGCCCAGAACTGAACTCAGGATTCAAGGCAGAATGGAATTCCTTTAATTACAAAGGGTAAATATTAATAGGTCCTGCATGGTGTGTACATCATTAAAGGATAATAGTGGAGTCGACTGCTACGTGTTCTAGATTAAAAAAACAAACCAAACAAACCTAACATTAATAAATAAATAAAAATACATCAATCACTAATCTGCAGCCCATTTCCTTCTCCTGCTCAGTGAGCATCTCTTCAGCTAATGTAGAACACACACAGACAAAAAACCCAACATACCAAAAATACCTACAGAAGCTACCAAAAAAACCCAAATATCAACCCAGAATTTCTAAAAGGGAAGTGTTTCTTGAGATCTGAGAAGGTAGGATTGCAGTGTTCAACCAGACAACTACTCCCAGGATGAATTCCTCAGTTGTTTAGTAGCACGTTACTACCTGGTTGTCTAAGGTTAATGGCTGAGAAAGAAAGACAAGAAAGACAACGTCGAGGAAAAAAATAAGTGGATTAAAAATCACACTGTATAAAGGCAGAGTTCTAGATTGAAACATTAAGATTTTAGTACTAATGCTCTAGTATGAGCATTCAAGCCTCCTTGCAATGTCTATAGGAGGAAACTCAAGTACTCATATGGATTAAGGTAGCGATGGGTTCAGAGAAATTCTGTGATAAGTTCATTGGTATGAATCTAATTCCCTTTGTGGACACAACCATGAAATGAGGCCACATTATGTTTTACCCAGTTTGGGAGGAACGGGTTTTAATCTTGCCCAGGGCTGATAGACTTGTGTTTGACCCTACTTTCATGTTGAACGGGCATTTAGCCTGAATAGTATCCCAGTCCTTCATTTGTAGAGTTTCCAAAAATATATTTGAGCCCACTTATGAAAATTAAGCAGAGTAACAAAATTATTAATAATTGCTATGAAAAAAAAAAGGCAGGAACTAGTGGAGATTAAAAGAAGATGATGTATTAGACTGGAAAGAGCTAGTCTCTAGAAATTATCCTCATTTTTTTTTAAGTTGAAATGGGTGAAAGTATTTTACAAAAGTTGTTTTTAATGAGACATTTTCTCTACATCATATCAGGACAGAACTGTGAACTTTTTTTAATGGAATTACTTGACAAACTGATCAGTGCCATATCACTGCCTCCAGACACAGTTCTTTTAATGATGTCCAAACTACTTAACTATTAAAATGAAATTGTGAGCCAGCACAGTAGGAAGTAGATTGAGCAAGCTGAAGATCAAAGAAGATACCATCACAGCAGCCTTTGTGTGCTCACTGTAGGTTTGCTTTAACTGAAGGGTAAAGTAGTAGTGAATTGAATTATATTGGGTTGGTTCTATACCAGAACATAGAGAGAAACATAAAAGAAGGGTCAAATAAAATAGAACAAGTCTACCTTCCCTGGGCAAGATTAAAACCTATTCTATAATGCCATGAGCTGCACCTGTGAGTACAAACCTCATCGATTTATTTATTATATTGTTTTGTACTTGCACTCTAGACACACCCTTTACACCAAGGCTGAGTGTGATATTTGGGCACATGCAGTACAGCAGAATTGATACCTGTAGTCCTGCTAGTCTGCTTTCTTTGTTCATCAAAAAAATGCTGCCTGAGAGACATGTTGAGCTTGAACTTCTTTGAATCTACAGAAGAAAATGATGGCAAAGAGTAATATTCCTTCTCTGCCTTCACATTTTGAATTGTGCTAAGTTCTGGTCACACTGTGGTTCCTGGGGACCAGAAGTTGTTTATTGAGGTGCTGAGAGAGCAGCACGGTTGTGTGAGCTTTGTGACTGTCCTCGCCCTCACACAAAGACATCAGTTAGACAAATGCCATCTAAAGCATTGTGATGCAAATTTCCCCTCCTAAGAGAAAAGAACAGGTAACCCTTACAGTCCTAAATTAATTCATTGTATTTGAAATCTCAGCTATTGTGCTTATCATAGAATCACCAGGTTGGAAGAGACCCATCGGATCATCGAGTTCAATCATTCCTATCAAACACTAAACCATGCCCCTCAGCACCTCATCCACCCGCACCTTAAACACCTCCAGGAAAGGCAAGTCAACCACCTCCCTTATGTAAAGCATTAAGAGAAAATATAGTCTTCCCATAATATTTTTGCTGATCACCTAGTTTTATCTTCTTAATTAGCTATGAGTTGGCACATCACTGGAGATGTATGAGGAACATCAGTGCTGACCAACTGCACATCACTCTCGGATTGCATTGGTCTTGCTCCAAGCTGGCTCAGGAATGGATCAAAATGTGTTTTTTTTTCCAGATGTTCCTTTTAAGCCATCAAGATTCAAGCACACACTAGAGAGTTTAACTTAGCTGGTACAGGTGATAAGTTTAAATCATGTGAAACACACAGGATATCTACACTGCCTTAGAGCTAAGCAAGCCCAGTGCAAAATGCAATCTATTGGATGACAATGTAAGAAAATTGCTAATCACAGAATTATAGAACAACTAGGTTGGAAGAGACCCACTGAGTCTAACCATTCCTATCAAACACTAACCCACGTCCCTCAGCACCTTGTACACCCATCCCTTAAACCCTTCCAGGGAAGGTGACTCAACCACCTCCCTGCGCAGCCTGTTCCAGTGCCCAATCACACTTTCTGTGAAAACTTTTTTCCTAATGTCCAGCTTAAATGTTCAGTAACCTACAAAGAGTCAGATTAAAGTATTTTCATGGAATCACAGAATGGTTTGGTTTGGAAGGGACCCTAAAGCCCATCCACTTCCACCCCTGCCATAGGCAGGGACACCTCCCACTGGATCAGGGGCTCCAGGCCCCATCCAAACGGCCCTTGAACCCCTCCAGGGATGGGGCAGCCACCCCTGCTCTGGGCAGCCTGGGCCAGGGCCTCCCCACCATCACAGCAAAACATTTCTTCCTAACATCTCATCTAAATCCCTCCTCTTCCAGTTTAAAGCCATTCCTATTCAACCTGTCCTGCACTCCTTGATCAAGAACCCCTTCCTAGCTTTCCCCCAAGCCCCTGAAACTACTGGACAAATTTTGTATTTGCACACACTAAAGCACCACCAAAAGCATTGTTACTTTTTGTCGCAAGTTTTTGCTGATTTATTTGCTTTGAACTTGCACTATTTGGGATTATTTTTCAGCTGCTTTTAGACTCTCTTTGTTTTTAACAGTTCTAGGCAAAGCAGTGACCAAATTGCAGGAGAGACTCTCAAAGTTGCAAGACTGAACTGGTCTATTCTAGATCTCTGCATTTTATTCCACCACAGCCCCTTCTACAGAAGCAGTCCGTACATGGTACAGATATACGTATACGGTACAGATATGCAAACACACAGCTTGTGCTGCAATTTTAAAATTTATTTAAATGAAACGTAAATAAATTTTAAATATTAGGAAGAAGTTACAGGTGCTCAGGGAGAAGTTATTTGTATTTTATGGGATTCATATTCTGCACAGTATGGGTAGGGAATTAGCTACAGAATTTTCCATTATTACCGAGGGAAGTTGCCTGCTTAATTCTCCTTGTGTTGTTAAGAAGATTTACCTCTCGGTGTTGTTTTAATATTTAAAATATCATAGAGTGGGCTTAGGTAGAGGAAGAGGGGTGGCAGAGGAGTCTTGGGCTGTTGAGGATGAGCTCACCAGAGTGTCTGTAGGCTGCACCCAGCACAGACCTGCCAGGGGTTATGAGGGTTCATCCCAAATAGGTCTTCACCCTGCAGAAGGTGAGGCTAAGCAGGTCCAGCAGAAGCACAAGGGAAAGAGGATGGAGCTGTACTTAGATCACATTGCACAGTAAAGAGTGACCAAAAGCTGAAGCAACACCAACCAGGAGTTGAACGACCTCCCCATCTTCTGCTCTGACCCATCACCCTGCAACCCATGTTAATGAAGAACCCTTTGCCATCACAATACTCTTGTCCTACATTACAAAAAAGCACAGCGTTCTCTCTAATCCTTAGAAGCATCTTCAGTGAAAAAAACCAGAATCAACCAACCGAGAATTTACTGAACACAAAGCCCTTCTGCATCTAGTAAAGGTTTGTGAACAACAGGTCTTACAAAGAGAGAGCTGGGGGTGTTTAGCCTGAAGTAGAGGAGGCTGAGGGGAGACCTCATTGCTCTCTATAACTACCTGAAAGGAGGTTGTGGAGAGGAGGGAGCTGGGCTCTTCTCCCAAGTGACAGGGGACAGGACAAGAGGGAATGGCCTCAAGCTCCACCAGGGGATGGTCAGGTTGGACATTAGGAAAAAATTTCTCACAGAAAGGGTCATTGGAAGAAGCTGCCCAGGGAGGGGCTAGATTCACCTTCCCTGGAGGTGTTTAAGGCACAGGTGGATGAGGTGCTGAGGGACATGGTTTAATGTTTGCTAGGAATGGTTGGACTCTATGAACCAGTGGGTCTCTTCCAGACTGGTTGTTCTATGATTCTATGTTTCTAATGCACTTGTAGTGAAACATGAAATCAAATTTGCAAGGACATGCAAAGAGCAGATTTGCCAACCTAGTAACTGTGCCATAGACAGTTCAACAGAACCACAGGGGTTAAGAGCATCTTAATAGACTCAAGCATCTGTGTTGCAGGTACATAGTGACACCTGTAACCAAGTGTGGGATTGCTGCAGTAGAATCATAGAATCATCAGTTTGGAAGAGACCCACTGGATCATGGAGTCCAACCATTCCTATCAAACACTAAACCATGTCTCTCAGTACCTCGTCTACATGTGCCTTAAATCCCTCCAGGGAAGGTGAGTCAACCCCCTCCCTGGAGAATACATCATCAAATACCTGCTGACAAATCTTTGAAGCAGGCAATGTCAAAGTGAGTGATATCACATTAGTTACAGCACCTAAACTCACTTGTGGAAGAATCATAGGTTAACCTGCGTCACAAACATATCCCGCACCAAGAATATGGTTCAAAAAGATACTGCAGGAACTCAAGAAGTGCTCTCTAGGATATTTCACACATTCCCTTGCAGCATAGACGAATTTATACTGTATATATTTTTGCTAAATGTCATGGAAAATTCTCATTCTGAATTTATCATCATTCATACTGAGGCTGAAACAATCCTCTGCTTGACACAACCCCCCCCATCAAAATTCAACCCAATGCTACAGGAAAAAAGTCATAATGAGATGAGATAAAAACGTGTAAAGTCATCACAGGTGAAGAGTAACTATTAATTTCCATAGAAGAAGAAATCAGAAAGTAGAACAGACGGAATGAAACCTGCAATGAAACCTGCACATGAGCTTTCCCTTCGTGTCCCCCTCTCGAAATATTACGCATGGGCCAATTTTTCGATTCCTCATTTAAATTTAGCACATGGGCTCTCTCAGACTGAAGCGATGAACTCATTTTATAGTCTTCATGAGTTTGCAGTGAATCACTTGGTTAGATCTCAAGCAACAACTCTGATCTAAGATAATACAAGCTTGCACGTCAAGGAATCCTTGGATCTTCGGTGATGGAACAGAGCCCTGAGGCATAGAGAACATTTTTAAAGTTTCAGTGTTTTCATCTACTTCATAATTACAATTGGAGATTTTTAACATATGTTTTTGTGAAAGTTGACTACGTATGTCACATTGTGAGTTAAACTTGTTTCATTAACAAAGACTAAATGGAGGTTGCATAACCTATGCTCTAAGTTTTGGTATCACAATAGGAAGTGAGGGAGCAGACTAGGGTAGGCCCATCTAAAGAAAAAAAAAAAAGCCAGCAGCTTTAAACTGGGAGAACGTAAAAAACATAATTGAACAGTTATATATTAAAACTAATCAAAGTACTCATGGAATTCTAAAGAAAACACAATTTGTTCATATATTTTTCTACTTCCATATTATTATAAACTTCCACTTCACCAAAATCACAGAACAACTAGGTTGGAAGAGACTCACCGGATCATTGAGTCCAACCATTCCTATCAAACACTAAACCATGTCCCTCAGCACCTTGTCCACCTGTACCTTAAACACCTCCAGGGAAGGGGAATCAACCACCTCCCTGGGCAGACTCTGCCAGTGCCCAATGACCCTTTCTGTGAAAAACTAGAAGATGTTAAACACTGTGCCTGCACACAGAACCAAGGTAGTCCAGTGTACCCAAAAAAGCTTCCACTACAAAACCTTAATAAAAATATTTAATGTTTATAAAGCTATTAATGTTCCTCTATATACCTCAAAGTAAAAAAGGTTGACAGCAATGAACATAAATAAGAAGCTAGAATCCATGGAAAACAAGTGGAAAAAAAGACACAGAATAATAAAACTGGTGTAACCTAAGATGAATTTTTTAAAAAACAAAAACCAATTTGTATGTTATAAAGTAGTAGAACAAAAAAATTTTGTCAATATAACTTCCATTTTATTTATGGAAAGAAATCTGAGAAAGCTATGCCACACGTGGATATCAGAACTACAACACAGAAAAGACTAGAAATAAACCAATGGATTAAAGTAAAATAAAAAAAAAAATGTTGTTCTTAAAGAAGAATGTTGAGTATGTACATCAGCCTGACCTTTATCAAAATAACTCAATGGCAAATACAGGACACAAATTGATAAAGAATTAGGCGTAGCATCATTATATTTTTTTTAGGGAGTATGAATATTTTTTAAAAACTAACTGTATCACACTAAGCTGATCTTTTTAATCAGATTATGAGTTTGGGTGATAAAGGTAATACCGTGTTTATGCGATACACTTCCTAGCTCTTGACTTCCTTACACATGACACTTTAAGAAACCACAGTAAAAAGCAATCAGCACCACACACATTATATGGATCGTCTGTATCTGAAAATAGAGCTATCCTAATTAAGCAGTTTTAGGGAAGCTCTGCAAGAGCCCTCGACTCTACAATATCAACCAAAAGTAAAAGGAAAAGGTATATTATAATTTCATCAAATCCAAAAGTGATCAAATTGGAGAACAGAAAAATAGTTACTAGGAATTACTTATTGACTAATACAAAGGTCATCTCTTCACAAACAGGAGAGATGGGAAAGTTTGAGAAGACACTCGAAACGGTCAAGAGGTGAAAGAAAAAATTTCATAGTCCTAGGTTGAACCAACCACAAACAGTAAATACCTTCCATGGGGGAAAATCCCAACAAACTAGAAACTGAGGTCACTTCACATCAGCCAAGCAGATGCAACATCACCCAACAATTAGTCCCTCAAAGCAGATTAAGGCTAAAAATATGTTGATTTAAAAATCATAGAATCACCAGGTTGGAAGAAACCCATGGGATCATCAAGTCCAACCATTCCTATCAAACACTAAACCATGTCCGACCAAACGTTAAGCCATATCAATCAAACTTTCAGTGCAGGTTATTGCTACTGGACTTCCTAACATCAAAAATAGTAACATCAGTTTCATAGCTTTCTTTAAAAAAAAAAAAAAAAAAAAGAGAACACAAAAAAGGATGCTACAAGTAAAATTCAGTTCTTAGACTTGACACAGAAATTAATTCAGTGACTAGTCTATGATATGTGAAAAGACAGACACCACCCTAAAAGGTATGTCTAAGACAAGCGATTAATCTGTCTGTGCTCCTCATAGAGGCAGCCTGGCTAGGTAACAAGACTAAACGCTATTTTTAGGGGGCTGGCATTACATCAAATTAATCCCATCTCAAATTATTATTTATATTCCCAATACAATATCTCCTCTCCCATTTTAAGGCAGAAATTGGTGTACAGTTCAGCCAATAACAAATTCTTTTTGATCCACCTTCAAGCAACAAACACCTCTGAAGACAACATCTTAAGCCACCAAGACAGCTCCAAAAGCTTTGCCAGGAATCTGCAGTCTCTAAACCACTAATTTCCATAATATGTAGAAGCTGTTACAACTTTAATGAAATCATTGGGCAGCATCAACATCCACCTCCTTTGTTACTTCCTTTCTCTCCACCCTCCTGTTTCCCCATCATGTTCTGTCTTTTGTGGTTATGGGGGAAAATACAAAAAATAATTTTTTTTTCCAGTGCCTTAGATCTGCCAGGGATGTTCTTTTTTCTCTAGAACATAATGTAATTGTTTGAGCTACATTTTCTCACTTGCATTTACCTTAACTCCTGTAATGTTAATTATCAGCCTTGGCAACACATCAAACAAAGGTGCTGGACTATCTGTAGTGCTTCCAAGGCAGGCTCCTTCCTAAATTATAAACCTCCTAATATCCTTTTCCTTAAGCTTAAGAGGAGACCATTGGACAAAAAAGCAACAAAGACAGATTGTTTTCCTTTTCCTCATCTCATACCGCTCTTTGGGAGATAGTGCCCCGGAGTAGATTTTTCTTTTCAGCAGCACAATAGCATTTAAATAAGGTTAAAAATCCGTCCTGACCTCTGTCTTGGCCCTGGACCCTGCTTCCACAGTTAATTCACTCACCTGGTTTCCTGCTTATATCATATCTTGGCTGAACTACTAACAGGAAAGTGGGATTAAAAAAAAAAAAAACAACAAACCTTCAACCTCAGGAAGGAGAATTTGAAATCCTGTAACTGATCAGAAATTCAAAATAAAGATCAGACTTCCAGTTTAAAATATATTCTCCCACAGTAATTTACTTCGTTAACATCACATCATCTTGTTGCCATTCCCTGTCGCAATTTAATCACCACACCAGAGACAATAGTGTAGATAAACACGTGCAGATGCGTGCTCAAAGCCAGATTTCCTTCTTGACTAGCAGCAGACTTCACCAATTGCACATCCAGCAATTCCAGTTTCAGGAATATTTCCACACTCCTTTGAAGATATATTATCTAGTTTTCCCATGACTTTGTAATATCACATTCAGGTCAGGCATTTCTTTTGAGAGGTTTTACTCTTATTTTACCCATTATGTTGGATGCACCATTTTTAATTTTAATAGCAACATAAGATGGAAAAATAAAAATAATACTGCAGTGGAATTCAACTGGCTTTTCATTTGCCTTTTGATATTTTTAAATATGAATGAACAGTGGCATTTTTCTGGTTTAAATTAATTGTTGTGCCTCAGTCACATAATCCAAAACTTTTCTGTACTGCACAAGGAAAAAACAAGAAAGAAATATAAGCCAAGATTGTAGCAGAAAAAAAAAAGTCTGTTTTCCACTCCCTAACCTATTGCCTATGACTTCTCCTACTTTTCAAGTAGTGCAGCTGACGGACCTTTTTGATGAGATGTTCGGTTTTGTAACGTGAAGCACACTAAAAAAATATCATCACTGCTCAAGAGATCTGAGTACGCATCATGACAACGTAAATAAAACATTAATTATGCCAATAATAAGATTTCCATTACTATTAGAAGTCGAGCAGCTTGGCAGTGGTAATAAGGTACCCATATCCACATTCAGGAGGTTCATCAGTCTACACACTGATAATGAAAGGAGACTTTCCTGAACTTAAAAAAGAAGAAAACAACCAACCACACAAAAACCTCACACTTTTCAACTGCTTATCCCAACACACTAGCTGGAATTACAGCACAAGGTATATCTTGTAGGTATCCCTGATCTTCTTTAGCTTAACCATCTTAACAGTGTGTCCTCACCTGTATATATCTGGGGAGTACATCTCCCATTTCCCCCTCACCAGAACATATGGGATACCTTTGCCTCCCAAGTCTTTCATTATATTTATTAACAATTCAACCCAAAGTCCACAGAAAGTATTTGCCAAAGTGTTTAAGGCCACGAAAACCAAACCACAGCTTTATTCCAGACCATACCAGGTTAAGTGAGACCTTACATTCCATGTTTTCTCATATTCATTTTAGAAATAAATTCCTTTTGCAGGACTAGAAACTTGAATTTGCCTTTACTACAAGGGTTTGTTTTTTTTTTTTCACAGATGTCTTCCAAGAGCAAAAGAAGAATTTTTGCTGTGAATTATTCAAATAGCCTTAAAAAAAAAAAAAAAACCTCTGTGAAGATGAGGTGAAGATCAAGTGAGAACTGTTTTCCCTGTGGGAATTTTCAAAAGACCTCCATTTATGTGAAAAAATAAACCAGCCTTTTTCAAATAAAGCAGATTTCTCAAGGTATAAACTATACAATAAAATTAATGAGAGCAATCCTTTCTCACTCACAGTCAAACCCCTTTTTTTCCTTTGAGTGAGGAACTGAATAAGTCCACGTTCACCACATTTATCCAAATCCCCTCTCTTAGCACAGGACTTACCAAGGACACCAAAACATTCACTCGGTGGCTCCTCCGGCTGAGAAAAGCCATTTGCACATCATGGTCGGCAGGTCTGGAAACCAGCAAGGAGACCACATCCACAGAGAGGTCAGTTTTGCAAAAAGGTGACTTGGACTTTCAATTGCTGAAAACATCTGAAAGAATTACACTAACGAGCTACATTAAATAAAACAAAAAGTAGTTGCAACTACTCTCTTTTAAGATGGGGAAACTTGGAAAACCCCTTCCCTCCCTACACCAGCTGCAGTTAATGTTCCCACAATTCCCTGCGTGGCTGAAATGCCTTAACCAGCTTCACCTGAGGGCATTTTACTCCACCCTCAGCAGCTGAGGCAAAACAGAATAACCTGAGAAAAGCTACTTGCTCTTCCTAAACTTCAGGGTAGGAGTTCAGTGCTCTCGCTTCCTGACAAGTGCTGCATGAGATATTGTTCACCATCTAAAGTCTGATAGTCCAGATCCCCAAAAGCAGAGCTTTAATCCTACAGCCTCTCTGTGTACGGCACACAATCGTCCTGAACGTGGTCACATTTTATTTTTTTCAAGGATAAAGATTGTTCAAGGCATCTGACACTACACTTAAATTATTCATTGGCTGGTATTATTTATTCATCAGCTCTTGAGTTATCTTGCTTTGCTGAAGTACCTGGTTTCTACTGCTCGGAGAAGAAAACATGCACTTTTCTTTGTTTTAATTGAGAGTCTGTGACTCTTGCAAGCAGCTGATTGCATTAATACCTCACAGTGTGTATTGTCAGGTGTTTGAATACAGGTGTCGTTTCTGCACTAACATATTGAAAGGATCACATGTGATGCCCCATCCTGCACTTGACTCTCAGCAACAAAGACAAACTCTCAATATCAGGGGGAAACAGGGGATAACTTATAGCAACGGAGAGGGAGCCTACAGGAAAGCTGGGGAGGGGCTTAAGGGGCTTAATTAGATGATTACGACCGTTTAGCTTTGAGAAGAGGAGGCTGAGTGGAGACCTCATTGCTCTCTACAACTACCTGAAAGGAGGTTGTGGAGAGGAGGGAGCTGGGCTCTTCTCCCAAGTGACAGGGGACAGGAGAAGAGGGAATGGCCTCAAGCTCAGCCAGGGGAAGTTCAGGCTGAATATTAGATAAAAAATAAAATTCATGGAAGGGGTCATTGGGCACTGGCAGAGTCTGCCCAGGGAGGGGTTGTGTTACCATCCCTGGAGGTATTTAAGGGACGGGTGGATGAGGTACTGAGGGACATGGTTTAGTGTTTGATAGGAATGGTTGGACTTAATGATCCGATGGGTCTTTTCCAACCTGGTGATTCTATGATTCTATAATTCCTAGAGCCACAGTATATATATAGTGCCCTAAAGGAGGGTTCTTGTCTCTGCTAGTTGTGATATTTGTGCATACGAGACATACATTTAATCTGAACTCCTGCCCGAGTAACAATAATTTAAAACTTTCTGTTTGAAATATCTCCTTGATCTGGAATTGTAACACAGAGCAATCTGAGCAACTTGCATATTCAAGTATAAGTGAGATACTGGATGTCCTTTATATCTCATGGGTCTCTTCCAACCTGGTGATTCTATGATTCTATGGCCATAAGATTTTCCTCTAGGCACAGCCACCCAGCAGAAGCTGTGCTGAAAGAGCATGAAATTTGTGTTTGTCAGTGCACAGTGCTGGGAATGACAAAATTTCGCAGGTTTCTTGAGCCTCACCTTCTGCAATGAAAGTGTATTTTTGGGTTACAGTATTTTGCTGCATTTTTTTCTATTCCATGATTATGCACTGCTTCTGATTTTAACATCTCAGAGAAACACAACAAAGTGTTGACTCCCCAGCTGCGGATGGAAATATTTCTGACCACAACTGCCATTTTCTGCATCATTATCCTTCCATATAAATAAATAACGTGAAAGTGAAAATCACATGTTTATTCATGTCAGACGGAGAAAAAACAAAGTATAATACCAAAGCTTCTTCAAACCACAGAAACTTTAAAGTTTTTATTGTCAATATATCTAGGATCACAGTGTTAATACTGAGACTTTCTTATTTATGGAGGTAACATGGAAGGAATCAGAGAATCATAGAATCACCAGGTTGGAAGAGACCCACCAGATCATCAAGTCCAACCATTCCTAACAAAAACTAAACCATGTCCCTCAGCACCTCGTCTACCCTTGCCTTAAACCCCTCCAGGGAAGGTGAATCAACCACCTCCCATATTTAAGAGGAAAGTTAAATTACACTCGAGAGAAGATCCTACTCTCCTGCTTTGTGAAAATGTGACACCGATAAAGCCCCTACTTTCTACAGTGGGTTTTGCACCATGTAAGTGCATACAAACATTTCTAGCACAAAAAAAAAAGAAAAAAAAGGAAAAAAAATGTCTGCAACACTTAACTCACCAATTCAGACATTTATCTTGCAGTTGAAAGTTGGCTTGTGATGAAGGCTTCCATCTGGGAACAATCTTTACCCACTTGAAGGGGAAAAAATCCCAACATCTCACTACTAGGCACTGTCATTATGGTGATATAAATTGCATTTTATCAGTTTCAGCTGGTTTTTTTTCTTGGCCTGTACATAAAAATCTCTTTTTTAAACTGAAGTCCTGCGAGGTTTACTAGCCAAATTTTGCTATCAGTTACACGCGCAGCCCTATTAATGTTAATGAGACAGTTGAATTTAAGCAAGGGTAGAATTTGATCTTTACCCTATTTTGTTGTAGGCTGTCTGGATATTTGTCTGTTTTAACTTGAAATGTATTTGGCAATTTCTTCTTTATAATGAAGAAGTCTTAGAAAAAACATATCATAAAATACCAAAGCTGTGACAACATCAGGTACTGAATCTTCCCCCTAAAACCAGTCACTGCTGGCTATTACCAAGAGATAACACAAAGCCACAAAAGAGGCTACTATAAAATATTTGGCCTAGAGAAGAATATTCTTGACCTGACTCTCTTCTGGCTCATGCTCTGAACTATGAGTTTTTCTATTACTTCTTTAAAAAAGTTTCTTATCGTCATTTTGATAGGAATGGTTGGACTCGATGATCCTGTGGGTCTCTTCCAACCTGGTGATTCTATGATTCTATGATCTGCGTATCACCTGGAGTATGCAGGGAGCTGATCTCTGCTAACATCCCCCTGCTATAGCTCCTAATCTATTAGCAATGAAATCGCTGTCCCCACTAGGGGGTTGTGAAAATTAACTAACATTTCCAAAGCACTCAGATATTAGCAGATATACACTACTCAATAGTAAATGAAACAAATTAGTAATGACGTCTTCAAAGTCGGGTTTGAAGAGCATGCAGTATGATGAACACTTGGATATACAGTGAGTTTTATGGATAATACATTGGCTGAAGAGCTCCCAGTCTGTGTACTGATCAAAGGAAAGACAGTGTGCAGGATTGTGTGATTTCAGCCTGTGTCATAGTGTAGAAGAAGAAAATCATAGAATCATAGAATCACCAGGTTGGAAGAGACCCACCGGATCATCAAGTCCAACCATTCCTATCAATCCTATCATTCCTAAACCATGTCCCTCAGCACCTCATCCACCCATGCCTTGAACCCCTCCAGGGCAGGTGACTCAACCCCCTCCCTGGGCAGCCTGTTCCAATGCCCAATGACCCTTTCTGTGAAATTTTTTTTTCCTAATGTCCAGCCTGACCCTCCCCTGGTGGAGCTTGAGGCTCATATACCACTAGCCTGACTGGTGCTGAGTCAGTGAATACACCACCATACTAAAAACAATTAAAATTCATTAAATAGCCTGGATAGAAGAACAGAAAAGCTGGAACAGCCTATGAGAATCAAAGTTCTGTAAATAGGGGAAAAATAAAAAAAAATATTTAAATAAGCTTTGCATCCACAAGTAGTGCAGGGCAAGGTAAAAAGAAAAAAAAAAAAAGACTATCAAAGTCACCCTTAGCTTTGAGTGACGTAATGAATGGCATTTGTGTAAGAGTTTTCAGTTATGAAAGACAATTACTGCAACTATGCAGCTACTGTATAAAACTAGGGGTTTGGGCATTTCAAATCCCTCAGCACCTCATCCACCCGTCCCTTAAACACCTCCAGGGAAGGTGAGTCAACCCCCTTCCTGGGCAGCCTCTGCCAGTGCCCAATGACCCCCTCTCTGAAAAAAATTTCCTAATAAAACACCCCAAAGAGATTAGGAATTCCACTTTGATGGAGAACCACAGATATAATTAATCCTTCACAAAACGATTTGAGATTATCACCCAAGTAAAGTTACTTTATCCCGAACAGTGGTTAAGAAGAGACAGACTTGTGAAATTGTGAAACTACCAGGTAGCAAAAGTGCTGCAGAAGAAGACACCTGAGAATATTTTGCCAATGAATCTCAAATTGTACCAGAAAAAGAAAAAACATAGTACTATGGCATAGAGCACCGTGTCTAGGATGTCAGAGATTGCACATCATCAAGATGCCTGCTTCTGCTGTCTAAGCAGGCTTTTGAGCTCCAGTTCAGTTTTAACACCTTGAGATTTTTTAAAAGATGTGTGAGAGACTAAGTTTTGAGATCATATGACAGCAAAATAAATCGTCTATAAATGGGAGGTACGAACGCCAATATTTCATAACCCCATGGTCAAAACTGCAGAACGTAATTCATGCATCGTGAGGTTACTAAACCTGAGTTTCTATATGTCATAACAAAGAAGGAATTTTGGCTTGAAATTATGGGCATAAACACTGTCACGTATTCATTTCTTAGAAATAAACACCATAAGCCACGATACTGCCAGTAACAAAAGGACTTTGTCAAACAAGCTCCACAGTAACTTTATTTTTTAGTTTACAAATATGCGAGAGGTGAACTCAACATAAATCTGGGAAAAGGTTGATGATTGCAAGCGTACTCTCCAGAGCCTTTGGGAAAAGCAAATGAAGCAAAGTTCAGAGTGAGATTTTATACATGTCTGTGTGTATATATAAATGTCATATACATAAACACAGACTAAAAGCATTTATTCAATGACTGGTAAAAGAAGCTTGAGCTTTACTATATTTTGCTATAAAAGTTGCAAAAACTTCCTGGTTACTTTTTTTTTGCCAGAACAAATACCTCCTGTGAACCATTCCGGTGGTATCAGATCAAACCTGGACAGTGATGTCCTGATTTTGGTCACAGTCCAAGAACCTGGAACAGTTAGAATCATAGAATCACAGAATCACCAGTTTGGAAGAGACCCACTGGATCATCGAGTCCAACCATTCCTATCAAACACTAAACCGTGTCCCTCATCCACCCGTCCCTTAAGCACCTCCAGGGAAGGTGAATCAATCATTAGGAAAAAAATTTTCACATAAAGGGTCATTGTGCACTGGAACAAGCTGCCCAGGGAGGGGGCTGATTCACCTTCCCTGGAGGTGTTTAAGGGATGGGTGGACACAGTGCTGAGGGACATGGTTTAGTGTTTGATAGGAACGGTTGGACTCGATGATCCGATGGGTCTATTCCAACCTGTTTGTTCTATGATTCTATAATTCTACATTTATATTCATTTTACCAAATCCAGGATTGGACACAGACTCCTTCCATATTTTTTGATTTACCGGAATCTGCTTTAGTCCAAGAGACCCAATTCTTCCATTACAGATATCACCCATCTTTCTGGCAGCATAATTTACATCTCAAACTGGAATAATTTTGCATACTTTTCATTTTACTATTCTGACATCTTTAAAAAAAAAAGAAAAAGCTTTAATTCTGTGGAGTAAGTTATCATCAACCTTGGAAAAAAAGTCCTGGAAGTTAATAATGCTCTTTTTTTATGCATAGTTGTCTGTGCAGTTTTGGTGTCTTTCTCCTCTCAGCTCTGTGCAGCAATATATTAAAGTATCATAGAGCACACGAAATTTAAAACAGGACCAACACTGTGAGGTTTATAAGAACATTTAACACATGACATACAACTGGAGCACTTTCCCAAGGGAATCATGCAACCTTTGTTTACTCTTGGATTTTACTCTCACAGGCAAGTTTCTAATCTTTCTCTATTCAAGGAATGTGCCTTTTACTCTTCAGTTCATTCACTGGACTGACACACATCAGTGCTAAAAATCTTCAGAAAGAAACATACTGTTAAACAGGTACTTAAAAAGAAACTAATATTTCTGATATCATAAAAAGAGAGTAATCATTTCATTTTAACTCTGAACAGTTATCACATAAATACTGATGTATCTGGAATGCTGCTCTCAGACTTTATTGAGGTCTTGTTTACTCCTTGCTAATTCTGTCTGAGCTGAATGCACTGGAAGCACTCAACAACAAGCTTTTGGTATATTTAAGCAAAAACAAAACACAGAGGTTTTCAATATACACGAGACAGCAAATTTTCAACATTTTTTGAAGGTGTTTGGGTTTGAATAACTTTAAAATAAATTACCTTTTCCACAATGCCCCCCCTCCATTTTTTTTATGACCAAGCCTTGTGAAAACTTCACTTTTGTGTGTTTTGTCAGGTTTGATTTGTTATTTTTTTAAATTGATCAATCTTTAGGCTTGAAGAAATTAAGTTGTGGTTATCAAAAATAAATCCAGTTTATACTTTTTTGGGGGTAAGATACAGTCAGTGTATATGCACAGTGGTAGAAGAAACAAATCAAAGCAGAGTAGTATTTAGTAGTAGAAGTCAAATCATAAAATATGGAAGGAGTCTGTGTCCAAGCCTGGATCTGGTAAAATGAATATAAATGTAGAATCATAGAATCATAGAACAACCAGGTTGGAAGAGACCCACTGGATCATTGCGTCCAACTATTCCTATCAAACACTAAACCATGTCACTCAGCACCTTGTCCACCCATCCCTTAAACCCCTCCAGGGAATGTGACTCAACCACCTCCCTGAGCATCCTGTTCCAGTGCCCAATGACCCTTTCTGTGAAACATTTTTTCCTAATGTTCAGCCTGAACCTCCCCTGGTGGAGCTTGAGGCCATTCCCTCTCATCCTGTCCCCTGTAGCTTGGGGTAGGTGCCCTATACACCCTTGTGCTTGTGTTGGGGGAGAGTCAGCAAAAAGGTGGGAGAAAATCATCCTGGCAGGATGATTCCTGCCTCTCCCTCATCCCTGCAAAGTATGATTTCCATCTAGCCAGAGCCCAGCGATGCTGCAGCGTGAGAACAGGTCATTGCTCAGGCAGCCACATGTCCTGAGCAGGGAGGATGCAGGAGAAAGACACAACCCATAGCTTCCTCCATTCTTGCTAAGGTACAGGCTGTCTCGGGGACCATGAAAGAAAAGAAAAGAGAAGAGAACACCTCCCACTGGATCAGGGGCTCCAAGCCCCATCCAGCCTGGCCTGGAACCCCTCCAGGCATGGGGCAGCCACCCCTGCTCTGGGCAGCCTGGGCCAGGGTCTCCCCACCCTCACAGCAAAACATTTCTGCCTAAAATCTCATCTCAATCTCCCCTCTTTCAGCTCAAAACTGTTCCCCCTCATCCTAGCCCTGCACTCCCTGATCAAGAGCCCCTCCCCAGCTTTCCTGTAGTCCCCTTTACGTACTGGAAGGCTGCTAAATCCCCAAAAGCCCCAAGAAAGGCTTCAGCAAAAACTTCAGGACCTTTGCAAGGCGCAATGCATCAACCCTTCACTCCTCTGTGTGGTGCAGGAGACAAGAAGGAAAGTTTTATACTCTCCTATATACAGCCCAAAAGGAGACTGCTCTGACGTATGATGCTCCCTGGCTTCACAAATAGTTTTTTTCCAGGTACAGCCAAATCCGAAATGTCCTCAATGACTACAAACATTTTAGGGGTAGATTTTTATAGTGGTAACCAGTGATTTTAGAGGAAATAAATCCATCCCTGCAGCTCACAGCTCAGAATAAAACATCCCAAGGAATAAGTCAGGGGAGACCGTCAGAAGTGAAGAGTGCTACATCTCATGTGCTGCCACAGAAATGCTTTCTGGCTGAGGTCTAATATTAATCTATTTTGTTCCTGACATCCAGTAAAACTGCAGTGGAGCAAATGTTTTTAAAACATACATATTCAATAGCAGACGCAATAAAGCATTCGGAGCAGTTCGTATGAAGAAGGTTCGTGCACATACAAATATCTTTGAAACTCCAGTTAATCAAGGTGTCAAAGTAACTAAAGCAGTTTTGCAGATTTTATTGAAAATAAATCACTTTATTATATACTGAAATATATATTATTGTTTCCCCGTAGAGTTTTACTATCCAGTCGCCTGCGTTTATTTTTTAAATAGAGTATCTCCTGCCCTCTTTAGTCCGGTTTTTATAACTACATTTACAAAGGAAATCTTGCTCTAAAGCACATCTTCGGCTTCCTTCTGCCCTATGCAAATAGCCCATTATTAGCTATTTTCTGGCAGAGGTAGCTGAGAGGAAGCAGAAGAGGAAATGATCTAACGGCTTCAGAGCCTCACATTTCCTCTCTGCCCAGCTGCTTGTGGGATGACCTTACGCTTAACCGGGAAGCTGCGAGGTGGCACTGAACCTCATAAGATTTACACCTCTGTCTTCTCATTTTTCAGGCCGAAGCTCCCATGCAGGGATGGATAAAACTTCTGGGAGAGGTTAAAATGAGTGAAAGGAAATATTTGATGCGATCTAACGGACATCCTAATAGATATTTATAGACTTCACGGAGAAAAATTGCCCTGAGCATTTTTAACTCCCATTATTTAATAACTCCTTTTTCTTTTTAAAATATGAGATTTGGTTCAGAACTAAAAGAACCAGTGTGTTGTTAGACAATGCATTTGTCTAACAGGGAGGGACATGTTCGTGAGGGACATGGTTTAGTGTTTGATAGGAATGGTTGGACTCGATGATCCGATGGGTCTCTTCCAACCTGGTTGTTCTATGATTCTACGATTCTATGTTTAAAATTCAATATAACATGAAACCTCTTATTATTTCATTCATATAATATTTCTTTCCTCTTTTTTTTTCTTTGGCCATAGTCACAGAATCACAGAATCACTAGGTTGGAAAAGACCTACAGGATCATCGAGTCCCACCATTCCTATCAAGTGCACAGTTTCTAACAGCTTAATGCTATAAATACACAAATAATCACATCTATAAAGGTACTGAATCTACAGGAAAACCTTCCCAATTTTTTTCAGCATTTCTACCTAAAGTTTGGGATGTCTAGTACAGTCCCTGTGAATAAAATAAATGTTCTCAGCATTTTGGTCTGCTTTCAAAACTGATAAATTTTACTCCCATAAATGTAAATTCAGCAGCAGTCCTCTTGAGATTGCATTTTTTTTTAAATCCAAAACTAGATTCAAGTTGAAGCACCGTATCTAAAATGGACTTCAAATATTTAAAAATTTGCATCTATATTCACTATATTTATACATTTTTCTAGAGGTCAGACATTCTAAATGCAATGTATTGATACCCTAAGTCATGTAAGTAGTTGTTCATAGAATCATAGAATCACCAGGTTAGAAGAGACCCACCGGATCATCCAGTCCATTGTTTTACCTATATGTTATTTCCAAGGTATTAAAAGAAAACCTAAGTAAGCAGAGAGATGTTTATTACTCTCCGTCTACAAAATTTAATGTTATTTTCTGGTCAGCAGGGTGGAAACAACTCATCTAGGGTGCTCTATCACTACCAGATCCCTAGAAGGATATGTCTGCTATTCACGCAGGTGAATGAAGAGGTTTACCTGCACCATCTTCACTTACCTATTATATTCAGAGTGACTGAAGCCAGCATTCGGGCTCACCCCTGGGCATTTTTAGATTGTATGTCATGTTTTAACACTGATCATGTGTTAACACTGATCATGTGTTAACATGGTTTAGTGTTTGACAGGAATGGTTGGACTCGATGAACCGATGGGTCTCTTCCAACCTGGTTGTTCTATGATTCTATGATCTTTAGGGGTCTTTACCTGCGTAAATCCCAGGGACATTTCATACAAACCTCAAACGCTGTGGCACCTATGGCAATGAATTTTATCTTCACCTCTGAACCTTGAAGTTGAACATGCCAGAAAACATAAAATGCAAAGAAATATTTATCTGGACTCCTTATTCCTTACCAGGAAGCTCCTAGGCAATTTCCACCACAAGAAAACATAGAATCATAGAATCACCAGGTTGGAAGAGACCCACCGGATCATCAAGTCCAACCATTCCTATCAAACACTAAACCATGTCCCTCAGCATCTCGTCTACCTGTGCCTTAAACCCCTCCAGGGAAGGTGAAAAACACGTACCACATTTATAAGGAATATGTACCTGCCTCCTTTCCAGCTGATCAGCCCCGGCAGCAGGCAGAACATCAGATTAAAATGATTGTGTCCAGCTATTACATTACCTCGCACTAGTAAAACTTTGAGTGTGCCTTCCACACTTTAAAAACTGTCTGCAATCAAGATCTAATTAGTATTCTGTTTTACCAGTGAGAAAACAGAGAGAAATGCATACAGATGTACATTGTGTTAGATATTAAGCCAAAAGATGTCTCCAGAAACCAGCCATTCATCTTTTCCCTTTTTTCCCCCCTTATCATCAACATCTTGTCTCTTGAAATATAGACGTCACTAAATCAAAAACACTTACTTTTTCACATCGTTATAGAATGGCTCAGATTAAATAAGAGTTCTGCACAGCTTTTCAAATCTCAGCTATGTTTTCAAACCACCAGGGAGGGCTAGTTCTTCCTGCTCAGACAATTATCAAATTGTTGCCAATGTGAGTGTTCCTTGTATCAATCTCATTATTATTAAGTAGTCTGAATCACCTATGGATCTCATTACCATCACTTTGAAAAAAGGTCACAAGGTGGCATCTGCAATTTACTTAAAATTTATCATTACGAGGGTCCCTTTAAAAAAATATTTAGTCTGCTTTAGTTTATTTCTGATGTTAACAAGTAGAAATCAGCCTCAGAAGTCAGTTTAATTTTTATAGAATTGCTTGGATTGGAGGGGACCTTATAGATCACCTTATTCCAACCCCCCTGCCCTGGGCAGGGACACTTCCCACTGGATCAGGGGCTCCAAGTCCCATCCAACCTGCCCTTGAACCCCTCCAGGGATGAGGCAGCCACCCCTGCTCTGGGCCACCTCTTCCAGTGCCTCACTGCTCTCGTAATGAAGAAATTCCTCTTATTTCCAGTCTAAATCTGCCCCTCTCCAGTTTATACCCATTGCATCTAGTCCTATCACTACAAGTCTTTCTAAATAGTCCCTTCTCGGGTTTCTTGTAGCCCCTTCAGGTACTGGATTTTTTTTTTTTTTGGTTGGTGTGGGGTTTTACTTTGTGTTTACTATGGAAGTAACAGAGATATCATCATCTGCCCTTGGTGTTGCTGGTGGAACTCCTGAGGTTATTGCGTGGTTCATATTGTAAAAGAAAGCGAGGTCAAATCACTCAAGTTCATGTCCTTATTGAAAAGTTAATTAGTCACAGAAAATGCATGAGCATTAATGGGGGGGGGGGTGGGTGCGGGAAAATAGAAAGCGGTTTTAGCAGGACTTTCCCTTTGCAACTGCTCAGTTCTCATCATTTCACCTTGTGAAGACAGCACTTTATCACTTTTCCAGCCATAATAATAATCTTAGGTAGATAAGAAACAATTCTACAGTCTGGAAAAAAGCATAAAAATTCCCTTCTTTATTTTTTGCAGAAAAAAAGGCTGTCAGAATGTGTTCATAAATTACAAGTAAACACCAAAGAGAACAATCCTTGCTGCCCATGTCCTGCTCATTTTTAACTAGATCACTCCACAAAATATTGAACAGGGGTTTTTTTTTTAAATATTTGTGGAGCAGAACATTTTGGCCAAATAATATGGGAATATAATAATTGTTATCACCTCCTTCCTGTGAGAAAATGACACACAGAATTCTGTACTTAAAATTCGGTTGAGGAAGAAACTGCATTTTTTACCCAAAGCCTTGTAGCCGTGCATTCTAGTTTTATTTTTCTCCTGGTCTGTATGGCTTTATGCTGCATTTTGGAGAGAAAGATGCTTCAAAAAGTAGCACTTTCAAGATTGAGACTCATCAGACAAATATGTAAAGGCAGAACATGCAAGATGAACAGAACAACACCTACAAGTTCAGAATACGATTGCTCTGGATGACTATATATTCATTGATATTTTCATCCCTGTCCCTCACTGATTTCTCTTACTCCTGAAATGGTATTAAGTGTGATTTCTTTCTAAACTAACAGGTAAAATCATCCAGCTTTCCAGGCACAAATCTGCTATAACTCAGCCATGCAAATCAGTCTCTAAAACACAAAAATAATCCTTCTTAACATTTCCAGTTGCTGCCATTTAAAACGGTATTTAAAGATCGCTTTACATTCTTTTACCTGTTGTGAAAAAAGGCGAAGTTCCTATTTTTATGCATCTCACGGCAGGTGTTATAATACAGCTTTGCATCAGGCCCTCGTACCTGAAGGCTTGCAAAGAATTAGCTCACTTTCTGCATCCTGTAATCATAGAATCATAAAACAACCAGGTTGGAAGGGACCCATCGGGTCATCAAGTCCAACCATAATGACTCAACACATTCTTGCCACAGACAAACCAATGTCTGAGGCAGTTCACACCCAAATGTCAAACCTACAAATGGTTTTATGAAACGACGGGTTTGCCTGTTACCGAAATGTATTTGTCTAAAACGTGGAATGTCTTCGTATCAATGCAAACACTGCATTAACAAACCATTTATATACTTTTCTATTTATAATTACTCATTCAACTCCATATAACAGCTCATCAATGTGGGTCTTGTAGTATGAACACCCATAAATATACAACACACACACACACAATATGTGTATGTATATTAATATTTGTCATAGAAATCGTATCTTTACATCTTCCAAAGACGTCCTTTGCGGCTTTCTTGTCTTTTAAATTCAGCTGTTCTTGAACACAGTTTGTCTTTGAAATATGTCAGGATAATGCATTATTGAAGTGCAGCACTGCTTCGTTTTTGGGGACTGTACATAAAATCAGTCACGTTCAACGAATTTCCATTTTACTTAGTTCTTTTTTCATAATTATTCTTCACTTGTATCACAGTCCTGTCCTCAAGAGCTCTCTGGTTACGCCACTAAAATTAACCACACGCTACAGGTTATGCCTCTGAGGGACTTGGCACCAAGAGAAATCTAAGGTAAAGAAAGAAAGAAAAATATTTTCTGCTTTTTCTCAGTTGGATAGAAGATGTGTGAAGCGAGTTGCAAAATTCAGCACCAGAGAAATGAACTGGAGCTGAAAAAAAGTTTCTTATTTCACTAGATCCATCGGAAACCTTTAGTTTATTTCTTAATGTATGGATTTTGAAAGCTACCAGGGGTAGCGTGTCACGATTTAAAAGCTGTCTTCAAACTTCTGGCTTTAATTGGTATCTTTTTGTTCAAGAAAGGGTTAAGTCTAACAAGCAGAAAAAAAGAAATTAACTAAAGTAAGGCCCTTGTGATACAATGACACTTGCTCTATGCTCTTACTGAGAAAAACACGATGATAAAACACCACAAAGAGGAGTGTTATGAATTTTATTAATGACTAGAAGACAGTGTGCAAAACATCAAAGGTCTGTGGAAAAGATTAATGACCCCGTGTGAGACTGTTTAATTACCTCCAGCTAATTAGATTCTTGACCAAATTTTTAATATCTGCATTCCTTCTAAAGCCTAATTGAGATTCCACATTATTTATCAATCTTTCAAAAAGCCCTTAGTGTGCTGCTTTTTTTAGGGTTTTTTTTTCCCTTTGCACTTTGACTCCATTTATGGTCAATTATTAAATAAATAGCAAAGTAACTCTTCTCTCCAAACTGTATATGTGGAACACTTTATGCCTGTTTATTTTGACTAGGAGACTATCACGGGCATCTTTTATACATAATGAAGCACTCCAACTAATAAACTGACTGACTTCACTGTAAACAACGTTGATAATATTTTTGTTATCTGGGGCTGCGCTCAGGAACTCCTCATGTGGTTTCTGTAAATTAGCCTTTGCTATTGTCTGTTAATCCCTATTCCGGTTTACCTTGGTCCAGTCCCAGGGCCGGAGCGGAGCGTTATCATGCAAACTGAAGAAGACAGCCCTCGAAATTTGATTATTTTCCCCCATTCGTCTAGAAGTACTTCAGTGCTATGAATCACAGCTATTAAACGACTTACCTTGATAGAAGGAAATCAATGTCAGAAGGCAAGGGACATGTGATAATTACTTATTTATATATTTTTATATATATATTTTTATATGTATATTTTATTTATATTACACCCCTTCAGCTCTCCTTGTATCTCCAGTTAGGACACTGGTACAAAAAGAGAGACTGATGTGCTTAGCATCACTGGAGACTGAATTTTTATAAGGATTTCTCCTAAAGTTTAACCATTGCAGTCTGGAGTGAAAGGAATAGTGATAGGAATGGTTGGACTCCATGATCCAGTAGGTCTCTTCCAACCTGGTGATTCTGTGATTCTATAAATGGGGAAAAGTCAGACATTCCTAGTTCTGTGAAGGGGAACATATTTTTTATGCAAAGTTTGATCAACGAGATAATACCAGTTCAAAGGAGGCAGGTGACAACCTGCTTCTTTGTTTTAGCTTTAAAACAAAACAAATCTTTTTTTTTTTGGTCATTTCTCATATAACTTAGAAAAAAAAAACCTTGCGTATATGAAATTGTGTATTTATAATGCATGCATAAAACAAAATAAATTGGGAAAAAATCTTTTAAGTTTCATATAGATTTTTTTTTCCAACGTATCTGCTACAGTTAAGCTCGTAAAATCATACCACGTATAGAGAAATGTATAGGATAGCTTAAAAAATGCACTCTGTTAAATTTTAATGGGTTTTATGTTCTTTGTATGAAATGTTGCTGGCAGTTTGCCTCCTAAATTACACAGGGTTTGTTGCTGTGGGGTAGACATGGGTGTCTGCATGTACAGACAGACATTGCAAAACTGAACTACATGATGATCTATGTAATTGTGCTAAATATAGTGGGTTCAGAGCTTTGAGGGAAGAATTGGGTCATTGGGCAGTGGCAGAGGCTGCCCAGGGAGGCGGGTGAGTCACTTTCCCTGGAGGGGTTTAAGGTGCAGGTGGATGAGGTACTGAGGGACATGAGTTAGTGTTTGATAGGAATGGTTGGACTCGATGATCCGGTGGGTTTCTTCCAACCTGGTTGTTCTATGATTCTAAGAATCACTTTTGTCATTGTGATGTTCACAACAAGCGTTGTCCAATGGGACAAGAACATCTACATGTTATCACAAAACACATCATTTAATATGAAAAAATATGTGCCAAAACAGCAAATAATGTGAATCAATACAAAAGTAAAATGAACCAGGCACTCAAGAGATGTATAATACATTATGCTTAATTTCTTGAAAGGGACAAGAATATTTGGTCACCTACTAAATAGCTCAGAGGAATACCACAACAATGAATTCACTGGGGATGCAGCGGTTAGACCTACTTGAATACTCTTTGAATCCTGTGTTCAGTTCTGGGTCCCTCAGCACAAGAAGGATGTTGAGGCTCTGGAGAGAGTCCAGAGAAGAGCAACCAAGCTGGTGAAGGGGCTGAAGAACAGGCCTTATGAGGAACAGCGGAGAGAGCTGGAGGTGTTTAGCCTGGGATAGAGGAGGCTGAGGGGAGACCTCATTGCTCTCTACAACTACCTGAAAGGAGGTTGTGGAGAGGAGGGAGCTGGGCTCTTCTCCCAAGGGACAGGAGACAGGACAAGAGGGAATGGCCTCAAGCTCCACCAGGGGAGATTTAGGCTGGACGTCAGGAGGAAGTTTTTCCCAGAAAGGGTCATTGGGCATTGTAACAGGCTGCCCAGGGAGGTGGTTGATTCACCTTCCCTAGAAGTGTTTAAGGCATGGGTGGATGAGGTGCTGAGGGACACAGTTTAGTGTTTGATAGGAATGGTTGGAGTTGATGATCCAGTGGGTCTCTTCCAATCTGGTTGTTCTATGATTCTATGATTCTTTACTGTAGAAAAGGAACCGAAATTTCCTATGTCTCACCCTCCAAACTACTTTCACCCACCCGTGAGGTTCAACAGGGTCAGCAGTTTCTCTCTTACAGACAGCACTTACCTGTCTGGGAGACTCTCCGTGTGCCTTTTTACATCTGATCTACAACGCCAGCCCCAAATGCTTGACAAGTGACAGATGCTCCCTGGTTTCCCATGGACCGTAATAGTAATACTGAAATAACTGATCTGGACAGACAAGCCGGTAATGGGATTAATTCAAATGGCAATTCAGGCCCAGTTTAATCAAATGCTGCGTGGATGTGCTATAGATCAAGCATTTAAGTCTGGTGTTAGAGGAAAACTCTTTCATTCATATGGGCAACCCCTGCTCGGGCCACCACCAGACTCCCTCCAGCCCTAGAGATTTCCTTTTTCCCACAAGCACGTCGTCCTCTGGGAAATATTCATTCATATCACATCATACACTTTTATATTTTCATAGAATCATTGAATCATAGAACAACCAGGTTGGAAGAGACCCATCGGATCATCGAGTCCAACCATTCCCATCAAACACTAAACCATGTCCCTCAGCACCTTGTCCACCTGCACCTTAAACCCCTCCAGGGAAGGTGAATCAACCACCTTCCTGGGCAGCCTATGCCAATGCCCAATGACCCTTTCCGTGAAAGGAAATTTTCTAGTACTCCATTTCTTTCCAACTGTACAGATGCAGATGATGCTACAATAATTAAAAAAAAACCCAACAAAACAACCAAGCAAACAAGACCAAACCAAAATAAAATAAACACAACAAACCAAAATAAAACCAAACCAAACAAACCAAACCAAAACCAAAGGAAACTTAAAGCTTTGGCCTGTTTGGCCCAGAGGGAAAAGGCACCAGTGATGATGCAGAGTTGTATAACACACAGAAAATATAGATCTAGGCTGTATGGGGAGGGAGCACAAGCATTTACTTATTTTTAAAAAAAGCATTTATTACCTCAGTCTTGACCCTGTGGCCTTTGAGAGACTCAATAACGAGCTTGTCTCCTTCTGCGATACCTCCTCTGAGGTGATCAACAACCTGGTTCCCCCACAGGAGGGACGGTCACCCCACAGACAAGAGCATTTCTGCTCTTTTTGCTAATATTTTTGGGGAATATTCTTCGAGAACCTTTATTCCATTTCATGCAGGCTTTTTAAAAATAAAAAAGAGCCAAACTAATAACAAAAATTTACAGTGCAAAATTTTTTGTTGTTAAAATTCTTGGATTTGGGTTTTTTTTTGCATTTTTAAATAATTTTCTTTGTTCTAATCTGCTATATTAGTGCACCTTTATACCATACATTGTATATCTGGAGTTCTTTCATGATTTTACATCTTTCTATGCAGAGTCTGCCCAAACCCAAGACCACTCCTAACTTAAAGTGCTCCTAAAAATGTGAAGTGCTCTATTAATTTTGAATTGCTTTACATCATGTCTGCTCCGAATCCCAGCTGCTTTTTTCACGCAAAAAATATTAAACTATAAAACACACATCTGCAACAGAACAGCAAACCAGCTTTTTGCTTTTTTTTTTTTTTTTTTTGATTTCAAGCAGCAACTTTCTCTTCTTTATCTTTGAAAGAGAATGTTCTGGGAGAAAAATAATTGAACAACTCATCATACGTTTTATTGTGAGCCTCCCTCTATTGAAAACCTTTTAGGTATGTCAGAGAACTAAATATATTTTATATCTACCAGTTGGAAGCGCATAGCCCAGCCCATTAACCCACTGACCATGATAAATTATTATTTCCTATCAGACGCGTTATCATTAGAAGATTGACACATCACCAAATGCACACTGAGGGTTAACAATACTCCCCAGGATTTTTACAAGATGACTTCTGATCTAAGACTTCTGTCTTGCAGGCAGCTCTTTCGAAAAACGCAAACAAAAAAAATGTTTTGAAAGCCTTTGGTGTTGCTAGAAATCCGACTTTCTTCTCAGCAACGAGAAGAAAATGGCATCGCTTCCAGCTGAGCCCCTGTCACATTATCTTTGGAACAACAAAGACGCGGTGCAACACCAGCACAGCCTTCCCCGTGATGGACCTTTGCCAACACAAACCTTTGCACGCTCGGCTCCCGCTGTGAGGCTGGGCAGAGATGTCTCTCTGCTTTCTTTTGCTCCCATCAGTGTTTCCACAGAGCAATACTCTCACCTGACCCTTCGAGGTCTATGCAATCCCCTCCTGGCTAGTGATTACTGGCTATCTCCTACCACCTCTGCCTTTCCTTTGATGTTTTTAAATGGATGTTGTTAAAAGGAACTTGTTGAGTGAAAAACAAAAAAACCTCTATTTACTGGAAAGATAGGACTGACTCAATATAGAATCATAGAATCACCAGGTTGGAAGAGACCCACCTGATCATCTAGTCTGATATAGCAGTGTACTTTGGTGGCCAGGCTGGTTTTTAGGAAAGATTTTCAAACTGAAGGCCTATCACTTCTCCCGTTTGCACAGCAACTCAAGCACTAACAAGTGGATTCACTGTCGAAGTCATTTTACTTGTGCTACTGCATCTGAAGCACATTATATTAATCTATCAAAGGGTCACTGCTCCTTTAGTGAGTGACCATAAATATATACAAACACATAAAAAAAATGCTCTGAATATTCCACGTATCAACCACTTTCAGATCCATATATATTTGCAGCTTTGCCATGCAGATATAAAACCATCTGAGTGATGTGATGAAGCAATAACCCTTCCCAACTACTGTGCTTTATCACGGGAGTAACTTGGGAGGTGCCGATTATTTACACGCAATCCATCTCAATAAGTTGCTCTTGGGATATTTTCCAAGTAACAGATTCAAGCAGAGTTTCTCGACTTTAAATTAGGGCTTGGTCTCTGCAGCCACTGTGCTCTTCAGAGCATCTCTCTGCTAACAGAGCAGCCAGTCTCCTGCTGTGGATGTGGACTCCTGGTCCAGAGGGTCAGGTCAACTATCATCCATCATTAGAGGCTACAGTCAGAGTGAACAGAGGGGTCAGCTCTCACCATGACCAATTTCTAATTTCTTTTCCAGTCAGAACTCATATTCTTCCCAGTCCCCCTTTACACAGCTTGGAGCAATTGCATCTACATGCTCCTTTGTAGGAGAGCAGCATCAGTTTGTTACCAATGCAAACCAGACCTTGAAAAAGGATGTGATTCTGGTTTTGGTACCTACTCTAATAAATTGTATCCATTTAAAGAATATTCTTTTTCACAGCATCGCAACATAACTTGTATTATTGAATGCTGAATCCTATAATACTCGTGCATCCATTTAAACTCATGGTGGGGTTTCTGCCCCTGAGGATTTCTTTAATGCTCTGGAGCAAGTCCAGAGAAGAGAGATAAAGCTGGTGAAGGGGCTGGAGAACAGGCCTGATGAGGAACGGCTGAGAGAGCTGTGGGTGTTTATCCTGGAGAAGAGGAGGCTGAGAGGAGACCTCATTGCTCTCTCCAACTACCTGAAAGGAGGTTGTGGAGAGGAGGGAGCTGGCCTCTTCTCCCAAGGGATAGGGGACAGGACGAGAGGGAATGGCCTCAAGCTCCACCAGGAGAGGTTCAGGCTTGACATAAGGAAAAAATTCTTCACAGAAAGGGTCATTAGGCATTGGAACAGGCTGCCCAGGGAGGTGGTTGACTCGCCTTCCCTGGAGGGGTTTAGGGTGTGGGTGGGTGAGGTGCCGAGGGACATGGTTTAGAGATTGGTGGGAATGGTTGGACTCGATGATCCGATGGGTCTCTTCCAATCTGGTTATTCAATGATTCTTCTGGGTGCAAGCACTCTCAAGTGAAGAATTTTCATTCTTTAGCAAGACATACTAATCTAAGGACAATTAAATGTTTGTTTGCTCTGCTTAATAAACAATTCTATGGAGAAGGTGTTGTAGGATTTTGTCTCAAATGAGATTAGCGACTGATTATCCACTGGATCCCAACTCCATATCAAGGTAGAGGCAGCTGCTTTCTATATGCAAGGTAACATCTCATAAACAGTTTGCATTAAGACCAGAAACACTACAACAAATAAATAGCAGAAAACCTAGAGGGTGATCTGGGCTTTCAGTCTGGAAATTATAATACATCTGCCCTGGCTGAGAAGGAGCCAGCCACAGCCATCAATGCTGCCTGTGATGGCAGAGTTGCCTCCTGCAGTGATTAACAACCTTCTGCAAGACAAATAAATGCTCTCTAACCTGTAAATGTGTAACTTTTAGCTATAATTTACAGTCAAATAATTCCTCTTCCTTACCTCTCAAGGAAGTTATGGGAAAGTTGTGTTATGGGAAATTAAAACTTTCTTTCTCAGCAGCAGTAGTGTGATGTTCTCATGAAGGGAACTGTAAAACCTCCATCATCACTGCAGTTTCTCCACTCTGCAGCTCTTTATCAGGAAGCATTGAAGTCAAACTTTCCCTTTACCTGCCTGCAAGATATTTAAAATTAGGAGGCTATAGCTGCCTCTTAAAAACCCACCGATCTTTATCCCATCCCCTGGGAAAGCCTTCTGCTAACTTAAATGTTCTCAGTCAGATCCCATGACAGGCGAAAGTTTCCTGTACAAGCCATTGCTTCAATAAAATATTTACGGGATGCAAAACATGTGGTTATGTTGGGTTTTGTTAAGCACTTTCCTAATAAAGGGCAATGCATGTTCAGCTTTCATAGTAACTCAGATGTGACACAAATAATTCAGCAAATAATTGCGGTGACCTTTCGCTCACCTCGTATTTAAACAAAGGTTAAGCTGCCCTTTAGAAAAAGTAAATATTTTCTGCAGTCAAATAAGTGTAGACACCTTTAGAAATAAGGATATATCACCAAACTAAGCTGGGCTGAAAGTGGCTACAATAAAATCATTTCAAAACATAAAGGATGCTGAGTTGCTGAGCAGAAGCAGCAGACAGACATCCTGGCATCGCAGCCGGTCCCTTACCTTACAAAACTCCCAGCCTGATCTCCATATATTTTCCGAGGACTGTTGCTTGAAATTTCTGTCTGGTCACGGCAGATAGGAGGGAGAAATATTAAAAATAAGAAAGTGCATAATCTCCTTGCCCCCTTTACGTCTGGTAAACAATTTATATTCGGTTTCATACAACAGAACGGATCCGTGGACCTTTAAGTAATTAAGAAACAGACACTGAGGCTTAAAAAATAAACTTCACAGAGAGTCTCACATAGTGGCCAGGAAATGGCTCGTAGGTTTTATTTAGTTCTTATAGTCCAAGGTTTAGCTGTTAGCTAGATAAGAGCCAGGTGTGTTTTACACATCTAATTTGTTTAGTCTGAGGCTAATTCAAAGGGTGCTTTCAAACCACAAGCCTGCAACCGTCTTTTAAAATCTAAATCCAGGATGAATGGGTGTCGTGTATACACAGGGCCTCCGAATGAAAAGGATTACCTCTGGGGAAGGAAATACTCACGAATTCTGCTGTGTGTGGCTTCGGCAGGGGGGTGGTCAGGCATCATTCTATTAGCCGTGTCGAGATGACTGGCAGAAAGTCAGTGCTGCCCGACACAGCCTCGCATCCCAAAGGCAAAAAGAAAACCACGTTCAAAGCCACTTTTGAGGATTTAGGGCTAAGCACCATCTTTTTGCTGACCTGTCCAGCGAACAGATGAGAAGTGCCCAAAGTTGTCGGATATTCTGGTTTGACATGAGCAAGCCACGAATCCCCTCTGGACTGGTGAGCGGGAGAAAGTCCAGTGTGTGGAGGGAACTGAGAGCCGCAGGGAGCTCTGTCAGGAGGAGATTCTGTCACCTCTGGGGACACATGGGGCTGAGGGTCCATAGCTGCAAATTTGCAGGCAGGCATCACATTGGCAGGGGTAGGTAGGGGCTATATAAAGCATGCACAGATGTCAAAACCTTTGATTCTTAACATTTTGACCTTCAATGACCTCCGACAATAAGGGAATTGCAAAATATCTGGTCAAGAATCACTTTATACATGCAAAGCGATGGGGTAGTTTATGGCAGTAACATTCATAGTGCTCTAATCCAGGAAAAAAATCAGAAGAAAACAGACATAATCTCCATCATCACCATTACAGTGTTGACTAACCCGACTTTCAGACTCTGACGGAGACTTCCAATCCTATTAGTCTAAGTAACATTCAACTTTAACTGTACTTTGATTTTGACAAGCATTAATCACGACCTTCTCTGTTTGATCTACTAAAAAAAAGAGAGTCAATGAATTTACACCCTGTTACTTATTCATGAACAAGTTGTGCCCCTGAATTTTAACATGCGACGCCTTAAACTCTTAGCTGTATATCTGCTTTATGGGATGTTCCTACGTAAACTGGCAGTCCATCAATTCAGTGTCCATACATTTCTTTTAAAGCTGTATTATAATTAGAGCTTAGGTTAGTACTGTTCAATAACCATAAAAGAGACATAAAATAATTATAACTCATTTAGCGAAATTAGAAAAAGAGCAATTATTAGACTCCCATTGTGAGGCTTTGCTGTGAGGGACAGATAATCTATCTGCAAGATGTACTTTAAGAACACTATTTTGAAAGAAATAAACTAGATGAACGACTGTTTTGTTTTTGTTTAAGAAAACTTCGACCAATAAATACAAGTTCAACAAACATAAGGGATGGGTGGAAGGGAAATCTAAGTTCTGCTGCAAGAACTTGGACCTGGTTTAGTGTTTGATAGGAAGGGTTGGACTCGATGATCCGATGGGTCTCTTCCAACCTGTGATTCTATAATTCTATGATTCTATGATTCTAAGAAGAGAGATTAAAATATTTACATGAAGTTTTCCTGACATTACCTCTCAGGATGTTGTGACGCTACATTTGTTAACATTTGCAAGGTATAAAATACTACAGTGATGCAGACACAGGCCGATAAACGGTTGCCATAAAACACGAGGACGTGCACGGTTTGATCAGGAGGGAGGGGACTCTCTGATGCTAACGTTTGCCTCAGCACGTTCTGAGGACGAGATTCCTGGTAGCTTTAATGAAGCTTATATATATATATATATATATATATGTCTTGGGAAACCTGGTTTTGAAATTGCCATTTTCTCATTCTCCAGGCTTCTGGTATGCTGAGATATCCAGTTATGTGGGAAGAAATTACTTTCTTTTTTGCTGGGAACACACCCCTCTGGCTGAAGTACAGCTCAGGACTGCATTGAGCTGACAATTTGCCCATTTTAAGCTGAGGTTGGAGATTAGGATAGCAATCTTCCTTAAATAACGCCTCTTCCTGATGGACTACTGTCCAGCTGCTCCTCACACAGATGGAAATCTCTCAGTGTCTCTATTTCCAAGCCTTACAAGGACAGAACCTTCTTCAGATAAGAAGGATTTCTGCTCTCCCACCCCCAGCCTCCCCTCACGTATAGGATCTCTGCATGATGAAACTCCCTTTTTAGGTCTTTAGGCATATGAACCTTTATTTTTTTCTACGCTTTTAGTACTAGCCATTCACATCTTGGTCAATCTATGCCATTCATAAGGAAGTGTGACTTTGTTCACTACAGAATTGGTGAATCTTTTCTTCAAGAGTTCTCAAGACCTGAAAGAAAACCCTCCACAAGCTGCTTAGCATCCAAGAGACACCCAAGTCATAGAGCTCATGTTAATGTGTAAAACACAATGATGTAGCACAGCTAAACACAACTGAGCACAAAAAAACTGCTGCTGGTAAATTAAAAACCATAATGGCTTAAGCAGAGATTTGCTTTAAAGTGTCAGTAATCTATTCAAATCAATACTACACTGATATTTCTCATTACTTTTAGGGTCAGCACGTTTATGACTCATATTTTCAGCCCTATCTCTATAGTTAAGAGAGACAGAAAGAAGTCTCTAGTATCAGAGGTAAAACATCGAACGTCGCATAATGTGGCAAAAAATTAATCAGTGTCTATTAAATTATTTGTTCGTTTAGAATAATTCCTCTAGAACACTTCTGAACTTTCAAAGAATCCTATAAATTCCTCCCTACTTAATTTACAGCAAGGTTAGAAATGAATTACAGTTAAAATCAAGCTATATCTTATTAACAGCAAAAAAAAAAAAAAAGACTCACTTTTTTAAATGAATGTGTGATTCCTCTGTATTCATGTGAAAACTTATTTACTGGTTTACATTGAAACATAAAACATAAAACATAAAACATAAACTGGCTTACATTGAAACATCGGACATGGTTTAGTGTTTGATAGGAATGGTTGGACTCGATGATCCGACGGACCTCTTCCAACCTGGTGATTCTATGATTCTATGATTCTATAATTTCTCATTAAAAAGCCCTAGGAAACAGAAGTCTGATGAGAGAAATTCATCACTACTAATATTTATAAAACTACAAAGGGTTATGTTGTGCTTCCTGCTTAAGTTACTCTTGTAACTGTAGAAATAGGGGAACGACCTGACTTCATCACTAATTTTACTTTCCGAGTGACTAGTAAATTCTCCTGTTAAACAAAACAAGAGACAAGTTCAGAGAGCTGGTCCCGCTGACAGTTGTGAAAGACAGGGAAAAAATGAACAGCGTTCTCTGGAGGATATTTTTCTGTCACTTAAGCAGTTTATGTATTTCTCTATTTTTACCATATTTTTCTTCTTCAGATCACCAGGGATCGTATGTGAGTTTAAGGTCATTAGGGCTGTGTCTAGTGCCAGACAGATCCTGCTACAGTCAGATTTTTACGATGACAGCATGAAACTTTTGGAATGCACTAGTGGGATGTGTGACTATTGTTAGACTGTCATTAAAAAGAAAAAAAAAAAAGTATCTTCCCTTTCTTCTACTGAGAGCAAGGCCTTGATTTTAAATTTTGCAAACTATAGTGGCATTTCTTACAAGAGATGAAAAAAGTAGCAAGTTAGTTTGATAATTAGTATTCCAAAACATATTGCAACTGGTTTGGGTTTTTTTTCCCCATTTCCATCAAGAGAGACTGAGAGAAGATAAGATTTTTTAAGTTAAGAGCAAATGCAAACTGAAAAAGCAAATGAAGAATTTGACATTTTTATTTAATTCTTTCTTTCCCTCTCTTTCCCTTTCTTTTCAATGTTTCACAGGCTGTTCTCTCCATCCTCGGGGAACACCGCTAGAACCCGCGTTTGTGAATTATAAGCTCCCTGTACCGTGCGTAGTAGTTGTTAAGGATCAACTGATTAACCATTTTATACAAGATTTAGAGGACTCATTCCAATTTTTACAACTCCATGTGGCTTTTAAATATTGTAATGTTTTCAACCAATATGTTTTCTGCCTCCCAGCTGTAAAACAATACCTATTGGCTTGGGGGGAGGGAATTTATTTTTACATGATTTTGTTATAATACAATTTTTTCACGCTACTAACAGTTTCTTCTGGGAAAGACTAAAAAGGCTTCAAGATGAAATATTGTGTTCTTCATTCTTCGCTCACTCACTTAGGTCCGTGAATTACAAGAGTGCAAACAGAAGGTATCACAGTATAGACTGAACAGACTAGAAAGGGACAGATTATAGGACTCATTAATTCAATTCTTTGTTGGTTTAGCAAGACCCTTTACATTCTTTCTTATATTTAATATCCTATGTATTTCTTAATGGGTAAATAAAGGTCTTACACAAACTACCTCAAGCTCAAAAGACTTCTCTGCACAAGCATTTATAATTGCATTGTTGTTCATGTGGGTTTGTATCAAGACACCAAGGACAATAGACATAGAATCATAGAATCATAGAATTACCAGGTTGGAAGAGACCCACCGGATCATCGAGTCCAACCACTCCCACCAAACACCAAACCAAGTCCCTCAGTACCTCATCCGCCTGCACCTTAAACACCTCCAGGGAAGGTGAATCAACCACCTCCCTGGGCAGCCTACTCCAACGCCCAATGACTCTTTCTGTGAAAAAGTCATGATCCAAATTCCTCCCCTTCCGCAGCTTTTAGCAACAGGATTTTCTCTTGGGCTGACTACGGACCCCTTTACCTCACAACAATTCGAGAAGTTGCAGAGCAGAAGCTGGCAACTGACCTAAACAAAGTCATAAATAATTTTGACACTGGTGTATTGACTGAGGGAGATGCTCTGAGAACCTTAGTCATTGTTTTCTAATGGCCCAGAAAGGAAATCCTTTCCTTCAGGAAGTTCAGAAGTGTTTTCTTGTGCAGTTTATGGATCTAAAATCCTACGAGGTGTTTTTCAGTAGCAGTTTTCTATACCTCTAGTCTTTCTGATGATCATAGAATCATAGAACAACCAGGTTGGAAGAGACCCACCTGATCATTGAGTCCAACCATTCCTATCAAACACTAAACCATGTCCCTTAGGACTCCATCCACCCACACCTTAAACACCTCCAGGGAAGGTGAATCAAGAACCTCCCTGGGCAGCCTCTGACAGTGCCCAATGACACTTTCTGGGAAAAACTTCCTCCTAATGTCCAGCCTAAATCTCCCCTGGTGGAGTTTGAGGCCATTCCCTCTTGTCCTGTCCCCTGTCCCTTGGGAGAAGAGCCCAGCTCCCTCCTCTCTACAACCTCCTTTCAGGTAGTTGTAGAGAGCAATGAGGTCTCCTCTCAGCCTCCTCTTCTCCAGGCTAAACAACCTGATCTCTCTGTACTTGCTAAAATCTTTCATCCTATCACGTTCCTACCATTGCCTGAGCTGTATGAAGAATTTACTTATTTAAAGAAATGGATGTGTATCACTATCATCACCAGTAATATTATAATACGATCATAATATCACAATTTAACAGTTAACACAATGTGGACTGTAACGATTGTAATTATAATTTTAGTTAACGTTATTTAATGTAACATAATAATTCTCTAACAAGTACAATAACAAAAAATAATACTTAGGGTCCTGATAAGTAGCAAACATGTTGCTTTGGTTAATGTAAAATGTATGTTTAACTATTGATTTCACAATAAAATCTAAAGAGTATCAACGAGTACCAATTTACCTCACGTGAACTAACCAGGCAGGACAAATTTAAATTAGTTTATCCTGCCTTCCCTGTAAGCTGAACTAAAGTAAATAAATTCACATTTGCCACAGAGCACATATGCAGGGATTCGCTGTAGAGCAATCAATGCCCAGTTAACTCGTGTCCAAACTCTAAATCAGGAAGGCATTTCTACGTGGCTTAATAGACCCTTCTTAATTAGCATTGGAGCATCTTCATTTCACTATAAATGGAAGAATGGCAACTTAAAATGTGATCAAATAGATGATTGGATCTGGGATTCTGTGAGACATCATCTCTTTGACGGAATATTTCTTGGAGTTACAAGCTATGACCCGAATTCATGCCTTGATCTGACCCAGAAAAGAGAAACTCTCTATAACTACTTGAAAGGAGGTTGTAGAGAGGAGGGAGCTGGGCTCTTCTCCCAAGGGACAGGGGACAGGACGAGAGGGAATGGCCTCAAGCTCCACCAGGGGAGGTTCAGGCTGGACATAAGGAAAAAATTCTTCACAGAAAGGGTCATTGGGCAGTGGCAGAGGCTTTCCAGGGAGGCGGTTGAGTCACCTTCCCTGGAGGTGTGTAAGGTGTGGGTCAATGAGGTGCTGAGGACATGGTTTAGTGTTTGATAGGAAAGGTTGGACTCGATGATCTGGTGGGTCTCTTCCAACCTGGTTGTTCTATGATTCTATGATTCCTGAAAAACAGCTGAAACCAGGGGCACTCAGTTAGGATCCAGAAGGACCATATTCAAATTCAAACCTGAGCCACAGTAGGTCTCCTGCAGTTTGTAGATCACAAGAAACCTCTCCCCTCCAAACTCTCTTTGTACCACATAATCCATGCTGGTACCTAGAAACTTTTCCAGGTTAAAATTCTTTGAAATTGGTATTAATTAATAGTTTGGCTCCTGCCAAAACAAAGACCCTCACATAAATAATAAGCCCTACAAAGTACTCATGAGGAAGGAACAGGTGCTGTACAAGCACTGTATGTCTAAAGGAAGAATTTGGTTCTGATATGCCCTAGCACTCAAACTTCCATGCTTCCAAACTTTCACTTACAGGTTTTTCCTTTGTGTTAAATCATAGAATCATAGAAGAACCAGGTTGGAAGAGACCGACCAGATCATCAAGTCCAACCATTCCTATCAAACACTAAACTGTGTCCCTCAGCACCTCGTCCACCCGTCCCTTAAACACCTCCAGGGAAGGTGAATCAACCCCCTCCCTGGGCAGCCTGTTCCAATGCCCAGGCATTTTTTATCTAATATCATATTTCTCCAGGCAGAACTAGGTGGTTCCTGCAGGTACCAATAAAGAGGGCATCACAGAAGAGACAACAAATAATAAATCATATGGAGCTGCAAATAAAAAGGATGAGACAATAAATATAGACCTGTTTACTAGTACCAGTGAATCTTATAGAATCTGCGTAAAACATTCAACACCAGGATCTCTTAATTCTTTCTGTGATACCCTGATACGTCTATAATATTACTGCATTACTTCTCCCAGCACTGGCTAACTTAAATTTCCCATTATAAAAACCACAGACTACACAATCAATGGATTCTTAATAGTTTTAGTTGATTATATTGTAAGCAACTGCTGTTTGTTTCAGAGAAAACCTCTAATAGTTCTTTTCTTACGCAAGAATTTTTCTAACGTAAGAAGATTTCTTATGCAATTTACATTTGCAACAAATTTCTTCTATGTGCAATATCACAAATAATTTCTAACACAATTTTTTACTGATATGCTACTCCCAATATTTTAACACTGCTGGGAATTCAACAGTAATTAAACTTTTAAAGGTCTACGTTTTCATATACGTTTAGAAAAAAGTTAGCACAAGACTCTTAACTAAACTTTCAAGATACAACCCCATGAGCTTTTGCTGCAGAGCATCATCCATTCTGCTACGAAGATTTTCTCAATAGATTTGGTGGGTTCGAGCCTTCAGCTCCCTCGAGAAGCGTAAAAGAAAACATCTTGTAAGGTGTACATCAATTTGACACAAGCCAACTGCTCCCAGAAACAGATAAATCTGCCTTGAGCTTGGGCGCGTGCTCACAATCCAAGTCATCTGCTTGATGGCTCCATTACTGCGTATTTATAAAGTATTTGCCACATATTTACAAAGGAGTTACGTGATTATAGGGATCTTGAAAGAGGAAGTGCTGCCAAATGATATAGCTATAAAAGTGAAATGAGAATCCAAACTAAGGTTGCGAAGTCCTTGTCTAAATATAACAAATGCTGCACAGGATTGGATGACACAAATGGTGTTTTCACAGTCAAAAGCATTGCCTTGTCCTGCCTCTACCAGATAAATCACTCCTGTATTTCCCGTGTTCAAAACTGATCCATTGTTTGCATAAAACTGAGCTCAGTGTTATATCTGGCACTTACTGTACCTCCAGTGTCAATCTTATGTTACTCAGCTTATTATTGTACGTAAAATTTATTCACAATTTTCTTTGACTTTATCTGAAGACTTGGTCGGATCCATATTGCATCTTACCTTTTGGCATTTAACATTGATAGTGTCTCTTTTTATTGGAGTCGTGATGCCCACTGATGTTTTATGCATAATGATGCTCAAGTTTAATTGAGCTGTAAGCTTCAGTTTAATTATGAGCCTTCATGATACCTTCAACACTTTTTCTTCTTTGATTACTGTAACTTGTTCCCTCTAACCTCTTTAAAATCCTTAATCTATTAAACCAGTAGTAGACAAGTCATTTTTAGGAGAAAGTCTAATTAGACTATTGCAATTATCTTAATGCATCCTCATAATTTAAGGAAAAAAAAGACAACAACCTGAGTGAAATGCACTTTGCGAAATATTCCAAACATTCACGTTTAATGGTCTTATTCACATCGTACGTGTTATGCTTGTAATGAATTGGAGAAATTGGCTTGTAATGTGGAGAAAGGAGTGATAAAGTTGTCTCTTTAGGAAAAGTTTTGTCCATTAAATTTCCCACTTATTTTATAGTTGTCACTATTAGATTTACTGTGTAATTCTGCTTCTTTCGGTATATGAAATTCCACTTCTTCCAGTTTCATGGCAGATACATGCAGAGACATAAAATGCATCTCTCTTACATCACTAATTTATGTCTATGCCTGGAGAAGAGGAGACTGAGGGGAGACCTCATTGCTCTCTACAACTACCTAAAAGGAGGTTGTGGAGAGGAGGGAGCTGGGCTCTTCTCCCAAGGGACAGGGGACAGGACAAGAGGAAACAGCCTCAAGCTCTGCCAGGGGAGGTTTAGGTTGGACATTAGGAAAAAAAAAAATTCACAGAAAGGGTCATTGGGCACTGGAACAGGCTGCCAAGGGAGGTGGTTGATTCACCTTCCCTGGAGGTGTTTAAGGGACGGGTGGATGAGGTCCTGAGGGACATGGTTTAGTGTTTGATAGGAATGGTTGGACTCGATGATCCAATGGGTCTCTTCCAACCTGGTGATTCTATGATTTTATGATTCTCTGATTCATGCAATTTCACAACAAACCCAACCATGAAGTAGTCAGCAGGTCAGCATTGTCAAAAGTCTGGTGGTTTTTCATGGACTTAGGGCGATGGAAACTAAAATGATCCATATTTTAGTCTAAATATTGAAGGAAACTAACTCCAGACTAACATTTACTGCTGCTGTAAAACCATGTGCATCCCACAAAATGATACATTCGATCCATAAAATCATAGAATCATAGAACAACCAGGTTGGAAGAGACCCACCGGATCATCGAGTCCAACCGTAATCCATTCATTCTTTCCAGTCATTCATTCATTCCAGTCCATTCTTTCAAGTATAAATGTTTTCTATCATTTTATACAGACAATTTTACATATTAGATGAATCACTCCCTCCTACTCACTATGGATAAATAGTATGCAAATAAAATCTTTTTCCTGATGGTTTTGAGAAGGGTTCTGGGTGTCAGTTAGTGATCACACCCAGTGAACTGCTAATTGCAACTGCACTAACTGGGATCCATAAACAATTTCTGGGGTCGAGTTGCTGCATTTACAATAAAAACCACCCCAAAAGAGGCCTGAACCGCTGGAGGAATGATTTTCCTGAGATGCCTCCAGGCCAGCTGAGTGCAGAAGCTTATTCATTGCCAACTATATCATTCAGCAAAATAAATGATACTTGTTAAGTAAACGGAATAATTAATAAATTTTGAATTACCTGTAAAAAATAACACTTTACTATAAACATATTACAAATAAAAAGAGAAATAAGTTGAGCAGAAAGCACTGTGACCTACATCCCTTTAGATCCAAATTCTATGGACTTTTGATAGGAGCGGTTGGACTCGATGATCCATTGGGTCTCTTCCAACCTGGTGATTCTATGATTCTATGACTGTTACTGAAACTGAGATTCCTAATTAGATGACATACGTTAAGATGTCCCCTGAAAGCTTAAATATAAGTACCCAAATAAGTCATTTACATGTTATTAAAAGACCCAAAGAAGATACATTTGACCTTGAAATTATTTTGGCAAATATTTTTTTCTTAATTTTTCTCCTCTTAAAAATATCTATTTTTTATTAATCATGTAAATTTTGGATTTTTGTCAGTTTTACAGCTATATGTCTAATGATAAAACCCTAAAATAAAAAAGTCACACTAAGAAAAAAAAAAAGAAAAAAACCCACAATAGCCTAACAAAATCTGTGTGTGTGAGAGAGAGAAGGGAGCTGTACTGTCTCTGTTTATATTCAGTCAGACTTGAAAATCAAATAAACTCTAAGCTCTATTTTTCTATGTCTTAATGTTGTTTACTTTAATAATGCACTGCGACTTCTATTGGCGTGTGCGTCATGAATGTGGAAAATAAAAATAAATTCATTTTAAAAATTAGAACAGCAAAGTTCGGAATTAATGCTGACTTTCCTCTCTTTAGTTCCAATTTCCTTATGCCTCATTGTATAGGCATAACCTTAATGCTGCACAAGTCGCATGCATGAAATAGTATTTTATTTAGTGTAGTGCTTTCCTCTTCAGGATTCGTCACTTGTTCCCTAATTTATATCCTTGTTTTCTGCAACAGGAATCTTGATGGGATTTTTTTTTAAACTTTTCTCCACTTGATGGCCACGTAATTATTTGCCTGTTTGGTTAAATTCCTGAATTTTGGATCAAATACATTTCTTGCATATAAATGAACACATCGAGTATAAGGAACACATCAATTCCAAATCAGTGATTTATCCTTTGCATTATCGGGTACTTTCTCTAAAAGTATCACTTTACATTACGCACTTCACCAAGTGCAAGTCTGAGTTTGCAGTTCTTGATGTTGCTAAAGTATTTCACTGATTCAAATTGCATGATTTGCTGAAACAGTCCTTATGGAGGACAATTGTGGTTGCCTGAGGAAACACAGTATAGAAAAGTTTACAGCTTATCAGCAAGTCCCTGTTTTCATTCTTTCTTTATTAGACACAAGTCCTGATCCATTTCCTTGCTTCTTTCTGCTCCTGTTTTCTTTCTGTCATGCAAGTTTTCTGCAAAGTCAATGCTGTACTGCAAAGAATTGGCCAAATCTGCTCAAAGTGTATTCATATTTTCATAACAAACATATTTCATTGAATCATAGAATGGTTTGGATTGGAAGGGGACTTAAAGCCCATCCAGTCCCACCCTGTTGCAATGGGCAGGGTCACCTCCCACTGGATCAGGGGCTCCAAGCCCCATCCAATCTGGACTGGAGCGCCTCCAGGAATGGGACAGCCACCCCTGCTCTGGGCAACCTGTTCCAGGACCTCATTGTTCTCATCATGAAAAAATTCTTCCTTCTGTCTAGTCTAAATTTGTCACTCTCCAGTTTATCCCCATTACCCCCAGTCCTATCACTCCAAGCCTTTGTCAACAGTCCTTCCACAGCTTTCTTGTAGTCCCTTCAGGTACCAGGAGGTTGCTATTTAAAATATTTAACATCTAGATGACCCTTTTTTACCAGCAATCTCATTTTATATCAGGGAAAAGAGATACAATTTATCATTCATTGTTTCTCATTGGGGTTGTTTATCCTGGAGAAGAGGAGGCTGAGGGGAGACCTCATTGCTCTCTACAACTACCTGAAAGGAGGTTGTGGAGAGGAGGGAGCTGGACTCTTCTCCCAAGGGACAAGGGACAGGACAAGAGGGAATGGCCTCAAGCTCCACCAGGGGAAATTTAGGATGGACATTAGGAAAAAAATATTCACAGAAAGGGTCATTGGGCATTGGAACAGGCTGCCCAGGGATGGGGCTGACTCGCCTTCCCTGGAGGTATTTAAGGTGTGGGTGGATGAGGTGCTGAGGCATATGGTTTAGAGATTGATGGGAATGATTAAACTCAATGTCCCAGTGGGTCTCTTCCAACCTGGTTGTTCTATGATTCTATGATTCTATGGTTTAAACAAGGAATAGTCCTTGTTTTTCTTTACTCCTTCAACACACTATATATGAATTTCCATAATATAGTTATCATGTTTGTATGACCTTTTTTTATTTTTGGCAGGATGCATAATTTGGCTTCTTCCAGATCCATGACACCAAGCACTAGATCTTATCACAGGGCTACCCAGAAAGATTTTCAGGATTGCTTAAAGAGAGCCCAGACCTAGAAGAGAACAAACAACTGACAGGGGACAGGACAAGAGGGAATGGTCTCAGGCTCCACCAGGGGAGATTTAGGCTGGAGATTAGGAGAAAGTTTTTCACACAGAGGGTCATTGGGCACTGGCAGAGCCTGCCCAGGGAGGTGGTTGATTCACCTTCCCTGGAGGTGTTTAAGGCACGGGTGGATGAGGTCCTGAGGGACATGGGTTAGTGTTTGATAGGAATGGTTGGACTCGATGATCCGATGGGTCTCTTCCAGCCTGGTGATTCTATGATTCTATGATTCTATGAACACCGGTGGGCTGACATTTTTCATAAGCAGAAACCCTTTCCTGCCAAAAAAACATTCACAGCTGCCATCTCATTTCCTGGGAAAGTCAAGGTGTTCCCCTGAACCTACTTTACAGATTTGTGATTACACAAGTATTCTGGTCTTCCTTTGTAATATATGCAGATCAATTCAGGCTCGTTAGTATTACCCCATTCTCATTCCTGCAGTCTGGTGCCAGCCTCATCTGTGAGGGTCGGCAGCTCTCACCAGCGGAATATGCCAACATCCACAGCTGCTCTCACTTGGAGAGTCTCTCTCTGCAGTGGGGTAGTCCTTGTTTAGTGCTGTCTGCTGCTCACTGGATGCCTACACCCCTGCATACAAAATGCCAGGCGAAGAGGGACATCCGCAGTTGTCTTCCCTTCTCCATCTTCTTCCCTTTTTTGGGATGCCAAAGGATTTGCATTATGCTCTTTGGAAGGAGATGGCATCGCTACTAATCTTGACAAAACCTAACTAACAAGCTTCCCCCACTCTGCTGATAATGTTATTACCCTCCATTAATATTGTTCACCAAAATTTGCACCTTTATCACTTTTGCATTGACTGTAATCCAAAATCCAGCCCTGGAGTGGCCAATGTAATTTCCTTTCTCTACCCATTCTGATTTTTAGTACTTAAAGCAGCAGCCTAGACAATGCATAAAAAAGAGCTCCAATGTGATTACAACTTCCAAGATAGAAAAAATACAGTATTCAGGTATTTAAATGTCATCGTAGCTCAAATCAGTCACTTGCAGGCTGCCAAATGATCCTCAAGCCTTTTTGTCTTGTCTAGGTCTTATCGTGTTGTCTGTTGTTTACTTCCATCTTTAGTCCATCTTGGGAAGAATCAAGAGAACACGCATCATCTCCTGACCTACACTATTTACTACTTTGATGTTACAAACCTGACAAATATTTTTAAAAAGTGGCATTGAAAAGAGGGAATGGTCTCAAGCTCCGCCAGGGGATGTTCAGTCTCAACCTAAGGAAAAAATTCTTCACAGAAAGGGTCATTGGGCACTGGCAGAGGCTACCCAGGGAGGTGGTTGACTCACCTTCCCTGGAGATGTTTAAGGTGCAGGTGGATGAAATGCTGAGGGACATGGGTTAATGGTTGTTGGCAATGGTTGGACTCGATGATCCGGTGGGTCTCTTCCAACCTGGTGATTCTATGATTCTACTGTATGTTTTCTTGGTGGGAGACTTACCAAGACAAATCCTTCTTAGTTATCCTCAGTAAATTTTAAACTGTGGTTTGAAGAAATCGCAAATACAAAGTTCAATTGCTGTTATAAAAAATGGCATGAGTAGCTCCAGAGTTTGGCAAAAGTAAATAAATGCACTCAAACCCAGGGCAGAAACACAACACAGCTCTCTAATACTTAACCACAGGAACAGTTATTGTACAGTCACCAGGTTGGAAAAGACCATCGGATCATCGAGTCCAACCATTCCTATCAAATACTAAACCAGTTCAGCATCGATCTGCTTCACTCAACCTACTTTTATGACTGTTTTTCATGGCTTGTATGAAGCACCAACTTTTAAATGTGATGGGTGTGAATGTTTTCTCAGATCAAAGTAAAATTAAATAATATTTCACCATTTCAGTACTAAAACTGCAAAAAATGGTAATTTGGCAAAAAAAAATATTTGTGTATTTTAGGGTCAATAGGCAATATTACTGTGCCCTTTCTTATATGCTAATGATGAGGCTGAATCCTTTTTATTGCAAACTAGATTTTCCTAAGCAATATATATATATATATTTCATAATTTTCCAAGAAAATATTTACTTAAAAACTCGTAGGGAAAATATATTTCACGGGGGAAAAGCTGCTGAATTTAAAATTTAAGTAACATGGCAAAATACCATGTTTTGACTGGCATTCTACAGTTATTAAGACACTGGATTTTTTTCATAACTTTTAATAATGTGTTTCACTTCTGGTTTATTCAATAAACCTCTCAACCACTTGATACTGAAATCGCCCTCAAGATTTATTTCCTTCCATCAGGCACATGAACCGGTTTGTTATTTATAGGATAAATGTTATTATGGTAGGTTTTTCCATGGATGTTGACTGCCCACTGCTGACTGATGGACTGACTTTGGAAAAACAAGATTGCTACGACGTATTTTAAGACATTATACCAAAAAATAATTCATAGCCTGTATAAAGTAAAAGCGAGAAAACAAATCTAAATTAGTGGGTTTCACTTAATGACTCATTTCAGTTATTACTTTATAGTAACGTTGTTGGGGTTTTCTTTACAAGGGGTTAGAGATATTTTAAAAAGACTAAATTTGATATGAGTTTCTGCCCACGTATATGAACGACCTCTGAAAAATGCTCCCTGGAGATCTTCAGCGTCTCTCCTATGTCCTAATATCTTGCAGTTTGCCCACGTCCTCTTGGTCCACTAAGCAAGGAAAGACCCTTCTCCTTTTTTTACTGCTTCACCATCCACTCCTGGCAGGCAGGATCTCCTTCTGCCTCACCAGAAGAAGTTCATCTTCAGAGATGCTTCCCTGAAGGATGCAGCCAACCCTTAAAGTAAGTTTTCCCTTGGGAAGCTCACATCACGCGATACCTCCAAACCTTCCTGTCAGCTGCATGAGCCAAATGGAAAAGAAAGGCAGACAGATTCTTCTGCGAATATTCAGGGTGTGTCTCTGACACACAGCAAGATACTAAAATCTGTGTCTGAACCCCCAGAGGAATCCAGAAACTATGTCACGATCCCACTTAGAGCGAATGCTCTGTCTTTGCATAATTACTTTTGGACTGGGGGTGGGGGTAGGGCTATTTCAGACCCATACTTTTCTTTTTTAGGACTTGTAGATTTACATGAGTCATAATGACTGTAACTAGGAGGATACTTAAAGTGAGTTCATGCCAAAGAATGGATTCAGTGATGGGAACTGAACCCACAGAACCAGAACAAGAACAACAAGAAGATGAAGAGAAGAGAAGATGAAGAGAAGAGAAGAGAAGATGAAGAGAAGAGAAGATGAAGAGAAGAGAAGAGAAGAGAAGATGAAGAGAAGAGAAGAGAAGAGAAGAGAAGAGAAGAGAAGAGAGAAGAGAAGAGAAGAGAAGAGAAGAGAAGAGAAGAGAAGAGAAGAGAAGAGAAGAGAAGAGAAGAGAAGAGAAGAGAAGAGAAGAGAAGAGAAGAGAAGAGAAGAGAAGAGAAGAGAAGAGAAGAGAAGAAAAGAAAAGAAAAGAAAAGAAAAGAAAAGAAAAGAAAAGAAAAGAAAAGAAAAGAAAAGAAAAGAAAAGATTACAAGAGTCTTGTAGAATTATTTCTCTTTTCCTGCTGGACATACCTCTCTTGCTAGTGTCCAAGCTTTTTCATAACAGTTTCATACTGGCAGATTTCAGCCATTTATCAATACCCACATGCAATCAAACCCTTTTTTTAACTCGTTTGTTCTCTACTGAGAACTTCCAGTTCATAGAAAATGTCTTTCACAAGCAGCTAAAATTCAACCGTGCTACATTTAATCCTACAAACTGCTTCAACATTCAACAAGGTCTAGTTCTGCCTCTATATCTGAAATTATTTTTGAAGAAGTGATGTTTCCAACCTTTGTGCATGAAAATATTACACAAAATAAGTTTTAAGCCTGATCTTTGATAACGTCTACATTGATTTTCTTCCAGTATATCTTTCCACATTTTACCCCTCCCAAAGATGTATTTGCTGTAACTGGAGCTATAGGTATATCATAATTCTCTTGATTTTTCTTACCACTTCCCAAATGTTCCCACTTCAAACTATTCACTGAAATGGTTCATGTTGTAAATACTATATTTGGTACTTGAAGCACCACTATGTTCTGTTTGACTATTCTTGCTTGTGTAGAGTTACACCTTTACCTGTCTCTGGTCACTTAGTATTTTGGCTATTGACAAGATGGTCTTAAACATGTAATTAGATCTCACCCTGTATTGCTTCTCTGTTTTCTCAGACTGAAATAGAATCATAGAATCATAGAATCACCAGGTCGGAAGAGACCCACCGGATCATCGAGTCCAACCATTCCTATCAAATACATAAACTGAAGGACTCAAAGTATCACAGATGAAAAGGTTTAAGGAATGGATCTTGAAAAACATGACTGTTAGACCTCAAAGTCCAGACCATAGATTATACATATATCATAAATGGAACAGACACAACCAAATGTACTCAATCTTACCATATCAACACCTAGATTAATGTAATTAGAGGTTTTAAACAGGTTATTTAATTCACAGAGGAAAAGACTGGAATTTCTTAGCGCCAGACTCCAAAAGACACAGAACTACATTGAACTTTGTATTACAAACATTTCAGACATCTGTTAAAAAATTTATGCTTTGTGTGTGCAACTTTTCTGAAGTCTGATCACTGCAGTTTATGTTTAGAAAGCGTAAAAACACTCCTGATCTCCAAAGCTAAACTTAATCACCTGTTATAGCAGTTACAGACTCCAGTTTCAGTGGCTGAACTTCTAAACAAGGTTCAATATTTTCTTACTATCCACACAAAGACCGAATTATTTCATGACTGCAACACGAGCACAGAGCATTGTCTAGTCTACAGTTTACTCTTCAGATTGTGAAGTGCTAAAAATATATACAAATCTACCATACATCAGGACTTTTTTTACATTTCTGTTCTACAGATCCCTATTATAGAAGCAGCCTGGCAACTAATAAAGTTGTAACTTCAGCAGCAGGAGGATTGTCTACTTGCGAATCAAAAGCTTTAGTCTTTTACATTGTATAGACTGCTCAACACATGCCAAATTCTTCTCTAAATCAGTTTACACCAGCACACTGTAGACAGCTACTAATATTGAGTAGCAAGTCATTTCTGTCACTCGCTTCATCTCATGGTAAAGGAATTTCTGAAAACAGCAGAGTTTTCACAAAATGCACAATAAAGATACAAAGTCAACAGATTCAGCGTATTTTCCCTATTTCATGCTCTTATGTTAGCTAGTCTGTTATTTTAAACAGACTAATATCTAATATTTTCCCCATTTCAGTAAGAAAATGATGAAGCCGCTTTCCATCGGGACCAATTCGGTGGTTGGTGATTAGCGCATATTGCCTAAGATGATGAACTTTCTGCATTAGAGAAATGATGGCATTTATAAAGTAGAAAAAAATTAAATTGTCTGCTTTGGAAAATGACAATTTCTGCCACCAAAGTGACAGAAAACTCCAGATCACATCTGATGCAAATAGTAAGGACATGCTGAAAAAAAAAAATAAACAGACATATTTAGGCAAGTTTGCCTTGTTAGTTCCAACGGCACAGAGAAACACAATGCCTAATCTTTGGCTATGCATGAGCTTCATAAACTGCCTGAGGGACTGGCAGAAAGGGGCAGAAAAAACAACAGCTAAAACCATTTTCGCATAAGAACACAGCTGGAGAGAGAGATAATAATGATGCCCTCCTTATGCATAGCATTCCTGGTTTTGGAACCCTTAGGAAAGAGTATACTGATTCTCTGGAGACTACCCGCAAAGTCATGCTACAGATTAGGTTGGGAAGGGAAGGTCTTCTCTTCCAAACAAACGATGGATCTCTTCGTTTTCCAGGTGGATGTGGATAAAGAAAACAAATGTGGATAAAGAAAACAGAGTCACAGATTGAGTGTATGCGAGAGGAAGTCAAGCTTTGTGTGCTAATGATGAGGGCATTTGACATACGGGCAAGGATAAGGGATCTTTTTTGCACTATTTTGTTATCAGTGTTTTGCTCTAGTGACCGAGCAAAGGATGATTGGCTAAATAGTACTCCAAAATACACACCTCGTGCTGACACAAGAAACATTCAGCATTGCAAACCCTAATAGATCAAAGCTTCTTTGTCTTGCAGGAAGTCAAACAGCTTTATCAATAATACCGTACTATTCCATTCTTTGTCTATATATATATAATAGCACAACACTATTCCATTCTTTTAATTCATAGAACCATAGAACAACCAGGTTGGACGAGATCCACCAGATCATCGAATCCAACCATTCCTATCAAACACTAAACCAAGTCCTTCAGCACCTCGTCCACCCATCCCTTAAACACCTCCAGGGAAGGCGAGTCAACCACCTCTCTGTGAAGCCTCTGACACTGCCCAATGACCCTTTCTGTGAATTTTTTTTCCTAACATCCAGCCTAAACCTCCTCTGGCAGAGCTTGAGGCCATTCCCTCTCATCCTGTCCCCTGTCACTTGGGAGAAGAGCTCAGCTCCCTCCTCTCTACAACCTCCTTTCAGGTAGTTATAGAGAGCAATAAAGTCTCCTCATATATCCCTCAGTCACTAACTACGCAACTCGGATAACAGGTTCTATTTCAAGTCTCTCAGGGAATATTCGTGTGGTACCTCAAGGAACAATTTCACTTTTCTTTTTTTACCAACGACTTAACATTCTTCATTAATCATCTGGATACATATTGGCCTCAACCCAATGGAAAGTCTATGACGACCAAAATATAAGCCATTTATGCCTATGAATAGGACTTCCTGGATTTACTCAGCTCATTCTTTAATTGTTGGTTGTTTGTTTCTTCCCATGTAACTATTATTGGTTTTCAGAGTAGAGCTGGTCACTGCATCTTGCAGTGAGTAAACACGAGTCTCTCTGCTATTTCAAACCGCTAGAGATTTCTCCCCTCCCAAAAAAAAAAATCCCAAACCACCCAGTTTAACTTCATTTTTTTTTAATAAAACCCAGTTTCTTCTGATCTTCATATGATAATAAACTTTCCTAATATTTTCCATTGAAGATTAATACACTTCTTTCTAAAGTTATATCTAATTTATGTGACTTTAAGGGTCATGCTTTAATAACAATGATGAAACACGATTATTACTTCCTAATGCTGAAATTACAGTTTTTACATTGTAAATTTTTCCTGCTATGCGCCCTGTGGCACTAACATTTTTATCACTCCATGTGTTTCTAGTTTTAAAACCTTTACCCCTGCTGTTTGAAAAATATTTCTCATTTTCGTCCCCTATGGAGTACAGAAATCCCTAAAGGCAAACCATTAGTGATCTTTCTGCCTTTTCCCAAACACTTATTATGATCACCAGTGTTGCTTCCACTGCCTCATTGGCTTTTGGTAAAGTATGCAAATGAGATGTTCAAAATACACACTTTTTGCAACTGTGCAAGTTCATACTGATTTATAAAATGGGAAGGCTATTAAAGTGACTGAAAATGTCAGCAAGATTTATGCATGGGTGACAAATTGTATTGGAAATGCTCATTTTTTAACGTGCTGGCCTGGGTTCCTTCTCTTTTTTATAAAGTATCGTATCTGATACATTTGCTTTAAGGCCTTTTGCCCCTCCCATCTCCCCATTTGTTTTAAATGGACGACGGTGACTTTTTGACCAGGAAAATAAACAAAACTATTCATGTTGATTGGGTTTTTATCAAGGAAAGCAGAAATTATCTTTCTTTCTACTGGTGGTTTTCCATGAAGCCATTTAAGAAATGACTTTTATCTTTGTTCTATGATGAAACACTTGTGCACCAAACTTTAGCATTAAAAATAGAGACTCTATCTGAAACAGCACAGTTCTTCAGATACTGGTGGAGCCAAGTCCTGTCTTTGAATCATAGAACAACCAAGTTGGAAGAGACTCACCGAATCATCGAGTCCAACTATTCCTATCAAACACTAAAACATGTCCCTCAGGACCTCATCTGCCCGTGCCTTAAACCCCTCCAGAGAAGGTGGATACACACACCTGAGAGTAACTCTCCATTTGAGAATGAAAGGCTTATATTTTAAGAGAAAAACCTCCCTGTCACACGTGGAACCCAGGCTTTGAGATTAAATCAATATACAAATAGGAGGTTGTAGAGAGGAGGGAGCTGGCCTCTTCTCCCAAGTGACAGGGGACAGGACAAGAGGGAATGGCTAAAGCTCTGCCAGGGGAGATTTAGGTTGGACATCAGGAGGAAGTTTTGCCCAGAAAGGGACATTGGGTACTGGCAGAGGCTGCCCAGGGAGGTGGTTGATTCACCTTCCCTGGAGGTGCTTAAGAGACGGGTGGACAAGGTCCTGAGGGACATGGTTTAGTGTTTGATAGGAATGGTTGGACTTGATGATCCGGTGGGTCTCTTCCAACCTGGTGATTCTATGATTCTATGAAATATCAGAAAGACCATTTAAAAAAATCAGCTTGTGCCATGTACAGATATTACAGCTCTTAAATTTGCCAGACATGGAGAATGCAGACACGGAAACATGAATAACACGAAAGAAACCCTACTGCATAATTGCACGATAAAGAAATATATTATGAATCAAGGAAAATCCAATAGTCTACTTCACAATAGCAAAGAAATAATGGAGAAATATGTAAGGCTTCATTTCAATTTGGGCACTTAAAGCAAAAAGAAAAACCCCCTCATCGTCGATGGTTAAAGAGAAAATGTTTAGATCCATAATCACACGTCATATTATCAACATGTGTAAAGGCAGAAATATTGTGAAGAAAGAAAATCAACAAACTATTGAATGTCTTGAAACACTCACACATAATCTTAGATGTATAATGAGAAATACTGGTCCAATAGCAATATAGTTATAATTTTTGACAAGACCTGCTGCATTATGTGAGGGTTTTTTTAAAAAAACAGTTTAAAGTATAGCATGTTCTCCAACACTAATATTAAGGGAGAGAAGCTGTGCTTTTGTGATAACTTTCTTTGCACCTACTGACCACAGATATTAATATTTCAACATTATTTAGGGGAACATAAATGCAAACGCAGCTTTTAATGACCTGGTCATTGTTTGGTTGTTGGTTTGTTTGGTTTTTTTCGTAAATTACTACACATAAGTATTCTTACACAGTGAGTTCAACACATGAAATAGCGGATTATTAGGGTACCCACAGCAACTACAGATGCAATCCTCTTTCTCCTCAAATTCAAAATGCTTTAAAAGTTATTATATAATCCTTTGCATTGAAAAATTCAATACTGAGAACTTAATTCTACTTTTTATATTCAGATCAGTCAGTACCAGTACCATTATTGCTCTGATTTTCCTAATTAGTTCATTAAGTTGCATAATAATTGGTTTACTGCCACCCACTTTTTATGATGCTAAAACTGTGAAAATAAAATTGATTTAGGGCCTTATTCTGATCTATTATGCTCACTCACTCACATACCCTGGTGCTTTCTGCAGGTTTTTTTTTCCCCCTTCATCTCTCAAAGTCGGCATCTTTTCCCCTGGTTTTGCTTAAAATGCAGCCCATATCCCAGTTTTATATAGGTGGATTTCAGATGTGCAGTTCGCAAAAATAAACAAATAACCACAGCATTGCCAATGGAAAACATCTGTCTCTCACCTTAGGAGGTCAAGATAAAACCCAGTGTGTAAAATTCAACGTACGAGTTTGAATTTATTTCCTTTGTGTTAATGACATATATCAATGCATCGACATAAGTATCTGGCGTATTATAATAATGGGGTAACAACCTAAAAAGAGATGGCTTATCTCTGAAATGTCTAGACAAGAACATGATGCTCTACGTGGAAAAGAACAGGGTAGCCTGATCCAGGGGGAGGTGTCCCTGCCCATCGCAGGGGGTTGGAACTGGATGATCATTAAGGTCCCTTCCAACCCAAACTATTCTATGATTCTATCTGTTGCTACCCTTTCTGACTCGCATGGTGTGAGGTAGCAATACAACAGAGAAGGCAACACGTGAAACGCAGCACGTTTCTCTCTGAAAGACAAAACTAACTATGATATTGCAGAGTGACTGTTCAATGAAGACACCTGGTTTAATAAGAGATAGAGAAAACTCAGGTCAGGAAGGTGGTTTGGATTCAGAAACAATTTAACGGAAATCCAGATTCAATCAACGCTGACTTTATAACAGAAGAACACTCATTCCAGCACATAATAAAGCCACAACATCCTTCTTCCAGTCAGAACAGAGTGGAAACTGGAAAAATGCTCAGATAGAACACACACTCAGCAGTGGACAATAACATTTCACAGAAAGGGTCATTAGGCAGTGGAACAGGCTGCCCAGGGAGGTGGTTGACTCAACTTCCATGAAGGGGTTTAAGGTGTGGGTGGACAAAGTGCTAAGGGACATGGTTTAGAGATTGGTGGGAATGGTTGGACTCGATGATCCGGCGGGTCTCTTCCAACCTGGTGATTCTATGATTTTATGATTCTAAGTGAACAGGTGAAAAAGTGAACAGGTTAAGTAAATTGCTCCTTGGTCGATTCTTTTTCTTTCCCAAAAACTATATTGCCAAAAGAGAATAAGAAATGCTTCATCTCTTCATCCACTGTATGAGGAACACACAGTCAAAGAATCAAAAAAAAAAAAAGAGGAAAAATATGTATTTGCCTACAAGTTGAGGCAGTTATTGTTTGGAGGCACTTCTGCACACCCTCAACACCAAAGTTCAAAAGTAACTACTGCCAACTCCTAAAAACCAACAGAGGTTTACATCTTACAGCTCCCAGTGGTCCAATCCCGAAGCCCAAGCCCAGTCTGTGACAGTAAAATGAATAAAACAGAATTCAAAACCAGTGAACAGAGGTTTTCATGAGGGTTTGTTTTTTTCTTTTTGCTGCTCTTGGCCTGCTTTTATTTTTGGCTGTCGAGTTTGCAGCTTTTGGAAATGGAAGCATACAGACACTATGTAAATCTGATATCCCCTCCAAGAGAAGGAAGGAACTGACCTCTGCGCATGTGTTTCAAAAGTTAAAAGTTTATTGAGATTGCAAACAGTTTAAAACGTTATTGGAAATGCAATATGGTGTATTATGCTCGCATGTTTACCAGATGGCTGCCTTAAACAAACCCTGTCAGTTGTGCCACTAACGACTCCAAATGAAGAGACACCAGTTCTGAGGTGGCTGAGACCTTTCCATCCTCCCTGCCAGAAACACCTTTTTCCTCCCAGGTTCCAATACACGAACATTGCATTAATTGCCCTGGACCATCGAGCCCCAAAAACTTTTGTGCCAACTGACCGCTGTCTGCCTTCAAAATTTTCTCTCGGATGACAAAACTCTCATCAGAAATGCAGTTAAAAGCACTTCTGAAGATACAGTTGACTGACTCTGGCCGTAACCAGTTGTTGGAGCATCTAGATAATAGTGTCTTTCGACTACAATTTGAGAACCACTTTCAATCCCATTTAATACAATCATGACATACCTGAAGCACAACTTTGAAAAGATATCGTGCTGCAGGACAAGTTCTGGAACTTCTCTCTATGCTGAGATATATTCATTTTGTTTAGTTTTGAGAAGAGGAGGCTGAGTGAGAGGAGACCTCATTGCTCTCTACAGCTACCTGAAAGGAGGTTGTGGAGAGCAGGGTGATGGCCTCTTCTCCCAAGAGACAGGGGACAGGACGAGATGGAATGGCCTCAAGCTCCACCATGGGAGGTTTAGGCTGGACATAAGGAAAAAATTTTTTTCACAGAAAGGGTCATTGGGCACTGGCAGAGGCTGCCCAGGGAGGGGGTTGAGTCACCTTCCCTGGAGGGGTTTAAGGTGTGGGTGGATGAGGTGCTGAGGGACATTTTTTAGTATTTAATAGGAATGGTTGGACTTGATGATCCGGTGGGTCTTTTCCAACCTAGTGATTCTGTGATTCTGTGATTTTACTACACTGACACTACCATTTTCCGGAAAAGGGCTATTAAGTCAAGGGTCAGTTCTCGCCATGTAATAATTCACTCACATTACTCCCTTTTCTCCCAGAACATGGCCTCATTTGATGAACATTTTTCTTGCTGATGTAAATATTTTCAAACACTGCAATAAAAATTTCATTAGAGCAGTGATAGAGATGTTTGGGGTAATTTTGCTAAAAAGAGATGATTTGCACGTTTTTTTTTCTCAAATACACACTTGAAGGGAACTGATGCGAAGTTAGTGCTGTAATAAAAATGTAAATAATATTCATTATAGTTCATAGATTTCCTGATATCATCCTTATTGACTCAATATTATCGGAATACGTTAAAATAAATATAAAATTATTTGGAAAATGCACGAGTACACCTTATTTTACGATCGTAAAATAATAATGGAAATTTTCTACAGGAAAAAAAAAGACATTTACATTACATGGATTTTCTTATGTTTTCCACAAGTGTGATGTTACATAAAATTAAATGCATATAATTAATGTTCCTCTATTTATGAGCAGCATTGCTTTACTCTTAGTGCATACAATGTCTCAATGCCAAGATGTAATATAGACCCATTGGAGCCGATTCCCCTGCAGTATCACAACATTTTTATGGTTTCTTGTAACCATCTAAATTGTGCTACTTGAATGATGTTTGTCAATGAATATTTAGCTTAATTGCAAGATGTATGTGCCTCACGACCTGTTACCGAGGTCAAGTAAGGTTTCTATTTCACCGAAGCAAATGTAAGTGTTGGCTCTGAAATGTGGTGTTCAGTGGGTTATGTGCCGGAGCTGACAGACGTCAGAGATGATTTTGGATTCTCATTACATATTGTAATTTACTCTTAGCAAGTAACACAGAGCTGAAAAAATGTGGCTCACATTTTTTTGCTAAACCTTTCCTCACATCTATGGGATCACAAAGTAATTTTGGAGGCTGAGGAAGGTCTCTGCCTTGACCTCCTGTCTCAGCAGGGTCAGCTCTGTGCTCTGACCTGGTTGCTCAAGGGCTTGATCCACTTGTGACCTGCAAACCTCCCAGGGTGGAGATGGCACAATAACTCTCTGGACAAGCAACATTCAAGCAATGAAGCTGGTGAAGGGGCTGGAGAACAGGCCTTATGAGGAGCGACTGAAAGTGCTGGGGGTGTTTAGCCTGGAGAAGAGGAGGCTGAGGGGAGACCTCATTGCTCACTACAACTACCTGAGGTGAGGTTGTGGAGAGGAGGGAGCTGGGCTCTTCTCCAGCCCCTTCACCAGCTTCGTTGCTCTTCTCTGGACTCACTCCAGAGCCTCAACATCCTTCTTGTGGTGAGGGGACCAGAACTGAACACAGGATTCGAGGAGCAGTCTCACCAGTGCTGAGTCCAGAGGGAGAATCACCTCCCTGGACCTGCTGGTCACACCATTTCTGATGCAAGCCAGGATGCCATTGGCCTTCTTGGCCACCTGGGCACACTGCTGGATCACGTTCATAACGAAATGAGTCACCAAACAAAAGTCATCACTTTGAGATTGGAAGTGAAGGACGAGAACACTTCTTTTCCAAAGAAGTATTTCTAATAAGCTCTGCATGTCAAGAATGACACTCTTCCCATTGCTAAAATCTCTGTACAGCTGTAACGTTTAACCCAGCCTTGTAAATGGCTCTGGGTAGAATTGAAGAAGAATGTCACCAAATCCAGGGATAAACATTTTGTTTTTCTAGAATGCATAAACAGGCATCCTTCTCTCTGCATTCTTCACTGGCTCTTTAAGCTTTTGCCAACCTGATTACACAATTCTTAACTAAATATTTGCCAACTGCAGCTGCAATACTAAGTGGTGCTGCTTGAAAATTCCTTTAGTAAAAAGCATAAAAACGTTGTTACAGCACTTTTATTTTTAGCCTCTTTTCTTTTTATGGAAAAAAAAATCCATTTGAGAGTATTAGATGGCATGTTGAAATTAATAAGAACTTTAAAAAAAATAAATATATATCTACCAATAATTTTATATTTATTGCACTTAATTTAACAAATTATTGCACAAACTACATAGACAGCATTTTTCCTGTGAAATTATTATACTTAAATGAACTTTTGACAATGTATTAATTACAAGGACATGACCACATTTATTCTGCTGATCTGGTAATTACATGCATTAAAGAAATATTTATTCAGTAACCATGTAGTGTACTTCAAAATAGGCTTTTATTGCCAACTTATATTTCCTGTATACAAGTGTCTTTTTTGCCTTTTTCAAACTTTTACAGAGGGCAGAAAGGGGAACAGAAATGACTAGCAAACTGGGCTGACAACTTTCTCTGTGCACTTGAAAGGACAAGCAGTCTTTCAGCAGAATGGAGAGTCATAGAATCATAATCACCAGGTTGGAAGAGACCCACTGGATCATCGAGTCCAACCATTCCTATCAAATACTAAACCATGTCCCTCAGCACCTCATCCACCTGCACCTTAAACACCTCCAGGGAAGGTGAACCAACCACCTCCCTGGGCAGACTCTGCCACTGCTCAGTGACCCTTTCTGTGAAGAATTTTTTCCTAATGTCCAGCCCCTGGCAGGGCTTGAGGACATTCCCTCTTGTCCTGTCCCCTGACCCTTGGGAGAAGAGCCCAGCTCCCTCCCCTCTGCAACTTCCTTTCAGGTAGCTGGGGCTGGATGAAGAAGTTGGGGCAGTTTCATGTAGACGTATATGTCCTACCTGGGTTTTACACTCAGATTAATGAGAAACAATTACAAAAATCATTTCAATAATTTGCATTTCAGCTGGCATAAAATTACTGAATGGAATCTATATGTCTCGACATGCCTGTTACTTCAATATTAAAATAGCACAGCATCGTGCTTGGTAAGTGTGCAGGTAGCCTTGATAACAGGTCTTCTCCATCAGAGCATACCTGACCACTCCATAGAATCATAGAATCACCAGGTTGGAAGAGACCCACCGGATCATCAACTCCAACCATTCCCACCAATCTCTAAACCACGTCCCTCAGCACCTCATCCACCCACATCTTAAACACCTCCAGGGAAGGCGAGTCAACCCCCTCCCTGGGCAGCCTCTGCCAGTGCCCAATGACCCTTTCTGCGAAGAATTTTTTCCTTATGTCAAGCCTGACCCTCCCCTGGTGGAGCTTGAGCCAATTCCCTCTCGTCCTGTCCCCTGTCATTTGGGAGAAGAGCCCAGCTCCCTCCTCTCCATACAGGAGAAATGGAAAAGCATTTCAGTCTTTGCCCTCATCATAGAGCGAGATACAGAGTGACCACGAGACTTGTTCTGCAGACTTTGAATTTCACTCAACATTAAAACCCATGAGTGACTAAAAGAAGAAAGCCAAGAACTGGAAAAGCATAAGTCTGATCTCTAAAACTGAATCCATTTTTTCTTTTCACCCACTGTACGTAAGCACTCAAATGTTCAATTAGTTTCTTATTTTCATTTAAGGCCATTTAGTTCTGCTGTATTTGGTAGCCAGCACAAAATACTGAAATAGTCCCACTTGTATCACAATCTTTTCCATTAAGCAAAGGAGACTATCTTCTCAAAAGAACGTTTGTCTAAATAAAAATAAACCATTTCAGTCCTTTGCTCTAAAAGGATGTTTCATAATGCCAGGAAACATATTTATGGAGTTCTCTAGTAATGAGCTGTTCTTAGCTATCAGCAGCAGCCAAAGGTCAAAGCCACCTAAGAAAACCACCGCATGTTGAAATATTCTAATTCTGCTATAGAGTTGTTCTTCCCTGTTACTATGAAGACATGGCTATGGATTCTTTTTCCCGTATCATTATTTTCATTTTAAGGAAAACTTATAATACAAACGAGGAAAGAGTAGAATTTGGAACTTGGAAGGAACGGCCTTAATTATCACCACCACACCAGCCAAAAGAAACAATCTGTTATAAAAGAAGGGACGTCACCTACTGTAAGTGGTCTCCCGCTAAGACAATACAAAAGAAAGCACTAAGGGAAGCAGGCACGGTGGTCCAAATATTCCATGTGGAAAAATGGGGGTTTAGGTTCATTCATGGCTTAGGTCTCTAAATTAATACATAGGGACCTTCCCTGCCCACGTGAAAAGGTTTACTCATGGAACTTTGTGCGCAGAACGTTATTCTAAGGCAATTAGGGCTGTTCCATTGTATTTCTGCCTTAACTGTTTTAATGAACATTTTTTTTCCTTCAACTGACTGAGAAATTCTTTGAATTGAAATGTAATCGATCAAACAGTTGGATGGAGCTACTGTACTAAAAGCAAGTGATCATTGGCATAAAGAATCCTTGTTTACTTTCAACGATTACTTTTTGATAAACTGACTGCTGCCTTAACGTGGTTACTTCATAATCTCTATAAACCAGTTTAGAGGAAAAATACAGGCACTTTTTTAAAAAAAAGTGGGCTTATTTAATCATTTATTTTACTCATTACTAGCATACAAATATATATATTTCATAAAGATAAAATCGCTAAAATAATGGGTTATTTGCTAGAGTTGACATCGGAAGAACTCTCTGGTGGAAAACACATCAAGCTAATCTTAAAATTACAAGCTCTTTTTCAAACCAAATTTTACTTTTTATGGTTTCCATGATTTCTGGCAATTGATTTTCATAGCTGGCTAAACTCTGCTGCTGTTGCTTTATAAATAATCTTAATTTCCTGGATAACATGTAAAACAGGGACATAAATGTCAAACTACTACTACTCTCCATGCTTGATCAACAGTTCCTGAAAAAATATAATAATACAAAACCCAAATGGAGGAAAGTTAAGGAAAGCTGTGACCAAGGACTGACCGGCTGATTCACATCTCCTTCGCAATACAGAGTTAACCTGGAATCTTTTCCAGCAAAACTGCCTCATCCATACACACCACATTGATACCAGCGCAGGAATCATTTTCCACCCATTGCAAACCATAACTATTTGTTAAAAAAAACCTGTTACTTCTTCTAGCCATTTGTCCTGGAGATTCTCCTTTTAGAAGCATTTGCAATTAAGTAGAGGAAATAGAAAACAGTAAAAGACAATAGAAATAGAGACAGTAAAAATGTTGTTCTACATTTCAAAGAATCATAGAATCACCAGGTTGGAAGAGACCCACCACATCATTGAGTCCAACCATTCCCATCAAACACTAAACCATGTCCCTCAGGACCTCATCCACCCGTCCCTTAAACACCTCCAGGGAAGGTGACTCAACCCCCTCCCTGGGCAGCCTCTGCCACTGCCCAATGACCCTTTCTGTGAAAATTTTTTTCCTTATGTCAAGCCTGAACCTCCCCTGGTGGAGCTTGAGGCCATTCCCTCTTGTCCTGTCCCCTGTCCCTTGGCAGAAGAGCCCAGCTCCCTCCTCTCCACAACCTCCTTTCAGGTAGGTGGAGAGAGCAATGAGGTCTCCCCTCAGCCTCCTCTTCTCCAGACTGAACACCCCCAGCTCTCTCAGCCGTTCCTCATAAGGCCTGTTCTCCAGCCCCTTCACCAGCCTCGTTGCTCTTCTCTGGACTCGCTCCAGAGCCTCAACATCTTTCTTGTGGTGAGGGCACCACAACTGAACACAGGATTTGAGTAGCGGTCTCACCAGTGCCGAGTACAGAGGGAAAATAACCCCTCTGGACCTCCTGGTCACACCATTTCTTATCCAAGCCAAGATGCCATTGGCCTTCTTGGCCTTTTGTTTGATTTAAAACTTTGTTTTGCCCCAACGCCTAGTGAAGATAAATATTCAAATTATGCTATTTCAGTTCCACTACTACTGCAATGTAGATGAAGCAAGGGGTATGGAGACCCCTGGCTCAGCTCCTGGGCAGTGATGAGAATTAAGGGTGAGAGCACAAGGAAGGAAAGAGGAGTGATATGCTAGTAGGATGTAAAGTTTTTTGGTAGTTGCACTCTGGAAAGACTAAAAAGGGGGAATGAAAAGCTTAAGATAAAAAAATTACAGTAATCAAGGGAGTTAATGGCCACGATAGGCATGGTGGGGAAAGAAGAGATGTAAAGAGGAGCTGAGAGAGAGGACTAAGATGGAAAATAAATAGATAGGAAAGAGAAAAGGATTAAATTACACTTGGAAGCAGGGAATAAAAAGCGTACCAGCCTGCCACAGTAGTTTCAGGATGAGAAAGGAAATCATTTGGGGGGAAAAGGTCTGTATTATGATTATTTGCATTTATTCTTATTCAAAACATGGAAGTTTATAATTTACGTTGAAACTGCATCAGCTCTCCTGGCACAAGAGCATGAGGAGTCATTGGGACAGTCACAATCAAGCAATCAGCTCTTTCCCTATGGAACGAACCCCACAGTTGGGTAATGACCCCTCTTATCCTTCTTAGTCACCCCAAATAACACAGAGAAGCACCAATCCTGAAACCACGTTACGTAACCTGCATAAGTTACCTTAGAGTCTGCCACACAAAATTAAAGCAGAACTTCTGATTCAGTTAAAGGAAACAGGGGAGACCTCATTGCTCTCTCCAACTACCTGAGGGGAGGTTGTGGAGAGAAGGGACCTGGGCTCTTCTTCCAAGTGACAGGGGACAGGACGAGAGGGAATGGCCTCAAGCTCAGCCTCTGGTGTTAATAATGGTATTTGACTGGCATGCAGGAATGTACTGGGAGAGCTGGAGTCACCAACCTGGAGTAGAAATAACTTTAAACACCTCACAGGGTGAAAAAAAAAAATATAACCTATGAGTTTGATGAATCCTTCATTGATTAAATTTTTTTGGCAACTGTGCTATATCTCATCTGCCGGAAACCTTTCATTTCTCATACGGTTTCCCCCGTAAAGTGCATACTGAGTTCTTAGGCTCAAAAATCCCTCGTTAGTGCATTTGAATATATTAAGTGACTCATTCATCCTTGTTCTAACCCCAACTTGTTCTCTGACCTTGAGAAAGTGATTTTTTTTTTTTTTTAAACGAAGGCCCTCTCGTTCATCTACAGGTTTTCTGAGCTTCACGGAGATATTACTGAGTGATGCATGAGACTCTGTGCCTGAGCGCGTGACCAATATTGTCCATCTGGGCCTTAAATATTCTAGTAATCCATGACACTTTTACATAATTTTTGAGTATTTCTGCAGTAAATTGGCTGTTATGTACCTGACAACAGCAAGCACAGAACCTACAGATGAGGTCAGCCTTTGCTTTTAGCGACTTTGCAAGCGCAATAACCATGTCTGTCAAACTGCACAGACTCTGTTTCTCTCTCTTAAGAAGAGCCAACAAAGCCAAAGATGTTTGGTTTTAAGGAAACAACAGGCCATCTGACTGGAAAACAATGTCATTGCGTGATTTCAGACCCTCTCACTACTATAACAAACATCAATTTTGAGTATAGAGTAAGCGTTGCAAGGTGGATCTAAAGTGGATGTTGCTAAAGGTTATGCAAATGTAGGAAATTATAATTCTATCTCAATGTCATTATATGTGTCTACTTAGATGCACATTTTCTGCTATGTTTAAGTTAAACAAAACCCTAAATGACTGTGTAGTATGACATCTCATTAATATGTTTCTATTCACATCTGTGCCTTTAGTATAAAAAAAAAAATATGCTCTTCTAGTGATAAGAGATTAAGTCCTTTAATTAGAAACAAATGACAAATCACTGTTAACCCCATGCGACGCTTTCTAAAACTTCCATCAAATATTCCCCTTAAAACATTATTAAGCACAAGTTCAGCAGATCTACTTCCTAGAAAGTGCTATTTAACAAAGCCCAGGCAGGATGTTAATACTGAGGGCGAATTACAGGTTGCCAGTGCGTTTCCTGCGAGGGGATTGACAGGGGATCATTTTGTTATGGGGCCACCTCCAGCGTGTTGTGACAACCAGTCATTACACCTCTGAGCACAGCACTCAGCTGTAGGTTTCTACAGGATGCAAATAGCTCCAAATGGGTTCAATTTAGAGACAGCAGATAATGTATCATTCACTTCTTTAAGGTAGAAGCTTTTAATTTTCAAGGAAAAAGGAAGAGGAGTACATTTCAGGCTCGGAAAATAAAGATCTGCTTAACAAAGCACACTAGAAAAACTGGGAACAGAAAGAACTGTAATAAAAATAAAAGGCTTAACTTCATTCTTCCATGTCTCGGAGACATACAAGCGGTGTTAGCCAGCACCCCGATTTATTTAGGATGCCATACAATCTTTCATTTAAAATCTGTGCTTTGTGACTAATAAGGAACGAAGCTGGTGAAGGGGCTGGAGAACAGGCCTTATGAGGAACGGTTGAGAGAGCTGGGGGTGTTTAGCCTGGAGAAGAGGAGGCTGAGGGGAGACCTCATTGCTCTCTACAACTACCTGAAAGGAGGTTGTGGAGAGGAGGGAGCTGGGCTCTTCTCCCAAGGGACAGGGGACAGGATGAGAGGGAATGGCCTCAAGCTACACCATGGGAGGTTTAGGCTGGACATTAGGAAAAAAATTCTTCACTGAAAGGGTCATTGGGTAGTGGCAGAGGCTGCCCAGGGAGGGAGTTGATTCACCTTCCCTGCAGGTGTTTAAGGGATGGATGGACAAGGTGCTAAGGGACACGGTTTAGTGTCTGATAGGAATGGTTGGACTTGATGATCTGGTGGATCTCTTCCAATCTGGTTATTCTTTGATTCTATGATAACTACTAGGGAGAAAGACTTCATATTGGCATAGCAACATTTTCATCTTGACTAATCCCAATTGATTTTGCAAACTACCTATACATAAGTTCAAACGAGAAAGCAATAAGTATAACCAGAACACGGCATAAGCACAGTAATAGTTACAAAAAAAACCCCAGGGATAAGTAACATCCATCCTGTTTAAAAATGGCTATCTTTGTGAAAGAAGAAAGAATTTGCTAGTCCAAACCTCAAACATTCTCTCTCAGCTACTACAGACTTAAAAGTGCTGGATATGTAGCAGGCAACAGGTTCAAATAGCTTATTCAGTTTTGTTATTGCTGTCAGTAAGTTCCAAACACAGACCTTGAACAGTGCTAGAGTTTCTAAAATCCCACTTCTTTAGGAAATATTCCATAGCTGATAAGTCAAGAGACCTAGGGTGCTTTTAAAATGAAATACAGGCACCTACAGAAAGACACTTCAGTGGGTGTTGGACTCAATGATCAGGTGGGTTTCTTCCAACCTGGTGATTCTATGATTCTATGTGCAGCACAACTGTTAACAAGTGCTACCCACAACTTCAGGAATTTGTGTGCTTGTTCAGTTTTTATTTGGTTTTGGGTTTGTGGTTTTTTTTTCTGATCATCCACAACACCATAATTTAACAAAAAATAAAGGAAATTAGCACCCGACAAAGCCAGACAGAAAATCTTTGTGTGCTGAAAAATGTTGACCAAAGATGCAAATGTGGGTGCATTTCTGCAATCTTACAGTAAATACAGTCAGAAAGGGAGGTACTTGACTCTTACATGATGCATTAGAGAGCTGAAGATTTGCTATCAAGTGCATTACTCTTTGTTTTCAAAGTAAAGGAAGGAATATGCAAATCAAAAGCCAAAGCAAATTAAAGGTACTTTGTAACTGACATTTTAATTATCTTGTTTGGATATTATTCATTTTATTTATTCTCCTAAATGCAAACAATTCTGGACCTCTGTATAAATATTATCCCCATTGGAAGTCTCCAGTACCTCTAATAAAAACGTACAATTGCTTGGCTACCAAATCCAATGAAACTTATTCTAAACATACTGTATTCATTAGAACAACGTAGTTCTGTGTAACACACAAAAGACTTTGGAAAGAGGGGACAGTTTAAAACAAGCCAGTGAAAAGATGTAATTAGAGCTGTGTGGGCTTGGCAAAAACCTCTCGACAAAACAAGCTTGAGGTTCCTTTTGCCAAAGCTCTCCGGGCTTACCGAGGTTTCATTATGGCGAGGAGAGCTTAATTCTGCTACAATAGGATGTAATCAAATATAAAATAATAATAATAAAAAAAGCCAAATGGGAAAGAAGAAACTGAACCCTACTCAACGAGGGAGTTAAAATACAACCAGCATATTAACTGGCTGGGTTACAAGTGATTTCAGTGGGAGCAGGTTTGTTTGGAAAGAGGAAAACCTGCAGATGAATTAGTAGGATTATTATCATAGAATCATAGAACAACTAGATTGGAATAGAGCCACCGGATCATTGAGTCCAACCATTCCTATCAAACACTGATTTTATGAAAACTTTGTCAGGACCTCTGTCTGTACTTGGAATTTTCCCACATATACGCAGGGAGTTTCGTATCTTCTGATCGCCACCCAGATGTGTTTGTGGAACACAGCAAGCACACACAAACACATTCTTAGGACTTGCTCACGTGACAGGCGTAACTTGTCCAGGATCATTTCATCTTCAAGAAAGAAAGAACCTTTCCTAAAAGGAATATGTAAACAACTCCTCGTAAAAGCTGCCTTCCAGAGGTTATCCTACAGTGCCACAACCTGGATGCTAGACATCTGGGGAAAATGCACAGTTGTCTGAATCTTTTGTCTCTCATTTAGCCCATATAGTTAAATCAAGCCTCCCCACTTCTGTCCTCCAAAACAAAAAGGAACAGATGCAATCATAGAATCATAGGATCACCAGGTTGGAAGAGACCCACCGGATCATCGAGTCCAACCATTCCCACCAATCTCTAACTCATGTCTCTCAGCACCTCACCCACCCACAACCTAAACCCCTCCAGGGAAGGCGAGTCAACCACCTCCCTGGGCAGCCTGTTCTAGGGGAGAAGGAGAAGGGGAGAAGGAGAAGGGGAGAAGGAGAAGGGGAGAAGGGAGAAAAGGCTAAGTGTCATATGAGGCTACTGCTTTACCCCTTGCTTCAAGAACTGCTGTGCTTTTAGCAATGCTTTATTCACTTTGCACTTCTACATCGCTGGAAGACTTGGGCAGCCACTAACGTCATGGTATGACTGGTGCCAGCCCACAGCACGGCTGTGCCACAGCAGGAACTCAGTCTTGGCATCGCACAGACACACTGGATGGCAAAGTGGTGGGGAAAAAAAGCCCAGAAATTTCCATCCTCCCAAACTCTGGTGGGGAAAGCAAGGCTGAGGTCAACCCGGCACTGCCAGTTCCATTTGCCCCAAACCAGGTGCTCCACATGTGTCCCCATGGGGCATTGGACTTGCCTTCAACCCTTCGCAGCCCACAAGATATTTTATCATTAGGGACATGTCAGAAAGGTGCCTTATAATCACAGTAATCACTGTGGGCAGCCGTAATAATAATAGTAATAAGAATATTTAGATATTTTCATCTTCAAAGCACTTTTAAAACATCTGCTAGCAGATGTCCCCAGCCGTTGTTTAAAGAAGATAATTATAACCCTAACGACACTCAGTGGTAGCAGATTTCTATGGGGATTAACGATGCTGTTCTGATCACAGTCAGGCTGTGCTGCTGCCGTTACACAGATATGAAAACCAAAGATTGATGGAAAGGGGTGGTTCACCCCATTGTACCAAGAAGCTGTGCAGAAGCCAACATTTTTGAGCTCTTAGAACTTTGTCATCCTCCATCCTACTAGGAAAGGCTTCATTTGGTCAAAAGCTCAGGAGGACAGAGGAAAACTCAAGAATCTGTAATTTGGGGGTTTGAATTTTTTAAAACATCTGAATTAGAATTGCAATACCCCAAGTTTTTACTTCCCATGCAGTCTCACTTAGGAGCCAAGTGGGACATCGTGGAGAGGAACAAACCATCACTACCACTCACAATCTTTTTACCTCTGTTTGAGGATTGCCTCCTCCTCCTAGTGGGAAATCTAGTGGGAAATCTAGTGGGAAAGAGGGAATGGCCTCAAGATCCACCAGGGGAGATTTAGGCTGGACATCAGGAGGAAGTTTTTTACAGAAAGGGTCATTGGGCATTGGAATAGGCTGCCCAGGGAGGGGGTTGATTCACTTTCCCTGGAGGTGTTTAAGGGACGGGTTGACAAGGTCCTGAGGGACATGGTTTAGTGTTTGAAAGGAATGGTTGGACTCGATGATCTAGTGGGTCTCTTCCAACCTGGTGATTCTATGATTCTATCTGCAAATTAGACAAGAAAGGAAAGTTGTGACCTGCCTTTAAATATACTTTCAAGTTTACTGCAATGGTTTTGTGCTGATCTAGTTATAGATAATATTTAATATTTTAGGGTCTGTAAGATTCTTATTTTTCTTTTCCTATTCAAAAAAACAGTTGTTTATGTTTAGGGAAACTTGTGCCATCAGTGAAAATATAGACAATCCCTTTATGTGCAAGGAGCTACAAGAATGTCTACAAAGCCTGCTGTGCTAAAATAACGTTTGCAAAACTTCTGCAGGTATATACAGCAACATACCAAGTCACCTTTTGTGCACACAGGTTGACTTTACTTCTGGTCAAGAAGGTCTTGGACCTTAATCTAGAAACACTTGGAAAGCCAGGGAGGGGGTCTTGATCAGGGAGGGCAGGGCTAGGATGAGGGGGAATGGGTTTGAGCTGAAAGAGGGGAGATAAGGTGAGATCTTAGGGAGATATGTTTTGCTGTGAGGGTTTCCCCAGAGCAGTGGTGACTGCTCCATCCCTGGAGGGTTTCAAGGGCAGACTGGATGGGGCTTGGAGCCAGTGGATCCAGTGGGAGGTGTCCCTGCCCATGGCAGAGGCGGAACTAGATATCTTTAAGGTCCTTTCCAACCCAAACCATTCTATGTTTCCATGATTCTATAAATGGAGATGAATTGACTTCTTGGAAGCTGAATCTTAAGCAGGTGGATTGCTTGCAGTCACCACCTTCCCTAACCCTGACTTAGCTCCACCATCTGCCCCAGTAGGTAATTTCCCCTTCTGGCAGGCAAAATAAGATTTTTTTTTTAAAAAAATAACAACGTATCAAAGGTTGAAAAAGAAAATTGTTCAATTAACTCTGGTTCTGAAGAGGCTTTTCTTCTGTAGGAGGTTGTAGTCCAAAGCCACAGCCTGATAAGAACCTGAAATCCCAGGGGGAAAACACTGTTTAACCCCTAGTTCAACTTCTAATGAAAGGAAACATAGAAATGTAGCTATAATTCAAGATATTGTATGGAAGTCTGTTCAAAGTTTTTTTCAAAAATATAAATTACAAGAGATTATTGATTTTTAAAAAGCTTACTTCAACAATCAGCTTTCTATCTCATTCTATTCCACTCTCTCTCGTTTATTCATTTCCTTATGTAAAAGAATTTAACCAAAGGAAACCAGCATTTTAATTCAATTTCTCCTATAAAATATATAATTTTATTTTGTCATAATGGCTGCTTTTATTTCCAGAGTCAGATTTTATTTAAATTTCATTCCATTAGGAACAAAACTTGCCATTTTCTGATAAACAAAATCAGCAGGGAAGCCTCTTCAAACTAGGAATGTATTTTCTATCAACCTTTGTTCTAGCTGGTCTAAATGACAGGTATATTCCACTTCTCCGGCATTTAGTTTTAAAGATTCTATGGGGAGGAGGGCGAATAAAGAGAGTGACATTTTAAACAACAAAACTAGCAATCAGAAAAGCAACCCTATGACAGGCACAAGGAAGAAATGGCGAAAAAAATAAAAATAAAAAAAAATATATAATCCATCGTTTTGGACCACCAAAGAGGACTAATATGAGTCATTAACAGAAAACCGTTAATTTTCCTCCCTGTGACTGTTGCTTGTAGAAGTACTCGAACCTTTGAGATTCAGTCACTTAACTGTTTCTTGGTAGACTGGAAACTAGACTCCAAGGAATTCATTATTAAAATAAAAAAAAAAAAATCACATCAGCAAATAATCTGAAATAAATGCGAATGGAGAGTTTTTTAGAACTACAAAGATGATAGCACATAATTTAGCTAAAAATCTGATGGTGAGATGACATTTTCACAAGTAAAAATGACACCCTGCGGTGATGCGTCCTTCTCTAGTCAAACCAGCGTCAGCAAAGTCAGTATTCAACCTATTCTATTAAAATTTAGATCCCTGACCCAATCCAACAACCAATTTCTTCACAAGTCTTAAGAGGAGTGACTGAGAGAGCTGGGGGTGTTTATCCTGGAGAAGAGGAGGCTGAGGGGAGACCTCATTGCTCTCTACAACTACCTGAAAGGAGATTCTGGAGAGGAGGGAGCTGGGCTCTTCTCTCAAGGGACAGGGGACAGGACGAGAGGGAATGGCCTCAAGCTCCACCAGGAGATGTTTAGGTTGGACATTAGGAAAAAATTTTCACAGAAAGAATCATTGGGCACTGGAACAGGCTGCACAGGGAGGTAGTTGCCTCACCTTTCCTGGAGTGGTTTAAAGTGCAGGTGGATGAGGTACTGAGGGACATGGTTTAGTGTTTGATAGGAACGGTTGGACTCGATGATCTGATGGGTCTCTTCCAATCTGATGACTCTACAATTCTATCATTCCCTACCTTTCAGCTTGGTGTTTTGTTTGGAAGCAGAGGGTAGCCTCAAGCATCATGGTAGAGTGGCCAAATTAAGGAATTAGGTGATGAAGGCAGGATCTTCCTCCTCCTGCAAACTTGAACAGTTAAGCACAGCAGTAGCTGATGATTTGGAAATAGAAAACTGCTGGAGGTGCTAGGGAGAGCAGCAGCAAGAAGGTATTTCAGCGCATCTAGCTCTAAAATATTTCCTGACCTCTGAACAGCACTCCTCCTGGGCAATATTAATGATCAAAATTATAGATTAAGCCTGGGGGCCATAACCCAGCTTCTTTCAGGTTTTGTGCAACCAATATAGCTCCTCTGCAGGTCATTACTCCACATTTCAACTCCAAAGGCATCTGGATGTATCTAGATCATAGGCAGCACCTGAAATACAGCTCCTCACAATCCAAGCCCAAATAGGGAGGAGGGCACCCTAGAAGTTCAGTGTCCAGCTGCATGTGGGGGTTTTGGGTCACTGCTGGAACATTTTCTTCAATCCAGCATGAGCCTTTTATGGTTCACAAAGTCCAGATTCCGCTGATCTTCGTTATGGTTTCTTTTTTTTTTACTAATTCTGACAAGAGGATTCACAGGGTATACTAAAAGGGGAGGAAAAACTAAGGAGTTATTTCAGTCCTAAGAGACTTAAAGGATTATTTCCCTGTAAAATACAAATGACAGTTTTCCTGTAATGTTTCTCGTACATAATGCACATGTTAATCCGTAATTTCCTTTGCCAGATGCAGTGTAATCCTTCTCCTGCAGACACCACAGCACAACTGCTCTTGTTAAAACAGGGAAGTTCATCCATTCCAAGGGTACAAAAGGCAACTTCGCTGACCAACTTTTGTGGTTAATCTCAAAGGCAGCCCTGCAGCCCTAAGACAGAAAGATGCAACTCTCCATTCAGAGACTACTGGGCTGAGCCCAATGGCATGGGTTTAACAAAGCCAAATGTTGGGTCTTGCACTTGGGGCACAACAACCCTGAGCAGCTACAGACTGGGAGAAGTCTGTCTGGAAAGCTACCTGGAGGAGAAGGACCTGGGGGTGTTGGTTGACAGTGACTGAACATGAGCCAGCAGTGGCCCAGGTGACCAAGAAGGCCAATGGCATCTTGGCTTGGATCCGAAACGGTGTGACCAGCAGGGCCAGGGAGGTTCTTCTCCCTCTGTACTCTGTGGCCCTGGTGAGGCCGCTCCTCGAATCCTGTGTTCAGTTGTGGGCCCCTCACCACAAGAAGGATGTTGAAGCTCTGGAGCGAGTCCAGAGAAGAGCAACGAAGCTGGGAAAGGGGCTGGAGAACAGGTCTTATGAGGAATGACTGAGAAAGCTGGGGATGTTTATCCTGGAGAAGAGGAGGCTGAGAAGAGACCTCATTGCTCTTTACAACCACCTGAGGGGAGGTTGTGGAGAGGAGGAAACTGGGCTCTTCTCCCAAGTGACAGGGGACAGGACAAGAGGCAATGGCCTCAAGCTCCTCCAGGGGAGGTTCAGGCTCAACATAAGGAAAAAATTCTTCACAGAAAGGGTCATTAGGCAATGGAACATGCTCCCCAGGGAGGTGGTTTTACTCGCCTTCCCTGGAGGTGTTTAAGGTGCAGGTGGATGAGGTGCTGAGGGACATGGTTTAGTGTTTAATAGGAATGGTTGGACTTGATGATCCAGTGGGTCTCTTCCAACCTGGTTGTTCTATGATTCTGTGAAAAGGGAGAAGAAAGAGCCCAACTGTGGCAGTTTAGTTTCATTGGGGAGAAGGAGAGGTGGAAGGAGCTAGATTCATCTTAAAACATGATCTAGACAGGAGAAAAGGTCTGTGTGAGGGATGAGAGAAAAGATTTAAGAGTGATTTTTTTTTTTCACGATACAGATGTTTGCTTTGAACGCTGCTGTGGACCAATCCTGCTCTGTGCTGGTGCAGCACTTCTGCTTGCACAAAGGCTGCTGGGCTTTGCTCTGGCTGTGCACAAGGCACTGCTGTCACAGAAATGCACTCAGGAGCTTTGGAAAGCAAATTCAGGTGCTATTTGGTCAGGAGAGACAAATAACATTTGACTGCTTTTCCTTATTCGCATTGCAGCTGTTTCTTATTCCCTATGTGAGACATTGTACCAAAGTGTTTCTCTTCTCCAGAGGAAAAATTCCCTGCTATTATAATTTTTTCATTACAGCTTAAGCATTTTCAGTTTTAAAAGAGAGAAAAAAAAAAACAGAGATAATTTGCTTGATCTGATTTCTGATGCATTTTGTTCAGTGTTATGTAGCTACATTTTTCTGTAGGAAATTTGATACATTACTTTAAGTTAACTACATACAAGAGAATACTAAATAAATTCACTTTATGTGCTTCCCTAATTAGTTTTCAGTCATGTAATTCTCTTCAAGATAGAGTTGAGAAATCCCCAAGTCTACCTTGATGTAGTTAGTGTCACATACACTGATCATGTGAAATTGAATTTGAATTTACTACTAATATTTAAACACGAAAGCTGACTTGAACCATATTTCCCTCTTGGATACAGATGTCACTGCTCTCTGTAATGAGTAGCATTATGTTGAATACTTAAGCCAAGAACAACCAAGTTACAGGAAAGGGACATTAATCTTAACAGAACTGTTGGATTTCATGCTTTAGACAATCCACTGTCTTAGCATTACCGCTTGCACTTTAATTACTCGAGACAAGTATTTTGCAGTGCCTATTGCTTGAGTATAATTTGTGAGGATGGAGTGAGAATATAGATACCACCAGGATCTCTCGGATAACGGGGTAGACAAAGCCATAGATAGTTTTTTGTACACAAAACTGCATTATTTGTTGTCTATAATCTTCAGCTGTTGAATGAACAAAGTCCAGCAAGTTTCTATATAGATCTCCCTGACTTTGCCACACGTCCCTTAAACACCTCCAGGGAAGGTGAATCAACCACTTCCCTGGGCAGACTCTGCCAGTGCCCAATGACCCTTTCTGTGAATTTATTTTTCCTAATGCATAGCCTAAATCTCCCCTGGTGGAGCTTGAGGCTATTCCCTCTCATCCTGTCCCCTCCCCTTTCAGGTAGTTGTAGAGAGCAATGAGGTCTCCCCTCAGCCTCCTCTTCTCCAGGATAAACACCCCCAGCTCTCTCAGCCATTCCTCATAAGGCCTGTTCTCCAGCCCCTTCCCCAGCTTCCTTGCTCTTCTCTGGACTCGCTCCAGAGCCTCAACATCCTCAACATCCTCTCATTTATCCAACATCCTCCAGAGCCTCAACATCATCCCATTCACTTCTTGAAAAGCAGAATCGAGGACTGCACTGTGTCCAGAGAGTTTTTGTGCTGCAAGAGGGCAGTTCATTTAGCTGCAGCCTGGGTTCCTGATTGTTTTTCCTAAGGCAAAGCACTTGTTGCAACCTATCAGATATTATATCTACCACACTGATCCTTTGCTTATTGACACATTCCAGTAGCAGTTGCAATTAAAAGCTGCCTGTTACGTACAAGGAGATGGGAAAAGGAAGAGTGTCTTTTTCTCTGGGCTGGGGTGGGATAGGTGGTAGGACTCAACATTCATCTGTTGGCCTCTGAATTTGACAAACGCCTGTACATTCAACAGAAACATTCAGGTTCATACATTTTGATAGGAACGGTTGGACTAGATGATCCAGTGGATCTCTTCCAACCTGGTTGTTCTATGATTGTATGATTCTATGATCAATCAAGTCAGAACCAAACCAGGTCAGCACCTGTCTGCAAATCTACTTTGAAAGAAGTAAGCAAAATGCTCACGTTATCTCCTCATATTGTAACGGTAGCTGGGAGCGTAAGACGAAATCTCAGCAAAAGCTGATGGGAAGAGAGCTTAGGGAGTGCCCATTTCTCTCCCGAACTCAGAAGGCAGTTGGATGATTAGCTCTGCTGTAGAAGTCTGTGTTGCAAACACCACAAGTCAGATAAGGCAAATCCTATCCTGGGGGATAATCTATTTTTTACTTAGGCATGCTCAAGGAAGACTAAAGTGATGAGTAAACAGATTTTTGAGGAGGCAGTTTTAAGCTGTGTTGACTGAGGAGCGGGGAGAACATCCTCTTGCATCAGGAGATGAATTTGCCCACGGATGGGAAGTCAAACTCTGCTCCCTGCCAGGCCAGGAGTATGCTGCAGGGCCTTTGTATCCCAGAAGCAGGTTGACCTTACTCAAGTAGGACACTTTTTTGAGAGACGAGAGGCTAAACTTCGTGAAAGAAAACAGAATAACTCTCCAGTTTCTTACATGCAGTTTTGATAAATGCCATGCTGCTCATTGCTCAAGATTTTCCAGAAATGGGATACTATCAATCTTGCATGTCAACCCTTTTGGCACAAAAGGCAGTGATAAAACAATTGGATCCAATAAAAATAACAAAACTTACATTTAAATATAAAAACAATGGCCAAAAAGGGATGTGAAATGCAAGACAGAGCTTAGGAAATCTCTCTAAGATCATCTCAAATGCTTGTTAGATAATTTAAATGTGTGTGTGTGAGACTATAAAATCTTAGAATGATTTGGGTTGGAAGGGACCTCAAAGCCCATCCAGTGCCACCCCTGCCCTGGGCAGGGACAACTCCCACTGGATCAGGGGTTCCAAGCCCCATCCAACCTGCCCTTGAACCCCTCCAGGGTGGGGCAGCCACCCCTGCTCTGGGCAAACACAGTAAAAAAAAGTCACATTAACACAAAAATGAATGGACCTTATTTTCTCTCTAGCACTAGAAATGTACATGAGATATTTTTTTCTCTCCCTGAAAAATTAAATTTCCTGGGATTTCTTTTTTTTTCCAGATCATGTTTTTCATGGCATCACTGTGAAAAATATGCGTAAAGCAATATTCAACCATTATTTTCCCTTCTATATGGAAAAATACGTCAATTTTTTTAGTTCATAGTCTATGCCATATACATGAAAGTGCAAAGCAAATGTTCTGCCATGAAGTTCTCTGCTATCTTTTTGATACAAAACTACCATATCCTAAACATTATCATAGAATCATAGAATCAATCATCAGGTTGGAAGAGACCCACCGGATCATCGAGTCCAACCATTCCTATCAAACACTAAACCATGTCCCTCAGGACCTCATCTACCCGTCCCTTAAACCCCTGCAGGGAAGGTGAATCAACCACCTCCCTGGGCAGCCTGTTCCAATGCCCAATGACCCTTTCCGTGCAAAACTTCCTCCTAATGTCCAGCCTAAATCTCCCCTGGCAGAGCTTGAGGCCATTCCCTCTTGTCCTGTCCCCTGTCCCTTGTGAGAAGAGCCCAGCTCCCTTCTCTCCACAACCTCCTTTCAGGTAGTCGTAGAGAGCAATGAGGTCTCCCCTCAGCCTCCTCTTCTCCAGGCTAAACACCCCCAGCTCTCTCAGCTGTTCCCCATAAGGCCTGTTCTCCAGACACTTCATCAGCTTCCTTGCTCTTCTCTGGACTCCCATAGCCTCTAGGACATGGGTCTCAGCCACTGTTGATGGTTTCCTACACAAAGTGGCAGGAGAGAAGAAAGCCAGAGCCAGAGTGCAAGTGTCCTGTCTCTGCTCTGCAGGCCCTTCTGCAAAATGATCTTAGATTAGAAATAATCTTCTGCAAATTCCTTTCACAGAGATGTTTCAAATGCCATGTGATGAAACAAGTTCATGTGATCAACAAGTTTGGGGACAATCTCTAATCCTCAGTTCCAAAATAGTCCATCTTCATCTGACACGACCACAAAAACAACACTCCAAATATCAGCAGTAATTTCTGATTATTGGATTTAATTGCCTGAGGTTTGAATATTTACCTGGCTAGGGCACATTTTTATGTAGTTTTTCAAGCAGTAATTTTTGTCTCTCCTTAACTCTTGAGATAAGAAACAAAAGGTCTGTTGCTCTGTAAAAACATGATCTGTATAAAAGCTGTAATGAATGAGCTGGTTTAACCTAAAGAAGAATAAGAATAAGAATAAGAATAAGAATAAGAATAAGAAGCAATAAGTTTGTACGCAGATGGTTGGGAGCTGCAAAGAAACTGGTCTGTGTATCAACTTCAAAAAAGAATAACTAGAAACAGGCTTGAACTGCTGAGAAGGAGGTTTTGATTAGACATTAGGAAAAAGAGCCTATAGAGATTGTGGAAACTCCATCACCAAAGATTTAAAGAGCAAGTTAGACAAGTATCTGTCATGAACAATTTAGGTACAGTTGATCCTGCCTCCCAGCTCTGTCTCCTAAAGTATTTATTCTCTTCTCTCTCTGCTTGAGTCATTAATTCATACCTTATTTATATTGTGATAAAAATGAAAATATTTTGGTATCATCATTTAACCTATAAATACAATAGTCAATATCTTTACTTTTTGTATTTTTTTTCTAAAACTACAGGCATAAAAGAATTATTTTAATGCAAATAGCCTTCATTAAAGTAAAATAGTGGCTTCTCTTTATGTCTATATTTCATTTAGCTAATAGCACATACGTTAAAATAAACATTTTTCAATATTGCACACGAAAGACAAATTGAAAACAGAATGGAACCTGAATAGAATGAGCAAATGACATGTGCTAAAACCAGTAAAATACAAAATCAAACTGGCATCAGAGATCTCAACCTCTCAGATTGTTCAGATTATTCTGAGGTAAAAAAAAATGAAAAAACCCAAAATCTTGCCAAGGAGGATGCATAGAATCACAGAATGGTTTGGGTTGGAAGAGACCTTAAAGATCATCCAGTTCCAGCCCCTCCTGCCTTGGGCAGGGACATCTCCCATGGGATCAGGGGCTCCAAGCCCCATCCAACCTGGCCTTGAAACCCTCCAGGGATGGGGCAGCCACCACTGCTCTGGGCAGCCTGGGCCAGGGTCTCCCCACCCTGACAGCAAAACATTTCTGCCTCTCTTTTTCAGCTTAAAAACATTTCCCCTTCTTCTCTCCTTTAAGTACTGAAAGGCTGCCGTAAGGTCTGTTCTGCCCATCCTAATTAAAACCAAAGATTAAAATGAAGATGTAAAGACTTAGACGAAGTCGTTTTGGTCAAAGGACAAACAACTATAATTTCCATAAAGATTATACGTGAAGATCTATTGCTTTTCATCAGAGATGGCTAAACCCATCTCGGAAGTAAGAGACAAGTGAAACTGCAATGCAAACTGAAAACTACACAGAAAAATTTCCTGAGTTTTGAAATAGTTGGAATGACCTTCTTGGGGCATTTCCAGAAATAGAAGTGCCCAGTACTCAAGTACAGCACAGAAAGCAAATATCCCTGCTGCAGCAAAACCAAAAATAGTTGTGGAGCTTTCAAAACCTCCTATCATCATTTCTTTAGCCTTGTCCCTCTTGTCTGTGCGAATTCTCAGTCTGTGTTCCTCCATCCACCCAAAGTGTTGGCATCAAGCGAAATTAATGGCACTTTAATGATGCAGCCCTAGCCACACAGACCTCCTTCAGCTGGAACTACTTCAAATCAAGCTCTCCCATCCTTCCTTTCTAGCCTTTTCAAAGCCTGTCTCCCTTTCAGAAATTTCTGCTTGCCTAACAGAATCTGCTTTTCAATCAGTGCTGAACATTGTTTCCTTCCCAGTTTTTTTTTCCACCTGTGTAAAAACAATAATTATTTTTAAACGATTGGGTCTGTACAGACCACTAGACCTGAATTTCTACTCTTATTTCTATCTACCATGTAATGTCTCCTTCATATTTACCCCATTCTTCCTCCAACTAGTTTGTAACTGCAAACATTCCAATCTATTGGAATCAAAACAAACAGTTTAGAATCATAGAATCATAGAATAACCAGGTTGGAAGAGACCCACTGGATCATCAAGTCCAATCATAAGATGATCCGGTAGGTCTCTTCCAACCTGGTGCTTCTATGATTCTACGATTCTATTTTCTCTAACATGGTTGACAATAAAAGTTACATACCAGAAGCGACTTAAATAATCAGAATCTGATGGACAAATGAGAATGTATTTATTTTTAATTCCTCTTTGTACTGATACTCCCAATTCCAGATTTTGCTTGAGAAACTGCTTGTTGGAGCCTACGACTCCTGCTATTTAAATCTGCACAGATTAAGCTGAAGTTTAGAAAAAGTTACACTGGTAATTTGGTCTCTAATCATCTCATATAAAAATCCTAGTGTTTTTTAATGACATCATACATAACCATAAGGCACAATGGAATGTCATATATCTGCTTTGCACCATTTCCTTTTGTCTTATTAATCAGAACATATTTCTTGATCTCACTTTTTCTCCTGCGGGTAGATAATTCAATACACGTAGCCCTTTTTGCAGCCAAGGATTTCTTTCAAATATAGGTTTTCACTGCTCTGTCACCTCATTGATAAATCCAGCATGATATTCTTTTTCCTTACACTGTTTTAGATGCACGATTAGGTCATAATTAATTCCAAAAAGCAACAAGAATATCAGTTATGATATAATCATACTTCGATCATATATATTGAATCACAGAACAACCAGGTTGGAAGAGACCCACAGGATCATCGAGTCCAACTATTCTTATCAAACACTAAACCATGTCCCTCAGCACCTTGTTCACCCGTCCCTTAAGCCCCTCCAGGGAAGGTGACTCAACCCCCTCCCTGGGCAGCCTCTGCCAGTGTCCAATGACCCTTTCTGTGAAATATTTTTTCCTAATGTCCAGTCTGAACCTCCCCTGAAGACAAATTTGAAGACAAACATTTTTTATTTTTTTACATTCCCTTCCTTTTGCTCAAAGTTTTATAAGGATCAATTATTTTTTTCATGAGCAACGTTTACATCATATGTGTGTACAGAAGTTATCACATCATTGGCTATCACTATTGTTTTATTCATCCTTTCATTATTATGTTTACTTCAGCCAGACCTTATAGGCATATTATGTGTCCTAAACATTTCTATGAGCTAAACCATCCTGATTTCAGTCCGCCCTAGAAATTTTTTAGCTTATCGGGGTTGACAGTCCTGGCATTTTCTTACAGCTCCCATTAGAACCCTGTTTGCACTCAAACCTCTTGCAGCATCTGTAAAAATTCACACCCTTTCCAGTAGATGGGGGCTGACTGTTAGCATGCAAAACTATCCAGCATGAGTTTTCTAAGCTAAATTGCTCCTCCAGCCAGAAAAATAAGTTGATGTTTCCTGCCTGCTTGTGCTGAACATGTACTCACCTCACCCCCTAAGCATGAATACGAACGTTCCTCCCAGCATAAATTCTTTGGGGTACAAACCGTGCCTGCATCTGTATTTGAAATTACCGAGCACATTGCAGCACTCTCAAAAAAACAAAATAATACTACGTAGACTGCAGAATGTGCTTTTCTGGCATAAAGCATCTGGTTTCACAGTTCATTAGAAGTTTCTTTTTCTCTTATGGCTTTGCGGATAACTTTATACACACTACTTGGAGCCAACAGTAAATTGGCGTTTCCAGAGTCACAGTTTGAAGGCTTTCAAAAGCTGAGGCAGACACACATCGAGTTGGCTTTATCAGTTTATGCCCTACTCTTCTTATTCTCCTGACAAGGTTTCCTACATACAAGAAGCTGATACATTCAGTGATCTTGCATGGTTGTTTTTCAGTCTACTTTTTTAATAATTTCTTTTTTATCTTCCATCATAGGCTGGCTGGGCAGCGCTATTTAGGTGGATGACTGAGCTATGAATTCCTGCAGTTTCATGAGTTCAGGTCTGCCTTCCCTTCTCTATTTAGGGATAAATATTGTAGGGAATCCTAGAACTTGGGGATAGGTCTGATTTTCCTATTAGCTCTCAGGTATATTACATTTCCTCCAGCCTTGATGCTCCATCTTCCATTGTGTTCCTGCCCATATCAGAGGGGTTGGAACTGGATGATCTTTAAGATCTGTTCCAACTCAAGCCATTTAGGAGGAAGTTTTTCACAGAGAGGGTCATTGGGCATTGGAATAGGCTGCTCAGGGAGGCGGTTGATTCACCTTCCCTGGAGGTGTTTAAGGCACAGGTGGATGAGGTCCTGAGGGACATGGTTTAGTGTTTGATGGGAATTGTTGGACTCGATGATCCGATGGGTCCCTTCCAACCGGGTTGTTCTATGATTCTATGATTGTTAACCAAGGTTTCCAAATCCCCTGTCAGCAGCTCTCCATCCCAGCAAATGTAGTGTCTGCTTTGCAAAATGCAGACCACAGGACTCAACAGTTTTTGAGTAGTGATCATGGGGATGCTGTACCACCTCCCATTCACCCATTCTCTCATGTAACAGCATTAATTAGTTGGGGTGGGGGTTAATTCCAGGCTGAGTTCACATTCACTGCAAGCCTTGTACTCTCCACGCTGTCTCCTGCCTCACAATCTCACATTTGACTCTGGTAATGGCTCTAGAATGGATTTGTATTCTCAAGCAAAATTCGAAACAGCCTTTGCAAACACGTGGGTTTTAAACAAGCCTTTAACACAAAACAGCTTGGAGTGCAAAAACCCGCAGAGTATGCTGTCAGGGCATCCAGGCTCTTCAGTCAGATGAGGAGATGCTGAGGACCTAGACCAGCTTGGCATTCGTGCCATGTCCCTGAGCATTCCCATTCTGAAGCTCCAGAGAGGTGGCCACGCTGCTGCCCCACGCCAGAGCCTCTCTCCACTCTGTCAACCTGAGATGCATAAAATCTTGCTCCATAAGCAAGATTCAGGCTGAGCGAGATGGGGTTGTTCAGCTCGGAGAAGAGAAGACCTTAGAGTAGCCTTCCAGTACCTCAAGGGCGTCTTGGGAAGGACAGTGATAGACTTTTTAGCAAGGCCTGTTGTGATAAGACAAAGAATAATGATTTTAAAGTAAGGGAGGAGAGATTCAGGTTGGATATAGGGAAGATTTTTTTTCACAATGAGGGTTTTAAAGAAGTGGCACAAATTGCCCTGGGAAGTAGTGGATGTCCCATCCCTGAAAACATTCGAGATCAGTTGAATCACCTTCCCTGGAGGTGTTTGAGGTGTTTAAGGTGCAGGTGGATGAGGTGCTGAGGGACATGGTTTCGTGTTTGATAGGAATGGTTGGACTCAATGATCCAGTGAGTCTCTTCCAACCTGGTGATTCTATGAGCAGGCTGAATGTGCCTCTGAGCAACCTGATCACATTAAAGATGTTGTTGCTCCTGCAGAGGGGGTGGACAACGTGACCTACCAAGTTACCTCCCAATCCAAACTATTTTATGATACTATGATACAAAAGCCTCAGAACCTGATTTCATCTTGGTTTCATGGCACTGTCACCTTTCCCACCAGTTTCTCAGTGTCTGTTCACGCAGAGCAGTCAGCTGTATCTGATAACAAGGCTCTTCCTTCCAAAATAATCTAGATTGTCATATAAATGACAATTCCCTGTCTTTACTTATCACTCCTCTAATTCTCGTGTGATCTGCAAGCATTAAAAGGAAAGTTTTCTTTCCAGATCATTACTCATATTGTGGAAATTAGTTTGGGCCACAACTGGCTCCTTTTGAGATGTTACTGAAAACATCCCAATTACTTTCTACAATGAGTTTACCAGTTTTAAATCTGTTTAATATGGGCTACACTAACTTTTTATGTCCTAATTTCTTGTATTGAAGTGTCATCCAGTAGTAAGTCAAGTATAGGAGTTTAAGTATATTATGACAGCTGAGTAAGCTTTATCAGTCCCTTTGGCTCAGATCTTTGCCTCCAAAGTCTGAAATCTTGGAGCTAACTCGCTGTCAAACTTTCCCTTATATCTGTAATTTTTACCATGACCAGTGCCAAGACTCATCCATATTTGAAATCAGCTCAGTCAGTTTCTTATATACAAATCAAACGTGGGATGATTAAACAAAATAAGTTAGGATTTACTAAAATTCAGTTGTGAGGTTTGCTGTCGGTTTGGCTATTGAATTTTTTCCCCCTCCTCTATGGTATTTGGTTTTTATGGGGAGGGAAGGAAGGAGTTAAAAAAACTATCCTGACAGAATATTTCTTCTTGAGAGAAGACTCTTCCTTCAATAATAGAATTTATGTTCTTTTCTTACAAAACCATTTTCAGTTTCAAAGGAGTCGAGTGTCATCAAGCTAGTAACAGTTTGCAACTTAGTGGAGGAGTAGGAAGGTGTCTTCTAGGCAATTCAACATAAATACAAGATTCCTCTCTCCTAGGACTCTCTACAGGGTTTAAGAACTTCATTTTCTTCCACAAATCTCTAACTAGCAGGGAAAGACTTTTCAATGTGATTATTTCGTTTGATTATCCCTAAATTATAGTCATTCTCAATAAAGGCAAGAATCATAGAATCACAGAATCATAGAATCACCAGGTTGGGAGAGACCCACCGGACCATAGACTCCAACCATTCCTATCAAAAAACCGAGAAGGGATAAACAAGGCACCTCTCACTAGACAGCTTTTAATAGTCCCATCTTCCTACTTTCTCCTTCCTTGTGTTTTTAATTACATATTAAACTTGTCCTTACTCATAACAGTTTCAAAGATTAAATGTTGCTTTAACCAGAGATGTAGTAAACTGAAAGTCTGTCTGACAGTGTGTGATATTGAGCATCCCTTACGGGAAGGGTTGGCTCTATGGAGAGTCAATACATTTCCTTGAGAAAAAAGAGTTAAAATTTACATTTTTCTATTAATGATTTCTTGCTCCCAGAACAAGATTTTCACGGAAAGGGTCATTGGGCATTGGAATAGGCTGCCCAGGAAGGTGGTTGATTCACCTTCCCTGATGGTCTTTAAGCCATGGGTGGACAAGGTCCTGAGGGACACGGTTTAGTGTTTGATAGGAGTGGTTGGACTCGATGATCCGATGGGTCTCTTCCAACCTGGTGATTCTATGATTCTATGATTCTATCATGTAAGAAAAAGAGATATTTTTGTTGACAGTCCATACGCCTGATAACACTGATACACATTTCCAACAGGCTGTAAGAGTTGCCATTCACTCCAGGCTCAGTATTTCCATGGTTCTGTCCATCCCGCACGACATTTTTGCATGTTTTTTGGTTCAGAGTCAGTTCTACTGCCGCTACATGCTCAGCCAAAGATATATCCTTATTCTTGCAGCAATTAGATTTGACTTTAAATGAGCGAAATGGAGATTTCTCCCAATCCCATTTATGATATTCTTTGAGAAAATAAGTATCCTTTCCAATCCCAGACTCCCTTATGCTCCATTATTATACAAAATGGGCACCAGAATCTCTGCATAACTATAAAATGATTATGATTTATCTGGGTGTTTTGTTCCTTTAATATATTACGCCAATTGTCCTAATTTAACCAAGTAATACTGTTAATTTAACTTTGGGGTTAATCTTGCTTTAAGAACACTTTTTGCTGAACCGTAAGACCACAATGAGTTGACGCATTCTTTCTTTTTTAGACCGGAATGTAACCTTTTAAAAAAAAAAAAAAAAAACAACAAAAGTTTCTAGCACATCATGTGATCAATAGATACAAGTACCTTCATTTTTTAAATTAGTCTAAGGCTATTTTCCTTTTACTGTTGTATAAACAGGGAATTGGAGGGTAAAATAGTTAAAACTTAATGCTATAGTGCTAATGTGGCTTTTAAATCACGTCAGCAGCAATCACTGCATTATAATTAACAATTTATTGAACCAGCAATAAAATGAACATCACATTACTTCTTAAAGCAGCAGAATAAAATGGCTAATAAATAGCATAAGCCAGACAAATTGCAGAGTAATAGAAATTTTCTTAAGATTTATAGTGTGCAGAAAGATGGATGTGCTATTAGTAGGAGCTCCAATACTTGACAAAATTCTTTTGCAGAGACATAGTTACCAGGCATGTCAGAGTTCACAAGTCTAAGTGGTTTATCCAAATTTCAACTCTCTGCTATTACAGTGGAAAACACTCATTACAAGGTTTTGTAACTGCAAGCAATGTGTACATTTGCCAACATTCAAACTGCTACTGCCAAAAAGATACTAAAATATTTTATAAACTGTCAAATAACAAGTCTGCTAGCTTAATCTGAGTCTATTTTATACTTCGCAGGCGGAGAAAATTCCTGGGCCTGATCCTGAGGTCTTCACTCAGGCAAAACTTCCCTTGGCTTTGACATATCTAAGTTACCAGGAGTTGCTGCCTGTGCAAACGGCTGGATCGGGCCCCACGTTGCAAGGAAAATTCATTAGGGAAGAAAGAGATATTCAGTGAAGCTGGGAACTCAACAAAATACGTCATCTCTATCAGGGCTGAGGTTACTGACAACGAAATCGTGTTGCGTCTTAAATGTTCCTGCTGTTAAGTTGTGTTGTGATTCGTCATGTCAAAGTGTCTCTCTTATGTTCCTATTTCAACATAACAGATGCAGTTTTACATGACATGTCACAACATGGAGCATCAACTGGAAAGAGTCTAAAAGAGCGATTTTCTTTTCTTTTTTTCCTACCCACTCGCTTTTCACCGAGACGTGTGGCAGGGGGAACTTGCGGCGCAGATTCTGTGAGCAGACGCTGCATTTAGATACCGTAAGAAAAGGACTTTCAATCTTCAATTTTAAATTAAAATATACCCATCAACTAACTCGCGTTTGAATTTTGAATTCATTTTACATACACATTTTTACATGTAATCTGGAATTAATCTCTGCAGTAATTAGCTGCTAAGACAATAGATGCTGATAAGAACATGCATGTCTTTAACAATGCATTGCTATCTGAACCTGGAAGATAAATTATGATTAACTTACTGGTTAAAGGTGTTGTTTATTGCGTGGTAGGATTGCTATTCCAAGTAAGTGATGGTGTATCTAATAGAATCACAGAATCACCAGGTTGGAAGAGACCCACCGGATCATCGAGTCCAACCATTCCTATCAAACACTAACCCATGTCTCTCAGGACCTCATCTACCCATGCCTTGAACACCTCCAGGGAAGGTGAATCAACCACCTCCCTGGGCAGACTGTTGCAGTGCCCAACAACCCTTTCTGGGAAAAAACTTCCTCCTGATAGTTAGTTGCAGAGAGCAATGAGGTCTCCCCTCAGCCTCCTCTTCTCCAGACTGAACACCCCCAGCTTTCTCAGTCGTTCCTCATAAGGCCTGTTCTCCAGCCCCTTCCCCAGCTTCATTGCTCTTCTCTGGACTCGCTCCAGAGCTTCAACATCCTTCTTGTGCTGAGAGGCCCACAACTGAACACAGGATTCAAGGAGCAGTCTCACCAGTGCTGAGTCCAGAGGCAGAATAACCTCTCTGGCCCTGCTGGTCACACCATTTCTGATCCAAGCCAAGATGCCATTGGCCTTCTTGGCCACCTGGGCCACTGCTGCCTCATGTTCAGTCGCTGCCAACCAACACCCCCAGGTCCTTTTCTCCTGGCAGCTTTCTAGACAGACTTCTGCTAGCCTGTAGCTCTGCATAGGGTTCTTGTGCCCCAAATGCAGGACCTGGCATTTGGCTGTGTTAAACCTCATGCCGTTGGACTCAGCCAACTTGCAAGAGAGTGATGCACTGAGGAAAGTCTTTGACCTATTCCATTAGAGACCATGGGGTGAAGTTGAACACGCACCATGAACCCACACCCACAGGAGAAAAGTACTGGCTACAATCACTCCACAGTCATGGTGCCCCCATATATTAGACACAATAAAACAGTAATAAAAACAGCTGGACCAACACAGCTGTCCGATTAAAGGGGTAAGCACCAGCCTAGCTGCACTGAAGTCATTATTTACACTAAGTGGGAATTTGTGAGTTTAGTCTCCAGAGACAAAGTAGGATTTTACTAAGCCTCCATTCAACAGAGCCACGAATAGAAGGGGGAATTTTTTCCTTTATAAATTAACTCTAACAAAGCAAGTCCAGAGAAGAGCAACAAAGCTGGTGAAGGGGCTGGAGAACAGGCCTTATGAGGAACGGCTGAGAGAGCTGGGGGTGTTTAGCCTAGAGAAGAGGAGGCTGAGGGGAGACCTCATTGCTCTCTGCAACTACCTGAAAGGAGGTTGTGGAGAGGAGGGAGCTGGGCTCTTCTCCCAAGGGACAGGGGACAGGACAAGAGGGAATGGCCTCAAGCTCCGCCAGGGGAGATTTAGGATAGACATTAGGAGGAAGTTTTTCACAGTTTTTCACTGTCAGAGGCTGCCGAGGGAGTTGGTTGATTCACCTTCCCTGGAGGCATTTAAGGGATGGGTAGACGAAGTCCTGAGGGACATGGTTCAGTGTTTGATAGGAATGGTTGGGCTCAATGATCCAATGGGTCTCTTCCAACCTGGTGATTCTATGCTTTTATGATTCTATGAAACAGCTCCCAAAGAATCAACAGCAACTGCCTTCTCGAGACCTACAAACTTCTCTCTGTCCCATCCCTGCTGAGCATGTTCAACACCCACACTTCTAGTTCATCCCACACCCACATCTTTGGAGCATCAGGCTTTGGAGGCAGTTGAAAGGCATCACTCGAACAATCACAGCTCTCAAAGATCCAGAGAAACCCAAAGGAATCTCAAAATGCCAAAGATGTAGATGCCTCAGGTACCGACAGGACTAATGCTTGTTAAACGAACACCAAACGTGCCTTTGTTTAGCTTATTTGATAAAATGCCACAGCCCATAATTCAATATGTCACATTAATATTCATAATTCCTACAGTATAGTGGGATACGGTTCTTCATTCAGCAGAGAAGAATGCATTGCTAACCCAACTGAAGGTTAACATATTGCAGAGTGCTTCATTCACCCTGAAAATTAGTCAAAGTATAGAGAGACATAACCTCCTCTGGCAGCAGACAGGAATAAAACAAAGCCACCTAATCCACGTATTCACCTGAGTCTATCTGCTCTGCTTCTTTGAAATGTGGATCTCTGCGCGCAGCCAGAGCTGCCGAGCTCTCTGTATCAGCATGCAGTGGGGGAGAGTTTAGAAATCACAGGGAGCTCCTCACTGAGGTTTGCTTTCAGGGTTCTTTTTTTTATTATTTGCTTTTCACACCCGAAACCGCCCTCACCTACAAAGAAACAAAACAAAAACCCCATGTACAGAGGCAGTAGACAGAGCTTGACGGTGAGAAAGATCAGTATCCATGAATTGGATCCTATCTTTTTTCATTCGAGTCACATTTCCAGATTTTGGTTGGAAGTTTGCTCTTTCACATTAGTCGTAAGAGACAGCAAACATCAGAAGACTCGCAGTATAATCACCAAAGGCCAACTAGAATGTTGTCCCATACTTATTTCCTAAACAGAAAAGGTAGCATCATTTGGGTAAAGGAAAAGATAAGACAAGGACAAGAGGGAATGGCCTCAAGCTCCACCAGGGGATGTTCAAGCTCAACATAAGGAAAAAATTCTTCACAGAAAGGGTCACTGGGCACTGGCAGAGGTTGCCCAGGGAGGTGGTTGAGTCACCTTCCCTGGAGGTATTTAAGGTGTGGATGGATGAGGTGCTGAGGAACACAGTTTAGAGATTGGTGGGAATGGTTGGACTCAATGATCCAGTAGGTCTCTTCCAACCTGGTGATTCTATGATTTTATGACTCTAAATAAAAGACCCAGCGCAGCATCAAAACGCCAGTGCAGCCCTTCTGCATCTATGCAGAGTTATACACATAACTACCTAGAATTTCAAAGCAAAATATGTAGATGACTGGGTCTGACTTCAGGCTTTCTGATACTAAATGGGCAATTTCATTCATGTTTTTGCTGGTAAACCAGAAGGTAACATGAAATACATCATGCCTAAGAATACAGTGAGCTGGGTTAATCAACAGCTTCCATCTTCAGAATATGGCATTAGCAATACCTAGATACTTGTATAAATAAATGTGAGTGTGGAACACCTTGACAGGTTGAGAGTTGGGGTTGTTCAGCTTGGAGAAGAGAAGGTTCTAAGGAGACCTTATAGCAACCTTCTAGTGCCTGAAGGGATGACAAGAAAGGTGGGGAGGGTCTGTTCACAAAGGCTTTGAGTGATTGGATGAGGAGCAATGGGTATAAACTGGGAGGGGTGCATTTAGACTAGAAATAAAGAGGAATTTCTTCACTATGAGAGTGATGAGGCACTGGAACAGGTTGTCCAGGGAAGCTGTGGCTGCCCCATCCCTGGAGGTGTTCAAGGTCAGGTTGGAGGGGACTCGGAGCAACTTGATCCAGTGGGAGGTGTCCCTGCCCATGGCAGGAGGGTTGTATTTAGACTAACTTAACTATCCTTAAAGTCCCTCACAACATAAACTATTCTACGATTCTCTGATTTTATTTGGATTTTTTGTTTTGTCCTTTATTCCTAAATATATATTCTACGTTTTTTGATATTTTTTTGATAGGAACAGTTGGATTCGATGATCCGGTGGGTCTCTTCCAGCCTGGTTGTTCTATGATTGTATGATTCTACATGTAACAAACTGCAGCATAGCAAGTTGGCAAACAGATACTGGAGGCATGAAATGTACAACAATGCACTATATTTTAGGTCATGTCTCAGAAGCCAAAAGAAATGAAGCAAAATAAGAGTTGTGTGTGAGCTCATACTAAAGAATTTCGTTATCCTGTGATACATTCTATAAAACTCTAACAAACTAATAACAACACTTCTGGTGTCACAAGTGGCATATAAAAACATTAAGGTTTTTACAGCCGTGGCCCATAGCGACTGATAGTCGTGCACAGAGCTGTCTCTTCGGCCATCACAATGTTTATTTTTTGAGCTGTTGTAAATGGTCACGGGGTGCTGTGCAGCAAGACCAAAGGAAATACAGAATATTTGCTCCTGGTTTTTACACCACTCGTTGTTGCCACAATAGTGTGGATGGGAGCCACAAACCTCAGAGGAACAGAATACATTTTCCATAATCCCTAAGCTCCCCGGTCATCAATGGGACTTTGTTGGGTGGCTCTAGAATCATAGAATCACCAGGTTGGAAGAGACCCATCGGATCATCGAGTCCAACCATTCAGAAAGCAGAATCGATGCAAAATAATTGCCACGACAGCAGAACACCCAGTAATTTCAATTACAGAGAGCACTTCTGCTGCTACATTAACGTACCCAGAAAGATCTCTTTGAATACACTCTCAAGCTAAATGAATACTCAGAGCATCGTTTCTCCAAATCATACAGTAACAAATATCAAAGATAGCACAGAATTGTCTTATGAACTACTCAAGACTTACTGAACGAGTGCACTAGGGAGATGAAGGTATAAACCTTGAATGTTTCTTCTTTGGGGTTCTAAAGAGCTACAATTTCTTATTTCTTCCCCAGTGAAGTCAAAAGCTCTACCAAAGGGGCAGTTTCTGGTGAAACAAAGTCAGAGACTAGAACCTCCAAACACAGCTTAGAAGTTCTTAATTTGCTCTAACAGATTTCTCCTTGAAACAGCAAACTTGTGCCCTGAGAAGGACCTACCAAAGGGGCACACAGAGGACATTTTATGTCACAAACAACTATTGGGCAAGTGCCTTATAAAGTCCAAGTCTCCTGTTGAGTTTACTACAGATGAAAATAAATAACAGGATGGGTGGAGGGGAGGGGGCAGATTAACCAACAGAAACATTCATTAAAAAATAAGGTTTAGTTAAGCAAACACACTTTTATAAGATCCAAGTTCACTGAGGATTTGAAAGTTGGGGATTTTTTAAGATGATCAAGCTATAGAGTGTCTCATTAAGATGTTTCAATAAAACTTATTAAATCTGCTCAAATACTTCAAAAACTTGAGCCAGGACTCTCGCACTTCTGCAGTTTAGGTAAGTCAGTTATTTCTGATGTTAGCAAATTTTCCTTATGCTGCCATCTTGTGCCCCAGAATCTTAGCTTACTCTAAAACAAACAAACTATATATCTATATCTATATATATATCTATATATATATATGGGCCTCTTGGCTTTAAAAATAACTTTAAAAACCAAAGGCAGGCATACAGGGTAGAGAAAAAGTTTGCCAGTGCCTAAATATAGGTTGAAATAATGAATCAACTCAATGACAAAGGAAGGAGGAGGTTAATAAAAAATAGCATCACACATTTCATATTTAATGGATAATAATTTATCTGACCAAGGCCCCCAAGGCTTTGCACAAGGCCTAGTGCTCCTTTGTGCTGGATACGACAGGAACACAACACAAAACACAGTCCCTATTTCAAAACACAAGAGAGAGGTGTGCACAGCCGGATGCAAACCAGGGGATCATCCTGAGTCACCAGTAGCACACATGCTACTAACTTAAACTAGATTAAACTTCCCTAGACACTTCGGAAAGGTAATAAAAGAGCTTAGTGAAGGAAGTGTTTGAATGAAAATACTGAGACAAAATGATAGGACATATAGAATCAACAGGTTGGGAGAGACTCACTGGATCATCGAGTCCAATCATTCCTACCAATCTCTAAACCATGTCTCTCAGCACCTCATCCACCTGCACCTTAAACACCTCCAGGGAAAGTGAATCAACCACCTCCCTGGGCAGCCTCTGCCACTGCCCAATGACCCTTTCCATGAAAAACTCTCCTAATCTCTAGCCTGAATCTCCCCTGGCAGAGCTTGAGGTCATTCCATCTTGTCCTGTCCCCTGTCACTTGGGAGAAGAGCCCAGCTCCCTCCTCTCCACAACCTCCTTTCAGGTAGTTGTAGAGAGCAACAGGTCTCCTCTCAGCCTCCTCTTCTCCAGGATAAACACTCCCAGGTCTCTCAGCCATTACTCATAAGGCCTGTTCTCCAGCCCCTTCCCCAGCTTCGTTGCTCTTCTCTGCACTCGCTCCAGAGCCTCAACATCCTTCTTGTGCTGAGGGGCCCACAACTGAACACAGGATTCAAGGAGCGGCCTCACCAGTGCTGAGTACAGAGGGAGAATCACCTCCCTGGACCTGCTGGTCACACCATTTCTGATCCAAGCCAGGATGCCATTGGCCTTCTTGGCCACCTGGGCACACTGCTGGCTCATGGTCAGTCGGCCGTCAACCAACACCCCCAGGTCCTTCTCTTCCTGGCAGCTTTCTAGACAGACTTCTCCCAGTCTGTAGCTCTGCATAGGGTTGTTGTGCCACAAGTGCAGGACCCGGCATTTGGCTGTGTTAAACCTCATGCCATTGGACTCAGCCCAGTGGTCCAGCCTGTTTAGATCCCTTTGCAGAGCCTCCCTACCCTCCAGCAGATCAACACTTCCACACAGCATCTCCAGGTTGCTAGAACACTAGCCTATGGGTTTGGGGGTTGTTCATAATAGCTGTGCAGAATATGAAGCACAATCTTAGCCTTTGCTACATAAAGAGTGTACAAGATTCCACAACCCTTCCCTATGCTCCTGATTAACAGCAGGTAATAATGATGGTTTTTCTAGTTGTGTATCACGTTCAATGTACATCAGAATATTTCATTAACTTAATTGCTAATAGACTATTAGGCTTCCAGATTCACCCATTTATAAATTAAATTTGGAAAGAAAGAGAGTGGACACATCTACAAAGTAACTTCAGACCCATTGATACTACAAAGAAACTGGAAAAGAGACCATTTTTCCTTCTACTTCTATTGCCCATAATCTCTGACCTTCATAGTACAGACTTCTGGTAGAGAGAAAAGCTAAATCAAGTGAGTTAAAAAATAAACTGTTTTATAGACAGCACAGATTCATTGACCACTATCCTTTCTAAAACAGTTTGCTCCACCAGGAATTCACAAATTTTTGGTTACTTGAAAAGCCAGAAAGCTGACAAAAAAAGCTCGATATTTCACAGAATCATAAAATCACCAGGTTGGAAGAGACCCACCAGATCACTGAGTCCAACCATTCCCACCAGTCTCTAAACCATGTCCCTCAGCTTCTTGATGTAGTTATCTGAAGTTGTTCAAATGAAAACTCACCATGCTTTGCAAGTCACTTTTCTAGTATAAACTCCTGTGAAATCCTATGAGAAACAAACGCATTTCATGCTTTTGACACAAGATGTGTTGTTCAATAGTTTAAAATTGAAAGAAGTAATAATGTTGCCAATCCAAGACAAATTTTTGTTTTCCGTCTGTGTCATATGTGCGTATAGGCAATCGGGAAAATGATTTGAAGTTCTGTTGGTTTGGGTATGTTAATAAACTGGCTTGCGTTAGGAGTGTGTCCACAGAAGAGCAACAAAGCTAGGGAAGGGGCTGGAGAACAGGCCTGATGAGGAACGACTGAGAGAGCTGGGGGTGCTTAGGCTGGAGAAGAGGAGGCTGAGGGGAGACCTCATTGCTCTCTACAACTCCCTGAAAGGAGGTTGTGGAGAGGAGGGAGCTGGGCTCTTCTCCCAAGGGACAGGACGAGAGGGAATGGTCTCAAGCTTCACCAGGGGATGTTCAGGCTGGACATAAGGAAAATGTTCTTCACAGAAAGGGTCATTCGGCACTGGAACAGGCTGCCCAGGGAGGTGGCTGATTCACCTTTCCTGGAGGTGTTTAAGGGACGGGTAGATGAGGTACTGAGGGACATGGGTTAGTGTTTGATATGAATGGATAGACTTGATGATCGAGTGGGTCTCTTCCAACCTGATGATTCTATGATTCTAAGAAAGTATAGCGAGATGGACCATGACACTTAAAAAAACTGGCAAAATTATTCACAAAACACAACAAAAACTCAGGTTTCATAAGAGGCAAAAAGAACGGCAAATACCAATTCAGCACTGCAGGTGCAAAACATCCTTACATTTCCAAGTAAAGGAGAGAAATTACAAAAAAACCCCACAATACTATCATCATTTATAATCCTGATTGTACCTACCTCTGTAGATATGTAGGAGAATGTAACATTAAATCCAGCGCAGAGAGCAGTCCCATGACTTTATGGAAACAAAACACTGTGGGTCGATGACTGACTTAAAAGCAGCAGCACAAACACCTCCTTGGGAGGACGAGGTTAGCTTAGAAGGTGAAGCCAATTCTGCTTCCAGGTGGTGGTACTGATGATGCCTTCTCAGTGCCTGAATAAGGGACGACAAGAAAAAAAAAAAAAATAACTGGCATAAACAATAAAGCGACAGAGGATCAGAAAGCCACCGTGTTTCAGAAATTTGTGCTAATTATATCTCACAATAAGGCCAGATGTTGTTCCCCCTTATCAAAGAATCCAGGCCAGTTGCTACATCCTGGATTCAGGATTATTATCTGTTTTAATTAAGTGTCTGCATTACTTTCTGTTTACTGAGCATAACACATTGAGAGTTCAATGAGGCACATGGTTCAGTGTCTGATAGGAATGGTTGGACTTGATGATCCGGTGGGTCTCTTCCAACCTGGTTGTTCTATGATTCTATGAATAATTTTTAGTGTTTTTTAAAGAAAGGGAGCATCAGCTCTTGGAGATGGACAAACTTGCCATCATTTCACACTTATAGTCAACACAAAGCCAGCAAGTTGGGAACCACCAGCTAAGCTGTTACTTTGCTCTTGTTCACAGGGTTCCCTTGCTAAGCACAGCAAAGGAAGGATTAGATGAGGGTTCCTCAAAGGCAGAGATGGGTAATTCCTTACCTGCGGCCTTCATCCCACCACAGAGAAATAGGAGGACTTTTTTCTTTTTTCTTTAAGATGTATGGAAAACTGGAAGTGAGAAATCATTCGGCAGTCACTCAGAGAGCACAGAGAGCTTCCAGGTGAACTGCAAAGACCTCTCAAAACCACTTCCAGGTGAAACAACTTCTCATGTGGAACCAGGAGGTTTATATCAAGCTAAAAAGTCACAGCTGGTTCAGATGGACAGAGCTATGGAGTACAAGCAGCAGGGTAAGTTGGGGATAATTAGGGGACCTTCTGAACTGCAGCCCAACCTGCACATCTGGCAGGTCAGCAGGTACAGGTGTGCACATCGTGGATGTGGTCAAGCACGAGGTTTGCCAGTGAGTTTTGAAGATAAATCATAGAATCATAGAACAACTAGGTTGGAAGGGATCCACCAGATCGAGTCCAACCATTCCTATCAAACACTAACCCATGTCCCTCAGCACTTCATCCACCCATCCCTTAAACACCTCCAGGGAAGACAAGTCAACCACCTCCCTGGGCAGCCTGTTCCAGTGCCTAACGACTCTTTCTGTGAAGAATTTTTTTCCTTATGTCTAGCCTGACCCTCCCCTGGTGGAGCTTGAGGCCATTCCCTCTTGTCCTGTCCACTCTCACCTGGGAGAAGAGGCCAAAATATCTTAAGTCAGATACCAATAAATAAAAATGGGACTCTACTGACTTACGTGGCTGGAAAATGTGATGCTTTGTGTCCAGATATGGTTTGGGCACAGTCTAGAAAGGCTGCGCTACAGGCACCTCCTCCAGCTCCTCTTATGGAGCTGCAGCATCCGACAGGGCCATCCATCCTGCAATGCATTTGGGAACAAACTTATACTTTGGAAGGATATCTGTGAGCATTTTAATTCTGTTAAGACCAAAATAATGATAAACAAGGATAATAGTCACAAAAAAATTCCCCCTCCCAAAAGAGTCCTAGAAATCGTAATTTACTGACTGGTAGCTACTTTTCACTACATAGAAATGCAGTAATTTAATAATCTTAGCATAGCAGTTTTCAGTAAGGAAAATTAACTAATTCATTATCACTTATAATTTGCTGAGGCATAGCTGCCATATTTGTAAAATCAGCAGGTTCAGAAAAAAGCAAGTTTTTAATGAATGTTCTTTTTTTTCCCTTCCCAGATACATAAATGATACAATTACTTAGCTCCCTCTAGTGCCAATTTCTAAAATAAATTTCCCACTAATGACTGTATTCACCAATGCAATCATAGGAGCAAATTAAAAATTCACTTGGCAATAATTAACTAGTGAACTCTCAAAGGATTTGGTAAATTGCCATGAACTAAAGCAGAATTCAACTAGTGTCACAATTACAAAGAAAGGTCAAATGTAGGCTTTTTTTTTTTTTTTTTTTGCAATAACAAAAATATGATATCAATGCTCAGACATTGTGTAATCTGAACAATCAAGGCACACATGCCAATAAAGAATAGCAGTCAGGGAGCAGTGATAGCAAATGCAGTAGCTCTATCATTCCTCTGACATTTCCAATGTCGTTATTAAAGTTGCATTCATTTTTTTTTTCCCCCAGTCTTCATTTCTAAGGCTCGATAATTCGACTTTCGAAAGACATTCCAGGCTGAGATAGGAAACAAATCTATAAATATATATTTGTTTTTTATAACGGGAATAGTAAAAACCTCTCTTCTTTTGCTCTGTGTTTCAAAACCAGGCAAAAAACAGTAACATGTATAACCACCAGGGAGGTGGTTGATTCACCTTCCCTGGAGGTGTTTAAGGGACAGGTAGACGAGGTCCTGAGGGACATAGTTTAGTGATTGATAGGAATGGTTGGACTCGATTATCCGGTGGGTCTCTTCCAACCTGGTGATTCTATGATTCTATACACAGTTGTGCTGTTCTTAGAATCTTCCCTTGGTACCTTCTTTTGGTTGGAGAAGGTGCTAAGCTAGATCAAACTTTGGAATAACCACATATAAGTACTCTAAAATAATCAATAATAACAATAACAGTCTCTAGTAATAAAAATAATGCACAGACATGCACTATGTCCAGAAGAATCCTTGTGCTCATCCAGATGTTGGAGGAAAGAAGCATCACACTAGCAGGAAGTGTCCTTAGCTTCTATCACTGGTGCATCTCCCATGAGTTACACTATAAATAAAAATAATCATAAGTAAAGCCACATAGAACAGGTTTTTATAAGAATACTTAGTTTTTTCTTTCAATTGTGATGTGGTGGTTCTATCCTCCATTCCTACTTTTTTCCTCCTTTGTTATCTTCTTGTAAAGAAATTCAAGGCATGATAATTATTCTCTGTGCAGAACAAATATTGTAATTACTTTTTATTTGGAGTAATAATATACTAGCTGCAAATACAGGTCTATAAAGTCCATTCCTAACTTGGAAGAGATGTCAAAGCCTACCAGAAAGCATGTGTGGATGCTACAGTGAAAGTTCTCATTTAATAAATATTAAGACAAAACTGGACACTGAGGCAGGTTTACGGTTGGACTCGAGGATCTAGTGGGTCTCTTCCAACCTAGTTGTTCTATGATTCTATGATAGGTTGAGTTTCCATCAGCATGAATTTGCTGTGCCTTGTTGTTGAGGGTCACGAGATTAAACATCAGCCTGGATCAGGCAGGGTTTTTATGGTATAGAATCTCAAAAGCGACAAATTTCCAAGAAATTTCATGTCTCTCTTTTGACATGCAAAATATACAAGTCTAGCAGCTCTTTACTAGGCCTGGCAGATGCCAGGAGCAGTGGCACTGCAAACAAAAGTATTTTCCAATATAAATACAGTATTTCCTTTAGTTCCCGTTATTCTTAGTCTGTGTTTGTATTTGCTTGTTGAACACCTGCTGCACATACCACAGCCCTAACAGTAACGAACTGATAGAGCTGTGGCAGCCCACACGGATCATAGAACCATAGAATCAGCAGGTTGGAAGCGACCCATTGGATCATTGAGTCCAACCATTCCTATCAAACACTAAACCATGTCCCTCAGCACCTCGTCCACCCATCCCTTAAACATCTCCAGGGAAGGTGAGTCAAGCCCCTCCCTGGGCAGCCCGTGCCAGGGCCCAATGACCCATTCCATGAAAAATATCTTCCTAATCTCCAGCCTAAATCTCCCCTGGTGGAGCTTGAGGCCATTCCCTCTCATCCTGTCCCCTGTCACTTGGGAGAAGAGCCCAGCTCCCGCTTGTCCACAACCTCCCTTCAGGTAGTTGGAGAGAGCAATGAGGTCTCGCCTCAGCCTCCTCTTCTCCAGGTTAACTAGCTTTCTGCAAACATCATCCTTAGGGTGGTCTGTAGAAACTGGATGAAAAATATATACTAAAAAAAAAACAACTTTCAAGCGCTACTGTCTGCAAAGTTAAAAAGCAAACAAAACCTCCAAAGAGCAGCCAGTATCTTTCCGTTCCACAGCAGCTCAGGAGGCGCTCAGGTCACCTCTGAACCATCAATGACAAGAAGACTGACCCCCTTAAACCTCACATCGTAAGGCTCGTTTTCAAACAAAGCTGTCCGTATTTGTAGTCATCCTCTGAACTCTTGTCAGCAAGTTCATGCTCTTCCTTTGCAAACATTGGAAATAAAAAGCAGCCCTGAAGCCCTCTTCCCAGGGCTCGCTCTATCTCTGAATCATAATCCACTTTTGTAACACATGGATCACACTAAGTTTCTCACGAGGGTTCATGTGAACCAGTTGGGTAGGCAGGTCCCCAAGGAGGCCTGAAGGTCCCAGTGTCCCTCAACCCATTTCTTTTAATGAAACAGGCAATAGGAATTGATTTTAGTATTCCAGTCATACAACCTAGCCTATGAAACATGAGTAGTTCTATCAATGTGTTCAGTTCTGGGCCCCTCACCACAAGAAGGATGTTGAGGCTCTGGAGTGAGTCCAGAGAAGAGCAATGAAGCTGGTGAAAGGGCTGGAGAACAGGCCTTATGAGGAGCGGTTGAGAGAGCTGGGGGTGTCTATCCTGGAGAAGAGGAGGCTGAGGGGAGACCTCATTACTCTCTACACCTGAGGGGAGGTTGTGGAGAGGAGGGAGCTGGGCTCTTCTCCCAAGGGACAGGGGATAGGACGAGAGGGAATGGCCTCAAGCTCCACCAGGGGAGGATCTGGCTTGATGTAAGGAAAAAACTCTTCACAGAAAGGGTCGTTAGGCACTGGAACAGGCTGCCCAGGGAGATGGTTGACTCGCCTTCCCTGGAGGTGTTTAAGGCACGGGTGGATGAGGTGCTAAGGGACATGGTTTAGTGTTTGATAGGAATGGTTGGACTTAATGATCCAGCGGGTCTCTTCCAACCTGGTGATTCTATGATCCTATGATTCTATGTCATACAACAGCATCTCCACCTCCTCCGTTATTGCCCTTTCATTGAAAAGAGACCTAAACAGTTTGATAGGAAAGGTTGGACTCAATGATCCAGTGGGTCTCTTCCAACCAGGTTATTCTACAATTCTATAAATAAGAAGACACCTAAACTAGCTGTACGACATAATCTACATTGAGACTTTCCAGCTCTACCTTAAGCATCCCATATTTTCTTCTGTTCCTTAAGAAATATAGGAGATTAAATAAATATTACTGCAGTGGAAGGTTATGTCTTTATCACTTGTAGAGCAATAATACAATTTGAACCACTCATGTAGAGATAGATATTAAAAACTACAGGCAATAATTAAAATACATTGACTATAGTAAGAAGGAAAGGAAAGGAAAGGAAAGGAAAGGAAAGGAAAGGAAAGGAAAGGAAAGGAAAGGAAAGGAAAGGAAAGGAAAGGAAAGGAAAGGAAAGGAAAGGAAAGGAAAGGAAAGGAAAGGAAAGGAAAGGAAAGGAAAAGGAAAGGAAAGGAAAGGAAAGGAAAGGAAAGGAAAGGAAAGGAAAGGAAAGGAAAGGAAAGGAAAGGAAAGGAAAGGAAAGGAAAGGAAAGGAAAGGAAAGGAAAGGAAAGGAAAGGAAAGGAAAGGAAAGGAAAGGAAAGGGGAAAATGTATACAAAACATCAAAATTCAACTCAGGCTAAAATTTCAGATAAATTCGATTTTCTAGAAACCAACTTCAATGTGTTTTTTTTTCAATCTGCAGAGAAATATTGCACATGAATCTTCTCCACATCAAACTGTAATTTATACAAAATATACTTTTTCAGTTTTTGGACCTAAAACTTACACTTCTATATCTAGTTTAATTATCAAAATCATCTTTTTTAGACTTTTTCAGAAATACCAAGAATCCCATCCGCAGCTGATAATAACTAACAGTATCTCAGAAATCAAGTTATTTTCAAATGTACACAGCTACAAGTCACAGTTTTCTATTACAATTTTTTAATACACTTTACTGAAGATTAAGATCAGTCACAGAGAATTCCGTTGAGTAACACTCTTTTCTCATTCCAAAAAAATCCTTTAAAACATAAAATATTTTTTAAAAATCATATTTATCTACTTCAGCGCTAGAGCTCTTGAATTTAGATAAACAATATTTTAATGACAATGGAAATTTTCTTTGCAGAATGGTTAAACCAAATAGATTTCATTTAGGTTTTTCTAACCTGTTCAGACTTTTTCTGGCAAATTCTAATGAATACAACTGCATTTTTCCAACTTTCCTCAATAAAAATGGGACTGTTTAACACCAGGTACTCAGTCTTGAATGCTAAACACACATTTTGCATATTTTCTTGCATACGGGTAGAACACGGTGAAATTGATTTTTTTTTTATGAAAGTTACAAAAGTATTTTGCAGAAAACTTACCTTAAAATTTTAAATGCATCCTGAATCCATTATTTCTTCTTTCCTTCTCTTTTTTGAAACTTTTTACTAATCCTCTTTTATATTTTCCTTGTTTTCCTCTTCTTCTTGCTTCTTTACCTCTATCCGCCACTGTCATTCATTACCCAAAACCTTTAGATATTTACTTTTGAAGCTTTTTAATTTTGGTGTATATTTCCATTTTATAGTGTCTTTAAGATTTTTGTCCACACCTGTCCATCCACTTCCCAAACTTCCTTTTTTTTCCATATTTTTTTCTTTTGTCATATATCTTGATGCTCAGGTTCGGTTTAATGTCTCCTTCTGTCTTCTTGGGGAAGAAAGCAGAGGTGATGTGAAGGCAGGAGGAAAGGCTTTAGTCATGATCCAGGCAACATCAGAAGTTTCAGCTGTATGACAGTGGTTCCAGACTTTTTTCCACCATGGTTATTGCGAGCAACGTGAGAATAGGAGGAAATAAAAAAAAGACCAGATAGCAATTCCATGGCTTCATTAAGTGTTTGATAGGAACGGTTGCACTTGATGATCAGGTGGGTCTCTTCCAACCTGGTTGTTCTATGATTCTATGAAAACTCCATTAGGTTTTGGACTAGGTGATTGTTGTACATCCCTTCCAATTGAAAAAAAATATTCTATTCTACTCTAGTCTGAAGAGACAATTCCTCTAATCTTCCCTTTTCCAAGTTGTTCCTAACAACAGCAGTTGAGTGATGAGATCCGTTTCCCTTTAAGCCTGTAGTTAGCACCTCATTGTTTCCTAAGCAAACCATACTGGATTTAAATAAGAAACTTATTTCCCACACAGATAATCACAGTGGTCTGAAACCGTTTCATTTATATTTCCTTTGTAATCCAAACTGCAGAGCAGCCTGTAGGTGCTACTCACTCTATTCACATATTTCAAGGGCTCCTTTCTCCAGACCATGTTTCCATTTAAAACAAACAAACAAACAAACAAACAAACAAACAAACAAACAAAACCCTGTGGCATTTGGTAATAAAACACCGATAAAGCCTACACGCCAATATCACAGTAGTGTTCTCCATAAGCTAAACTGATGAACTGTTGAACATAATTCTATTAAAAAGAAAGGTGCATTATAGATAAATTGTACGGCAGTAATTTCTAAAACGCGTGATAGGTTTTTTTTTCCAGTGCTGCCACAGCACCTGCTGCTAAGTATAAAGATGATTAGCCACAAACTAACGCGCTACAGAATTATTATCAGTATATATTTGCACGATGAAGAACTAATGGGAATTATGCAGATTGCATTTCCTTTCCTGCTGAAGGCAACCAACCTTCACCATCAACAGCAAAATGAAAACAGAGCTCAGCTGCGGAAGAACAGCGCAGCTTTTATTTTATTTCCAAATATGTATTGTTGATTGTTTCAAGACTTTAAGACACATGTTTCTTTTTCACATAATGATATGACAAGCAGTCCAGTATCATCTTTAAAGGCAGACAAAATTTTCTGTGCATTTTAATGGCTTTAAATACGTAATAACTTTACTGCCGTATGTGGAAACCAGTACACACACACACACACACACATCCCAAAGCAGCCTTTAAGAATTGTAAGGTAATCAGTAGGTAGTGCAAATCAGTAGTGATTTGCTTCCTTAATCTGATTAGAAGGGCTGCTTTACAAGCTCTGCCTCCAGTTAGAGGGTGAAAGCAGGTTCCTGGTCCCAATTCTCCTATGGCTTTACCATCCCTGGATCAGGACGAGCTTCCCAGGGGTGTGTTGGGACCCTCTTCTTTCCACTGTCCCTGTAGATCAAAATTCAATTCCAGGTAGGATCAAGTCACCCAAAGGTGGTCCCAAGGCTGCCCAGTCTCAGGGACTGCTGTCATTCAAATAAAGAGCTCTTGACATGGTTCAGTGATTGATAGGAATGGTTGGACTCGATGATCCGATGGGTCTCTTCCAACCTGGTTGTTCTATGATTCTATGATTAAATAGACCTCTGTCTGTACTTTGTTCAGCTCAAATACATCAACTTAAAAATCAACAGTTAGGAGCACTATAAAATTAGTAGTTGTTCATCTGTAGGCAGAAGCAAAAATAAGACTACATTGACCTCATTGCTCTCTACAACTACCTGAAAGGAGGTTGTGGAGAGGAGGGAGCTGGGCTCTTCTCCCAAGGGACAGGGGACAGGAGAAGAGGGAATGGCCTCAAGCTCCACCAGGGGAGGTTCAGGCTTGACACTAGGAAAAAAATTTTTCGCAGAAAGGGTCATTGGGCACTGGTAGAGGCTGCCCAGGGAGGGGGTTGATTGACCTTCCCTGGAGGTGTTTAAGGTGTGGGTGGACAAGGTGCTGAGGGACACGGGTTAGTGTTTGATGGGAATGGTTGGATTCGATGATTGGGTGGGTCTCTTCCAACCTGGTGATTCTACGATTCTATGACTACCTGGAAAAGTATTTAGATTTATTTAAGGCAGCTTCTCCAGGCATGGGGAAGGGACTGCAAGATTTAATTTGCTGTGCTTTGATATCTTGTTTCTTTAAACTTTTGCCAAAGGGGACGGAAAAGCCAGACGCACATTTTTTGGTATATTTTAACATCCAGATAAATACAAATAATGCACGCTTGGTTTTGGCATCCCCCCAGTCTCCATATGGAAAAAAGCATTCAGTAGAAATACAGGTATTTCTAACCTGTCATATGAGCAGCAACAATGCAGATTCAGTAAATCTTGCTCAAAGAATCACTTACAGAGGGACTGCAAGATAAAGCAACATTTTTATTCACATGAAAAGATGTGTAATCAGTGGTTTTCTTTTGTACTGTAATTGATGCTTCAAAAAAATACATTTACTTGAGTGCCGGTATTTAATGCTTCAGGCTGCAAAACCAAATAGGAATGAGTAAAAACAAACAGAGGTAAATTCTCAGATGATCAGCTTCATTGCTTAGGTCCTCTATGGTTCACTTGAATCTACTAAATACTTAAAATAACTTCTTGCATTCTAAACCCCTTTGTGAAGGTTGTCTGATATTTTGCATGCATTGTATGGGGAAAAAAATCAAATGCAGCCTTGAAGAAAACTGACCTGGATACCTTTAAATGACTTTTTCATAGAATCACCAGGTTGGAAGAGACCCACCGGATCATCAAGTCCAACCATTCCCACCAATCTCTAAACCATGCCCCTCAGTACCTTGTCCACCCACACCTTAAACACCTCCAGGGAAGGTGAATCAACCACTTCCCTGGGCAGGGGAGGTGCTTTTTGTAAAGCAGGATATTTAAAAACATCAGAGAATATTTTACTCCATTGTAGTTCATGCCCTGGTTTATTATATCTGCAGGTACAATTTAATTTCTTCCAACACACGGAATATTCTTTAGAAGAATGAAGTATTCAAAGGTTTGGATCACTAGAAATTTCTTTGCACATGCTGCAAACTGCTTACCGGAAAGGAAATCAAATGTGTATTTGATTAATTGATGTAGGCACATATTAAAAACTTTTGCTTCTTATCCCATTAAAAGTAACACTAATGAGCAATGGCTGTGACCTTCAAGTGGAGAGCCACATGTGCTTCAACCCCTCAATATTTACCACCCAAATTTAATCTTTATAATGGACACCTTAAAAGGAATCTGATAGAAAATACTAAGAGCTGCTCCAAAACTGAAACACTTAAGGAAGATTTTGATGAATGCCTTGTGATTAATCAATTGATTAATATAGTTTTCAATATAGATGTTAAGACACTGTCTACTTTAATCTACCATCCTGAAAACGGTGAAGACAAATGATCTATTTTTTTGTCGATGGAAAAAGGAAAGCCTGTTTTAGCCGTTATGTAAATTATAAGATGAGCCTTCCTCGCGACACCCAGGTTTGGCTTTTTATAAAAACCTTGCGCACTGGAACTGTTAATTAGGTAAGTGTCATCTTTTTGGGCAGGAACTCAGTATAAAGTCACACATTCAGCCAAATGAGTGCACTTTTTAAAAGAAATTGTTTCAGAATTGCACTATAATCCATATTTAAAGTCCCTCTCCTGATATTTTTTTTTATTCTGAGGCTGTTTCTAATTTGTGATTATGCTTTCTACCATACTAAAACTGAAATCTTTATTCCAGTCAAAAATAATCACCCCGTAATTACTGTGACAAACTGCCCAAGCTGTATCATTGTGGCCATTTCGACTAATGATATTGTATTAGAATGCCTCGCAATAGACTTCAAATGGAAAATATAATTATGTGCATTAGTTTGTCTAAGCATTTATAAGATCACATATCCATCAGTTATCAGGTCTCATAAAAAAAGCCATATATCACTGTCACTGCTTGTTTTCTTATTGGAAATGTGGGAACGTTATGAACTCGGCTTAAGATGTGTGTCTTAAATTTCACTTATTCTGTTGTCCAGTAAATCCTTGTAACCTGAACGCCTATAAAATGAGCAGAATTTTCAGTTGATGGCAGGGGAACAAATTATTTGACGACCTCACCAAACGTAAACTCAATGGTTAAGCTACTATTTAAATCTCAAGGCCCTAATGTTGAAGATATGTTTAACTTTACACACTGGACTATTCACTGTGCATAAAGTTAAGTGGTTCCATACGTCTCTGCTGAACTGTATCTCCATGTTTTCCTGTTTAGAATCACAGAGTCGAATCACAGAATCATCGGATCACGTTTTGCACAGCTAAAGCAAGACCTGAGCGACCTCTTCGCATCCCAAGCAAACTGAGGATCTGACCCAGCTTCACCTTGTCAAAACTGCAATTCTGTTATAGCGGCTGCCTTAACTTCTCTCTTTCTGTACGTGTTTTGATTTTCTTTGGAAAACCTAAATATTTGGGAGACCTCATTGCTCTCTACGACTCCCTGAAAGGAGGTTGTGGAGAGGAGGGAGCTGGGCTCTTCTCCCAAGGGACAGGGGATAGGATGAGAGGGAATGGCCTCAAGCTCCACCAGGGGAGGTTTAGGATGGATATTAGTAAAAAAAAAATTCACAGAAAGGGTCATTGGGCATTGGAATAGGCTGCCCAGGGAGGGGGTTACCTTCCCTGGAGGAGTTTAAGGTGCAGGTGGATGAGGTGCTGAGGGACATGGTTTAGTGTTTGATAGGAATGGTTGGACTTGATGATCTTGTGGGTCTCTTCCAACATGGTGATTCTATGATTCTATGATTCCATGATTTGGCATTTCCAAAGTAAATACCACTTCTAATTTATGATTCCAATATCCAGAAGGAAGACCTACCAAACGCCACAAATGAAATTACTAAAGCCAAAAGAGAAGAAGGGTGGGCCTATCTATTGAGTTATTTTTTTAAACAAGGCCACAGGAGAAGCAATTCTTTTGCTTTGAGAATTTATCACGGTGACAACAAAAGCACCTGAAAATGCCTGGCTATGGTGTATGTCAAGGCGAGATACATTTCTCAACATCGAGCAACGAAGCTGGTGAAGGGGCTGGAGAACAGGCCTTATGAGGAACGGCTGAGAGAGCTGGGGGTGTTTAGCCTGAAGAAGAGGAGGCTGAGGCGAGACCTCATTACTCTCTGCAACTACCTGAAAGGAGGTTGTGGAGAGGAGGGAGCTGGGCTCTTCTCCCAAGGGAAAGAGGACAGGACAAGAGGGAATGGCCTCAAGCTCAACCAGGGGAGATTTAGGCTAGACATTAGGAGGAGGTTTTTCCCAGAAAGGGTCATTGGGCATTGAAACAGGCTGCCCAGGGAGGTGGTTGATTCACCTTCCCTGGAGGTGTTTAAGGGACCGGTTGAGGAGGTCCTGAGGGACATGGGTTAGTGTTTGATAGGAATGGTTGGACTTGATGATCCGATGGGTCTCTTCCAACCTGGTTGTTGTATGATTCTATGATCTGATGTCATATTATTGCACCACAAGGATAAATTATTACATCAGCTGTTATTGCTTAACGATGAGTTCCTCTCAGAAAATTTAACATTTATCTTCCACTTTTTGGGTCATCTGAGATGCATATGTGTGGTTTCGACACCGCACTTAAATAACGTTGCTCGCTGTATTCTGGTGCCAGTATAAATTTAAGCCATCCAGACAAGATTGTATATTTGAACTGACAAAGAATAAATTATTTGCATCTGGCATAACTGATGCTTGTGTCAAAGCCCTGGCATATAATTCAGAATCTTATAGATGCCTGTTTACTTGTGCATAAGATAGCTCTGCTGAGCCTCTTCCCAGAACAATTATCAAGTTATTGCTATGGGCTAGTCTGGGACTTCCAGGGGGAGCCGCTTACAAATGCAGCCGTCCCGGAGCAGTCTGAAAGGGATATTTTGAATTAGGGATCACAGCTCGGCTTTTTCCTCCGTGCTCCGAGTAAAACGGGGATGGCAGCATGCCGGGTGGGCACAGAGCTGCAGGTATGTCTTTTGCTTCCATGCATTTCCTAGCACAATTACACCAAAGGAGGTGACAGGGGACAGGACAAGAGGGAATGGCCTCAAGCTCCACCAGGGGAGATTTAGGCTGGAGATTAGGAGGAAGTTTTTCACAGAAAGCGTGATTGGGCATTGGAATAGGCTGCCCAGGGAGGTGGTTGATTCACCTTCCCTGGAGGAGTTTAAGGCACGGGTGGATGAGGTCTTGAGGGACTTGATTTAGTGTTTGATAGGAATGGTTGGACTAGAAGATCCGATGGGTCCCTTCCAACCTGGTTGCTCTATGATTCTATGAAAATATCGTGTTATCAGAGGAGAAATGTTACTCACGCTCCTCCACGGTTGAAAAGTTTCTGTGATAATCTAGCCCGTGCAATACAATATATTTTTTTTAAATGAAAACTGTCTTTCAATGAGCTAGGTTGGGGATTTTTTTATGGCAGGTTTTAATTAATATTGATTTTTACATGTTTAGAAAGAAAATCCACCAATTCAGACCTGGGAAATATTTAAGATATGTTGTTTTTCTAGGAGAATTTTCATTGATTTTTATTAATCCTGTAGTTTTCAAAGGCTGGGTTTTATCTGCAGTTGTGTATTTTATATTAGGATGCAAAAAAAAAAAAAAAAAAGTATTTGATATTCAAACATGTTAGACAAGATGCATGAACTATAAATCCTCCAGGGAACCTTCCTGGGATCTACCTGTTTTTCCCCAGTAAAGGGCCAGAGCCCTATTTCAAAAGATCAATAGGCTATGAAATTTCTGCCTCCTTATTACCAGAGTTAATTTTAAAGTGGCAATATAGATCCTAGAAAATTTGTTCCATATTAAGAAGTCCAGATGTTTTTTGGTCTCTCCGTCTGACATTCCCACCATCAGAACAAATTGTATTTCCAGACTAATGTAATAGATAAGAGATATGAATAAATCTCATACAGTTCAGCTGATAAAATTAACATGCTGATGATATTTTAATGTTTCCATATAATCAAGGGGGCATGGATCATGCCTCCACCAGTTCCAGTGTAATTCTGTTCTTTAATCTTTTCTCAAGAAAAAAAAAAAATAGAGAGCATTAGAGGGGATTATGCAGTAAACAGTATGAACTCCAGTCTTAAAGCAAGTTGTTTGCAATACGGTTGAGTGGCTTTGCCCAAAGGTATTGCAGCAAAGCAACTAATATAATGAACTTGGGGTCAGAATTCCAGCAGTGCAAGTGTGTCACTTACACATTGTAGCTTCTGGTGGAGAAGATCCACTGATCTGGAGAATGGTATTAAAATATCAGAGCTACTCATCATCCATATGACCTTATATAGAGGGCATAGAATCATATTTGTCTTACGCATAGAAAATCTAACTGACTTTAAACCTAAGGCAGTCGGAATCTGGCCCCAAATGCTTCTGTGGGTTTGCTGGAGCAGGGCACTGGTATAAGGCAACTTGAAATAAAATGACATTTGATGACCAAAGACAAATGAAAGACAAAGACTTCATAGCCAAACTGAAAAACAAAAGAACTCCAAAGTCATAGACTAGTCTGGGTTGGAAGGGACCTTAAAGATCAGCTAGTTCCAATGTCTCTGCCATGGGCAGGGACACCTCCCACTGGATCAGGGGCTCCAAGCCCCATCCAACCAGCCCTTGAAACCCTCCAGCCACAGCTTCCCTGGATAACTTGTTCCAATGCCTCACCACTCTCATAGTGAAGAAATTCCCCCTTACATCCAGTTTAAATCTGCTCCTCTCCACGTTTCTGGTTGCTGCCTTGATCATGAGGATTCTACATTTATCTAGAAGTAAGGAGCAGCTAACACAGCTCATCTGCTATTTGCTCAGACTCACCAGATAGATCTTTTCATCCTTTCCCACTAGGAAAACAGCCCTGCAGCAGCTTTCCACAAATATCTCCCAGCAGTTTTCATGCAGAATCCTTAGTGTGCGGCCTTCTAGCATGATAAAAAAGGAGGAATTTTAGATAGAAATATTTCTCCTCTGGTCAAAACATTACTGCAGGTTAGAAGTTCACCTAACTCCATTACAACCAAGCAACCAGTTCTGACATGAGACTGATTTATAAAGCTGGCAGCTGCATTAACCCGAAAGAATCATAGACAGAATTTCATGCAACTTAGTTCTTTCTGCTGCCATGAGTTAGCTCTCCTCTGCCAGGAGTCCCCCAAAGGATATTCCTCCTTGAATTTCCCACATATGGAATACCAGGTGTCAGACACTTTATTTAGTGCAAATATTAGCAGAATATTACATATTATGGCAAACAACCTTTGAAGAAGAAGCAATATTCATACAATCATAGAACAACCAGGTTGGAAGAGACCCATCAGATCATCAAGTCCAAGTGTATTGTTTTTACCTACACAAACACACACATTTATAAAAAGAAAGTTTCTCACACAGAGAATGAAATGGTTTACAGTTGGACTCGATGATCTAGTGGGTCTCTTCCAACCTTGTTGTTCTATGATTCTATGATTCTATGACTCTATGAAAGTACCTGCAGGTCTTTCACTATTGCTGGGAAAGCAATTGGCACCTTAGTTTGAAATCTAGGACAATAAAAAAACCCCCAGTGATTAGCATGTCGCAAATAAACAAAAAACCTTATGTGTATACATAACAAATTTTTAGTGCAGTAATAAGAATTGTTAGTAGATTCCCATAGAAAGGGAACTTACATTAGATACTTTGCTACATCTATAAGCTCTGAGTGAAACACCTTCTCCTGTTACCCTGGAAAGACCAATGCCAAATACTAGAGACACAAAAGGAAAAAAAAATGCATAAATGTTTAAAGAATGCATCCTGTTACCTTTTTAGTTCACTCAGATGTGAAGAGTGACCATCCCAATATATTTATATGTCCCTATTGTGAACATCCATACACAACTTTATCTGGCACAGCTGAAAATATTGATATTATATAAGGAGGCTATTGTAATTAAGAGCATTGTTTAAGCCCATTTAAGCAATATAACAAAAGAGAGACCATTCCAACTGAGAAATATGGAAACTTCTTTCTCTACAACTACCTGAAAGGAGGTTGTGGAGAGGAGGGAGCTGGGTTCTTCTCCCAAGGGACAGGGGACAGGACAAGAGGGAATGGCCTCAAGCTCCGCCAGGGGAGGTTCAGGCTCAACATTAGGAAAAAGTTCTTCACAGAAAGGTTAATTGGGCACTGGAACAGGCTGGTCAAGGAAGGGGTTGATTCACCTTCCCTGGAGGTGTTTAAGGTGTGGGTGGACGAGGTGCTGAGGTACATGGTTTAGTGTTTGATAGGAATGGTTGGACTCGATGATCTTATGGGTCTTTTCCAACCTGGTGATTCTATGATTCTTATTCTAAAGAATCCCTGTAGCTGCACAAGTGCTCAAGGAGTTCAGCTAAACCGGCTCAGGAAGAAGGGAAAAGCAGATCTGGCAGGGAAATGGTAACGCTGGAGAGACCCACAGACAATCCACATCATAGCAATTGTTTCAAATGATCTCAAAATACTTCCACATTAGGAAAATGAGAAATTTGATAGTGATCTTGGGGCTGCAGGAGGGTCAGAAAGAAGATGTGAGGTTTGGAGCTACGTTTGTATGCTACAAATCATAGAATCATAGAATCATAGAATTACGAGGTTGGAAGAGACCCACTGGATCATCAAGTCCAACCATTCCTATCAAACACTAAACCATGTCTCCCCCTCTAAACCCTTCAATCTTTCATAATAGCCTTGGAATAAATATTGGTGTTTTCATTTTTCTGTGGTGACCAGTGCACTCACATTTTCACCCTCCCATCTAACATCACCTGACCTTGGAGAGACGGACCAGGATCACGCCATGGCCACCTGAGCACAGGTCTCCTGCAGGCAGCACCCTGGGACCGTGCACGTTGTGCACGCGCAAAGGTTCTGCAGAAGCAGGAAAGCTCAACCTTTCGCCTCGTAAGTCATCTCTTTCCAAGTGATCTAAGAACGCGACACTCTTTGAGCAGCGCAGCACATTTTAAACACCACAGAACCACTCTGAGCTGTCAGCATATTTCCAACAGATTGATGACTTTGAAGACCTCCAGTGTGGAGGGTAATGTTAAGGATCTGCAGTTATTCAGCTAAAGCTGAGATGAGGGATCCTTCTTCCCAGTCTTGGTTATTGAATTTGAAAACCCTCATAGGTTTTTCTGTCAGAGTTGTTGCTTAAAACAGACTATTATAGGAATGAGTTAAAAAGGAATGACTGGAAGAAGTTTAAAGGAAACCGAAGATATATCATTATCTTTTCCAGGTTAACAGAGTGACAAGAAAATGTAGTTTCACAGTGAAGTAAAAAAAAAAAAAATATTATCATTGTGTTAGATTCTTGCCCTTTAAAAAGCTTTTTTTACAGCCAAAAAGTCCATAATGTGGAAGCAAGCTCAGGGCCGACACATTTTATTACACAAAAATTTACCATCAGTAGTCTCAATTTGACTTGAAACGCAACATCTGTATTTTATTTCACTGATTTTATTCTGTTTCACAATGAATAGTCTTCAACACCAGGTAAAAATACTAAAGATAGCACATACTCTGTAAATAAATGCCAAGACAAAGAAACATCAGAAAGCAGAGAAGTAAAAAAAAAAAAATTTAAAGATTTTCTAACTTGTTAATTTTGAAATATAGAGAAATACAGCTCTACCTCTGTAATTCTTTCTCATTTTCAGCATAAAACAATTTATATCAAAGAAGGTATTATACCAATCATCTGCCTTCCCAGGCCCTCACATTCCTTCACTTACCCACCTGCAACTCTGTGAACTGATGTCCCTGTGAATTTGGCCTTCGTTGCTCAAGATATCTTCATGTAATCATTCTGTGCAACATCTGCTGGAGTTTAATGAGTATAAAATAGCAAAAAATGTGAATTGGAGATAGATTGGAATAGCTAACAAATGTAATGCTTATGTAGTCCTTAGAAATAATGCAGCATTGAATACATGTATCTCTCTAGAGAGTAGTTTAATTGCCTTAGAAAACTACATATTTTTAAAATATAAATAACAAGTACATTTCACATTAAGTAGGAAGAAGTAAGCCAAAATCATAGAATCATAGAATAACCAGGTTGGAAGAGACCCATAAGATCATCAAGTCCAACCATTCCTATCAAACACTAACCCATGTCCCTCAGCACCTCATCCACACACACCTTAAACACCTCGAGGGAAAGTGAATCAACCCCCTCCCTGGGAAGCCTGTTCCAATGCCCAATGACTCTTTCTGTAAAAATGTTTTTCCTAATGTCCAGCCTAAACCTCCCCTGGTGGAACTTGAGGCCATTCCCTCTTGTCCTGTCCCCTGTCACTTGGGAGAAGAGCCCAGCTCCCTCCTCTCCACAACCTCCTCTCAGGGAGTTGTAGAGAGCAATGAGGTCTTCCCTCAGCCTCCTCTTCTCCAGGATAAACACCCCCAGCTCTCTCAGCCATTCCTCATCAGGCCTGTTCTCCAGCTCCTTCACCAGCTTCGTTGCTGGTGTCCAGTACAACTGGAATGGAAAGGTTCACAGTAAAAGGAGTTGTATCAAAACTGCTTCTTCTATTGAACTTTCATCTTTAACTTTAAATTGAGAGTTGTCGTGTCATTCTGACATTGTTAAGCTGGAAAAGCAGGGCTTTGTGAATCTGTTTGAGAATAAAGCACTTGAATTTCTCCTCCCGAGGCACTTGCCCGTGAAGAAGGCGGCTGCCTCTCTTTCCTTCCAGCCTCTCCGAGAAGTTTTATTTCCTCACCCTTAATCAAGCGTTCAGTACCTTTTATGAAATCACCAGCAGAATTTTGGATAATTCCAGCAGGGGTATTGATTATCTGCAAAATGGGCTCATAAATTCAGTTCGTGATATATTTCTCTGACATCCCTCTTCCCTCCACCCCAGTCCTGCCTGGAGAACACATCAACCCTGCCAAGAGCCGATGGTCACGCAAGCTCCTGCCAGATGGATACACAGGACACTCTGCAGAGTCTTTACTCCTTCAGAGAAACACTGATATAAAATTTTACATATGAAATGATAGACGAAGCTGTTCACAAGGTTGTGGTTTTTTAACTAATCTTCCTATGACAATGCAATATGTAATGAATCAATCAATGTAAAATCTCAAGGCAGGAGAGTTCTAAACTCAGAGCCGTAAGTAGGCATTTAATTTTGATTTACTGAGGTAGTTATTGCTTATTAATCGGACAACGTTATAAAAGCTGAGTATGTATATGTCAGTTATACATTAATTAGTTAGTATAGTAAGAGATACGAAGTAGCACTAGAAGCTGGTCACATATGCCTTAAACAAATTTAATTAAAAGCAGAGATGTTCAGAAGCACCTTCTCCTATACAGGTAACCATCCCTTTGAAAAAAAAAAATTGTCCTCTTAATTTTTTCACACAAAACATATTTCTAGAATTCCCATAATTAGTAGACACATAATAAAGCTGTACATAAATAAAGTTTCAAGTGAATATTTGTCAGCAAATTCATCAGGTATGTGCAGGAGAACTGGAAGTTAGATCTTTTCAGAATTATCCATCCATCATGACTGTGATTTAATACCAGCTTAGCTGTAAAGCTGGACATCCCACCTGATGGCAGGATCACATCATTCATTTCTGATGTCAAATGACTCTTAGTGGTCTCTATATAAGCCACATCTGCTTGCTTCACTTTGCCCACCACTCAGGTTTTTATTCCCTCTGCAGGAACTAAAATAAACTTTAGCATTTTGGTAACAGTTTTGGAAAGGGCCCTTGGACAAATGACTTAGATAAGAATTTATTTCTTTGAAGGCAGTGACATATTTTCACCTAGACGTTATGTTTAAAGTATTCGCTGCAGCTGAATATTAACCCCTAGGACTAGCTTCAATGATTTTCCTGGCGATACCCTAATGAAACAAGGTAATGACCCTGCGACAGGGCAGTCATCCTGCCTGCTCTGTGTTAGTCCTCCTTTGACATCTCCTCACCAGCGAGTCCATTTTTCAGTGGGAAAGTCAGCACCTCGAGCCGCAGACATCCTGGAGGATGGAAAAACAAGTAATAGTCTGTGTCACATAGTGACAAATACAGTTCAAAGTACCGTTAGCACTTGTTCTCATGGTGATAATTAATCCCATCATCATTATCATAATAAGAAACCATGTTCAGGAAATGCTGATTGAAAAACTCCAATATAATAAAATACAAGTCATTCACTGCCCTATCAACCTAACTGATTCTTGCGTTTGCTGTTGATTAGCAGCCCGTCTTCCAAATAATTTTTATACCCCAATCCAAACTTTTCTAGTGTTCTTATGTTTCACTTCATGATTTTTTAAAATGTTCCACTCTAGCATGAAGTGCTAGGACTGCACTTTTGTTCATTAATTCATGATAGATCTTTAATCAGAATCTTCTCCCGATTTTTCTCAGTGATGTGGTGACAAAATAAAAAGAGAGAAAGAAATAGGAGGAGAGGAGAGGAGAGGAGAGGAGAGGAGAGGAGAGGAGAGGAGAGGAGAGGAGAGGAGAGGAGAGGAGAGGAGAGGAGAGGAGAGGAGAGGAGAGGAGAGGAGAGGAGAGGAGAGGAGAGGAGAGGAGAGGAGAGGAGAGGAGAGGAGAGGAGAGGAGAGGAGAGGAGAGGAGAGGAGAGGAGAGGAGAGGAGAGGAGAGGAGAGGAGAGGAGAGGAGAGGAGAGGAGAGGAGAGGAGAGGGCTCAGGGACAAGCTGATGAGACACAGGCTTGGAGGCTTCAAAATGGAGCTGCCAAGCACATGTCGGTATTTAGACACCTCCATAATCTTCATGCATCCTCCAGGCTCAGCTGTGCAGAGAGCTGCAAAGGCAATTAAAACCACATCAGGTTTTTCTGGCATTTTTGAAATGCAATACCGACTCTCATTTCAACTTTTCCTAGATCTTTCTGTATTAAGAGTCTGTACCTAATAAATAACCAGGCCTATCACACACAGACTATTTTTCAGGAAGGCTGATAAGGCAACTCTAAACTAAATTAGATAAACACTACGTTTTCAGAGGCCTCAAATTTTTCTCCTCTTTTAAGTTCACTACTAGGCTGTGTAAACGTAAAATGAAGTGTCTGAAATCACAGGATGTTAGATGCCACCAGGAGTATGTTTTTATTTATATCTGACCATATTTACATACAAAAATCTGTGTAATTCTGTGCTGGACTACTTCTTAAAATCCTGTACATCAAGAGCATTTGTGAAATGTGACAGGGGACAAGAGGGAATGACCTCAAGATCCACCAGGGGAGGTTCAAGCTGAACATTAGAAAAAAAATTTCACAGAAAGGGTCATTGGTCACTGGAACAGGTTGCCCAGGGAGGTGGTTGACTCACCTTCCCTGGAGGGGTTTAGGGGACATGTGGACAAGGTCCTGAGGGACATGGGTTAGTGTTTGATGGGAATGGTTAGACTTGATGATCCGGTGGGTCTCTTCCAACCTGGTGATTCTATGATTCTATGATTCTATGTGCTGCACATACTGTATATCCCAATTCTACAATAATATATGAATAGGGAATGCCCTGATACTGGTTGAAATCAAAGGGTTGGATGGTAAATAAAGGCAGATCCATTAATCAGAGTGGCTTCTAGCATGTTATCCATTCTGAATACATGAATCCACTTGCAGCACTGCTGTGTACAGACGCACAATCATTGTGTGACAAATTAAAAAGGGGCACATCGCACGCTGAAGTCATCATAAATCATATAATAAACCACTAAATGAAAAAATTTAATAAACGATATGTTTCCACAACAACTTCATCCCCTTCCATTAAATCCATGTCCCCCTAGGACTTGTTCTAATATTATCAATTCCTAAGTATACATCATCTACTGCAAGAAAAAAAAAAAAGTCACAACTCACCCTTGTCAGGAAATCTTTCTTCCTCTCACTTTTGGTTTGACATTTTCTGATCTGTGTTTGGGACTCCAGGACTCCAGCCCATGGCTACTTTAGAATCATAAAATCACCAGGTTGGAAGAGACCTGTCGGATCATGGAATCTAACCATTCCTATCAAACACTAAACCATGTCCCTCAGCACCTCATCCAGCCACACCTTAAACACCTCCAGGGAAGGTGAATCAACCACCTCCCTGGGCTGCTTCTGCCAGTGTCCAATGACCCTGTCTGTGAAAAACTTCCTCCTAATCTCTAGCCTAAATCTCCCCTGGTGGAGCTTGAGGCCATTCCCTCTTGTCCTGTCCCCTGTCCCTTGGGAGAAGAGCCCAGCTCCCTCCTCTCCACAACCTCCTCTCAGGTACTTGTAGAGAGCAATGAGGTCTCCTCTCAGCCTCCTCTTCTCCAGGATAAACACCCCCAGCTCTCTCAGCCGTTCCTCATGAGGCCTGTTCTCCAGCCCCTTCACCAGCTTTGGGTGGGAAATGGTTCCCTTCTCCAAAAGTTTCATTATTTTAAACGTGTTTCTAATCTGCATGGCAAGAAACCAAGTGAGTGGGTTAATAGGATAGTCACAGGGGAAGAACTTCTTGCAGATTGTTCCTACACCTTCTTAAGGCCACCAGCTTGGATTTATGATTCCTACATCCTCTATGAAGAACTTACATAGTGAATTTTTGGTCAGTGAAACGGGTTGAGAATTTCCTTTGATGTAAGCAGAAACTCCAGCTTAAACACAAGCTTCTCCTATAATAACTGATGCACTTATTGTGAACTGAAATGGGGTTTTTTTTGCAGGAAATAGTTGTGTCACAGTAAGCTCTGTCTTTGCTAGAAAAAAAAACTTTAGAGTTTTCTATTACCTGTTTCACTGTCATTTTTCCTTTAGAAAGGAATTGAATGTTTCTCTAATACAGAGAACACAAGGGGATTCAGCCCATCTTCTTCACAGTGCTCCAAAGTGACTTTACAAATCACTTTTAATCCCATGTTACCTAGGTGTCAGAAATGATCTTATTTAACAGTTTTGATAATTAATTTGACAGAGAATGCTAGTACACCAATTACCTTCTTTTCATGACATGAATTTGGAAGGCACGGGAACTCAAAGGAGAATATCAGACTACAGGTAAATGAAATCATCTGGGGACTGCAATGACAGAAGCAGGATAACACTTAGTAATATGAAACTGCAAGTTCAGGAATGTAGGGGTGAATAATCAGTCTTTCTGCTGGCAGCTAGAACTTATTCCTTGGAAATCATAGAATCATAGAACAACCAGGTTGGAAGAGACCCACCAGATCATCGAGTCCAACCATTCCTTATCAAACACTAAACTGTGTCCCTCAGCACCTCATCCACCCGCACCTTAAACCCCTCCAGGGAAGGTGAATCAACCCTCTCCCTGGGCAGCCTCTGCCAATGCCCAATGACCCTTTCTGTGAAATATTTTTTCCTAATGTTCAGCCTAAATCTCCCCTGGTGGAGCTTGAGGCCATTCCCTGTCATCATGTTCCCTGTCCCTTGGGAGAAGAGCCCAGCTCCCTCCTCTCCACAACCTCCTTTCAGGTAGTTGGAGAGAGCAATGAGGTCTCCCCTCATCCTTTTCTCCAGGATAAACACCTCCAGCTGTCTCACCTGCTCCTCTTATTCTCCAGCCCCTTCACCAGCTTCGTTTCTCTTCTCTGCACTCACTCCAGAGCCTCAACATCCTTCTTGTGCTGAGGGGCCCACAACTGAACACAGGATTCGAGAAGCAGTCTCACCAGTGCCGAGTCCAGAGGGAGAATAACCTCCCTGGACCTGCTGGTCACACCGTTTCTGATCCAAGCCAAGATGCCATTGGCCTTCTTGGCCACCTGGGCACACTGCTGGCTCATGTTCAGTCAGCTGTCAACCAACACTCCCAGGTCCCTCTAGGAGCCCGATTCCCCTGTATGCTCACCTGGAAAAGCCGGGGACTGAGTTTGATAGCCCATGCTGTCACTTCAAACACATTGAATGTTTCTGGCCTATTCAATGACATTGGAGCTGAGAGTTTGACATCCGTAGAGTCGCTTCAAAATCCTAGACAGGAACAAAAGTGGCGACAGCAGGAGTAGAGTGTCTCGTTTTCACTAGTACTTGTTTGAATTAGATCTGTCACCCAGAAGAGACGTCTACATTCCATACGTACCCTCGTAAAGAGCTATTATAGCGCTTCACATGTCTATAAATATAGACACATCATAGATATTAAATCCATGCAGCAGCATATGTTACAGATATACATGCGCTCACTGTGTAAGAATGGCCTTCAAAATGACATGGAAATGCATGTTTGAGTTTCATAACATTATTGTCACTTTAAATAGTAAAAATGATGTAGAAGACAGCATTTCTCTCTTTCCACTAGTTCTATATACAAGCTAGAATCCCTCCATCTTGTTACCCAGACAAACAGCACAGAGAAACCAGGATGTTAAGCTAATTCTCCTTGTACTAAAATCTTCCGTCTTTTGCAACTAACTCATCTGATTTCCATGATCATAAAGAACTGTATAATATTAAATTATAACAACAGCAATCAAAGGCCTGGGGAGCAAGAGGATTCTCGATTGCAGCCCATGCATCACTCAAGATCACCACGGAAGAAGAGATTGAAAAGCACATCAATTCACATAACTTCCTCCCAGTGCCCATTGTCTTTTTCAGTTCCTAATGATGCTGAAGTGCCTCCATGATTAAAATTTGAAGGTTTCCCAGTAACCAAGTAATTTGCCCCAAAACTCCTTATCTAGCACTCACCATGAAGATTCTGATTTTAATATACCATTAATCAAGCTCCAGCCAAGTTTACTACTGATACTTTCAATTACAGGAGAACTAACTTCATTCTTCTCAGTGTGTCAGTGAGAGACCACTTTCTTGATTAGCCACAGACCCTAAAAACAAATGGATAACGAGGTTGGGTTTGATGCACTTTAGCAAAGGAATTATTTATCGTGAATTACAAATCAGTAAATAGAATTGGATCTCTCTGCTGCAGGATAAACTTAAACCTCAGTCCAATTTCGAGCCATACATATGCTATTAGAGCAAAAAAAGAGTGGCTGATTTCAAATTTTACAGTGTAATAATAATATCTGATTTGATTAAATGTAAATTAATGCGACGGTGAATCTCACAGGCGAGTTGTAAATATCAGCATATTTCACAACACAAACATTTACACAAATGCGCGCGATGCGTGTTTAATTTAAGCGTATGAATAGATCCACAGCCTTCAATAGGACATCTCATGCTCTAAGTGATGCACGTGCATAAGTGATTGCAGGATCAGTTATCAGAAAATGATCCCCGGTACAATTTATAAGAATTCCAACAGATTGCAAATAGCTATGATTTGTCACAAAACATCTGGTCTCCTCTCCGCAATCAAATGGACAAATGGAGATAACAATGCAGACTGTGAAATCGCAGCTTGTAAAAAACAATTAGAGGGAAAGAGACCCATACCTTACCCTGCCAGAGTGATGGAATTTGCACAGCGCTGTCTGGCTCAGCTCACAGAGAGTCAGCATTTGTTTGAGCTTGAGTGTGATTTCCACACAACAAGGATTTAATTCAAAAGTTATTCCCCCAGCTCCAGCCAGCGTTTCAGGAAAACCTCTAGCAAAACAGGATCGTGAACGTTAGCGACCAAGCAAGACACAAGAGACAACCTTAAATATACTTAACTATATCAGATCATTCCAAAGCACTTGGTTCTGAACACAACTGACCATGAACCAGGTGGTTGATTCACCTTCCCTGGAGGTGTTTAAGGCACAGGTAGATGAGGTCCTGAGGGACATGGTTTAGTGTTTGATAGGAATGGTTGGACTCGATGATCCGATGGGTCTCTTCCAACCTGGTGATTCTATGATTCTATGATTCTATGATTACAGCATTTCTTCCGGTTACATCGCAAACTTGCAAGAAGTGTCTCAACACTGAAATCTAAAGGAAAAGTAATAATTAATTTGGTTGTGATGCTGTTCTCATGTCATAACAAACACCTAAGAGCAGCATTTGTAGGTTGGACTGGGTGATCTCAGAGGTCTTCTCCAATCTTAATGATTCTCTGATTCTACAAAAGCATTTAGGAATATTCATCACAAAGCTCAGATTTATGCAATCACATAAAACTTAAATCACATTTAATTTAAATCACAAGGATATATAAGGGATTTTTAGGGGAAAAATTAAGAAAGTACACGCTCTATGATACCAGAAAATGAGATAGATTTTTCATTCATAGCATTATTCAAAGTCTCTGGATGGCGCCATTTACTGGTGAGCTTGATTATATTTTATCTAACTAAAAATAAGTCTGATCATTAGGAAAAGAGCACAGATATATTTTTTAAAAAAAATCTGAGCTTACTGGTATTCAAATCTAGCCCTAACCTCTAAGCTGGCATTCTCAATATTATATTCTAGCTCCTAGCATGTTTTGAGGTACCTGAAGGCAAACCCCAGCATCTCTTTAGGTCAAGGCTGCAGTGGAAATATGTGGAAGTCTGTTTTAGTAAGAGGACAGATATTCAGTTAATATAATACACTTCTTTTAATATCATGTCCAAATAAATCAAAGCTTTGGGTGTTTTCTTCAGAGGATGAGGAAATCTGCGCCTTTGGGGTGTCCAAGCCCACTGCTGACCCCCTCTCAAACGAAAAACCCACTACAGCTTTGCAAGCAGTGAGGACAAGACAGCATTTAAGCAAGAAACTTAACTTCGTTTGGTATCCATCCAAAAAAAAAAAGTTCCTAAATTTCTACTGCTTGCTCTTCCCTTAGATTTTTAACTCCAACAATAATCCACAGTGTAAAGTTGAATAGATAAGGCACACAAAGAAAGCATCACTACAGTTTTTTTCCCCTCAAGTTGTACTTTATCCCAACCACAGTAATACCTTTTTGTAAGATTTACAATGTTAACCAATTCTTTTCTGTCAACTAGCAATTTTTTGGCAGATCCCTTTTGCATGATTCATGAAGGACCAGTAAAAGGCTAATTGTTCAAATTAATTTGCGTAAATGACTAAGCAAGAGATAACAAAATTACATCTGCACTTGTTTGGCAAAGATTCAATAGCAGCGGCCCTGTACTGCCAGCTGCTTCCAGACAACACTCTTGCAGAAATTAAAAGCTACAAATATTAATTAATACACTTTTTTGGTACGTTAATTTGCACTGAAAGGTTCCGGAGTACAAAACTGCTGAGAAGATGAACCATGATAATTAGAATTAATGGGATGGATGCGTGTTTTTTGCAGCTGAAGTTTTAAAAAACCCATGAATGGAACTGGGAACTTGGAACTGACATTCTCATAAATCTCTATGATAATGCCGCTATTAGTATTAGAAGGATTAAGTGCTGTGGCTCCGGCGTTATCCATCACATGACACGTTGTATCCCATCTGTCACTGCCGCAGCTAAGACATGATAGCTGTCCTTGAGGAAGCTGTACGAAAAGCTTTGGGAATTCAAGGAATTGTGGTGCTGAGTGTCGGGGCTGCAAAATGAATAGCTCAAACCTCTGACTCTCAAAGAGAAATAATGGCCGGTGCTCTGTACTTGTCAGCTTAGCGCTTTAACAAATACTCCGACTACGGTATCTGTATTTAAGTTAAGTTATGCAGTCTGAATTATAGATAAATCAGGCAGGGAAAACGAACAGTCAAATGTCACAGATTTTTATCTTTAACTCATTTCTATCTTCCTAAGGTTGGATGTCTCTGGGATGCTTTTTACTGATGTTTCATCATATTAATTTTTCATATTTTAGGGCAGAGAACACCACTGGATAACTACTCAGCGCGCTGCAATAACAATGAATTTTTACATGAAATCACTAATGAGATCATTTACCTACTCCACAAGGTTATCTGCGCATTATCGTGATGCGAATTCCCTTCTACATGGAAATGCTGTTGTGAGAAAATGAAATTTTAAACACATTCTATCCTCGAAATATCGCCCATCGAATTAACTTTAAATTTTTTTCTTGGAGCTTTCCAAACTTTTGAAGAATTAGTGCATTTTTTACATTATACAATTACTTTAAGGGAACACAGATCATAGAATCATAGAATCACTATCCCTGAGAGCAAGACTATGCTACCTATTGTACTAATTAATTTTTCAATGCTAAGTAAAGTCATAGAGAAGGAACTTTCAGGCTTTCAAAAGGAAGAAATTCTTAAGCAGCACTTTTACTTCTATTTTTAATGAGGCTTGTGTACACGTAGAGCGTAGCTGGTGTGTTTAAGGCACGGGTGGATGAGGTCTTGAGGGACTTGGTTTACTGTTTGATAGGAATGGTTGGACTAGAAGATCCAATGGGCCCCTTCCAACCTGGTTGTTCTATGATTCTATGATTCTATGAAAGGTTGAACCAGAAGGCAGGTCTAGGAAAGACTAGAGGGTGAAGAAGCAGTGGAGACTTTCTCGGGAAGGAGCAGCTTCCTCACCCTCTGCACATAAAAAGCTCCCCTCTGCCAAAATCGAGCTTGCACTAAATAAAATATGTTAGAGAATAGGCTGCCAAGCTTCATTCAGAATGTATTGCCTGTTTGGTAGGAAAAAAAACCCTCAAAATTATGCTTCCACAATTTCTTAGACTCCCAGAATATTACCTTCCCTAGCAAAGCTGACTGTGACACCCTCTGACCTTTCACAGGACAATCACAGCTGAATTCAGTCTGTTCAGATGAAGATTTCATAGAATCATAGAACAACCAGGTTGGAAGAGACCCACCGGATCATCGAGTCCAACGATTTGGCAGAATATGCATATTTTTTTGTCTAGTGAAGTTCATAACATAATGCCAGCAAAGGCAGATGATCCTCATAATTTTATTCCTATTTTCTAGCGTACGATTTTCACAGGCTACTGATGTTATTATTCCTTTACTCTGAACTCTTAGATCATTCTTGCCTTCTACAATGAAATCATAGAATCATAGAATTACCAGGTTGGAAAAGACCCATCAGACCATCGAGTCCAACCATTCCTATCAAACACTAAACCATGTCCGTCAGGACCTTATCTACCTGTCCCTTAAACACCTCCAGGGAAGGTGAATCAACCACCTCCCTGGGCAGCCTATTCCAATGCCCAATGACCCTTTCCATGAAACTCAGCTTTAATTCACCTGCATGAGCTTAAAAATATAAAGAACTTGTTATGCCCCATCTCTGATAGCATCAAAATACAAAATTCTTCTTAACCCTAATCCTCAGCCTGTGAGTCGTTAATATTGTGCTGTCAGATTGCTCACAATCTCACAAAGTCAGTGCAAATCGTTCCATCTCTGGGCACTGGCTCAAACTGAGAGCGCAGGAGTGAGAATTGGTGCCGAGTCCTCCATTCATACTCCCCAAACATAGATTTTCATTACCCTATCAAGCAGAAAAGCCTGAAGATCACAAAGTCTATGTGTCTTTTAGAGCTTATCTAGAGAATAATAGTAAAAATAGATAATAATTTAATAATTCTTGCAAATTATAGAGTATGTGAATACTTTTTCACAATATGAAAAAGTGTTAGATTTACAGTCCAGACTATTCACCCAGGAGGGTGGCAACTTCTGAGCCTCAGACATAAATATCTTTCCCTTTCTGCACTCTGAAGACACAAGCGTTTACCCCTGCATAGAGAGACAAAACTGCTCTGTTCGTATTCAGCTCTCACACGGAGTAAACTATTCAAAGAGGTTTTGAGTCGAGTTAAGGAGAAAATGGAATAAGATCATGAACCACAACACAAAAGATAACACAGAAAAAAAAAAACACGGGATCATGGCTAAAACAGAGCACAAGAAAAAATCAGTTCCTAATCATCTGAACTGTTAAATAGAAAAGAAAACGCAGAGGAAAAAATGGAAATCAAGAATTTTTGCATATATCTAGAACTTCCAACCTAGAAAATCCAAAGGACTTTATTGATGTGTCCAGAGAAGAGCGACAAAGCTGGAGAGGAGGCTGGAGAACAAGTTTACGAAGAGCAGTTGAGAGAGCTGGGGGTGTTTATCCTGGAGAAGAGGAGGCTGAGGGGAGACCTCATTGCTCTCTGCAACTACCTGAAAGGAGGTTGTCGAGAGGGGGGCATGGGATTTATTCTTCACATTACAGCATGTGCAATTGGAGCCATCACAGAGGATAACTCTGAGCAATAAATACTTTTGTGTCCAGGGAATTTATCTGAAATAAAATTTTCACTTCTATGCTGTCTCATTAAAGCTAAGAGTGAACGTGGTGGCTATTTGATACCAGTTCTTCTAATGAGAATTTGATTCTCTTTCACTCTGGCTTTAATTAGCATTAGCATACTGGACCCGATGAAACTTTACAAAATAGGCATATGTTTTTTGGCAAAAGTTTGGCTTTTTGGATGGTGCCACCTTTTTCTCGCTTGCAATTTTGTCATAAAATAAATTCCTGGCCACTCCTGATGCTCAAGTTCATACTGTGAGCAACTTGAAGATGAGGAGCTTAATTATTCATTCAGTGAACTTCCTTTAGGCTGTAATAAAAGACCAGTATTACTAAAAGGAGTACTTAGTTTTGCATTTACGGACCTTTACTGAAATAATTTTCTTCCCTTGAGATAGTCCTTTCTTTTCCTAACTCAGCAGTGTTATGAGCTGGGGGTGTTTATCCTGGAGAAGAAGAGGCTGAGGGGAGACCTCATTGCTCTCTACGACTACCTGAAAGGAGGTTGTGGAGAGGAGGGAGCTGGGCTCTTCTCCCAAGGGACAGGATGAGAGGGAATGGCCTCAAGCTCCACCAGGGGAGGTTCAGGATGGACATTAGAAAAAAAATTTCACAGAAAGGGTCATTGGTCACTGGAACAGGCTGCCCAGGGAGGTGGTTGAGTCACCTTCCCTGGAGATATTTTAGGTGCAGGTGGACAAGGTGCTGAGGGACATGGTTTAGTGTTTGATAGGAACGGTTGGACTCGATGATCCAGTGAGTCTCTTCCAACCTGGTTGTTCTATGATTCTGTAGGGCATCAAACTCATCATCAAACTTTCAGCCTTGGTCTCCTTGGTGCAGAAGTTGTAAGCTTGTTAAAATGTCACAGAATGGTAGTAATCTGTGCTTTCACTATACTAAAAAGAAAAGCAATATGTAGGGTTTAAATACGAGACCGTCTGGTACTTAGGTAGTCCCCACAGTCATCCAATAACCTTTACAGTGAGCTTCCCGGCAAGACTTGGGTAATACCAGACATTTCCAGACATTTAATGGCAGACATTAGGCAGCTGTCACCCAAAATTAGGGAAATTTGTGCTGCAGGACAGGTAAAAAATAGAATCATAGAACAACCAGGTTGGAAGAGACCCACCAGATCATTGAGTCCAACCATTCCCATCAAACACTAAACCATGTCCCTCAGCACCTTATGCACCTGCACCTTAAACACCTTAAACTCTCAGCCATTCCTCGTAAGGCCTGTTCTCCGGCCCCTTCACCAGCTTCGTTGCTCTTCTCTGGACTCGCTCCAGAGCCTCAACATCCTTCTAGTGGTGAAGGGCCCAGAACTGAACACAGGATTCAAGGAGCAATCTCACCAAAATGAGTTACAATGCTCAGTGAAAACAGTTCACCTGACTATACGCTCTCACATCTGTTCCCTTCCAGAATAAAAGCACTAAGAATAGGAAATTTTCTAAAAAAAAAAAAAAAAAAATAAAAAATCCATGACCATAGAACAGGAAATGTGGGTTTTCAGTGTTCAAGAAAAATATTTTTAACCCACAAACTGAAAAATCCAAATCACCCCAGGTTATTCCTGATAAAGAGGTTTACTCACTGTTAGGTTGTCTCTCCAATACCAGGCTCCTGATTAAATCCTTAATTTTGTATCTTGACACTACCAGTTTGTAACTCTTGCAGACTGGCAAGGAAGAAACATCCGAGATCTCCAAGGTGGCCTTGTCTAGGATTCTCTGCAACATCTCTCTGCACAGGCTGGTTATCTAGGAAACCCACCTGCCTTGGACTGGCCAGAGTCCTCGAAGTTCACACCAACCACTACAGAGAAGTCATAGAATCATAGAATCACCAGGTTGAAAGAGACTCACTGGATCATCAAGTCAACCCATTCCTATCAAACACTAAAGTCAAAACAGAAAAGTTGTATTTCAGAAAAAATAAAGAGTTAAATTCTTTATAGCAAATAAAAGATTAATCAGACACAAATTAAACAAAAATACAAAAGGGGGGATGACTTGAAAATCACCCCAAAATTAGAATATCCTTAGCACCAGCCTCATCTCCTGTCAGTCCCTTGATGACTCTCAGAAGCAGCTCCTGGTGAAAAACAGATGGTGTTAACTCAGGACTGAATTCAGATGCTGAGAATTCAGAGAGAAAGAACAGGACACGTCTTCAAAGAGCCCATTAGTCCTCTTCCACCAGAAGGCCTTAGTTGTGCTTTCCCCTCAACTGAACAGGTTGGCCTCCATAAAAGCTCGAAAGGAGCATGTGCAGGTTTGTTTGAGGACAACCTCCCAGGGGATGCGGCAGGGAACCCTCCCAGGGCTGGTTTTCTTTACTCACATTCTTTTATTTTCCCCTTAGGAAGCCAAATAAATTACAATATAATAACCTGCAAACATACACCATAGCTGTTTGCTACCTTGCTGCTATCCAGCAGTGCCTGTTTTCTGCTGATTTACCAGGATTTTATGGAGAACCCTAATGACTTTTTAATATGCCCTGTTTGTTATCGCTGTCCCTCAGCCCCAGCCTATAAGTAGGAGCAGGTGGTACCTGCAGTATATAGCAGCCTGTGCACAAAGCAGTTGCTAATAATTGTAGGAAAGTCTGGGTTTGGCATCCGAGCAAAGATTTAACGATGACATTTTTAAAGTGGTTAGAGAGTTAGACTTTGGTCACTTTTTAGTGCAAACATTTCTGTATTTAACAAGTCGCTCCCAATTTCTTCACCAGTTACTCAAAGTGCAACCCTAAAACACCACCTAGCAATAAATGAGCCCTCAGGGTTAACGATGTTAGCCAGCACCATGCCCGTCAGGACTTGCACACCCTCCATAACCATCATTTGCATGGGTATTTCTTTTACTCTTCTTCTCTTATACACATTTTCTCCTATAGGTCCCTGCTGTGCTTTGTGTATTTTGGTTGCTGCCTTAATGGAAACAGAAGCAAAAATTACCGGAGCAGTAGATAAAGAAAACGAGGTCCTCTGTTTCTACAGCAAACAGATGTAATGTGTATATCAGGACTGCCTTGATCTGAGCAGCTTACACCATATCAGCCCTGTTTTTCAGGACCATGCCAGAGGGCGGCGAGGAAGGGATGATTTATATTTGTGCATCAGACATCCTAATTCCCTCATGTACAGCTTCAATAGAAAGAGACACCAAGAGCTTTCGAAATGTGCGGCTAATTATACATCTCATCAAATGCTCAACACTTATACTCACGATGAGCACAAAGCACTTGTCTACTCCGCCACCTATCCCCTTCCTGGGTTGTTTTTATTAATGGTCTCTTATGTAAAGAGAGTCGGCCGCTTAAATTCTGAAGTCTGTCAGTTTAAAAGATTTAGAGTATTTTAAAAAATGCAGAATAGATGTTTTGTGTGCGCGTTCTTATCATTCAAGAAAACGTTCACCGATACTTTTTTTTTCTTAAATTAAAAAAAAAAAAAAATCCTTCGGGCTATGAATGCCAAGTTTTAGCCCAGAGGGAATTTTTATTTCAGATATAAAGCCCTGGAAATCAGAGTACGTATACATATACTATAAAGCCTGATAAACCCTTGACTGTGACACTGCTACTGAGAGCTTCTATAATATCTGATGACAAAACTGACAGATTACTTCGGATGAGAATGTGGAACCCTTTTTGTTTTTAACTTGACCCTGAAGACATGTCATAACATTTGTAATATCTGCAATAAAGTGTCAACTAGACTGCTGTAAGACTGCTGGAGCTTGGAGTTAAGCGTTCAGTTTAGTGCTCCTACAGCTTTCAATTTAAAATAAAAAAGACTCTTAATTTCCTTTTGGACAGTCCAGACCGAGTAGAACTACGCTAATTCGTCTTGGCAAATACGAAGCAGCAGTGAGGAACATGACTACTGGAAGAGAAATCCAGGGCAATAGACAAAACAGAATAAAATAAACCTATCAATCGTCTCTACGTAAGTTCAAGATTTACAGTTCAGTAGAAATAATCTTAAGAAGGGATTGCAATAAAGCGAGTGCCAACGACCACCGCAGTCTCAGGGCTAACTTGATTTCAGCTGCTGGTGAACTAAAATTTTACGCTAACCTCCAAGCCACGCAAGTTTTATGAAGTATTTTAAGAGCGTTTCAGGCAGGGTGAAAATATCAATGCGCCTCCCATCCCCTGTAGTCAAATGTGCTGCTTTGAAGGCTGCTCGTTCATTTAGGGAAATGGATCCTCCTGGGCTGGTCTCCCCAGCCTTGTATCTCCTACATATCATGTTGTCCTGTTGTTGAATTGCATTAGTCACAAAGACCACAGAAAGCTTCATCTTGCCGTTCATGTGTTGTCTACTCTTTGACTCAGAGATGGTATTTCTAGAGATGCTCTGTGCAGGCTGGAACAGAGAAGCCCAACTTCCCTAATAAACTTGTTCCAGAATTAATAGCTTGATATAAAAGTCAGCACCAGGCACAAGCGTGTGAAAGACAATATTTTGCTGCCACTAACAAGGGCTGATTTCTTTGTCTAAGCGTACAATATAGCGAAACTAAGCTTTATTTCCCAAGAGATGAAATACTTCGTTTATTTGTGCAACTTCCTCCGACTTTATATTCTTGTGCGTTTCAGGACTTCAGTAGTTGCCTTCTTGTAATATTTCAGCTTTTAAGCTGTTTTCTTGCCTCACTGAACTCACATAAGATACATCTGAAAGCTTTAGTACAAATTTACTTCGAATAAAGTCTTCAATTCATTTTCATGGCACCAAAAAGACAGCTTTAATAACTGCAATGACAAATAAACTGGAAATCATTCCAGGCCTTTTCACTTAACTGACAAGTAGAACGCTCTCATAATGAGCCGCAGGTTTTACGTTTTCTCTTTGACCATAATAGCTTCATTTAAGAGCGTCAGACCCTGACACTTCATCATTTATCTACATTATTTCTCATCTTCTTTCAAATAAATTATGGAATACTAGACTGAGCACATAAAAACAAAGTGACTTGTTATCTGTAAACAGCAAGATAAATTGTCCAGAAGTTCCTCATTTAGTTCCTTTTAAATTTAAGGGCAAGTTATTGGTTGCACCTTTTTTTTTTTTCCCCCTATCCCAATTTTTTGCATTTTTTTACAGCCATCTCATTCCGTTGCCAGTGGCCTTTGTGCAGCCATCCAAAGCCTGATGATAGCGCAGGAGGCGTAAAATAATTCCATTATCCCAAGGTTGGACAGGGGAGTACAGAAAAGAAGAAAAAATATTGAAAAAAATCAAATAAACAACTTGCACGGATATTTCCCCCCATCTGTAAAACTCCTTGCCCATAACACGTCTTGTCATACTAGCAAATGTGACACATCCAAAGTAATGAACAGTGCGTCTGTAACTGTCCTCGCCTGTAGAAACGTAGCGTTGATATTTACCATCAGCAGAGCCCCCCTTCCCCGGCGAGACACATTAATTCTTGTCTTAGAGCCGTGTTGAACACTCGGAGTTCGCATTTATTTTGTTTTAAAACCATATTGTCTGAAACGCTATTAGCAAGGCCACGTTTACATTTTAATTATTAGTGGCAGATGAAATTAAGAGAGAGGCTCAGTTTAATAATAATGTGTGTTCCCATCGTGCCTCCCCCCGTGACAAGTCACCGAGCGTGTCTACCTGACGGCTCGGGGTGCAGAGACCCCCTGGCCACAGAGTCAAGTCCTGCACCAAAATCTGTAAAACCACCACTACATTTCATAGAATCGTAGAATGACCAGGTTGGAAGAGACCCACTGGATCATCAAGTCCAAGATCCTGCACCAAAATCTGTAAAACCACCACTACATTTCATAGAATCCTAGAATCACCAGGTTGGAAGAGACCCACTGGATCATCGAGTCCAAGATCCTGCACCAAAAATCTGTAAAGCCACCACTACATTCATAGAATCATAGAATCACCAGGTTGGAAGAGACCCACTGGATCATCGAGTCCAAGATCCTTGGGGAGACTGCTCAGACTATCCCTGTTTCACACATGGGGAAACTGAGGTAAGACACATCTGTAAGTAGGATTTCAATGACAAAATCCAATAGCCTCATTTTTAACTAAAGATTTTAAGACTTTTGACTCAAGAAGAACAAAAAAAAAACCCCAGAAAAGCAAAAATCAGGTGGGAAGTTTTTTGAGAAAAGGCTATCTTTTTACTCTGAGGGATTCCTTTAAATGTACAACAAATCTCTGATGGGACTTCGTGGATGGATTCCCAGTGAATTCCACATTCCATGAAAGAGACTGATTCTTACCACTGTGCTTGAGAAAACAAGGAACTGAAGAGACCCTCAAAAATTCAAATCACTCATTCACTTAAGTTACAGAATTTGGTGCAAAATTTGGGATTTAGCGGCAATTCTAAATGGAATCTTCTTTAACCAGTGCTCTGTATTGTCACCCAGGTTGAGACTCAAGGATATTTGTGTCATAGAGCAAACAGTCTCAAGCTTTGTGTGGTGTGAAAGTTTGGTAGCAAGCTGGACAGTGGAGTCACAAATTTTATTAACAGGCTGATGAGCAATTCAGTCATCAGCTGCTTCACATCCACAGTGCAGAAACTCACCTACACAAGTCACCTGCTCTGGAGAGGTTTAAGGGACGGGTGGACGAGGTGCTGAGGGGCATGGGTTAGTGTTTGATAGGAATGGTTGGACTCGATGATCCAGTGGGTCTCTTCCAACCTGGTTATTTTATGATTCTATAATTCAATGATCACTGCCACTCTCACCTTGAACCCTCGCAGGTCAATCATTCATCATGTCCAACCTCATAGCTTTGCAGAAGAAAATGAAATGGTCGGAGAAGGACCTCTCATAGGATTCACAGCACACTTAAGGCCAAACCTGTTTGATTTTCAAGGTGAATTTTCTTCCAAGTTCTTCCTTTCCCTCTCTTCTCCTGGTGCTGGCACAGTGGGCACAGATCCATCTTGCAGTTCAAGTCATGTTATCTGTGTAGTGCAGGCAACAATCAAATCAAGACAAAAATAAGAGTTTAAGCTGAGGTTCCCATCAGCTGCAATTCCATACACATAACATTTTAATTATATCTCATCTCCAGCGTAATAGTTAGACATGCCATTTGATACAGCTTTTTTTTTCTCTTTATTTGAAAAATTAAATCCAACTAAATTAGCAAAAAATAAAGTAGTAAAAGTTAATTGGGAATTATCTACTCCAAAATAACTCTTACTGGTAAAATGCCTTGTGTGATTATAAAAGGCTGATAAATATAATTGTATTTATATAATGAGTATCATGTTTAATTTACTGTACTTGGTTGTTATACCCCATTTTATGCAGGTCTCATAAGTGAGTTTCATATTATTGCCTGTATCACTTTTAAAAAGGAAAATCACGATCAGACGCAGCACACGGGAAACATCCAACCAACTTAGAAGAAGGTAGCAGTTAGCAATTTGTCTAGAGAAATGTTCAGGATGATCTGCATCTGTGTGACCTGAAAATAAGAGCATTCAGTGACACTCGGTACATTGATGGTTCATGCCTAAGTGGCTCAACACAACGCGCTGCGGTCTGGCATATGTAGCCAATGGTTGAAGAACCTTGATGTTAATCTCCGAGCTGTCAGATGGGCGATTACAAACGAATGCATGAAAATGGAGTAATGCTTGCTCCTGGCAGGGCTGTGTGCACTGGAAAAGGGTGATTTTTTTTTTTCCTTTTCTCGTGATTAATCTTTAGTTAATGTAATTTTGGTCAGATGTTTTCGTATTCCAGAAAGCACAAGTCAGCCCAGGCTCTGCCTTTGTGGGTTTCTCAGTTTGCTCTGGTTTAGAACCAGACTTGAGACAACATGAATGTAATTAAGAATTACGCACAAGCCTTGGCATAGAATCAAAGAATCATAGAACAACCAGGTTGGAAGGGACCCACCAGATCATCGAGTCCAACCATTCCCACCAAACCATGTCCCTCAGCACTTTGTCCACCTGCACCTTAAACACCTCCAGGGAAGGTGACTCAACCCCCTCCCTGGGCAGCCTGTTTCAATGCCCAATCACCCTTTCTGTGAAGAATTTTTTTCCTAATGTCCAGTCTGACCTCCCCTGTTGGAGCTTGAGGGCATTCCCTCTCGTCCTCTCCCCTGTCCCTTGGGAGAAGAGCCCAGCTCCCTCCTCTCCACAACCTCCTTTCAGGTAGTTGTAAAGAGCGATGAGGTCTCCCCTCAGCCTCCTCTTCTCCAGGATAAACCCCTCAAGCTCTCTCAGCCATTCCTCATAAGGCCTGTTCTCCACCCCCTTCACCAGCTTTGTTGCTCTTCCTGGACTTGCTCCAGAGCCTCAACATCCTTCTTGTGGTGAGGGGCCCATCATAGAATGGTTGGTATTGGAAGAGACCTTAAATATTATCTAATTCCACACTCCCTGCCATCCAGCCTGGCCTTGAATGCCTCCAGGGACGGGGAGGTACATAAAGTTCCTTCATTTTGTATGCACACAATTAAATACTTGTTCACATCTTATCCTATGTTCCAGACATCACGTGCTACAGGACACCCTATCTTGCACTCTCCTTTTGGTCACCTTTGACACTGCAGAAACTCAGTATATCCTCTATGCGGATAGATTTTTTTACAGTATTCTTGTCCCATTCAAAAAAAAGCCCTCTAAAAATTCATAATATTATCTAAATAATGAATACCGGACTTTCAGTTTTCCTTTTAAACCACAGGATGGATAGAAATCTGAGATTCTCAAGTGATTACAGTGCTGGGGTCTGAGGACAAGCCCTCAGAATGAATATTAAGAATTCCAAAGAACATGTGGATTTTGAAGCTTCTCAGTGCTTCATTGCTTTTAGGCAATGAGTTCCACCCTTCTTTGGAGAAAACTGATTGACAGCAAGTTAGCAGGAATGAATTGTTGACTTTGGAATACCAGAAAATCACCATATACTTTTAATTAAAGTGCATGTTTCTTCCCAACTCCCCCATACTTAGTCGAGCTTGGCCTGGTTTCTGTTATTTCTATTGCGGAGACATAGCTGCAAGATTTATTGTATCAGATTAAAAGTAAAGGCTATAAATGTCAGATTCTTTAGGTGTTTTCTGTTAAGGCTTTTTAGTTTTAGTTTATTTATAAATTATCATCCTGAGGCTCATAAAAAAAGGGCTTTTCCCTCCTCTCTTATTCTCACTAAGCATCCACTTGGGTTACTTTTATTCTGCTACGATTCAGATGATGCTTGGACAGGTATTTAGGAGTTATAGAAATCTGCCTGGCTAACTACACCCAACAAAGGGTTATGCTGAGATTTCTAAGAGCACGAGATGAAAGATATATAAGCACTCTTGAGTTAATCTTACTCTGCTTCCGCTTGAATTTGTGTTCAGTTCTGGGCCCCTGACCACAAGAAGGATGTTGAGGCTCTGGAGTGAGTCCAGAGAAGAGCAACGAAGCTGGGGAAGGGGCTGGAGAACAAGTCTTACGAAGAGTGGCTGAGAGAGGTGGGGGTGTTTATCCTGGAGAAGAGGAGGCTGAGGGGAGACCTCATTGCTCTCTACAACTCCCTGAAAGGAGGTCGTGAAGAGGAGGGAGCTGGGCTCTTCTCCCAGGTGACAGGGGACAGGACGAGAGGGAATGGCCTGAAGCTTCACCAGGGGAGGTTCAGGCTCAACATAAGGAAAAAATTCTTCCCATAAAGGGTCATTGGACACTGGAACAGGCTGCCCAGGGAGGGGCTTGACTCACCTTCCCTTCACCTTCCCTCAACATCCTTGTTGTGGTGAGGCGTCCACCAACAGCTTCTCTCGAGGTAGCTACAGTCCTAGTGCGGGTTTAGTCATCTGTTGACACACGTAGTAAACACAGAAAGAAATATATTGATGACTCAAGTTCTAAAGTAGAAATAATGATTAAAGAGAAAATTATGCCCTTACAAGCTCCTTAGGATCATTTGGAAGCACAGCATTTGCAATAAAATATGCTAAACCTGTTCTCATATGGAGAAATACTAATCTTTTTTATTTTTTACACAGTCATAGGTGCCTCAGACATTAGAATAAGGCAGTAAAAAATAAACCAATTAAGCCACGATGAGCTTGAGAAGGTATGCATGCATTAGTTGCTTTTCCCCTTTTAAAGCTGTCACATTTCTCCTGCTTCTTGTGTTTTCACACCATAAAGGATCCCTGCATTTCCCCGAGACAATGGATGGGCTCTAAAACTCCGTCTCCTGAAGTGATGAGTTAAAGAACACGGCAGGAGTACTTGCCGAATCATCCCCCCATTATTAATTCAGGCATGATGAAAGTGTTCATTTTAGCTATAATCATGTAATTCATCAAAATACTACTAGAGCATATCATCCTGAACTATTACACTGATATAGCACCTTATTGCACCTTCACCGAAAGCCGGGAATGTATTTTTTGATGCTTATCTACTGAAAAAAAAAAGCAATTCTGTTTGGGATTTTTGGAAGTACTGTCTTATGTTTACAATAAAAAACTGAAATTTCAAACCTATTTTCTTGTACTTGGATGATGTTGTTATTATATATTTGGGTGATTATCGCCGACGATGAAGTTTAAAAATGGTAAAGCACTGAAACAGTGTATTTATCCAGTGCTGAGGGAAGGAAAGAATGGGTTATGAATATACAATATTTTATGGAGTTTAAATGTATATTTTGGTGTGTCTGCCCCCTTCTAAAATAGCTTTAGAGGGTAAAATCCGTCTGCCACAAGAACCTTTCGAAAAAGGGTTCTTCGGAGTTCCTTAACTGACAAAAAATACTTTAAAAACTGAATCCCAGGACAAATTTCAAGGTGTTAAAAGGAACAGCAGCATCCTGGGCTCAGAAAGAACTGAAGATCTCACACCGCGATTGCCCTCTCGCTCTGCCTACCTGTTTCTTGCTCATCCCCCACTTTTGCAACTAAGTTGGAATTACAGAACAAAAAACAACAAAGATGGAAAGCAATGCGAAATGAAATAAAGCCTGGTTAACCACAGGCCTCGGTGATTCTTTTCACGGATTAGCTGAGGTGCCTTTGGCACGGAGCTGGCTGCTGCTACAGCTGTGCCGACTGCCGAGTGACGCACCTAGATAATTTTCAAAGAACAAAAAGTCGTTAATTGTCCACATCAGGAAAGCTTCATTATTACAAACAGAAAAGCAAAAAGTTATCCATTCTCTCAGGCAAAATCAAAGAAAACAAGATTAATGCATGCTAAATGCATAAAGGGCTACATTTGGGAGAGCTGGCAAGGAGCTCCATCACCTCTTTTTCTCTCTCCTCTCTCCCCTCTCCCTCAGCCCTGGTGTAGGAATCCTCCGACATGAATAAAAAACAGAATTTGGGGATTCAAGGTGGGCAACAGAGCATGCAACCTATACACCTGAGCTTGCCCTGAAAAGATACCTGATGGTTTCCGTTTTGCTTTTCTCCAGTTTTGAAGTCTGCTTCCAGGCAAAAATGGACTTCAACTGAGCACGGTCACACAGCACAGAGGTCTCCTCCACACGACTCTGAAAATAATCCAATTTATTAACGATGTTCACAAAGTGGCTCAGTTTTATTAAAGCTGAACGTATATATTAAAGCTGAACAAACAGTAAATAGTTGTTGGAAGCAATGTTTTATGCTGAATATTAAAGTAAGCTAATAACATTTACTATTCTATTCGGTAATTATTTGAGAGTAATTAGAAGCTAATAGCTGCCAGTTTATAGCTATTAAGTCTCTTTAGCACTGCATCTTAGCTTTTACACAATCCTTTTTCTTATTTTCACTATAATAGCATCTGCAGCCCACTCTCATCCAAATACAAACTTCTTCTCCACTTCTCAAAGTGCCTAAAACCCAAGGAAATTAGCAAAACAACCACAAACAAATTTATTTCACCATCAAGGCAGCTCTTCCTATACTTTAGGTGCAAAACTGACCAAACTTAAGCATGTGTCTTATATAGTTATATATAAGTTATATATTATATTATTATATATATATAAGATATATATGTATATATAAGTTATATATATAGTTATATACTTTAAAAGATATATTGGGATGGTCAGGAGTGTAAGGCACACCCGCACATACCTGTCTCCTTTCGAACAGAAAGTGCTTTTATTCCGGAAGAAATCGTGAGCAACAGCAGAAGAAATATTTTACGTTTCACAAACGAGAGAAGTGAAGATCTTCTTTTGTCCCATTTTCCAGTAAAAAGTGGATGTTGTTCCATTACTGGAGCGATCCCACACCAGGAGGATAAAGCAATTTCACAGCAAGTGGGTGCAAAATGAGGGTTTTTTTCACATGATTCCCTTTGAGCAAATTTCTAAATGCTGCAGTGGATCCAAGATTTTCCATATCTTAAGTAGTTAGAGTTGTTGTCTATCTATAGGTGTGTAGCACACCTGGGCAGAGTATAAGCTGATGTGCAGGATGACCCAGGTGCTCAGATCCATTCATTTGCTCCTCAGTTGGCCCCTAGATGGTAATAATAAATAAACCTTACTCATCAGGCATTAAAGTTTCTATGCAGAAAGATATAAAGCCACAACTAAGTTTAAATAGAATCATAGAATCACCAGCTTGGAAGAGACCCACCGGATCATCAAGTCCAACCATTCCCATCAATCACTAACCCATGTCCCTCAGCACCTCATCCACCCACACCTTAAACACCTCCAGGGAAGGTGAATCAACTGGGCAGCCTCTGCCACTGCCCAATCACCCTTTCTGTGAAATTTTTTCTCCTAATGTTCAGCCTGACCCTCCCCTGGTGGAGCTTGAGGCCATTCCCTCTTGTCCTATCCCCTGTCCCTTGGGAGAAGAGCCCAGCTCTCTCCTCTCCACAACCTCCTTTCAGGGAGTTGTAGAGAGCAATGAGGTCTCCCCTCAGCCTCCTCTTCTCCAGGATAAACACCTCCAGCTCTCTCAGCCATTCCTCATCAGGCCTGTTCTCCAGCCCCTTCCCCAGCTTTGTTGCTCTTCTCTGGACTCACTCCAGAGCCTCAACATCCTTCTTGTGGTGAGGGGCCCACAACTGAACACAGGATTCGAGGAGCAGTCTCACCAGTGCTGAGTACATTATCAAGTGGATCAGGCTCTTTTGCTGGAACATCACACACTGTGCATTTCCTACAAGCTGTAGCAAGCCCTGAAATGTAAATATTTGGTTTTATTTCATTCAAGGATGCTGAAAACTTTCCTGACAAAAACGTACAGTAGAAAATGCTGAAAGCAACGATGGTTTCCAAAACCAAACTCGGATGTGCTGATATTTACCTGCTACAATCTCACCAAGAGCTCCTCATCAAGCTTCTTGACACTCACATCAAGGGGAAGAGCTGTGGGAAACAGAGCTGCATCTACAACCATCAGAAAGTGCTCTGGAAGAAAGTGGACAAGAAAGATTCAAATACACTATGACAAGAGGGATCCCAAAGCATCGTTTCACCAGGGCAGGGACCTCTCCTTGTCTTATTAATGCTTGAAGCTATCAACAAGGTTGACAGGAAGAACCACAGCACTTAACTACTCCTGAACTTTTTCACTGAGCTACGTTTTACTACAATATAAAGTCACTTGATTTTTTTTTTTTTGTAAATCCAAGCTCATAAGTAATATCTCTGAAAGAAGAGAATGTTAGATATAACAAAATAATGATGAAAATCTCATTTGCTTAATAAAATTCCCCTGATTTTAAATCAAAACTGATCTCCATCCATTTGAACTTTAACTACCTCATTTTGTCTCGCGTTTCAGATAACACATAGTAAATGCAATTTGTCATCATAAATGTATTATTATTATTATTATTTAATCATATGAAAGTTTGGGTTTATCTCGAGAAAATATTTATAGTCGTTTTAATACAGGGGATCCATTCTTGACAGAAAGGATGAAAGAGATTTATCACCCTTGACAAATTATATTGCAAAATGTCCTCTCCTGCCTGCTCACAAGAGAAATATTAACAACACGTAGCACTGGAGCACCACCTGTGATCCTCATTTCTTGAGGCTAATATCACAGCACCCTCGAATCCCTCTTCATGGAGACTACACAGGACTTCAAACGCGAGTTACTTATTAGAGTAATTCTGTGAACGACTGAAACCTGTAGCCCTTTAAATCAAACTGAGCAATGTTTTATTAAAGTGCCCAGCAAATCAATCTAAATCCAAGGATAATAAAGCCCTAATCAGGTGGTAGAAAAAATAATAGGTTGTCATGCATGAGGAAAAATAGGCAATCATGGAATGTTTTCTTTAATTAGGTTGTGTAAAGTGGAAGGACTGAGTAGGAACTGGCAAGACATTCATCATGAGCAAGGTGGGAAATTATTTAGATTACTGAGAAAGGAAAATTGAGTGTGAAATACTAAGATTTGACTGGATAGAAAATGAAAACTCTTTGGCTGTTCGTGACGCTCACTTTTGGCAACTTATTGGCAGGTATGGATTTTCAAAGTAGTATCGACCCAGATTTTTCTGCAGTTTAAAGACCTCATACAACCCACTCCAACTTTTAATAGCAATGGCATGTGCAGATCTTGCCTGTGCCTCCAAGAGAGAAAGAGGAGAAATGAACCTCAACGGAGTTTTAGCTGGAAAAATCATGTGGATTCAACGGCTCCTTTAAAATAAAGGAGTTGCTTCTACTATCCCAGGTCTTTAGTACATTGCCAGGCATTGAAGCTGGTTTACAAATTACAAACACCATAAGATAGATTATTTAGCCAGTCAATGAACTTTCTGAAGTTAAGGAAACTCTCTTAGTACATTAAGTAATGATGACAACAATTATTATCGTGATTGCCATTGTTATTATTAAATTACTTCTCAGCCATCCAGTGCTGAATTCAGCTCTGTTATGTACAAAAATATATCGACAGTTCTGGGATGAGTTATAAATGTTGTCAAAAATAAATAAAAAAATATCCCGGAGCCTTTTAGAGACATTCTAATTAAGGAAATTATAATGCACTTTAATTTGGTCAGCATTTTTCATACCTATACTATCATCTTAGGCAGCAACATTTCAGTGTCAGTTGTCTCTCTGTCTTCTCTCTCATTTCACTGAGATGTTAAAATGATACATCAATGATTGGTTTGGAACTCAATAATTATATATCTTATCAGAACAGGATTTATTTCATTATTGGCTAATGAGAAAGGGAGATCTTGACTCTCAGCAGTCCCTTTTCTCATCATTATGCTTTCATACCATAAACGCAGAGAAAGTTCCTAAACATGAACCATGAAAGTCGCCTCCTCATAAAATCATTATAATAGCAAAAATCATTTTAAACTTAAGATGACTTTAAACCCAGTTTCTTGAAGGCATTTCATGAAAATTGCATGAGCTTAAGAAACTTTGTTCAACAAAAATCTCACTATTTCATCATAAGAGAATCTCTGTATTATCCAGGAACGAATTATGCTCAACAGATTTTCTCAGAGCAATGGGTACTGGAAGCCCTGAGGTCTTCAACTAGAGGCAATCAAGATGTTTGCCCACTTCTGAGCCAGGAACTCCAGAAAAGAAGGCACAGTAGCAGGGAGCAGTGCAGGCAGGCTGGCAGGAGATCAGGGACTGTCACATAGTCATCAAACCCCAACCACTCCTGCACGGCTGCTGATGAAATCATAGAATCATAGAATAACCAGGTTAGAAGAGACCCACCAGATCATCAAGTCCAATGACTCAAAATAGTGAACTCAAGTTCTGAAAAAAATGTTTCAGAAGAAACCTTTTAACCAGGTCTACCCTGGTAGATACTCTGTGCAGGTGGGAACACGACAAGGTATTGTTGGTTCTATACACAAAGTTTCTTTGGAGACAATCTCCAGGAAAAAAAAAAAAATCATTAAGTTTGAGTTTAGAAGTTGATATTGGCCCACTCCAATGTTCTCTGCTTTCTAACAGGACGACTATGGTTATGGATGGACTTGATGATCTGGTGGGCCTCTTCCAACCTGGTTATTCTATGATTCTACGACTACCCTCCCCCTTGAAAATACTGCTCTTTTCCCTTGTGTGTTAAGAGTAACTAAAAATGCTTCATAGAAGAATGTTTTACGTCAAAGAAATTCCATGATAATTTTCTCATGGTTAACTGGGCTGACCCTTAGGAATGGTTTTCTTCTGAGGCTGCTTGACTGAGCAAGGACGTGAGGAATGGTTGGACTCGATGATCCTGTGGGTCTTTTCCAACCTTGTTATTCTATGATTCTACTCTACGAGGAGTCATAGGATTTAGCAGTTCAGAGCACCAAGCAGGATTGTTGCCACCTCCAGGCCACCACTCCCAAAGAACAAACCTACAAATCACTTGTCACTAACTTTGATCCACCTTGTTTCAGGTGGTTTCCTCTCTGACTATTATTTCTGTTAAGAGACCCGTGAAAATTAAATACAGACCCTATCAATGCTTGAGTGACCTAGTGCTCCATCATAGCAGCAGTGTAATAGCAATAAATCATTTCAACTTTAATCTATTGTTATTGATGAATGTACAATTATTTGTCATCTAATATGCTGAAAATGATGACCAAAGAAATAGATCAACTTTTTTTTTCTTCTTCCAAGTACGGCATTGATGGATTGTATCCCTAAGCTGTTATTACACTTATAATGTACTCTTCTGCTATGACAGCACAGCTAGTTTTTTAATCATTCCACAGTAATCAACTTAAGACAACATAGCAAGACTCATAACTCATGTTCTTTTCATTTTTTGGCAGTGACGGGAAATGAAAATGTTTTTATTCTTTTGAAATAATTCTTACCTGACTAGGCTGAAGATTGCTTTAAAATTGTAAATAAATGGTTGTTTATTGAGCTGGAACTGAAAAGTGACACATTAAAATGCCCATTTCCAAAGAAAAAATAATAATTTAGGCCTGAGTGGAGTTAGAGTTGGTTTAAAAAAAAATACTTTGTTTTTCTTTTAACTGGTTCAGTGCTAACTAAAACATGCTTTTTTTCTGCTTAAGTCATACAAGCAAAGATTCTATCACCGTATTTATGAGCAAAGTACATCTGTGAAGACACACAAGATTATTAAAGTAATTTGGGGGTACATTTCCAAAAATGCTTTTTGAAAACCTGTGGGTTTAGGAGCCGCTTTCCCCTTTCAGTAGAGACTCAGAAGAAAGAAATTTTGATCATCTTGGGTTTAGCAGACGAACTGGAATTTGTGAAAGTCTCTCAGAAGAGAAAAACATAAGTAATTTCTCAAGGTGCTGTAAGGTTTGGAAGACCAGATCATAGAATCATAGAATCACCAGGTTGGAGGAGACCCATCAGATCATCGAGTCCAACCATTCCTATCATGTTGCTTTCTAGGAGTTACCACCCTTCTTAAATGTGCGTGCGATATTAGAAGAGAAAATACTTTAAGAAACTCTCTTCTTGGTTATATGTCTGGGAAAATGTGTAATTGCAACACTACCACAAACCACACAATACTAAAGAATTCTAAAATGGTTTAGTGTTGGATAGGAATGGTTGGACTCAATGATCCGATGGGTCCCTTCCAACCTGGTTGTTCTATGATTCTATGAAATCCATGTTTTTTTAAATGCTGACTCTGATCTTATGGGTTTTATACAAAAAAAAAAAAAAAAAAAAAAAAAAAGAAGTCATAAGTTTTGTTCCATTAAATAGGATTTTCCTTTTAGCTCACATCCCCTATATTTTATTCTAAAATGTCTGTGCTAAAAAGATCATAGAGAAGTTTTTGTCTTACAGCAAACACAGGACTAACAAGAAGCCTTTGAAGAATTTTATTGTCCTACTCAACAGCCTGCACAAAGCAACTCTCTCTCACCTCTGTTATCTCACCTTCACCTTCATATATTTCTCACTACTTTCTGCTCATTTTTTAGCTGTTTTACAGTGTTGTGCCCTTTACTGGGAAAAACCTGACCTCCTGCCTTGCTTTAGCTGTGGCTCCGTGTCACCTTGTCCAGGCGAGGTGGCTACTGGGCTGGGAGTCCCACGTCCCTCTTCCAGATCACGGTGACACACTCTGCCCTCCCCATACAGCAACATATTTGCAGCATTTATTTGGCCTCTGAGAATTCTTAATCGCAAACCTTTCATCCTATTTCTCCCTAGTTTGTAAATAATAAGCTCGGTCATTTGCTCTCCTGTCTTTCACCTCTCTGTCTTCCCAGCACTCTGATGGCTTTGGGATTTTTAATTTTTGAGGAGTATTCATAGAATCAGAGACCCACTGGATCATCGAGTCCAACCGTTCCTATCAAAAAATAAACCAAGTCCCTCAGCACCTCATCCACCTGTGCCTTAAACACCTCCAGGGAAGGTGAATCAACCCCCCGCCCCGGGCAGCCTATTCCAATGCCCAATGACCCTCTGTGTGAAAAACTTCCTCCTAATCTGCAACCTAAATCTCCCCTGACGGAGCTTGAGGCCATTCCCTCTTGTCCTGCCCCCTGTCACTTGGGAGAACAGGCCAGCTCCCTCCTCTCCACAACCTCCTTTCAGGTAGTTGGAAAGAGTAATGAGGTCTCCTCTCAGCCTCCTCTTCTCCAGGATAAACACCCACAGCGCTCTCAGCCACTCCTCATAAGGCCTGTTCTCCAGCCCCTTCACCAGCTTCGTGGCTCTTCTCTGGACTCGCTCCAGAGAAGACTATTGCAGACTAAAGTCCTAGATTAAGCTGGGAAAAAAAATAAATTGTCTTTCAAAGTGCAGTTACTATAACCGAATGAAAGGTTTCACTGAACTTTTGTGTGCTTAATTTTGGAAAGCAAGAATTAAGAACAAAATTTCGGAATACTTACGTCTGGAATTCCATTTACTCTTAGGGCTCATTCCTTCTGGTTGTCGAGGAACAAATGAAACAATACCAGAATTTTCTAGAGAACAATTACAATCGACTATTTCCTAATTCATAGAATCATAGAGTCATTTGGCTTGTAAGCCTCCAAGCCCATCCAGTGCCACCCCTGCCATGGGCAGGGACACCTCCCACTGGATCAGGGGCTCCAAGCCCCATCCAACCTGTCCTTGAACCCCTCCAGGGTTGCAATACACATTCAAGAAGTTAATTTTCAAAAATGTCTCAGGAAACAGAGAACTCAAAACTTACTTTTATGTACTAGGGACCCAACCTGATTCAAAACCAACACAAAATATATGAAAAACACCCCCTGCTTGCACACACCGGAGACCCTCATCACTAAACCAACACTATTCAGCACTCCCTGAAGCCCACGTGCCTAGAAATGCATTAAGTTTTTGCTGATCTTATAATGATGGACCATATATGTCTCCTTTCACAGAATTACAGAATCACCAGGTTGGAAGAGACCCATCGGATCATCGAGTCCAACCATTCCTATCAAACACTAAACCATGTCCCTCAGCACCTCATCCACCCATCCCTTAAACCCCTCCAGTGATGGTGACTCAACCCCCTCCCTGGGCAGCTTGTTCCAGTGCCCAATGACCCTTCCCATGAAAAATTTTTTCCTAATATCCAGCCTGAACCTCCCCTGGTGGAGCTTGAGGCCATTCCCTCTCGTCTTGCCCCCTGCTCCTGTCTACAGCTAAGGACCATCTTTTAAGCAATCCGTGTTCATGAACTCTCCCCTCAAATGATTCAATTGACCTTGAAGACCTAAGAAAAATACTATCACACGAAATGAACTCTTGTGCTGGTCGACATAAGCAACATTGGTTGGACTCGATGACCCGATGGGTCCCTTCCAACCTGGTTGTTCTATCATTCTATGATTCTAACATTGGCCCAAAAAGAAAAGAAAGTTATGGTGAGTTTCACTCTCTCCACTAAGCCAGGTGGGAAATCATATTTTGGCTCAGATCCACACAGCCCACTGGTACCCAGGTAGTTTTCCTCAAAATCCATTGTTCAAGACAGGTAGTTTTGGTGCAATGTAGGCTGTATGTTCAGGAAGCATCTTGGGGAAAATAAGGATTTTAGGCGATTTTTGCTTATTTGAGTTGGTGGAAAAAATTTCCCATGAGGAATTTTCAGGGAAGCGCAAGTCACTTTTCACCCTGAGAAAGAAACGAGATATAGCTACAACTCCTCCATCCCTGAATAACTTGTAAAAATAAATGCTCTGTAAAAAGAAATGAAACAATCCTCCAAAGAAACCAGGATCTCAGCACTGCTCTCAAACATGAGTACTACTTTATAGCCATTTACAAATCTTAATCATTCTAACGGCCCAAATCGGATATCAGAACTGGTCAGCACACAACCTCCTCCAAGATAAAAAACGAACGTGAAGTGAACAAGAGTGAAAATGCCGCTGTAAGCAATGAGAAATGTAGATTACCGACTTTAACAAGCCTCCACAAATCACCGGCGTCTTAGGTTGCAAAGGTCGGCTCCGGCATGGTTACTGATATATTCCACTTCGTGATGGCTGCACTCTCAAAAGGCTGAAATGGGCTCTATATGTCATACAGATTGGGTCTGGTCTGCTCCGATGGAGCACCAGGGAAGCAAAGCCATCACTCTGCAGACACACAGACACCAAGTGTCTTGTTGCACAGGGAAGTCAGTATTCAAGTGTTTTTCTTCCATCCTAAAAGCATCAACATAAAGTTTAAAAAAAAAAAACCTCCTTTAAATATTTATAGAATATATATTTATAGAATAGATATACTTTCATAGAATCATAGAATAATAGAATAATCAGGTTCTTTAAATTAATCGTTAAAGTTTGCAAAACGTGAAGTTATGTGAGGCTTGATATAAAGTAATATAAGATAGGGGAAATGTCCTTGTATTATATTATTCCATAAAGACTCTTGACAAATTATACTTTTAGAATTATAGAATCATATAACAATCAGGTTGGAGAGACCCACTGGATCATCGAGTCCAACCATTCCTATCAAACACTAAACCATGTCTATCAGCACCTCATCCATGCGTCCCTTAAACCCCTCCAGGGAGGTGACTCAACCCCCTCCCTGGGCAGCCTCTGCCACTGCCCAGTGACCATTTCTGTGAAAATTTTTTTCCTAATGTCCAGCCTGAACCTCCCCTGACGGAGCCTGAGCCCATTCCCTCTTGTCCTGTCCCCTGTAAAAAGTTGTTAAAACCAATAAAGTTTTGTTCTGATCATGGATGTACAGTGCAAGATAAAACGACAATATGCAATATAATATTTGAAAATGCGAAAAGTCATTTCAACCAAGACCAGAAATGTTCCCCTTAGTGTACCACCTCCACTAGAGAGCTTGTGCACACTGACCCCAAAGTGCCCATTAACCACTCCCAAAGCCGGACGAGCTACAGAGGAAGCCGGGCAGCCAGAGCTGGTGTTTCTCTGGTTCTGCAAAAGGTCAAGACCTTTTAGACTTATTTTATGGGGAAAGTCAAGCAAAGCTTCCCATGTACATTTTGAGAGATGCAAGAATAATTCAGAGCCCTTTAGTGACCTCAGTACTGCATGGAGCTACCAGTTCTTCCCATGATGTAAGAGGTACCAGTACCTGAAGGGGCTACAAGAGAGCTGGGGAGGGACTGTTTACAAAGGGTTGTCATGAGAGGACTAGGGGCACTGGGTATGAACTGGAGAGGAGCAGGTTTAGACTGGACAAAAGGAGGAAATTCTTCACGATTGGGATGGTGAGACACTGGAACAGGTTGCCCAGGGAAGCAATGTCTGCCCCATTCCTGGAAATACAATCATAGAATCATAGAACAATCAGGTTGGAAGAGACCCACTGGATCATCGAGTCTAACTGTTCCTATTGAACACAAATGTTCAAGATGAGATGTTCAAGGCTAGGTTGGATGGGGCCTCAGGTGGCCTGATCCAGTGGGAGGCATCCCTCTCCATGGCAGGAGTGGGACTGGATGATCTTTAAAGTCCCTTCCAACCCGAACTATTCTACGATTCTGTGATTAAACTTGGAGACACTGTTAATCACATCTTTTTTTTTTTTCATTAGAAATGACAAATCATTAACATGGAATCACAGAATCACCAGGTTGGACGAGACCCACCAGATCACTGAGTCCAACCATTCCCACCAGTTTCGCATTGCTTGTCTGCCACCATCTGAGTGTTACACCTAACAACAAAAAGATCCCCTAAATGATATCTAAATTACTGCCTATTTAGCCACCAGCCAGACTAAGCCGTCTTTGCTTTTCCACAGAATTTGTTTAGGGAACGATGGCTGTTGCTAAGTTGCACGGTGCTCCTTGCCTTTAGCCATCATTATCAGTTATCTTTAGGGGTAATCATTTTTCTTAAAATCATGACCCATTTGATATCTTAAAAACAGCAACATTAATTTTCATTTGTCACATAGTCGGGTATAAATTGACTAAATGTTAATAGCATTCTTCTCGAGTAATCAGTTCTACATGATTAGCCTAAAAATTGCCAAAACGTTGTTTACTGTTCATTTGTATCTGAAGAAAAAAAAAAAAGAGAGCCACGATCCATGAGTTAGAGCAGGATTAATTTAGTTTCTGATCTGTATTAAAACTTGCCACAATGATTCATAATCATTTTACTCAATATTTATCCTGACAAAACTATTTAATTTGGAGAGCTCCTAGTAGCATAACAACACTGCCCAAAAGCATCACAGCTTTCTCAGGCTTGCGACAGTTTTCAATATCTAGAGCAGAGGGGCAGGTGTGTTTATATAGTTAGGGGTTTGGGGTTGTTTTTTTTAACATGTACTCTTAACTTTTTTTCTCTTTTCCCTTGATACAGAATATAGTCCGTGGTCTTTACCACCATCTAGTGGATCTGGTTCCTTACAGCAAGCCTCAAAAAGAATCATAGAATCATAGAATAACCAGGTTGGAAGAGACCCACCAGATCATCGAGTCCAACCATTCCTATCAAACACTAAACCATGTCCCTCAGCATCTCGTCCACCCGACCCTTAAACCCCTCCAGGGAAGGTGAGTCAACCACCTCCCTGGGCAACCTCTGCAGTGCCCTATGACCCTTTCTGTGAAAAATTCATTCCTAATGTCCAGCCTGAACCTCCCCTGGTGTAGCTTGAGGCCATTCCCTCTCGTCCTGCCCCCTGTCACTTGGGAGACAACAATCATTATCTTATCATATGCACTGAATTTATCAATTTTATGAAAATATGGCACCAGCTATCACTTTGCATGTATTTCTGTGTATTGTAGCCTGCAATTCAACACCACCATTTCATTAAAAATAGAGAAAACAGACTCCCAAGGGAGACAGTGCTTAAAACTCAGGAAAAAAACCAATAAAACGTGAGATGATACACAGGAGATATATAGGTATAGATATAGGCATAGGTATAGGTATAGGCATAGGCATAGGTATAGGCATAGGTACAGGTATAGGTACAGGTACAAGTATAGGCACAGGCATAGGTATAGGCATAGGCATAGGTATAGGTATAGGCATAGGTATAGGCATAGGTATAGGCAAAGGCATAGGCATAGGCATAGGTATAGGTATAGGCATAGGTATAGGTATAGGCATAGGCATAGGTATAGGTATAGGTATAGGCATAGGTATAGGCATAGGTATAGGCATAGGCATAGGTATAGGTATAGGCAAAGGCATAGGTATAGGCATAGGTATAGGTATAGGTATAGGCATAGGCATAGGTATAGGTATAGGTATAGGTATAGGCATAGGTATAGGTATACACACACAGGACATATACATATATTGAGCTCACAGTTAACTTATAACTCATTAATTTATAAGAGCTTTGGGGTGGTCAGAATACTATTCCAGGTCTTAAAACACGAACAACAATTAACCAGCGATTCTCACAAACGAAAGAGCCTGATAGAGTTTTTCAGAAGTTTATAGCTATTATTTCATAGTTGTTTAAGTAGCACAACAGCTAATGCTCTCCACAAGCTTTTCTGGGGAGTCGTAATCACCACCTCCCACGGTGCCACTACCTGGTCCAGGTAGGACAGGTAGCTTCAGAGTCCTGAGCAGGGCACATGCAGTATTTATCTCTGCACAAAGATCTTCATCCGATGCATTTGTAGAAAAAAACCAACCAAAGAAACAAAAAAACATTAAAAACATACACTGTCAAAGTGAATTTAAAACGTATGTTGGTGATAGTCTCCCTTTAAAAGTGACTGTGTCACTTCTTTCTTCAAGCAGCAAAAAATGTCTGTAACTTCAACTCATCTCTGGGATACTTTTTTTTAATTTGGAGAGAGAATTTCCCCCCACATGCAACATCAAAACCCACAAACCCACTTCTTAAATGGACACTACTGTCCACTGCTTGGAATTGGGAATGAGGAGTGAATTTTTCAAGCTGGATTTAGTGATGAGGATCCGGTTTCTTCTTTCACTGCAAGATTCGGATATGACTGAGCCAGGACTGTTACATTTTGCTCCCTCAGCTGCATAATGAAGAAGATGCCTCTGTCATTCACAAGCATCACAATATAAGGCATTCATCATCATTGAGGTCATGTGTACTCCAGGGTGATGGCAAAAAAAAGTAGAAAAAGCTTGATTGATGTAATCATATTTTAAGAATAAATAATAATTGTTTGGCAGGCATAGAAGACTAGGGGCTTTTTTTCTCCCTATGTAGCAGGGTGGACCTAAATTAATTCCTGTGGCTCCCTTAACACTGTAAAACACGGGTCAATATTTACACCTGCAGGATGGAATGGCCCAGACACTTCTCTAACCTCTTCTCCCAGAAAAAGCTTGAGTAGGATCACCCCCACTCCCCCAGACCTTGCCCTGCAAGTTCAACATCTGCAATGAAAGAGAATGGGGAGACCTTATAGCAGCCTCCATTACTGAAAGGGGGGTCCGGGAAAGGTGGAGAGGGGCTCTTGATCAAGGAGGGCAGGGACAGGATGAGAAGGAAAGTTTTTAAGCAGAAAGAGGGGAGATGTAGATTATAGAGAAATGTTTTGCTGTGAGGGTGGGGAGGCCCTGGCCCAGGCTGCCCAGAGCAGGGGTGGCTGCCCCATCCCTGGAGGGGTTCAAGAGCAGGTTGGAGCCCCTGATCCAGTGGGAGGTGTTGTCTAGTGGGAGGTTGTCCAGAGGGACAACCTGCAAAACCAATTTAAGCTCTGCTTCCAGGTTTATTCAGGATCAGTTTCACTAAGCTTTGTTCTCTCTGAAGCCCCTCGGGTAAGATTGAGCTTGCTGACATTTTTGCCACTCTGTGAATAGACTGCTTCTTCACTGTCCCCAGATGATTTTTAGCATGTCGGTAAAATTTGTTTGTCTTTTCCCTCAATGCAAACAGTACACTCATAAGTTGTTAAACCTTAGTGTCACCATGCCCTGCAGTCACCGGTGGCTTTCCCCACCTTTCCCCAGTCTGGGAAAATCAGACCACACAGTTTATAAAGCAGTCAGATGCACAAATGGAATGTTAAGCACCTGTCAAGATACTGGAGGAGACTGAGGGGAGACCTCATAGCTCTCTCCAACTACCTGAAAGGAGGTTGTGGAGGGGAGGGAGCTGGGCTCTTCTCCCAAGTGACAGGGGACAGGACAAGAGGGAATGGCCTCAAGCTCCACCAGGGGAGATTTAGGCTGGACATAAGGAAAATACTTTTCCCAGAAAGGATCACTGGGCAGTGGTAGAGGCTGCCCAGGGAGGTGGGTGATTCACCTTCCCTGGAGGTGTTTAAGGTGTGGGTGGACAAGGTGCTGAGGGACATGGTTTAGTGTTTGATAGGAATGGTTAGACTTGATGATCCTATGGGTCTCTTCCAACCTGGTGATTCTATGATTCTATAATTCTATGATCTGTAATGGTAAACCCTCTACCTCCCTAGCACTTGATGCTGAATTACAGTCTACCTCCCAGCTACTCTGAGTTTTATTCTAAACTCTGACCTTTAAAGAACTAAAAAACAAACCAAAAAATGTAATTTTCTCTTTTTGAAAAGGGAAGAAGAAAAGCCCTAAGCATCTTCTCCCACTGATCCCCAGTAGCAGGACTGTGTCCTTCCTGGAGGGACCTCTGATTTTGCACCTGATTAAATAGTAACTCAGGGTTAGAGTCATGCTCTTGGTGACTCACTGATCTGGTTGACTGGCTGACAATCTCCACAGGGTAGAGTGCAATTTACTTGTGTGCCCCAATTAGCAGTGCTAATTGGGGCACAAAATCTATGTAATTTTTTATGTGTTTTTTTTTTTTTTTTTTTTTTTTTCAAGTCAGTCACCATTCTGGGAATGGCAAACAGGCACTGGAATAGGAGCAGGGCTGATCTGCCCTGCTCTTCCAATACCTGAACACAAGGTGGGAAAAGTCTTATTAAAATGTATCTAGGTGGAGGCAGAAGCTTTGGTTTGTTTTATTAAATGCTGCACATGCCTCTACTCAAAATTCTGTGTTTCACCACACACCAGCAGATCCAGGCTTGAGGAGGAATTTCTCAGGGTCTTGCAATACTCAAGCAATGCTCAACTCTCCAGGACCTGCTCTACAAACTTCACAGAATCACAGAATCACCAGGTTGGAAGAGACCCACCGGATCATCGAGCCCAGCCATTCCCACCAGTCTCCAAACCATGTCCCTCAGCACCTCATCCACCTGCACCTTAAACACCTCCAGGGAAGGTGAATCAACTCCCTCCCTGGGCAGCCTATTCCAATGACCAATGACCCTTTCTGTGAAGAATTTTTTCCTGATGTTGAGCCTGACTCTCCCCTGGTGGAGCTTGTGGCCATTCCCTTTCGTTCTGTCCCCTGTCACTTGGAGAAGAGTCCAGCTCCCTCCTCTCAGGTAGTTGTAGAGAGCAACGAGGTCTCCCCTCAGCCTCTTCTTCTCCAGGCTGAACACCTCCAGCTCTCTCAGTCGCTCTTCGTAAGACTTGTTCTCCAGCCCCTTCAGCAGCTTCGTTGCTCTTCTCTGCACCTGTGATTCTGTACTGCATAACTTAGAGAATGCTGAACCTGATATTTTAGTTCTCATTCCAACCAATTATTAAAGAAAGCTAAGTTTACGAAAAAAAAAATTGAATAACACAGGAACTTGGAACAACCTGAAATTTCTGATAAAATCAAGTTTTATCATTTTTTTCTTAGAACAATACAGCAAAGAATTTTTATCGAATGTGGAATTACTTAGGCTGAGATGCAATTATTCCAGCTGTATGCCAGATACCACAGGTACTAAGTAAATGCCAGTAACTCTTTTAACATCATTCTTCTGGTATTTGCATACAGAAATGGCAATTCAGATGCTTAACTGCCATTAACATGCATTAATATTTGTTTTGCATTCACTGTTGTAAGATAACTGTTTGTATAAATAGAGGCATCAAATAATTTGTACACTTTTTGCACACAAAAAATTAGCTCTTTTAAGATCAAGCGATACTTACTGGATCATTCCTGTGGCTGATGCTCCAACCAGAATCCCCTATTTGAATATAAATATTTATCAGTTGAAAGAGGATGTGTAAAATAAACAGCCTAGAAAATGAGATGCTTTTTGCTTTTTTATTATCCCATTGGATAACACTGTAAAAGAATTACTGTATACTTCTCCCACTAAAAAAGTCTCCAGTTCAGAAGCGCAAGCTGATTTTATTTTGATCTATTATAATAATAAAAGAACAATTATCCCTTTCCTGGAGCTTCAAGCCTAAATCAGCTCACGTGCTTAATTCAGGATGCTGTGAAAAAACACAGTATTAAGGAAGGGCTCCAGTCAAGCACTAAAGGGTCTAAAACAAGTGGGGTTCCCCAGGGCTCAGTGCTGGGTCCAGCCTTGTTCAGTGTCTTCATCAATGACCTGGAGTGTCAAGGCCTCAAGGGAAAGGGAAAGGCCTCAAGCTCCACCAGGAGAGGTTCAGGCTCAACATAAGGAAAAAAAAAATTCATAGAAAGGGTCATTGGGCACTGGAACGGTCTGCCCAGGTAGGGGCTTGACTCACCTTCCCTGGAGGTGTTTAAGGGACGGGTGGACAAGGTGCTGAGGGACATGGTTTAGAGATTGGTGGGAATGGTTGGACTCGATGATCTGGTGGGTCCCTTCCAACCTGGTGATTCCATGATTCTATGATTCCTTCCCTTGTCCTTGATTCTATGATTTCTTCCCTTGTCCTTCCCCTGGAAAGGTCTGGCAAAACCACCTCTCCAACGACATCTCTTCCTCTGTTTGAAAGGCAAGAAGGAGCTGTGGTAGGGTTAGGTTGGACATTAGGAGAAGGTTTTTTCCCCCAGAGGGTTGTGGAGTGCTGGAACATCTCCCAGGGGAGTAGTCACAGCACCAAACCTGACAATATTCCAGAAGCATTTGGCCAACGTCCTCAGATACATGGTAGGAAGTTGAGGGTTGTTCTATGTAGGGATAAGAATTGGACTCAATGATCCATGCAGGTCCCTTCCAGCACAGGACATGCTATGATACTCTCTTCCTTTTGTGTGTTTGCCTTTCTAGAGGCCTTTCATTCCCCAGAGATCCTCGCGGTTCCTCGGGGCTCACAAGTCAGCCACTTCGCACAGTGCAGTCAATTTATCTGCATGCGCCCGATTTCGAAACAGAGGCCACATGAAATTAGATAAGACCACACGAAATGCTTACATTTCAGCACACACCTCATTAGACTGAAACCAAATGTACCTTATGGAAAGTTCAAGGAACAAAAAGCCCACTCAGTCACATTCCATGTCCCCGTGGAGAGGAATGCGTGGATGCATATGTATTGTGAAATGAATACATAGTAAGAAAAATACTTTCAGTAAAGCAAATTCTCAACTGTTCCTTTTTTCATAGAATCATAGAACAACCAGGTTGGAAGAGACCCACCGGATCGTTGAGTCCAACCATAACACTAAGATGAATAAGTTCCCCACACTAAGATGAATAAATTCCCCACATTAAGATGAATAAGATCCCCACACTAAGATGAATAAGTTCCCCACACTAAGATGAATAAGTTTGAAAGGGAAGGAGTGAGATAAGAAGGAAGACCTGAAGAGGAAGGAACAGACGGGAACCATGTGCAGCTGGGAAGGAAAAACTTTGCAGCGGTAATTAATATGGAAATAATCTACACCCACACTCCAGAAAGCATGACATATGTTAAGGTCATTCCAACTTAGAAAATCTTTTCTAAGCTGAATCCTTAAAGGAGGATGATTTAAATTAATAGGTACAAATACCCTTGGCTACAGCAGTGACCGCAAGTACAAGCACAGGTCAAAGGAGAAGAGGCCAGATTTCCCAAAGTATGGTCTGAGCTGACAGAATCCTCACAAGAAGGACAACAGGAAGGCTGCTCCTTGAAAACCCTACCTGTTGACACAAAGGTGTAGATAGGGAACAGTAAAATCAGTAGTGCCCTCTTAGATCTTGCACAGAGGAGCTACAGTAATTAAGCAGTATCATTAAAGCAGGTTGGCAATAACAACTCTCATCGCTGACTTCCAGCCACCACCTCTAAGGATGCAGACAAACCCACCTGACTTGCACAAGTCCATCTGTCCTGCTGGTGATTCCAGCACAAGCCCATTATCTTCCAGGCAATGATCCTGCTGGTGATTCCAGCACAAGCCCATTGTCTTCCAGGCAATGACAAACTCTGTCTGCCTTCATCGTCGAGCTCGAAATCGGAAATTTCCTATGCAAGTCACACCTGCAAAAATATATTCAACATGACAGAGCTAATCAAGGACAATACTGTGGAGACGGTTGAACAACACTTCCATGGAGATCACCCCTGGTTTTTAAAAACTCTGTGCCACAAATAATTCATCGTCCGTTTATGAAATAATTAGATATTAACAGAGAACCACTGATTAGACTGTACTGATATCATACTGTACATTTTCTCTCTTGACTTTGTCACCGAGGTCACCATCCAACCCAAAGCTGATGAGGATAGAGGGAGACAGTGTATGGGCATGGCTACATAGAGAAGCCTTTCATTAACCTCGCTGATCCCCCATAATTTCATATGTCAACAGCTAATCACGGACTCACTGACATCATCAAGGGACAGGGAGAAAAGATCTCCCGAGGGACCGATCACTTCTCACAGGAGAAAGTCTCTACTTATCCTGCAAGGTTACATGTATTTTGCAAATAAATAAAGTGTTCCTGCATAATTTATATTTATATTGAAATATATGTTTCTGCTGTTGGAGACAAATATTTATTTTAAGCACAATGGAGATGACAGTTAAAGGAGCCAGTCCTTGATAGCCCAATCCTTTGAGGCTTTGTCCAGATGTCATAGTTGGTCACTTAAGAAATATAAGCAAAATCATCTTCTTACTGACTCCTAGACCACAGTTCTACTAACGTCATTGGTTTCTGGCCAGAAGAGGAAATGCAGGGAACACTGCGTTTTTATTACAGAGTTGGATTTTAATCATTTTGTACTTACTTAATACTTTCATCCCAAAAGATTTTGTAAATCTAATCAACATAGCATTTAATTCATCTATGGCTGACAGAAAGCCTCCTCCTAAGAAGGATATAGATGCTTCTTTAACAGCGCATCAAGGTACCAAAAGGACAGTGGAGATGGGGGGGGCGGTCATATGCATCAACGTGGACCCTGCAGAGCTAAGGATGCTGGTCCTAAATAAATTAAATATATAACTCACCGGGACACGGCTCAGGTGATCAAAAAAACAGTAGCATGACACATACCTACTTATGTCCATATAAAAAAATCTCAAAGTGAAGAAATTCCTCTTTCTATCTAGTCTAAATCTTCCCCTCTCCAGTTTATCCCCACTCCCCCTCATCCTATCACCACAAGCCTTGGTGAACAGCCCCTCCTCAGCTTTCTTGTAGCCCCTTCAGGTCACTATAAGGTCTCAGAGCCTTCTCTTCTCCAGGCTGAACAATCCCAACTCTCTCAGCCTGCCCTCATATGGGAGCTTCTGATAATCTTCATTCTGCTTCTTCCGTTTTGTTGAACACAAATATTTTAATTGCTAGGGAACTGTGCCTAATACGCTACATTCTAGTTCAAATCATGACCATATGTATCGTAATACAAAGCAATTAATAGCAGCATATCCAGGAAATTGCCACTTAGGATCAGCTGCCTGCCCACACATTATAACCAAAATCAAAGATGAAATAGTATTCATCTGGTAATGAGACTATTTCCTATTTAAGTTGGGATAGAGGTTATTCCCCCCACAGTTCTTGGGAAGTGGAACATCACTTAGTGGGAACCTTTTGCCTCTGCCATGCACAGCACCCAAAGGAGGCTGAAATAGCAACCAAATCAAGCCTTAAAGAAAATAAACCTTGATGGATACTCTTTTAGCCAAGAGCTGGATAAAAATAATGAGAGTCAATATTCAAAAAAATTAGCATTATACTACGGGGCTGGAGAACAGGCCTTATGAGGAACGGCTGAGAGAGCTGGAGGTGTTTATCCTGGAGAAGAGGAGGCTGAGGGGAGACCTCATTGCTCTCTACAACTCCCTGAAAGGAGGTTGTGGAGAGGAGGGAGCTGGGCTCTTCTCCCAAGGGACAGGGGACAGGACGACAGGGAATGGCCTCAAGCTCCACCAGGGGAGATTTAGGCTGGACATAGGTTAAAAATTCTTCACAGAAAGGGTCACTGGGTAGTGTCAGAGTCTGCCCAGGGAGGGGGTTGATTCACCTTCCCTGGAGGGGTTTAAGGGACGGGTGGACGAGGTGCTGAGGGACATGGTTTAGAGTTTGATGGGAACAGTTGGGTTTGATGATCCAGTGTGTCTCTTCCAACCTGGTTATTCTATAAATCTATGATTCATAAGGGATAATATTTTAAAGATAATACCATTACAATGTGGCTACTTACATGTCTGAGAATTGCAGAAAGTTATGGTACTTCAGCTTTTTTTCACATTTAATTCCACCTAAGTTGCAAAATCAGGATTAGACAAAGACAAAAAATAAAATTACATTGCGTTAAAATTGACTTCTGCTTTTTTTGTTCTAGATTTTTCATTTATCACTACACTGAGACCTAATTCCTATTTATTAGCATTTTCCAACTCACATCTAGTTCTTCTACAGCTCCATTTATTAATATAAAGCTGAATTTAACCAAGTTTATAACTTTAATTAAGTTGGTATATAATTGAGAATAAGGATTTTGGAACCGAGGAGCATTTTCTCTCTGTGATCTGGTTATCATCTTTAAGCATATCAACTAAATAACCTTAAACGAACACATCTTTACAAAAAATTCCATAAAACCCTATAGAAAATAAAGAGAACAAAATCCAAGGTGAACTTGGTAAAAGCACAATAATATTTTCCAAGAGTCATCATTTCAACTAGTCCACAGGATTCACAGAAGTAGTTAATTTGGCATATGCAAATCAAGGTTTCTCAGTGTTCTGGGGTTACCATGGTATGGGAAATTCAGTGAATCTATATATAAACAGGCAATTCTTAGCACGTGCAGAAGGAACATCTGATAATCACATCATGGTCCACAGCCTTGTTATACACTTTGTTCTTCTTGGGTCATAGTATAATCTCACACCTAAAAATATGCACTTCAAGTTACTAAAGGTTAAATATCTGTTCTCCATTCCTACATACCCTGAAGTTACACAAAAGCTCTCTTTTTTTTTTTGTCAGCATTGCTATCTTAGTACTGTGAGGAGGATTCAGTCAACCTAATTTTCATTTTCTCGTAGAATCCCTGGAAAGATATGTAAATTGTTTCTTTCAAGCTTCTAAGCGCTTTGTTTGGCTTCAAAAATCCGTCACTAGAAGCAAAGTCTGGGCTTCAATAACTCCTGAATGTCAGCACATCTCTGATTTCTGAAATGTGTGTTTTAGTCGGTGATGCTGTGAGCGAGGAGCCCGTTCCAGCTCTACGATAATGCTGGCATTAATTTTCACTTATAATTGTTTCCTCCTTAAACAGCCCCACAGAGAGAGACTCCCATCCCTTCATTACACATAACTTATCGTGGCATTAAATTTGCCTAAATTGTACTCCAGTGCTGCCATACTGCTGACCCTTAAGTCTGTAAACAAATACATTTGTTCTCCGTGTATTTATGTTTTGTCTTTCAAATTGTTAGAAAATGAGCCTCGAATCTTCATATTGTAATTGTATCATCAAAGCCTGTTGAGAATACGATAAAGTAACCAGAAGTTGAATTATCAATAAGAGTCATTTATTTTGCATTTTTATTTTAAAGAATACTTAGGAGAATTGTGATAAATTAGCAGTGACAAACTACTTCTTGCAGGCTGATTTTGTGTGGAGAGTTTAATTAAACATTGCAGCTGTTTATCTCTATGGTGATTAAATTTTCATATGTAAATTACATGTATTAAGATCAAGATACTTATGTAAATGTCACTTGCCTTAATGTTTTGTGTTCCTGTTATTAACATCTAACCATCAGCTTGTAATCTTCTTGTATTGCATTACGCTGGCACGCACGACACGACTAAAATAAGTAGATTTATATCTTAATAACAAACAAGTTTTTTAAAAAGAACATCTTACTATGTAATTGAGATGTAGATAAAAAATAAAAAATAAACTGCCTGGTGTGAACCGCTGTAAATTTGAGAACCTCATTGGTTCCAGCCACATCCGTTGAATGCCTCCCATCTGCCGGCAAACAACTGCTCGAACAGAAAAAGCAACTTAATTTCATCACATGTACCCAGAGATCAAAGCAAATTTTATCAAGATGTCAGGGATCCATACATCCACTCACAATAGCTCTACCCTCTACCTTACAGCAGTTGAGGGTAAAAATGTTTTATTATAAATAAAATTGAACACTTCGGAACAGGCTGCGCAGGGAGGTGGTTGATTCACCTTCCCTGGAGGGGTTTAAGGGATGGGTGGACGAGGTGCTGAGGGACATGGTTTAGTGTTTGATAGGAATGGTTGGACTCGATGACTTCCAACCTGGTTGTTCTATGATTCTATGATTCTGTAACTGAATAATTATATTTCTGATATAAGCACTTTCTAAACGACAACAAAAAATATTTACATTCCAATAGGAAAAAAATAAAAGCTCGAGATCCACCCACAACTATTTCCAACAATCCAATGAATACCCTTAATAGATCACAAACGTTTCTTTAGCAACAGCACCTTAAAAGTCTGGATCATATAGACAGTCAACAAAACCAAATCGCTGGGATTTGCCATTTACTAGATTTTCCTATGTGGGTTTTTTCCTACTTTTGCTGTACTTTTATAAGTATTATAGGTATTATTATAGGTACTCTTATAGGTATTCTTAATAATTTTGATGATAAATATTACCAGAACTTGGAGTGAAGAAAAAGGAAGATGTGACATCTGATCTTAGCCACTATAGAGGGAAGTCCTTGATATAAAAATGTACAACTCTAATGCAAGAAAGACTTTTCATCATGCCAGTCATGCTTGAAGCAAACCGAAAACCAGACAGACACTCGTTGATAGCAGGAAATCAAATTCATCATTTGCAAAAACAAATTAAGAGACCAAATCGCAGTAGGCAATACGCAGAAAATGAGATAAAAGCGGTTAGGATTAATTTCTTTTGAGGAATCTATAGGTTATATGTGATCTCAGAGTTTACATTTGTTTGTGTGATGTGTAGGGGAAAAAAAAAAAAAAAGGAAAAAAATCACCGGGAGGTGGGAGCTTCATTTTTTTTTAGATTGTCACCCAGGAGGCGATGCCACTATCAAACAAGAGCACATTATCTCAATGATCTACTCAAAAGCAATGAAAGACTTTGAAGATGCCCCAAATAATTGTCTGGATGTTCTGATGGGCAAATTGAAGATGAGCATCATCTAGGGGTTTGAAGGAAGTTCAATAACTCTCTCAGCAACACAATGAGCTTTGAAGAAAGAGCAGCCAGCTAGCTTGGCAGCGTAAAAAATTAGCAGTTATTGTAATGGGCACTGTCCCTCAGTGCTAATAAATTCATCAGATGACAGCCTGACTTCATACTTATAGGGCATCACCTACACATCTTCCTCAGCAGCTTTAATCTGTAAATTCCTTCTGAGTTTCCTTCCTGTTTCAGAGCCTTAAATTACATCCCGAACGCTCTTCGGGGATTAAATCAATTTGCCTGCAAAATTTTTCTGTTTTAAAAATTAAAAATACACAATATATCTGCTTTAAGTGTTGTCACGCATTAAGCTGTTAGAAAAGTGCTTGTTCCTCTTCTCAGCACCATATTTTAGGTCTTAACAGAGGATCATAGAATCATAGACCAACCAGGTTAGAAGAGACCCATCGGATCATCAAGTCCAACCATTCCAATCAAACACTATACAATGCCCCTCAGCACCTCGTCCACCTGCACCTTAAACACCTCCAGGGAAGGTGAATCAAGCCCCTCCCTGGGCAGCTTGTTCCAATGCCCAATGACCCTTTCCATGAAAAACTTCCTCCTGCAACGTTCAAGTTCTCTGGAAGCCTTTGTCAGTGGTTTGGGTTTGATTGCATCCAGACATGTCAGTGGCTCTGCTCTATCCCTAACACGTCATTCCATGAGTCCTGTCTTCATTAATTAAGTGAAAAAGATGAGAGCAACATTTTAGAGAGCACCTACTTCCCTTTAAGAAATACAGAAAATTCCAGTTATACAACATATCTAGAAGGAACTAATGCTGAAATGTGTTTCATTCATTCTCTTCATTTAGCCTGGGTACCATTGAAAATTCACCCTTACAAATTTCTTTTCCAAATTACAATAACTCAGATTCCAATAAGTTTGGGGGTTTTTTTATTTCAATGGAATAAAATCACTCTGCATAAAATTCCTGGTCTCCAACTCTTTCCCACAGAAAAGCTGTTGTGGCAGAAAAACTTCTCCAACTTTCACAGATAGTGATTCGTCCAACTTATTGGAAACAGAGTTTCGGATATCAGAGCATTTGGGGTGTGTTTTCTTATCTATTTTTTTTAAAACTGCTTCTCAGCAATGCATTGCTCAGAGCCATCTTCACCAACAGCTCTTTACTTCAATGGATTTAGAATCATAGAATCATAGAACAACCAGGTTGGAAGAGACCCACCGGATCATTGAGTCCAACCATTCCTATCAAACACTAAACCACGTCCCTCAGGACCTCATCCACCCGTGTCTTAAACACCTCCAGGGAAGGGGAATCAATGACCAATAGCCCTCCTAATCTCCAGCCTAAATCTCCCCTGGCGGAGCTTGAGGCCATTCCATCTTGTCCTGTCCCCTGTCACTTGGGAGAAGAGCCCAGCTCCCTCCTCTCCACAACCTTCTTTCAGGTACTTGGAGAGAGCAATGAGGTCTCCCCTCAGCCTCCTCTTCTCTAGGCTAAACAACCCCAGCTCTCTCAGCTGTTCCTCTTGTTCTCCAGCCCCTTCACCAGCTTCGTTGCTCTTCTCTGGACTCACTCCAGAGCTTCAACATCCTTCCTGTGGTGAGGGGCTCAGAACTGAACACAGGATTCAAGGAGCACAGTATTCAAGGAGCGTATTTGCAGCAGCTTAGTCTGGAATGTCTCGGTTTATCGCTATTACAATCACCACACTGCTATAAAAAACTGGAGTAGGAGGCCATAAAAAGACAGAGAACAGAGGACCAGGATAATTGTAAAGGAGAAAGCTTGTACTTCCTCATGCAAATCTCACTAATCATCAATAATCAGAGAGAAAGAGTGAAATAGCGTATAGAGGGGGTTTTAAAATTACTGCATTATCATAAAGATTGCCTGAATCTCTCAGCAGCTCTTAAACAGGGACAGATCATGATGAAGTTCACCAAGAGGCATTTTCCTTTAACAAGAAAACCTTCTCGTGCTATTTAAGTTTAGTTTGCCATAAAACTTCCTATATTCAGTGGCTGACTGTCTACGGAAAATAATAACCCTGAATGATGTTCATAGCCAGGACAGTTGGCAGCAGATCCACTACAATTACCAAAAGTTAATTAGAATTATTAAAATAACAAACACAAGGCCACAGATATTATACATCTACATTTAATAATGGAATCCAACAGTGCATCTGATTCATGAACTATATTATATTATTTTAAAGCCTTTTCTTTCTTACCAAATTAAATATTGATGGATTATCCTCTCTGAATCAGTTGGTGGACTAAATTCTGTTTATACAGGCCCTAAAAATTAAGCTGGAGAGCGGAACTATAAAGAGCCTGTTGTCTCCCTGAGCAGTAAAATAATTTGCAGTTCATTTTTGCTTGTTGTTTCTTTATCCACAGTATTATGGTTCGAAAATGCAATTCCAGACTTAAAAGCAATTGGTCACACAATTTTCTCAAACATAGCGTTACCTTCTACTGCTGATTTAATATAAATTTATTTAGGGCCATGTTTAAAGAAACTGCAGGTCCAAGTTGTCAACTTCTTTGCACCTACATAAACTGTAATAAATTTAACACGTTGCGTATATGCACAGTCCCTCACAGCTTTAATCTCCACGAGCATTTCACCACCTCTCTGCTCTCAGAGTTGCTTGTCTGTGCCCCTCCCACCTTCTTCCTTTACACTAAAGTTATTTTAACATATTTAACACAGAATCATAGAGTCACCAGGTTGGAAGAGACCCACCAGATCATCGAGTCCAACCATTCCCATCAATCTCCAAGCCATGTCCCTCAGCACCTCATGTGTTTAGTTCTGCGTATGCACCGTATTGTAAAGAACTTAATTTTATTTTTAGATGCTAAACTGAATTAGGCAAATCCTGCAGCATATTAGAAAACACATAACCAAATCATAGAATCGTAGAATCACCAGGTTGGAAGAGACCCATCGATCGGATCATTGAGTCCAACCATTCCTATCAAACACTAACCCATGTTCCTCAGCACCTTGTCCACCCACACCTTAAACACCTCCAGGGAAGGTGAATCAACCACCTCCCTGGGCAGCCTCTGCCCAATGACCCTTTGTGTGAAAAATGTATCTGCTACTGCATTTAATATAGATACAAAAAATAAGCTGTATATTTTAAATTAATGTAGATATATTAAAAGGAAAAACATAAGTGCTGAAATAAGATTTGAACAGGGTTTTTTTACCATATATCCTCTTCTATTTGCAACTCCAACAACAGGGAGAATAGAAGTGGTTAATTAGCAAATCAGCCAAAGAGAATTTAAATAAGGTGACTAACTCAAGCTGGATTATCATATTTTCTTCCTCACAGTCCAGGTCACTAAAAGGCTGAATCATAGAATCATAGAACAACCAGGTTGGAAGAGACCCACCGGATCATCGAGTCTAACTGTACTGTGCAGGGTTTTATTAAAGTTTAAAAAGAATCGGGGGGAGCAGGAACAGCGAGAGGGAAGAGCTGTCCCTGCTTTTAGAACTTCAACCACAATTTAATCACAAATATATTCTAACCAACCCCTGCAGACGGTTGCCAGAACAAAACAGAATAACCAGCTGAGCACCCAAAAAAGCTTCTACATGTATTCTGAAGAGAAATACATACAAGACTGAGCCACAGGTTCCTGTGAGTTAGGAAGTCAGAAACTCTCAGCCTTAAAAAATAAAACTAATGGAGAGTTCATCGACAACTTACCATGCTGTTAGCTGTGAAAACCCAGATTCAGGTCAGCCTCTAATCGGTGGCTCTCCAAAGTGAGCAACACATGAAAAATTGCAAACAACAACTTTAAAGCACAGGAATAATATAGCAATAAAATGAGAAGCCGTAGAGACTCTCTTATGTATCTTCTTGACCACCTCGACATTGCTTCTCTTCCAATCTGCTCCTTTTTGTTTCCCAGAATATCTAGGGATTTTTTACTAATTAAATAATTTCACACTGTATTATCAATGGTTAATATGAAACCGAGCTTCACTAATTTGATCTCCATATGTCTAGCACCGTTTATTCATGCAGTATCACCACCTCTCAACAGACATTACAATCGACCTCTTGCTCTCTGTTCTAAAGCTTTCACAACACCCACAGCTCTCAAAGCTCAAAAGAGTTGAACATAACCAAATGACACTGGGAGGAAGCTAAATATCGAGCTGAATTGCAGATTATTTGCCTACGTCTATTTTTCTCACCAAATTTACATAAATTTGCAAGCAGCGTTGTCCTTCAAGTGGGGGGCACAGGAAAATGAGTAATCTGGGGGCTTCTTTCTCCAGTCTTTTCATGGAATCATAGAACAACCAGGTTGGAAGAGACCCACCGGATCATCGAGTCCAACCATTCCTATCGAAAACTAAACCATGTCCCTCAGCACCTCATCCATCCGCACCTTCAACACCTCCAGGGAAGGAGAATCATCCACCTCCCTGGGTAGCTTTTGCCCTCCTCCTCTCTCTTCTCCTTCCTCTCCATTCCTCTTTCCTTGTTTCAAAACTTGGCCACAGTTGATGACAATTTTTTTTTTGTCTTTTATTATTGTGAAAATATTACCATGTCATCAAGAATTTTCCACTTTTCACCCTCTGTATGTGCAGTGCCCCCTCCTATGAAAGGAATGAGAATGTCCACATTCAACATAGGCTCCACTGCAGTCAGAGACTGACCGAATTTCATAGAATCATAGAATCACCAGGTTGGAAGAGAACTAAAGGATCATCGAGTCCAACCATTCCTATCAAACACTAAAGCATGTCCCTCAGCACCTCTTCCACTCGTCCCTTAAACCCCTCCAGGGAAGGTGAATCAACCGCCGACCTGCGCAGCCTGTTCCACTGCACAATGACCCTTTCTGTGAATTTTTTTTTCCTAATGTCCAGCCTAAACCTCCCCTGGTGCAGTTTGAGGTCATTCCCTCTCGTCCTGTCCCCTGTCGCTTGAGAGTAGAGCCCAGCTCCCTCCTCTCTACAACCTCCTTTCAGGTAGTTATAGAGAGCAGTGAGGTCTCCCCTCAACTTGTTCAGCTTCTGCATGTGGAATTTCTTCCTTCTTCTTTGAAAATCCCCCTTTGCTAAATTTTCAAGTGGTGGTGTTACTTCTGGTATCGCCATTCCCCGAGGATGCTCAACGTCATGATGTTGTTCTTACTTATTAAAATAGCCACTCTGCATTTCCAAGAGAGCTTTTCTCTCTTGAAAAAAAAAACAAAACAAAACAAAACAAAAAAGACAAACAATTAAAAGATACTTAAAACTTGTCCAAACTGTGTTTGGGGCTTCAAGCTTTAAATAGTTGAGAACTTTTTAAAGTTGGATCCCTTATGAAAACCTGAACAGTGAATTTTCTGAAGACCTAGGATTACAAGCAGACGAAACTCTAAGGTAGAGGTGTCTTTTAGCATTGATTTCCACGGCTGTGGCTGAATTAAAAGGAGTCTTGTCACTGATTCAGAAGCTTTCGTGGAGCCAGACCTTCATGTACCAGTTACTGGATCGAAATTCCACCCAACAGAAGTGTGAAAATATTTTCAGCATATTTATCAGCACCTCCTCTCGCTCAGAACAAAAACAAAATGGCTAGATTAGAGGAGAGTGAAAGACGGAATATTAGTCTCCCGTGCTGCCAGTGCCCCCAGATTTCTGCCAATACATGTCACTCCCAACCCGAGCAACCTCGCGCTATTTTATTTCATCAGCCCATTTCCAAAATCTTCCAAAAACAAATGAAGTTAAATAACAAATAGCATAAATATTTTAATAGGCCTTCACATTACCAACTGCCACACCAGCTGTCTAAGTTGCAAGACTTTGGGTGGCTTTTTTTAAAAATTTTTTTTTCCCCGTTTTATTTTATTTTTTAGAAACCAGAAACACATACGTCTCCATCGTGAAAGGCATCTGTCTCGGGAGTGATCCCTGGCCCCACGCGGCACAGCACGGACGGGTCCATGTGGATGGTTGTCCAGCGGGATGCTGGGTCCCAGCTCCACTGCTGTATCAGCATCGCTTCCCCAGTGTCCCTTCATTCTCATGTTGAGGAGGGGAGAGGACAAAAAGAGTCTTGATCTCAGCATCTCAAACTCAACTGCCTTCTTGAATAATTTTTTGATGCTACGTTGAAAACAAATTGGAATTTTGAGTATTTTGCAACATGGTACTAAAAAATATGAGGAAGATGGTTTGGAGATTGATGGGAATGGTTGGACTCAATGATCCAGTGGGTCCTTTCCAACCTAGTGACTCTATGATTCTATGATGATGCTTGGAACACCATATCCAAAAGGGTCCAGACCCGAAGGTAATGAGATCAGTATCTACAGCTGAGTATTTATTATTATGACCATCACAAGAAAGAAAAAAATGCTTTGAATTCTGACATTGCATAAAAAAAACCCTGAAAAGCTTAAGCACTCCCAATCCAGTCTTTTTTACGGTAAACTTCATTTTAGAGTGGTGAAACTGGAAAGGAAACAGAAATTTCCCAAAAGCAAAAAAAAAACTATTAAAAAGAAGAAGAAAAGGGGGGAAAAAAAGGCAATAAGCTTGCTATGAAATATAGAATCATAGAATAACCAGGTTGGAAGAGACCCACCGGATCATCGAGTCCAACCATTCCTATATATGAAAATTCAAACTCTCTTATGACACTGAAACAGTGAGATATTGATAACAATTAACTCATCTTTCTTTGTCTCATGTAGACTAACCTCCAAGCGAGTTCAGTTTTTAAAGACAGGCATAAAGCCCAGTGAATGCAAAAGAGATACAAACTCAGTAGCTGAATTTTAAGATAAAAATAACTGGGTTTTTTTCCACTACAGTAATAGGAAATCTCGCAGAGGTAATTCAAGAGCAGCATTGCACACTAGATTCAACTTTCTCACCATGAAGGTTATACATGCGTGTCCATAGCCACAGTTTTTATTCTGCACTTTTTACAGATTAAACAATACACTGAAGCTATACACTGATTTCATTTAATTAATATTCACTATGCTACAGTAGTTGGTTGTAAAATTTTGTGCTATTCTAAGGAATTTACATTAGGAATACTGATTGAGAGAGTTGGGGTTGTTCAGCCTGGAGGAGAGAAAGCTCCAAGAAGACCTTATAGTGACCTCCCAGTACCTGAAGGGGCTACAAGAAAGCTGGGGAGGGACTGCTTACAAAGGCATCGAGTGATAGGATGAGGGAGAATGAATATAAACTGGAGAGGGACAGATTTAGACTAGACATATAGAAGAATTTATTAACTCTGTGAGGGTGATGAGGCCCTGGAAAGTGTTTTCCAGAGCAGTGGTGGCTGCCTCATCCCTGGAGGGGTTCAAGGGCAGGTTGGATGGGGCTTGGAGCCCCTAATCCAGTGGGAGGTGTCCAGGGGGGGTTGGAACTGGGTGATCTTTAAGGTCCCTTCCAACCCAAACTATTCTATGATTCTGTGATTTTCCTCATTAGACTGCCTTCTATTTTCCACAACTCAATATCAAGTCATAGAATCATAGAACCACCAGCTTGGAAGAGACCCACTGGATCATTGAGTCCAACCGTATACAAATCAAAAACTTATATGGGGTCTCAGGAATAGTTCACATGGAGCTACAAAGACTTTGTTGAAATGCTTACTATTGCTTACCCTTAATGTACCCTAGTAGAATGCTACCACTGTTTTATTTATGTATGATTTTCCTGCTCAGCTAGATTACTCCCCTGCCTGTCAGTAAGCCACTACACTAAGAACCACTCTAAATACTGCGTTCCCAGTAGTGAGGTATCCCAGCAGATTAATGCAGTTAGATCATTCATTGTGCTTTAATAAGAACTTTATGGGTTTCCACCTTTTTCTTCAATGCATGTTGTTGATGACACTATGGCCCTCAGCTCAGCAGAGGAACACAAGGGCTCAGCAATGGTTCTCTCTTTCTCAGCCTCTGGAGCAGTGGAAAAGGTCCCCACATGGCTGTGTTAAAATTGTTATTATCTTTTTTACTAATAAAGAACAATTTTTTGTTTTCTTTCCAGAAGAGGGTGAAGTCTATGTGGTGCCACCACACGAGGGAGCCATCTCCTCAAAAATTCGCAGGTTTAGAAGCACTAAAACCAAACCCAGCAAAACCCTGCAGGTCCTGGGTGACCCCAAGATCATAGAATCATAGAACAATCAGGTTGGACGAGACCCACCGGATCATCGAATCCAACCATAAGATGCTCAGACCTTGGTCCAGGACCAGTATCCCAAACCCCAAACCACACCACTCGAGCCTCCAGGAAAGCCACGGAGGGATGAAATCTCTAGCTGGGGAGTCAAACCCCATTTTTGCTTCTATTCTTATTTAATACAATTAAACAGAGCAAGATCTCGCAGTAATAATCATAACGATGAGCTGCATTATTTCTGCCTGAAAAGCAAGCTCAAGACAATAATAAAAATGATAAAATTCAGTGGGAATGTATGACAATGATTAAGACAAATCTGATCCTGGAATCATAGAATCATAGAACAACCAGGTTGGAAGGGACCCATCAGGAAATCAGAGATGAGAGGTATAAAACTTTCATATTTTGCCCCATAAACTCTGCTGCTGCGGTTGGTGCCTCCTTGGCGAGGCAGCTGGCTGGCAGCGTTCCTTGCCTTCACCTCCCACTGCTGCGCGGCCTCCAGGATCTCTGGCAGCTTCGGTGCTGCCATCTCTGCATTTTTAACTTTATTTTTGAAGTATGAGCACCAAAAAGCTTGAACCACCCAGGCTGAATGCCTCCCACCAACCTATTACTGCCATAATGGTTGGATAGGAATGGTTGGACTCCATGATCCGATGAGTCTCTTCCAACCTGGTTGTTCTATGATTCTATGATAATCCATGGCCAAGCAGGTGCTAAAGCGGCCAAGGTGATTTTTCACCCCAAATCGCACAAAGCTTGTGTGCACACAGAAACGTCTAAAATATTTAAACCACAAATTTAAATTATTCAAATTGAGCTTGCTCTGCTACCTTAATCCTCCCCTCGCTGCTGTTGTCATGTGCACTGAATATGCCTGGGTTCCCACGGAGAAGGTGTAATTACCAACCATATCGTATCACGTGCAGAGAAGGGAGCTGGATGAAGTTCACGCAGCCTTAAATCTGGTCCTCCCAAGTGTCTAATGCTTAATTTGAAAAGTAAATAAAAGTGCTTACCTGCAATTTGGTTTTATTTCCACAGCAGATGACCCTGCAATCAGCTTCTGAATATTCATCTCCTACACAGATGGCTAAAGTTCAGCAAAAGTCATGGGAAGAAAAGGTTGTTCTCAGCACTCAACTGCTGGACACAAGCAAGTACAGAGATGCAGCATCCACCAGTTTGAGGTCATGTTCTGCCAAATGTCGGAGCCCCAAGCCTGGAAAAGGCAAGTCCCAGATAGCTGAGCAAATCCTTGAAATGGAAGGTGCTGCCTTGTTCTGTCCTGGTAATCCTCAGGTGAATTAAAACAGGTTATATGGAAGAGCATTTTGAAAAAGAAACCAACCGTGAAGTAAATGCCCCTCACCACAAGAAGGATGTTGAGGCTCTGGAGTGAGTCCAGAGAAGAGCAACAAAGTTGGAGAAGGGGCTGGAGAACAGGCCTTATGAGGAACGGCTGAGAGAGCTGGGGGTGTTTATCCTAGAGAAGAGGAGGCTGAGAGGAGACCTCATTACTCTCTACAACTACCTGAAAGGACGTTGTGGAGAGGAGGGGGCTGGGCTCTTCTCCCCAGGGACAGGGGATAGGATGAGAGGGAATGGCCTCAAGCTCCACCAGGGGAAGTTCAGGCTGGACAATAGGAAAAAAAATTTCCCAGAAAGGGTCATTGGTCACTGGCAGAGGCTGCCCAGGGAGGGGGTTGAGTCACCTTCCCTGGAGGTGTTTAAGGCATGGGAGGATGAGGTCCTGAGGGACATGGTTTAGTGTCTGATAGGAATGGTTGGACTCAATGATCCGGTGGGTCTCTTCCATCCTGGTTGTTCTATGATTCTATGATTCTAAATGTATAATTTGTCAAGAGTCTTTATGGAATATTAAAATACTAGGTCGTTTCTCCTACCTTATATTACTTTATATCAAGCCTCACATAACTTTATGTTTTGCAAACTTTAAGTATAACAATTTCAGTTGGGTTCAGAAGTCAAGAAAGCTGCACTCCTCCTCTGCCTGACCTATAAATCATGTGCTGTGGCCTTCCCCCAGTACACATGCAATGAGAAGACTTGGAAATGGGACTTCCATACCTGCATATGAGTTCAGACAAGCCAAGCTCAGAGGAGCAGTGGCCTCCAGACATTTAGGTGTTTATGTGAATTAAACAGCTTGGGAAGTCAGCCCTGCATACCCATAAAGTTCTGGGAAGAAAAAGTTTCCTAAGATCAACCAGACTCCTTTCCGCTACACACACACATTTAATTACAGCAGTTGGCTCAAGCTGTCAGAGCCTTGTGCTCTTTTTCTCCCCACACATGATCAGGAAACAGTAAAGACTCAACAAAGAAACATCCCTTGGTTTCTTAAGAGATAATTTTTTTCATTTTCCTAAATTAACCGCCACATACTTTGTCCCCACCTCATCAATCTTCCCCTCTCACGTTAGACTCTCCGTCTCAGCGTGCAACGTGAGCTTTGCAGGAAGCTTTCGCAACGCTGCCCATCCTTGACCACATCGTTTGAAAGAGGATGCTGCTCGCACCATGGAATTCCTGTGGTTTCATCCCGAGTGAGAGTTACTTGCAAACTCTTTCTTGGATTCAAACAGGGAAGTAAGTAGATTTATGTATCCCTGTAGGTATGTGCCTATGCATACAAATCACATAGAATCATAGAATCACCAGGTTGGAAGAGACCCACGAAATCATCAAGTCCAACCATTCCCAATAAACACTAAACCATGACCCTCAGGACCTCATCCCCCCACACCTTAAACACCTCCAGGGAAGGTGAATCAACCACCTCCCTGGGAAGCCTATTCCAATGCCCAAAGACCCTTTCTGTGCAACCTCCTCCTAATCTCTAGCCTAAATCTCCCCTGATGGAGCTTGAGGCCATTCCCTCTCGTCCTGTCCCCTGTCCCTTGGGAGAAGAGCCCAGCTCCCTCCTCTCTACAACCTCCTTTCAGGGACTTGGAGAGAGCAATGAGGTCTCCCCTCAGCCTCCTCTTCTCCAGGATAAACACCCCCAGCTCTCTCAGCTGATCCTCATAGGGCCTGTTCTCCAGCCCCTTCACCAGCTTCGATGCTCTTCTCTGGACTCACTCCAGAGCCTCAACATCCTTCTTGTGGTGAGAGGCCCAGAACTGAACACAGGATTCAAGGAGTGGATGATGCCTTTGCCACCTGCAACCGCCTTCCAAAAGCAAAAGTGGCATGAATGAGTGAAGAAGCCTCCTCTAATTCATGCACTTATATAATGTTAAAAAAAATGATGTAGTTGATGCTTCCATTCATCTAAATTTGCCTGGCAATAAGTCAGGCTGCCCACAGAATTTTCTATTAACAATTACACATGTACGGCTGCAATTACGGCTTTGCCCACGCTATTCACCTAGTGCTGGATAGTGCCAAGATAACTGTATATACATAAACATCCATTTTCAAGCACGGATTTAAATTACATCACTTTATCCTGAAATCACTGCTGAAAATAAATTTTTAGGGACATGTAATCTGATCTTCTATCACATGCACTTTGATAGCTCTTTCTGCAGCAGGAAAAATGAACATAGGGCTAACAGACTAAATTTCTTAATTTAGAATCATAGAATCATAGAATCACCAGGTTGGACGAGACTCACCAGATCATCGAGTCCAACCATTCCTTCAAACACTAAACACTGGATCTAACCCTCTTACTCCTGAAGTCCTTCTCTACATATAGATCAACCAAGTATTTCTCTAAATATTTCCTTGGCATAAGGCCTATGGATTCATATACAACACCCTAGGAAGGTTGAAGGCATCTCACATAACTGACAAATACCAGTGAATCCATCTTTCACAAGGCCAACAATGTAGATAGAATCATAGAATCATAGAATTACCAGGTTGAAAGAGACCCACTGGATCATCGAGTCCAACCGTTCCTATCAAATTACTTAGCTACCAATGAAAAGTATCCATAAATTTTATTTATACATTTGTCCAGGACTTGCATTTATCTGGGAGCTAAAAATAAATGGATTTGTAGACATTCATAGATAATGACTGCTTGAACAAAAAGAGTTTTAGATCTGAAACATCTTGATTTTACAGAGAGGGTCCCAGTGCCATTTCCCTCTGTACTTGGCACTGGTGAGACCACTCCTCGAATCCTGTGTTCAGTTGTGAGCCCCTCAGCACAAGAAGGATGTTGAGGCTCTAGAGCAAGTCCAGAGAAGAACAACAAAGCTGGTGAAGGGGTTGGAGAACAGGCCTTATGAGGAGCGGCTGAGAGAGCTGGGGGTGTTTAGCCTGGAGAAGAGGAGGCTGAGGGGAGACCTCATTGCTCTCTACAACTACCTGAAAGGAGGAGAGGAGGGAGCTGGGCTCTTCTCCCAAGGGACAGGGGACAGGACGAGAGGGAATGGCCTCAAGTTCCACCAGAGGAGGTTCAGGCTGGACATTATGTAAAAAAATATTCACAGAAAGGGTCATTGGGCAGTGGCAGGGGCTGCCCAGGGAGGTGGTTGAGTCACCTTCCCTAGAGGGGTTTAAGGTGCGGGTGGATGAAGTTTTGAGGGACATGGTTTAGAGGTTGGTGGGAATGGTTGGACTCAATGATCCAGTGGGTCTCTTTCAACCTGGTGATTCTATGATTCTATGATTTAGTCAAGTGGTTTTTTTTTTACATCTCTGAAGGCACCACACCAACATTAAAAAAAAAAAAAAAGAAAAATAGGCGTGAAACACTATCATTCAAGGGCAAGGATATAAATTTCTGGACACATAAAATGTTCTTTTAAATCACTTGTTCTTCACCTACTGCTGTAGTTGCCAGGTCTTCCTTGTCTTTATGAAATACTGTCTTCCATAGCAGTAATTACTTTGGCCTTGCCCTCATCTACCACTAAAAAACCTCCAACAACAAACTAAGGGTAAGGGAAATATTCCCTGATCCAAAATTAATGCCTTTATCCTGGAAGGAAGGAAATATTGGTTTGCACCAGAAAGCACTGCAGGGTGGACATAGATTCATAGAATCACCAAGTTGGAAGAGACCCACTGGATCATCGACTCCAACCATTCCTATCAAACACTAAACCATGTCCCTCCACACTAAACCATGTCCCTCAAGTGAGCTACTCCAGTCAGACTAGTAGAGACTCAATGTCCTGAAGCAACGCGGTGACTTGCAGAACAGCAAATATCATGCAGATAAACATTAACTACGTTTATGATGGACTTTAAAGGAAAGTACTCAGTACAATCACTGTCCTGCTGCAGCTCAGATTTAAAGGTTGTTCCTCTTAATCAACCAATTCTACTGCTTGCAAAGATGACCTTTTTGGAGGATATTTTTATTTTCTTTTTTCTTTTCTTAATCACTGTCTGAATTGCCTGCTTTGAAAATAAAAGACAAACAACTCTTCCCTCTCCCTGTAACAATTAGCAGAGATGATAAAGCTCACATTTCTAGCTTAGTTAATTTAGCATGTCAAAAAACAATCTTTCCCTGGTAATTTCAATACACTGAATGTCACAGAAAGGCCAAGTGACAGATTGCTGCATCTCAGTCAGAACACTCATCCTACTAAAAATGTAATCACTGATGTTCAGATTTCATTTGACTATGCACTGAACAATATTTGGATTGCAGATCGCCTTTGGCACCTTCTTTTTCACCTCTCATACAATCAAAAATGAATTGATGTTACATACTGAGCTCCAGCATAAGTCTTGAGAATTACACAGACACATAAGCCTAAACCACATTATTTGCATTTAATTCTGAGTTCAGATTCGATAGCAATTAATACTCAGTTCAGGTCGTTATCGAGTTATACTGAGTTCAGATTCAACACCGTTGGTGAGAACTGGAAGTATCCTTCCAATTCATACTCAGGAGACGACAAAGTCCATCAAAAATAAATTAAAATCGTTTACCAATCATTATCATGCCCTGTGTTTAATCGAATTCCTACAATAGCCTCAAGTTCATTATCGCAGCATGAACAGGCTCCATTTGTAAGCTGAATTTCAGGGCTCCATCACCTTTATTGTGCTCCATCTTTCAGCAAGCTTTTCATGCATTTATTTATTACAAATTATTTCGATGTACAGGAAATGCATTTGTCTCCTTTTCCAAGAGTGGTTTCATAAGCTCACTACGTTCCAAAGCTAAATTATACATATGGTTCGTGTTTAAAAACCTCCATTTGGTGCTTCATATGTGTACTTTCCCTTTTTCTTCCAAGTACATGGCTGCAGAGCACTGAGGATCAGGCACCAGTGTGGGTGAACGCTCTCTGAATAGGATTTCTTTTCAATTGTCAGACAGCAATTGACTGAAATCGGGGGAAAAAAAATTATTATTCTGACAGCCTTTGAGAAGACATTGGCTCAAAACCTCTTTCTGTTCAAAGTCTCCTATGTCTATCAGATATTCAGTGAGGCATATGGCATCTTCACGATGCGATACCCATTATTGATATGAAATGGTAACCTCTATGGTCTTGAACAAGCCTCCTGTAGAATCATAGAATCATAGAACAACCAGGTTGGAAGAGACCCGTCAGATCATCGAGTCCAACCATTCCTATCAAACACTAAACCATGTCCCTCAGCACCTCAACCACCTGCACCTTAAACATCTCCAGGGAAGGTGAATCAATACCTCCCTGGGCAGCCTGTAGTTCTGCTCGTGTTTTACTTTCTGTAACAGTTTCCTCCATCCAGAACATGCAAACAGGCTGGAGGTCACCCTCACCTCCCATGCATGCTGACATTTGCCATTTTAATTTGCCCTCCAGGTATGCAGAAAGTTTGATAAATAATTGACTTGTGCTCAAACTGAAGCTATTCCTGCTGAATCTACTGGCAACATGCAGGTGCCAGAGGGACAAGGAATTAAAATCATGAAAACATAAGACAATATTTTGTGCAACACCTTGTTCTAACTGCTTTTAATATTTACATTGAAATGCAGGACGATAGGCAGGAGATCACTCCTTGATGAAGCTCTAACTGCATGTTAGAACCTGTACATGGGAAAGAGTCACGGTTAAATTAACCCTCTTCAGACTCTGCTTTGCACTTATCATAGAATCACAGAACCATAGAACCACCAGGTTGGAAGAGACCCATCGGATCATCAAGTCCAACCATTTCTATCAAACACTAAATCATGTCCCTCAGCAACTCATCCACCCGTCCCTTAAACACCTCCAGGGAAGGTGAATCAACCACTTCCTTGGGCAGCCTATTCTAGACTTGTTTTGTCTTCTTCACATTCTTTTGTCTTCTTCACATTCCCTTGCCATACCCATGCAACCTCACCAGAAAACTAATTAAACATTAAGATGAGTCCTGGATAGAGCAGTATTAGACAGGACCACTTCCAGCCTCTAGACATCAATGTATGAAACAGCATCAGAAACATGAGTTTTTCATTACATCCCTTGTTAATAACCTAAGGAAGCGCCTCCTGCAAAGCATCAGATCATAAGTTTTAATGAGCATTTTAATTAATACTGCCAGGGAAAAAATATTATATGTAAATTCAATACATTGTTTGCACTGGGGAATCATGGTTTTATGCTTCTGTTCACAGGCAGTGTCAATGCAACCTGAAGATCAAAACCCCTGGTGCAGTAGCTCAAACACCTTAGTTCCCCATAGCGTAAACGTGTTTCCACACCAACGTTTCAACATACCTTCACAACAGGCTTCTCAATCCACATCTCCTCATTTATGGCCGTTTTCATGGATAGATTCACAATAAAAGAGTTGAGGGCTCAGGGGGAAACAGTAAGAAAAAAAGAAAAGAATGGAGGAATCACCATCACACCCTAAGATTCATGGGCAAATGTTCCTAAATAGGTTATTTTACAAGAGATGACAATGGTAAATGCACATTAAGATTTCATAGAATCATAGAATAAGCAGATTGGAAGAGACCCACCAGATCATCAAGTCCAACCATTCCTATCAAACACTAACCCATGTCCCTCAGCACCTCATCCACCTGTCCCTTAAACCCCTTCAGGGAAGGTGAATCAACCGCCTTTGTATCCTTTCTGGATGGGTAGAAAGAACTGCACCTCTAAGTAATAAGAAAAACTTTAGCTTATTAAACAAACTTTACGGGGAAGCCTAAATGGCTTATGTTTTATATTCAGTGTCATCAATTCAGCTGAAAACATGTTTGTACCACTCCATGAAATGAATGCTTTTTATAGCGTCTTTCCTGCCAATGTTGCCTCATGAACATAATAAAATTAAAGATGCAAACCCAACTCTGGAGCTGGCAGTTAGCAAATCAAGTCCAGAGAAACAGTAACATACATTTTGAAACAAATATCTCTTCAAATACGAGGATTAAAAAAAAAATAAGTAAACTGGGGAAAGCAGAGGGTGCATTTGGTATATATAGATCACAGGAATGGGAGAAGAAACTTTAGCAGAAGAAACTTGCTCCCCAGATGCCAATCCCTGCAAACAACTACTTTAGTTCCTGGGGTCAGTCTTTCCACATATTTGGATGGGACCCAAATGGTTCAGAGGGACCAGACGGTCCAGAGGGACCCCAACAGATTTGAGAGGTGAGTCTATACAAACTTCATGAAGTTCAACATGACCAGCTACAAGGTCCTGCACCTGGCTCAGGGCAATCCCAAACACAAATACAGGCTGAGCAGAGAATAGATTGACAGCAGCCCTAAAGAGAAGGGTCTGAGGGTGCTGGTGGACGAGAAGGTCAACATGGACAAGCAATGTGCATGCACAGCCCAGAAAGCCAACCAATATCCCAGGCTGCATCAGAAGAAGTGTGACCAGCAGGTCAAAGGAAGTTATTCTATCCTTCTACTTTGCTCTCATGAGACCTCACCTGAGGCACTTTGTTCAGTTCTGCAGTCCTTGGCACAGGAAGGACATAGATGTGTTGTAGCGAGTCCAAAGGAGGTCACGGAGATGATTTGAGAGCTGGAGCATCTCCTGTATGAGAGCAGGCTGAGAGTTGGGGTTGGTCAGCCTGGAGAAGAGAAGGGTCCAGGGAGACCTTAGAGCAGCTTCCAGTGCTGAAAGGGGCTCCAAGAAAGCTGAGGAGGTGCTCTTGATCAGGGAGGGCAGGGACAGGATAAGAGGGAAAGGTTTTAAGCTGAAAGAGGTGAGTCTGAGACTAGACATTAGGAAGAAACTTGCTAGTGTGAAGATGGGGAGGCCCTGGCCCAGGTTGCCCAGAGCAGGGGTGGCTGCCCCATCCCTGGAGGGGTTCAAGGCCAGGTTGGATGGGGCTTGGAGCCCCTGATCCAGTGGGAGGTGTCCCTGTCCATGGAAAGGGTGGGACCGGATGGGCTTTAAGGTCCCTTCTATGACTCTACGATCCTGTAACCAAAGCCTCCTGCATTACAGCACTGGTAGTCACACCATAGCCCACAAAAGGGATTAATGTATAGACATGCAGCAGATCCATCCATGGAAGTCAGTTACTGCAGAAGAAAACTCAACTCAAGTCCTCAAATATTCCTTCACACTTCAGAAGTGTCCCTGACAGCCTTAGAAGGAATCCTTGTCCCACAGCTGGGCCACCACCTTTGGTGTCTGACAGAAATTCAGGCATATCCTCTTGCTGTTTTCTTTTCCTTAGCAAAACAAACAAAAACAAAACTCTGCGTAAAAAGGAGGACGGGGGTGGTTTTGTTTTGGGGTTTTCTGTGGGTGATTTTTGGCATAGAGAAAGCCCATCCTCCCCTCACTCCCCTCCACTTCAGCAACAAACCCTCCAAAGGCAACACGGCTTGCAGGACTCATTCCCCGACTGCCATCGGTTGATCTCAAAACAGCTGAAAAGAGGAACAGAAAAGAATACAAAGATCTCCAAAGTTATGCCACAGTCATCAAATACCAGAAGCATTTGGAAACCACTCTTGTGGCCCTGAGTAGGAGCAAACGTCTCCAAATAAGGCAGCGTTTCTCCTCCAACGTGCAGAAATTGGCAGCTCCCCTCACAGAGTTTATGTAAGATCTCTCAAACAGATTAGTCAACAAACAAATGTCAAATAGCCTCCTTTCTGACTTGGGAGAGAAATCAGCTTTCACCCACAGAAACGGATTCTGATAAGATTTCAAGTCGGGGCAGAAGTTTCCGTGTTGCCACGACGGAGTTTAAGTAAATTTCCAAACACGTTATATATGACAATGTAACATGTTAGAGTCCACAGGCCTTATTTTTGAATATATAGACACAGGAAAATTTGGTTTGATTCTGCTGTCAGAATCGAGAAGGGATCTCCTTGCTCTTCTCCCCACCCCCAATCCCATAAGGATAATGTGCATTTACTGAAAAAAAATTTTAAAAAAGGGTTAAAAATCACATGACAACAACGCTACCTTAAATAGCAACACAATCACAAGTAACGTGGCACGAAAAGCATGAAATACTGATGGGAAATAATTAATACGAAGACAAAATGTTCCAGAGGGTTCTCAGAGAGGTTAGATAATGCTGTATTTTTAATGCTTAGCTATACCTATTTATCTCAGAGGATTGACTAAGTAAATTCAGCTTCACTGCCCAGGAAAAGGCTGCAGGACAGTTGTTGAAAACTTTTTGGAGAGAAGAACTTAAAACCAGGTTATCCTGGGTGCTGGTTAACCAAGAGATGATATGGCAAGTGCTTAGCAACCATCTCTCCCAATTTTTTTTAACCTCCACCAGCCTCCCACAGAGAATGACAAGGAGTTATTACCTCCTGACAATAAGCTCTTTCTTCTGCTTCTTGTCCCATTAGGCCCTGATCTTTGATGTTTCTGCACAGAAGTTACTTTGAATACCTAAATACCTAAAAAGGTGATTGTGAGCACAAAAGGCTCTTTTGCAGCAGCGAGAATCTGGGACTGCTGAACACAAAACCTCAGAATGAGAGATCTGGATGTTTTGTCTGTAAAGTGCTCAGGACTTAAAAGCTCAGAATGATGGTGTCAGTGAAAAAAAGTATAGAATCATAGAATGGTTAGGGTTGGAAGGGACATTAAAGATCATCCAATTCTAGCCCCCCTGACATGAGCAGGGACACCTCCCACTGGATCAGGGGCTCCAAGCCCCATCCAACCTGGCCTTAAACTCCTCCAGGGATGAGGCGGCAGCCACCTCTGCTCTGGGCAGCCTGTTCCAGTACCTCTCCACCCTCACAGTGAAGAAATTCCCCTTTAGGTCTAGTCTAAATCTGCCCCTCTCTGGTTTATACCCAATGCCTCTACTCCTAAGTGTTTTTTTTTTCTGATACTGTTCTTTGCAAACTCCACCCTGCTCCGATCATCCCTTCCAACCGCATGACATCAGCCGCAAGTTCTTTTATGCGAGCAACTAAAAACTCTTATCCATTGCCTAAATCATCTTTCTTTAACATGTGTAGATCACATGGTGATGGACTGTGTGAATTATTACCCTGTGAAGGCAAGTAAAGACTTTTGGTTTGACTGTTCTGTACTCCTCATTTCTTAACTCGAATAAATAAGAAATGTCATGTGTATATATTTTTCAGGAGGGACACAAGGAGCTTTCTTGCCTAAACACATGCTTTTCTCTTGGTTGTTATTCATATTAATAAATGTACTGCCTTCAGAGTTTGAGTTACGAAGTTATTTTCTATTAAAAACAAAAAAAAAAAAGAAGGATTAACTCTTAACCACAATGCCTTGATTTAAGCTTATTTTTTCCAAGCATCATTTACTTCCCTGCTTTTCTGCCTCCTGCAAATCAGAGGTTAAGTGATTAAGCTCTTCCTGCTGCCACAAACTTACCCTTTGTACACAAAATGTCTCTCATTTGGCTCATGCATAGAATATCATAAAATCCAACCTTTGTTTAAAACTAACTCTGGAGGCTCAGTGTGCCTTTTCCTCTAGAGCAACTCTGAGGGAGACAAAGAACGACAGGATTCCTCTGAGGACATTTCTAAATCAGCCCCAGAAAAGGAGCGCAGAGCAAATAGGAAATTCAATAGTTCAGAATTCAGCCTTTCAGCTCTATTTTATGGAAAAAAAAAGTTCTCATCGCAGCATAGCATGATCCATCACAACATAGCATGGAGGAGTTTTCAGGGCAAAGATGCCTTTCCTCTGCAACTGGTAAAAAGAAACGTGAGAAACAGTCTCTGGTACCTTTTCGCTTTTATGACCCTTGGTTGGACTCGATGATCCAGTGGGTCTCTTCCAACCTGGTTATTCTATGATTCTATGATTCATATTTAGAGGCAGCTGATTACAGAGGTATGATGCCAAGGAGTTGTGAGTAGCATTTCTCTTTTCCTGCCTGTGGCAAGTGCATTGAGTCTAATCTATTAATTAAAAGCCATTAATGACTGTGAACTACAAGACTCTGACAGTTTTTCTAACTCTGCTTCCAAAAGGAAGTTAGGCATCAAATCTAAATGAATCCGAGGATGGTAAGGATTTCTGCCCAGTTCAAACCGTGTGTGACGGATCCTGCGGGTGGATGAGGTGCTGAGGGACATGGTTTAGAGATTGGTGGGAATGGTTGGACTCAATGATCCAATAGGTTTCTTCCAATCTGGTGATTCTATGATTCTATGACCACAAGTTCACATAAAAATACAAGAGTAGAAGTTCTGCATTAAATTTATCAACATTATTTTCTACCTAGATCAAAGCAGCTGAAGTCTCACTCAGATTTGTATCCACAAGGTATTACTGTTTTGGGGTCGCTCTGACATCTTCACAAACTTGCATTGTCATTTACTCACATGAAACTGAGAATATCACATATATGGGGCACTCTGAAAATACTTTTAGGTCAAAGGACTGGCAGTCTGTCTGTCCATGATGATCAGCACTGTCAATGTTAGTCACACCATCTGGTCTTACCATCACTACTAGACACACCAGACCAAGTCAAGTCTCAGCAGAGCTTCTGGGGACCGTCAGGTTCAAAGCCTAAAGTTTGAAGAGTAACACCCTAGTGTGGTTTGTATAGATATAAGCAAAGTACCAAATCACAGATGAAGGAGCCTGTGGTCCTTGGAGGAAACATAATCAAGTTATTGATTTTACTGGGTTAGATAACCCTCTTTTTGTCACCAAAGCTGGCCTGTTACAAGGCAGAAGACAACTGCTTCTGAAAAACATTCCATATTGAAGAAAATCCAATCCCTCTGGAGAACGAGGCAAGTGGAGAAGAGGAGGCTGAGGGGAGACCTCATTGCTCTCTACAACTACCTGAAGGGAGGCTGTAGAGAGGAGGGAGCTGGGCTCTTCTTCCAAGTGACAGCGGACAGAACAAGAGGGAATGGCCTCGAGCTCCACCAGGGGAGATTCAGACTGGTCATTAGGAAAAAAATTCTTCACAGAAAGGGTCATTGGGCACTGGAATAGGTTACCTAGGGAGGGGGTTGAGTCACCTTCCCTGGAGGTGTTTAAGGGATGGGTAGATGAGGTGCTGAGGGACATGGGTTAGTGTTTGATAGGAATGATTGGACTTGATGATCTGGTGGGTCTCTTCCAACCTGGTTGTTCTATGATTCTATGGTATCTGCTCTCATACTCAGTTGCCATATTTTATCATAGTCATTTTTATTACTAAAACCACCTCACCTTCTCAGCACAAAAAAAAAAAATAAAATCTTTTGTCAAGGATTAAAAGCACACAATACCTTATAAAAAGACCAGAATCCTTCCTAAGTGAGAGTTAACCCTCGAACAATGCCTGAGACAGGTAGATATTATCAGAACATCTTAGCTTGAAGTGTTCATTTTGTTTTCAAGTGAAATTCCTGAAAGACTTTCTGACATTCGCAGTGAAAAGATCCCAAGTCAAGACCTCGCTTAGCAATTTCATTCAGTTTGTTTTGTCGTAGCAGTTGTTTGTTCAGTATTTACTCCCAGGTTTGGTTTTCACGTCACCTCTGTACCCACTCTGCTGCCCTTGTTTATCACATGGATTTCTACACACTCATAATTCTTTGAGTTTCCCTTCAAGTAGCTTGAAAAAAAAATATATATATATATAAATAACAGCATGAGTTCATGAAACAATACATGAATAAGTCATTTCCTGCTTTAAATATGCCTCTGAGTAAACGATCCAGAGGCTTTTCAAGAACCATTTACATAACAGTCGCTGATACCGTCTTCAAATTTTCATGTCAATCTCAGAATGGCATTTTAAATCACCCCATTTTCCTAAGTGAGGTGAGGGAATTTTAAGAGCAGATTTCCCGGCTTCTAGAGGTCTTCTTTTAGTTACAAGTCTCTCAGTGTTGAATCCCCCTCTTTTTTCTTCGTTAGGGGCAGTGAGGAAACGTCAGAAATGTTCTGTTGGTATAACCTATAATCCGAGCGCGGTCGGGGTGCTCCGTCAGAGGGTACATTTTCTTTTGCAACTACAAATGCCATAAATTTCAGGAAACTGTCAATCCCACTGCGCAGTCTGCATTTTGAAAATAAAACCCGGAGGCTTTGCTAGTGCGAATAACCCTCTAGTGCAGTAGTACTGGAAGACACCTATGAATCACAAGATGCCTCACCAGTTACAAATAAATTCAGGTAATTTCCAGACTTAATTCACAGACGAGTATATAAAAGAGGAATTTGGCTTCCATGTGGATTTCTGAATTATTATAAGGATGTCTGTGTTTTCTCACCTCATTTCAGACCTCATTGCTCTCTATAACTACCTGAGGGGAGGTTGTGGAGAGGAGGGTGGTGGTCTCTTCTCCCAAGTGATGGGACAGGACAAGAGGGAATGACCTCAAGCTCCACCAGGGGAGGTTCAGGCTGGACATTAGGAAAAAAAAATTCACAGAAAGGATGATTGGGCACTAGCAGATACTGCCCAGGGAGGGGGTTGAGTCACCTTCCCTGGAGGTGTTTAAGGGACAGGACAAGGACAAGGTGCTGAGGGACATGGTTTAGTGTTTGATTGGAATGGTTGGGCTTGATGATCCGGTGGGTCTCTTCCAACCTGGTGATTCTATGATTCTTTGAGCCAAGAACAAGCTCAAAGGCAAATCCCTCCCTGAAATCTTGGTGTGGGAACAGCAGTGAGGCAGGTCAAACACCACGAACTGGTTTGCAGAGAAAGTTTGTGGATGTGGTTCCTGCCCCAGCGTGATTGCTCCAATGACACCAAGGGCTGCATGCTAATTCATAAAATGGATCATTGAGGGGTCACAAGCTCCACGTGCTAGCACCACACAGCGTGCTAGAGGGCATTACTGAAAAGTTTTTCTTTGCCTCAGGGCTGTGCTGAAGAGCTGCTCTTTCCCTTTGATTGTATCGATGGAGTCAAGGACTTCTGCCGTTGGCTTGAGAACAGAAAGCCAGTGTTCAGATGAGCTTATCTTGAAACGCCTTTGTGCTCCAAGGTCTTGCTCCAAGGTCTTGGAGCACAAAGGAAAGGGCAGAAGCAGAGACTGTGATCTCTGGCACTGCTAGAATCTCTTCGGAGACCAGCTTCTACATCTGCAACGGTCCTGAGGATTCTTTTTGCTAAGCCAGGAGTTTAGGAGATGAGGGATGAAAGAGCACATCCCCAGCAATTGGCACTTTTGTTCGATTGACCAAGAACTAATGGGTTGGGAGACATAAATTCCCAAAGATGCAGCCACATATCTTTTTTCTTTTTTTTTTTGACTTCGAGTCTAAATGTCTAAAAACAGGACAGTTGACTTTGATGTACCCTATTCCCAGACAGAAGAGGTGGCTTTGTGACCCTGAGAGACTAAAACCTATAGAAGAGCCTATTCTTCAAGTTCCCTGAGCAGGTCATTGCCTTATAGGTGTTGAATCCAGAAATACAATGTGATTTACAACAGAGCTAAAGGAGAAGACAAAGCAACTGGGGGAAGGGAAGTTGCCAGAAGGCTAACTCCAGGCTGAAGCATAAAAGGAATAAGAAAAAGACAAGGCAAGATCACAATGACATTAAAAAGGACTCGGCAATGAGTCAAAAGGTGAGGACGTGTGACCCTGTGCTAATACATTTAAGCGTGAGCACTGGGTCACATAGGCATTTGGAAGGACCTGAGAAGCAGAGATGTAATCCATCATTTTTATTACCAGCTATGCCACGCAGAGAGAAGGGGAGAAGCTTAGTGGCACTGCCGTGCTGGGAGATACCAGTAGGAGTTCTCAGAAAACCTTTATACATGGCTCTTAGTAAAATGACATTGCTGACAGAGGAGAGGAAATTAAGAAAGATGATGCCAAAATTAGAAAAATGACAAACCAGTGGAAAAGCCAGCAGAAATCAAAAGGAAGAGGAAGCTGAGGGGAGACCTCATTGCTCTCCACAACTACCTGAAAGGAGGTTGTGGAGAGGAGGGAGCTGGGCTCTTCTCCCAAGTGCCAGGGGACAGGACGAGAGGGAATGGTCTCAAGCTCCGCCAGGGGAGATTTAGGCTAGAGATTAGGAAGAAGTTTTTCACAGAAAGGGTCACTGGGCACTGGAACAGGCTGCCCAGGGAGGGGGTTGATTCACCTTCCCTGGAGGTGTTTAAGGCACAGGTAGACAAGGTACTGAGGGACATGGGTTAGTGTTTGATAGGAATGGTTGGACTCTACGATCCGGTGGGTCTCTTCCAACCTGGTGATTCCATGATTCTATGAAAACTTCACATTGTTTTTGTTACAGTAATCTCAGAAGTGCCTTTTCCTGGTAGAAGTCACAATTCTATCAAATTTCAACAGGTAGTGGTGCCAAATCTGTTGCACAATCAACACTGGAGAAGAGGGTTTAGAGAACATATCAGTCATAACTACACGACATGTTCGTGACGTGTGTTTCTTAGAGCGAGAACAAACAGTATAATTCAACTTCTAATGAAGCCAAACAACCCTCCAAAAAAAGTAAAAGAGCAAAAGGAAACACTCTCTCTCGCTCTCTCCCATCACAAAACACATTAGCAAAATGGAGTGTTCATGATTAATTCACATTCCTTTCCGATCGTCTATCTTGCTAAAGCAGCATAAAATCCAACTCATTGTTGCTTCTCTCTGAAGACATAGGAGACGTGACATCATGGCATCTCATGTAACAGGCAAACCAGAAAGCCGAGCTGAGAGGTTTTGAGGTTTCCTAGCAAACATCGGGATGTCTGCAATTTCACCTATTTGGTGAGAACTTCAAACTGTCTCCACAAGGAAAGGATTTATTAGACACTCCACAAAGAGCACAGCATTCGCTGCCCCTGCTGCGCGTTGATGGACAGAAAGCTCTACAACATTGTATTATTTTAGGACTTAAGGGTCCTAAATTAGGCCGTAAAAAGCAGAGAGTGGAGATCTTTACAACTCTAGAGAGACTCGGGAATGAACTGAGATGGACTCCTTTGCCGGCTAGAGGGATAATGAGACGTTAGTGACATTTTTGTACAATATACAAGGAGAGAAAAGGTTTTTCTTTTCTAAAGAAAGCTAAAACTCTTCCAAGTATACTATGCCTCTTCGTAAGAGCAAGCTCTCTGAAGTTGTTTCAATTAAGCCTAGGAAACTCTTCAAAATCCTTCAGATTGTTCCAGATCTCACCTGACTCTGTTCTACATTTCCATGTTAGAAAAAAAAAGTTTTTTTAACTTCGAAAAATCTGCATAATTAAAAACGGTACTGTCTTCTGATTGATAAAGTTTCAAGTGACAGCTTTGCAGCAAGCTGCCTCCCACACAGAAGCAATTTGTAAAAGCCTTTCAGAGTTTTATGTAACTGAAAAAAATCCGAGTTGCTTTCAGCCAGGTCTCTCTTTCCAGCGCCAGTTTAACTGTGACTGCAAGGAGCTGCAACAAATACAGGCTTGAATATAAGATTAATTTAGATACCAATAATTTTGCCTAATTACGATGTACTGACTGACAGTAGTTTTTCTTTTCTCGTGATTGTTCTGTATTTGGTGAATTTCGAAACAATTTTATATTTAAAGTCCAACTTAACCATAATTGTTCATACGCATTAGGATACCCAATATACAATCTGCTCTCTGCTCAAATGGGCTTGTGAGCCTCACGAGAGCAAACTCTAAAGCAACTTAAGCAAGAAGTAAAAAAAAAAAAAAAAGCTTATATGAATTCTTTCCCAGGGATTTTTATGAATACAAATCTGTATTTGTTGTCTATTTGCAGGCATATAATTCATTAAACACTAGAGGGAGCACAGAAAAAGGCTGAATATTTCTTTTGGACAAAAGGGGAGTAAGATCAAAATTTGAATGTGAATTGTAAAGGTTTCATCTGAACACATACATCTCAAAAATTCCGCGAGAATCTCAAAGCTAGTAGGTGTAGTACAGTTGTCCAGGATAGATATAAACTTACCTGATGTCTGGTAAGAATTCCAGCTCCTGGAAAATAATCTAAAACCCAAACCACTAACCTAGATATAAGCATCTGCCTTCCGGAGCACATCTTTAGCTTTAAGAAAAACTACCAATAATGCACTTTCCACATCAGAAAAAAAACCACAAAGCAATGCAGCTGGGTCAAAGTTTCCCTGATATAATTCAGTTAAACACATTTTTTTCCTAAAAGCAAACATCACCAGTGGGTGTTCTGTTGTTTGTTCAGCAAACTGATCTAATTCTTATAATCAAATAGTTGTGATTATTTACAGACCAGCTACTGGAACGATGCATAAATGCAGTAGACTTGGAGTGAAAACATCAAGTGTCTGTATCGAAAAACAGGAGAAAAAAGGTGTTTAAAAGAGTAAAATACTAAGAAAGTTTAAAGATATTTCTACTTTAGTACTGTCAATCATTTTAATGCTTTATAGTCATTTATTTCCTAAGGTTCGCAGTAAGTACATCTCCAAACATTGTGAATGTGAATTTTCATTTACTTTGTATTCTAATTGTTCAACAGAAACAGGGTAAAATCAGTAAAACAGATTAATAACGTAGATGAGACTGCTAGGACTAAAAGTGAAATCAGAAGAAGAGCTGTTTATATGTAATATTTTGCTTTATGCTTTTCCTTTTAAAGAACAAAAATCAAAATCAAGCACAATTTCCAAAAATGTCATAGTCAGATACAACCTTAAAGAAAGTGTTAGAAAAAGACACATCTCACACTGAAGTAAAATAGGACAAAGATTCTGACCTCATAAAATAAAACTCTAGTATTTTGGTGAAGCACCAAGAAATCAGAGACTCACAGAACCACCTCATCTATCAGACTTTTGGAGACCTCTGGTCCAAACACCTGCTCAAAACAGAGCCAGCAAAGCCAGATCAAGTCACTTGAGGTTTCATCCTCTTCCTCATTTCCCACAGTATTTTAAATGTTTTTAATACTATTACCCTGAGGCCACTACAGCAAGAGCTGCCACTGCACTGCACGTCCCCAGTCAGTTCCTTCTCAGTCTTCACCAGCAGAGTATCTCCCTTAAGCAACCTGTCCAGGGGCCACATCAACAAGCTGTCCCTTACTCTCTCCAGAAATCTCCTACATTCCTTCCACTGTAACCACCTGCCCTTCATAGAATCATAGAAAAACCAGGTTGGAAGGGACCCATCGGATCATTGAGTCCAACTATTCCTATCAAACACTAAACTATGTCCCTCAGGACCTCATCTATCCGTGCCTTAAACACCTCCAGGGAAGGGGAATCAACCACCTGCCTGGGCAGCCTCTGCCAGTGCCCAATTACCCTTTTGTGAAAAATTTTCCTAATGTCCAGCCTAAATCTCCCCTGGAGGAGCTTGAGGCCAATCCCCCTCGTCCTGTCCCCTGTCCCTTGGGAGAAGAGCCCAGCTCCCTCGTCTCCACAACCTCCTTTCAGGTAGTTGTAGAGAGTAATGAGGTCTCCTCTCAGCCTCCTCTTCTCCAGGATAAACACCTCCAGCTCTCTCAGCCGCTCCTCATAGGGCCTGTTCTCCAGCCCCTTCACCAGCTTCGTGGCTCTTCTCTGGAGTCACTCCAAAGCCTCAACATCCTTCTTGTGGTGAGGGGCTCAGAACTGAACACAAGATTCAAGGAGCGGTCTCACCAGTGCTGAGTACAGAGGGAGAATCACCTTGAAGCAGATGGTTAAAGTTTCCCTTAAGCTGTTTGAAGAAACTAAGTCTACCTATACCTCTGCACCATATACTTCCCATGCTGTCCCCTCCATGAGCTTCTCCAGTTCTCCTGTTCCAGACCTTCTTATCCAGATCGGCGCCTGTTCCCTGTAACAGCTCTGAGCACTCATGCTCCTTTGAACACCAGCTCCCCTCTTCTCACCTCCAACTTCATTCCCAAATACTCCAACTACCTAGTTAATACACTAAGTCACGTCGCAGATGGAAGGAAACAGATTTGTTTCATACCGGTTTCCTGCCTTAATGCAAAGAAGACATCAGCCAATTAGCTGTACCCCAATGCCTTCAAGACTGAAGACTTTTGTTCCATACAGAAGATGACAGCAGCCTGAATGATGAGGTAAAAATGCTCAAGACAGCAACCCCAGCACACCCTTTGTCACGTGGATTTGAATGACTTGCTTTTTTTACAGTCAGTAGACTTCTCCCTTTGTTCCAGCTCTGTTGTGATCTTTCAGCATCCAAGTATCACTTAATTCAGGAGTTTGTCAGATGAAAGAGACTTTTTCTTTAGAGGAGGTTCTCACTTATGAGCGATTTGTTCCTGCTGGGGAGTATTCTTAACAGCAAATCGATATTAATTGTTATATTATGCAAATCAGAGTGCTAAATACTTACTTTAAGTACATTTTTTTGCTAGTTACTTGCAAGTGAAACTTGATTTATTAACTTGCCCTGTAGAGCAGGAAGCAGACACTTGCCCTCTGAATCTTTGGACTATATAGGGTCCAAGTTCCCTTATAGGAGAGAGAGAGAAGGAGGAATTTTGACTCTCATCCTGCCCAATTTTGCTGCTAATTTTGTTGTGCATTGTTCGCTCTTCGAAGAGCGAACATGGAAAATATTTGTATGGCAGTAACGACCTCATCTGTCCGTAGCACTTGACACTGCAGCTGCCAGCTGTGAGGATAAATATCACGTTACAGATAGACTGTGTCTGCAAAGCAGGGAAAATGGAATGTTAATTTAAGCTCAGCCATGCCAAAACCAAGGAGGACTCTGAGCAGGCTCAGGGCAAAAGAGGTCTCCATGAAACCTTGTGCCTTGCTCAGAGAGAGAGCCTTCTTAAAGTGCTTTCAATTATTAATTTAACTAGATTGACTAATGAGGCTGATCACTACTACAAAGAAGTACAGGGTTCAGCTTGCAGCAACTCCTGGCAAAGTGGGAACTGCTGTATCGTGGCAGTGACATTGGCACCAAGACCTTCTGGTGCTCACCAGTGAGTCCAGAGAAGAGCAACGAAGCTGGGAAAGGGGCTGGAGAACAAGAGGAGTGTCTGAGAGAGCTGGGAGTGTTTATCCTGGAGAGGAGGAGGCTGAGGCGAGACCTCATTGCTCTCTACAACTACCTGAGGGGAGGTTGTGGAGAGGAGGGAGCTGGGCTCTTCTCCCAAGTGACAGGGGACAGGATGAGAGGGAATGGCCTCAAGCTCCTCCAGGGGAGATTTAGGCTGGACATTAGGAAAATTTTTCACAAAAGGGTAATTGGGCACTGGCAGAGGCTGCCCAGGCAGGTGGTTGATTCCCCTTCCCTGGAGGTGTTTAAGGCACAGGTAGATGAGGTCCTGAGGAACATGGTTTAGTGTTTAATACGAATGGTTGGACTCGATGATCCAGTGGGTCTCTTCCAACCTGGTTATTCTATGATTCTATGATTCAAAGCCAAAGCTACATTTGAAACTTTTCCACTAACCCCAGTGAAGATGTTATCCTTTTAAGCAGCTGCCTGCCCATCCGTCTCTGAGATGACAGGGATAGACCAAAGATAGCATCTACCACATCCAGCAATAAGAACTCCATCACCCTCTTCAAAGTGCAAAACATCCAGCTCTGTTTTTCTTGGATTCATGCAGACAAGCAGATTTCTGTGGCTTAATGAATCAACGTCTATCGCCTAAACAAAAGTAAATCCCAGTGTGGGTTCTTGGCCAAACAGAAGGTGAAGTGCAGTAACTGGTTAAACTACAATAACATATTTCATAATTAGGTATCTAAGCCCTTAGAAGTCATAACAATTATTCCAAATTAAGCTGAAAAGAAGTGGGGAAAATCCTTACTCAACAGCTCCAAAGGGAAACCTATTGTCCAAATGAATGACTGATGTCATCTTGACATCCAGCATCTGGGGGGGGGAAAGTCACACAAAAGGAAAGTCAGCTCAGCCTCTGTAATTTAATAGCTTGTGCTTCTCAACAGCTCTGAGCTATTAAGTCTTCTGCTCTTCAAGTGGTCAGACTTTGTTCTCCTTGAATAGGAGACCACGGGAGCAAAAAATACTGGATTCCCCTTGCTGTCCTCCAGACTCTGCTATCGATCGATGCACTTGCTTATTTAAACTCCGTCTTTCAATAAGACACACCCAATTTCCTCTGATTTCCACTGAGAAGCTCCTAGATGCTTTTCAAAACCTTGTCTTCATCAAACAAGCTTGCAAACTTGCTGACTTTTTTTGATAGGAATGGTTGGACTCAATGATCCAGTGGGTCTCTTCCAACCTGGTTATTCTATGATTCTATGATTCTAAGACTTCATCCACTTGAGGTCAGGCACTTAACTGTGATTCCTGTGTGGAAAAGCAACTTATTCTAGACTAAATGAGTGACTTCAAATATTTGGTAAGTTCTTAGAGTGTAAGGACTAAATTAGGCTAGATGGTGGTGTTAGGATGATGGTCGCACTGGATGATCTTGAAGATCTTTTCCTATCTTAGTGGTACAGAGAAGAGCAACAAAGCTGGTGAAGGGGCTGGAGAACAGGCCCTATGAGGAACGTCTGAGAGAGCTGGGGGTGTTTATCCTGGAGAAGAGGAGGCTGAGAGGAGACCTCATTGCTCTCTATAACTCCCTGAAAGGAGGTTGTGGAGAGGAGGGAGCTGGGCTCTTCTTCCAAGGGACAGGGGACAGGACGAGAAGGAACGGCCTCAAGCTCCTCCAGGGGAGACTTAGGCTGGACATCGGGAAAAAGTTTTTTCACAGAAAGGGTCATTGGGCAATGGCAGAGGCTGCCCAAGGTTGATTCGCCTTCCCTGGAGGTGTTTAAGGCACAGGTGGACGAGGTGCTGAGGGACATGTTTTAGTGTTTGATAGGAATGGTTGGACTTAATGATCCAGTGGGTCTCTTACAACCTGGTGATTCTATGATTCTATTATTCTGAGACTTTGGGAATCACTTGAAGTCAGGACCAAAGTTACTATGAATTGATGTTCTTCATAAGTGCTCCAGGCCAGATAAAGTGAATCAGGTTAGGTCGTAGAAAACACTTGTCTTAGGAGGGTTCTGAACAGCACCAGAGTGCTCTGGGCACTACAACGTTGCAAGAAATTAGAAGAAATAACCAAAGCACAAAAAAACAAGGAAAGAGACTAATAAAGAGTACTGAAATGGGCAATAAGGATACAAGCAAATCCTTCTCACAGGACAGCTGTATTTAAATTTGTTGGTTTTAAATCATTTCTGCCAAGCTATGTAATGAAAGAGACTACTCTCAGGCTGTAGACAATGTCTATTCTGGTTGTCACTCAACTGTTACAAAACTTCGGTTAAGCAGTGTTAATTATTTAATATCTAGTCACTTTTCCTACTTCATAGTAATTTTCTATCCTATTAGGTTTTATATCAGAAGTCATGCAAAACTGCCTCTATTTATCTGGTACTGTTACAGCCTCTTAAAATGCAGATCTGAATAAAATCTTAATATCCCTCTTAATTCATCAACGATATGAAAACTGAACTTGAAGTAGTTTTGCAGAACCTCTTCCGGGCAGATCTTTTGTTTTAATTGAACTTCTCTTTTTTTCCCCACAGGAAAGCTAATTTAGTACGATTTGCCAGTAGTAAAATTGAAATTCTTTGGCTAATTAATTTTTTTGTACCTGAAACTGAATATAGGTGACTTTTTTTTTTCTCCTCCTCCACAGTAGGAAGCATTTAGGTACTGCCCTCAGACACACGGCGTGAATGTTGGTTTCATCCTGTGCAGGGACAGGAGTTGGAGTTGATGATCCATGTGGGTCCCTTCCATCTAAGGACATAGAATCATAGAATAACCAGGTCGGAAGAGACCCACTGGATCATCGAGTTCAACCATTCCTATCAAACACCAAACCATGTCCCTCAGCACCTCATACACCCACACCTTAAACACCTCCAGGGAAGGTGACTCAACCCTCTCCCTATGCAGCCTCTGCCAGTGCCCAGTGATCCTTTCTGGGAAAATTTTTTTCCTAATGTCCAGCCTAAATCCCCCCTATTGGAGCTTCAGGCCATTCCCTCTCATCCTGTCCCCTGTCCCTTGGGAGGAGAGCCCAGCTCCCTCCTCCCCACAACCTCCTTTCAGGTAGCTGGAGAGAGCAATGAGCATTGCAATGCTCAGAATCCATAAGAGCTCACATTTCATGCCCAGGTGTGATACAAAGGGCCAGGGCTCAAGACTGTCTCCCACCACAAAAGACTCTCCAACGTGCATCCAGCAGAATTTTCCTCCCGACCACTGTCTTGCCTTCCTTAACTCACCATGCGAGAGCCTAGCAGGCGACACAGAGAAGTGATATACCCCAAGGCAGAAGGTAACGCACACAATATTTGCCTATGTCTCCAGCTGTGCTGTGTCCCTCAATGACAGATGTGCCAAATAAGCCGCAGAACAGTTGTTTTCTTTCTCATACATAGTTCTGAAAGCAGAAAAACCACTGTTTTTAGTTTTCCCTTTCCCTTTTCCCTTATACGTCTTTCCTCACCACTGGCGATCCGGCTGAAAGCTTTCAAAGAACTAATTTGAAACTCTGAAAGAGGAAAAAGAAGCACCTGTTGGATGAGGGGTGGCGATGCTATGCTGCAGAGCGGCTTGTTTCACTGCTTCTTTATGGCTTTCTGACTAGTCACATCTTTATCCCACAGGTTTTGAGAGCAAACAATGCACGTTGAACACTGCACTGGTCAGATACGAAGGTCACTCATGCACAATATCACACAGATGCATAATATTTTACAGAATCATAGAATCATAGAATCACCAGGTTGGAAGAGACCCACTGGATCATCGAGTCCAACCATTCCTATCAAACACTAAAACGTGTCCCTCAGGACCTCATCCACCCGAAATGTAACTACACATTTGAACCTTTTGAAACTTTATAAACAAGGGTCAGCCCTCAGGATGGCTGCAATGCAGGTGAGCCACCACTCTTCTACAGGATGAGACACAGAAATTCCTCCCGGAGACACTTTAGGGCACTTAGAGCAGATCCTCCCAAGCTGCCTCTCCAAACCAAATGCAGCAGCCTGGAAGGTGATGCAAACAAGACGTGACAGCAACACCCCTTGACTGGCTTAGTTAGCTTGAAATGCTAAATTAAAGAATGAGCAGGTGTCTGTGAAGTCTAGACTTGCAATCGCTTCAGATACGTGGGGAAGTGTCAGCACTAGGCTTGCATTGATCTGGTTTTGGCTAGCGATACAAATTCAGAAGGCAAGAGCGGTCCCCTCTACGTGCCCGAACACCCGACACCCACGAAGCACAGTTCTCCCCTTCATCTCACCCTCCTTTGAAGGCTTTTTTTTCTCTGTCACACGCTCCAACTCCTCCCAAGCATTCCTACAAAGTAATGCTGATTCCTCCCAAACCAAAACACCCATTGAGCCCACTTTTTAAACTCATTTCCCATTTCTCATTTGGGAGCTCTGCTTATGCATTTGAATATGTTCATGGCAAACACACAACGCATGATATTTAAGGAATTCAGGACATTTGAAGCAGCAATGGATAAATATGACTTCTGTACTCACATTTTAAAATTATGTTCTAACACATGCCTATTTGAGGGAAAGAAATGACACGTTATACGAGCACAAGCTACACAGGAAACCACATGAGGTACCTCATCGGTTGTGACTTCATTGCAACCAGTAAAACCCTTTATTGGTTGTACTTGCACATGAAACACTCATCTATAATTTATCATCTCTCTCAATCATGATGTCCATAGTAGAAAATACCTTTCTGAACAGAAATCATAGAATCATAGAATCATAGAACAACCAGGTTGGAAGAGACCCACCGGATCATCGAGTCCAACCATTCCTATCAAACACTAACCCATGTCCCTCAGCACCTTGTCCACCTGTGCCTTAAACCCCTCCAGGGAAGGTGAGTCAACCCCCTCCCTGGGCAGCCTCTGCCAGTGCCCTATGATATGCATGAAATAAATGCATAATATGCATAAAAGGTATGATATACATGAAATAAATGCATAATATGCATAAATGGTATGATATACATGAAATAATTAAATTTAAACTTATTATATTAACATGATACAAAACGCAGGTATTTAATGAAAAGGGGAAGGAAGGGTTTGGAGCTGATTTTTCTTCTAATGAATGACCTGGTAAACCCCAGGAGGACCCCACGTGAACCCTGAACTCACTCTGATGTGGATACACTGCAATAACCGGGGTTGTTCTGCTGGGTTCTGTTGTGGAAACAAACTCTCGGCAAAACAGTAATATTTTTGAATCCTGAATAACTGGAATATGTTTTACACAAGTTTTTTTTTTTTTCCTTAAATCTTACCAAACTGAGGTGGCTTTGTCTTTGAGAGATTTAGGTTTCAAGAGATGTTCATCAAGCCTGCAGCTGATGGAGCTCTGGGATGATTTGAAGGAGCTGGGCTCTTCTCCCAAGCAACAGCGGACAGGACGAGAGGAAATGGCCTCAAGCTCCACCAGGGGAGGTTCAGGCTCAACATAAGGAAAAAATTCTTCACAGAAGGGGTCATTGGGCACTGGAATAGGCTGCCGAGGGAGGGGGTTGACTCGCCTTACCTGGAGGGGTTTGAGGTGCAGGTGGATGAGGTGCTGAGGGACATGGGTTAGAGATTGATGGGAATGGTTGGACTCGATTATCTAGTGGGTCTCTTCCAAACTGGTGATTCTATTCTAGGCCAGATGTCACCTGTCAAACATATATCAACTAACCTCTGCTGGTTAATTTTGCTAATTGCTTGAAAAGCTAAACCTTTACAGTTACCGATGCAAGGGGATTTTGTTTTCTAGTAAGACACTATTTCACTGTATATGTTTTTACCTTGGTCAGAAGCCTGGGGGGTTGTACATGTTGTTTTGGACTTGATAAATAATCAGTAATAAATAGATGCCTATAATTCAAGGACAGAGCAGGCTTCTGCCACTGCTGTAACTCAGCAATATTTTAAAATGCAGCAGAGCGATACTTCTGTTATTTTCTGACCTGCAAGGGGAAGAAGTGACACCTCAGGCTATGTCTACATTATTTATATCACTTTGATAGATTAAATCTTTACCACAAGGATGAGCTTTTAAAACATGCCTGAAAATGTTTAAAGATTCCACAGGTGCGCTTCCCGAGTGCAAACAAAGGCTTCTCTTTGTAGCAGAAAACAAAATTAAAACGCAACAAAGTCCTGGGAGCTATAGTTTTCTGCTTAAAACAAATCCTTGACTGGACATGTTGGATTTATTTATTTTTAACTAACATATTTTTGGAGCAGTATCTGTACCTACATGGGGGGCAGGAGTGTGTGTATGTACATGCATTTATATGTATGTAGATATGTACATAGACTTGAAAAAAAAAAAAATCACAAACCTACAGAATCCCAGAATCCAAGGTTGGAAGGGACCTCAAGGACTCCTGGTCCAACCTTGCTTGGCAAAAGCATAGCCTAGACAAGAAGTCCCAGCACCCTGTCCATCTGAGTCTTAAAAGCATCCAGCGCTGGGGAACCCAGCACTTCCCTGGGGAGTTTGTACCAATGGGTAATTGTTCTCACTGTGAAAAATTGTCTTCTGGTGTTTGAGGTACTGAGGGACATGGTTTAGAGATTGGTGGGAATGGCTGGACTCGATGAACTGGTGGGTCTCTTCCAACCGGGTGATTCTATGATTGGGTGGCATCTCCTAGGGGTTAACCTGCAGCCATGACCCCTCATCTTTTCCATGTGACTCCGTGTAAAAAGGGAGTCTCCATCTTTTTCATAACCACCCTTTAAATACTGGAATATGGTGATAAAGTTGCCCCTAAGCCTTCTTACCCAGTTCTCACAGCCTTTCCTCATATGACAAGCTTCTCAGTCTATTGGTCACCTTTTGCAGCCCTTTTCTGGGCTCTCTCCAGCCTGTCCACATATTCTATATAGTAGGGTTCAAAACTAAACACAGTATTCCAGATGTGGACTCATAAGTGCTGAGTAGACTGGGACAATGACTTCTTTGTCTCTGCTGGTGATCCCCTTGCTGATGAAACACAGCATCCTGTTGGTTTTCTTTGCCATGAGAATAAACTGTTCACTTATATCGAGCTTATTGTCCACCAGGACTTCCATGTCATAAAATCATAGAATCACCAGGTTGGAAAAGACCTCTGATACCATTGAGTCCAACCATACCTCTCTGCCACTAAACTATATCCTTAAGTACCTCACCTACCTGTCTTTTAAATGCTTCTAGGGATGCCCCTTTCCACAGAGCTGCCCCCCAAGCTGGTTAGAACCCAGCCTGCACTGCACTTCTGGATTATATTACTTTTGATAGGAATGGTTGGACTCAATCATCCGGTGGGTCTCTTCCAACCTGGTGATTCTATGATTCTACATTTTCCCAGGTGTGAGTCCTTACATTTGTCTTTGTTCAGCTTCATACAGTTCCTGCCAGCCCACTCTTCCACCTATCCAGGTCGTCCTGGAACCTGGATAGGTTCCTGGATAGGTTTTGCTTCCTGGTCTTTGCTAAGGCACATGGTTTAGTTTTGATAGGAATGGTTGGACTTGATGATCCAGTGGGTCTCTTCCAACCTGGTTAATCTACGATTCTGTGATTCTATGATTCCTGCAGGGTGGATTTTTTAAAATTCATTTCTTTATTACTAACGACTGCGTGTTTCCCCCATTTTGGAAGGAATTCAGTCCTAGAGGAAAAGCTCCAGTGAGGGGATGCTTCCATCATAAAACACTTCATCTACCCTATCACAGATGTCTCATGTTGTTGGGGATCTGACTACATGACATGCTGCCTTCTGATTTAATGGCTCTTAAATTTTTTTTTTTTCAAATCATTAATAAATGACAACAGTAACTCAAGCTGTAAAACCACCTACAGACAACAACTTTCTTGAAATACAGCTGGAAACAAAGTAAATCAGTCCATTTGTAATTTCAGAACATACCACGTGCTGTGAAAAATATGTAAAACAAGAGCTAAGATGTGCTGAGGTCCTTTCGTGGGACTGTGAAGATAGAAGATAGATGAACATGAATGTCTTTGAAATCTGACTTATTCTAATATATTTCTTAAGCTTTGCTGGCATTATTTGTACATGTGGGGATTCCAGTCAAAGTGGCAAAAATGGTGACTGGTAGATTATAAATATTTCAAGTAATTAGTAGGACCATGACTTTGTATTGGTTTTGACTAATTAATTTTTACTGCTTATTAATCATTCCAAGTCAGTTTGACTAGAGGGCAAATAAAGTCTGGAAAAAGGCTAAATGTTGACTACGATGAAATTATCACAGAATCATAGAATCACTAGTTTGTAATCATAGAATCATAGAACAACCAGGTTGGAAGGGACCCATCAGATCTTCTAGTCCAACCAGCTCATCGAGTCCAACCATTCCTATAAATCCCTAAACCATGTAGCTTATGGCAATGAGACTAATTGAATGACTTTTCCAGGTGTTGTACAATATGCCCTCTAGAAATCTGACTTCAAATAGTACATCTCCAAAGAAGCTTCCCAAGAAGCACAGAAAGATTCCTCACTGCTAGTTATAAAGGGCAGAAATCAACAATTTCTCTAGTGAAGTTTTTCTTCTTTCTGAAACTGAACTTTTTTACGAGGAGGTTTTATCTCTTTATCCTGGAGAAGAGGAGGCTGAGAGGAGACCTCATTGCTCTCTCCAACTCCCTGAAAGGAGGTCATGGAGAGGAGGGAGCTGGGCTCTTCTCCCAAGGGACAGGGGACAGGACAAGAGGGAATGGCCTCAAGCTCCACCAGGGGAGATTCAGGTTCGACATAAGAAAAAAAATTTTCACGGAAAGGGTCATTGGGCATTGGAACAGGCTGCCCAGGGAGGGGGTTGACCCTGGAGGTGTTTAAGGCATGGGTGGACGAGGTGCTGAGGGACCTGGTTTAGTGTTTGATAGGAATGGTTGGACTCGATGATCCAGTGGGTCTCTTCCAACCTGGTGATTCTATGAGTCTATGATCTGATTTATCTAGGGGGAAAGGCATACTTCTTTTTTTTTTTTTTCTTCCCACAAGCTTTGTTGAATCAGCTTTCCTCTTATTTCAAAAAGATTTTTTTTCTGTTAGGGAATTCAGGACTCTTCAAAGGATGAGAAAGACTGAGATTTAAAGGACTAACACGGGTGAGTTGACAGGTATATTCATTTCTGAAGAGTGATGACACTGTTTTAAATATTTAATGCACTGAAAAAACATATGGAAAGAAAAATAATGTGAAGTTGGCTTTTGCATGATAACATAACTCCGTATTTTCTGTATCTTTCTATGTTGCAGCCACATTATACAGAACTGCAAAAAAAAGAAAACGGCAGGTTTCAAATCAGTTCTCATGGTGCTATCAGCTTAAAGAAAAAAATTAATCTTTTTTTCCCCCACTTTTTTTCCATTTTTCCAGTACAATCAATAAAGAAGCCATGGCTATCAATCTCCGTGCTTCGTGGTAATAATTTATTTCCAAACTGATAGCTTCACATGATGAATTACAGTCATTAGAAAGCCTGAGAGCGTGTTACAGTAGTTTCAGCACACTCATAAGCGTTGCTGACAGAATAAAGTGGGAGTGTTTCCTTATTATTATTATCTGTATATGAGACGGAAATATTACCTCACATACGCACCATTCCCAGTAGCCCATCAGAGCCAAATTTAATTTTTCCAAACCTGTGAAATGACATTTCAAGGCAATTTCCCCAAAAAGTATTTTCTCCTTGCGACGTTGGGATGTAATTTTATGTTCAAATGTTTGGACAGGTAACCATTTCTGTTATCAAGACGCGGAAAGAGAAAAATAAGTCTGGAGCATTTATCCGCTATCCAGGTACATTAAAACATCCGCAAAGACAAGCAGCATGATTGCGAAGTGAATTGTAACGAGGCACCCCTGACTCGGAAAGCGAGACAAAGACGACTTTTAGTAAATAATTATGCACGGAGCGTAATAAAAGTCATCTCTGCAACATGGGGCTCTGGCGTTGTGCAGCTTAACAAGCTGCCAGGAGTCATAGAATCATAGAATCATAGAACAACCAGGTTGGAAGAGACCCACCAGATCATCGAGTCCAACCATTCCTATCAAACACTAAACCATGTCCCTCAGCACCTCATCAACCCATGCCTTAAAAACCTCCAGGGGAGGTGAATCAACCACCTCCCTAGGCAGCCTGTTCCAATGCCCAATGACCCTTTCTGGGAAAAACTTCCTCCTAATGTCTAGCCTGAACCTCCCCTGGTGGAGCTTGAGGCCATTCCCTCTTGTCCTGTCCCCTGTCACTTGGGAGAAGAGCCCAGCTGCCTCCTCTCTACAACCTCCCTTCAGGTAGTTGGAGAGAGTAATGAGGTCTCCCCTCAGACTCCTCTTCTCCAGGATAAACACCCCCAGCTCTCTCAGCCGCTCCTCAGAAGGCCTGTTCTCCAGACCCCTCACCAGTCTCGTGGCTCTTCTCTGGACCTGCTCCTGCTTTGCTAGCTTTGAGACCTTTCTTCTAAATCTTTGCTACGGAAAAAGCTTTTTTGCTCCTGTATTTTTAGCGGAGAAGGCATCTTCAGATGGATTGAGGGACTAGAAATTAAAACAGGTCTCTCCAATGCCTTTAATGCCACAAAAATCCATCCTAGCAGGAGGCACCCATGGAGGACAGAGAGCGGAAATGGGGTTTGTGGCTGGTGAGTTCCCCCTCTAGAGCTCTGGGATCAGCAGGGGGTGAGTGGAGGCAGGAGGGGAGCAGCCTGGACTGGGGAAGCTGAAGAGATGATCAGGATAAAAGCCCCAAGATAAAGCCTGGGAGGGAATATTGTGTGGGCATTACAAGTGGAGAAAATGAGAGAAGGGGAAGAAACCTCCCCAAACTCCCTTTTAGCTACGAGTCGTCCAGAGCTGAGATTGCAGCTACTTTAATCATAGAATCATAGAACAACCAGGTTGGAAGAGACCCATCGGATCATCGAGTCCAACCATTTAGAAGAAAAAAAGCTTCCACTGTCAAACTTAATGGGCTTCAGATCCGAGATGGACCTGGACACCGTGTTGTATTCCTGGATCTGGTAATAAATAATGTGCCCAAAGCTGCTGGAGGTGGTAGCTACAACAATTTGAGCACATTCTGCTTAGCAATGCTTGCATCATTATTAATGTTTTCTGTTGTGGGATCTGCAGCGAACCCTGTAGAATTCCAGAAACATTTGAAAACAAAGAAAAAGGGCACATTTAAAAATAGAACACACAAAACCGGGATAGGAAATCAATATAAATTATACATTTCCACTTAAAGGAATGAGGAGGCCACAGCTAATTACAGGACTGCAAACTAATGTTTTCTAGCTGGTTGCTGGGAAGGCATCCAGGACAACACTGCAAGGTGGATCAGTCACCCCCAAACAGGGCACAGATACTCAGAAACAAGCAGAGCAGCAGCTCCTGACAGATTCATTCAGGATGATTTTTTTTTCTCTCATGCAAAACCCTGCAACAAACAAGAGCTTCAAATCTTCCCCTATGCTTTCGCACTGGTTTGTTAAATAAACTTACAATCTAGTTTGGTTAAAATGTTGTCTGGTATTGGGAACCAGAGTGAAGGGGATTAAAACCAGTCAGATTTAAGTACAGCCTTTTTGCAGAGACCAGGGGAGCCTGAAAGGGCCATATCCTGCTAATTTGCAGGGTTTTATCCAGAAGAATTGGCTTTGGGGGAAACTATTTATCTGAAGCATTGATGCAGTGTCATAAATGAGCATAAAGAGCATTATATATCAATACCATAACTGAGATAACTTTCTGAACACGAATAATTTTAAAAAATGTTCATTGAATTGATATTAGCTGCTTGGTTCTAATTCCTACAAAACTGATTTCAATTGTTTATCTGCCTGTTAAAGGAATGAGCACAAAGCCTAACTGCTTTAATTAAATGCAATATTGGAGATAAGATATAGATATGCACAAACTTCTAGTGTGTCCTCAACTGAAAAGTAAACATCTGGCATATTATATTCCTAAGTGAGAATCAAGGCGTCAGTCTTCTTTACAGTAGGTTATATTTTAACCTACCTACCTTATGTTATATTGGTAAGTGACATGATAACCTATCAGTGAGTGACAAGCAGTTTTACTCCATAGAATCATAGAATAACCAGGTTGGAAGAGACACATTGGATCATCAAGTCCAACTATTCCTATCGAACACTAAACCATGTCCCTCAGCACCTCATCCACCTGTGCCTTAAACATCTCCAGGGAAGGTGAATCAACCACCTCCATGGGCAGCCTCTGCCACTGCCCAATGACCCTTTCTGTGAATATTTGTTTACATAATGTCCAGCCTGAACCTCCTCTGGTGGAGCTTGAGGCCATTCCCTCTCGTCCTGTCCCCTGTCACTTGGGAGAAGAGCCCAGCTCCCTTCTCTCCTCCTTTCAGGGACTTGGAGAGAGCAGTGAGGTCTCCCCTCAGCCTCCTCTTCTCCAGGATAAACACCCCCAGCTCTCTCAGACGTTCCTCATAAGGTCTGTTCTCCAGCCCTTTCACCAGCTTTGTTGCTCTTCTCTGGACTCACTCCAGAGTCTCAACATCCTTCTTGTGGTGAGGGGCCCACAACTGAACACAGGATTCAAGAAGCAGTCTCACTGTACTCTGTGCTGAGTACAGAGGGAGAATAACCTCCCTGGACCTGCCAGTCACACTGTTTCTTATCCAAGCCAAGATGCCATTGGCCTTCTTGGCTACCTGGGCACACTGTTGGCTCATGTTCAGTTGCTGTCAACCAACACTCCCAGGTCCTTCTCCTCCAGGCAGCTTTCTAGACAGACTTCTCCCAGTCTGGAGACGCTCAGGGTTGTTATGCCCCAAGTGCAGGACCTGACATTTGGTCGTGTTAAACCTCATCCCACTGGTTTCAGCCCATGGATCCAGCCTGTTCAGATCCCTTTGGAGCCTCCTGACCCTCCAGCAGATTGACACTTCCACCCAGTTTAGTGTTATCTGCAAACTTACTAAGGGAGCACTCGATGCCTTCATCCAAGTCATTGATGAAGACATTGAAAAGGGCTGGACCCAGCACTGAACCCTGGGGAATCCCACTTGTCACTGGCCTCCAGCTGGAGTTAACTCCATCTCCCACCACTCTCTGGGCCCTCCAACCAACCAGTTTTCTACCCAGGAGAGTGTGCGCCTGTCCAGGCCAGAGGTGACAGTTTCCGTAGCAGAATGTTGGGAGAAACTGTGTCAAAGGCTTTACTAAAGTCCAGGAAGATACATCCACAGCCTTTCCCTCATCCAGCAGCCGAGTCACTTTGTCACAGAAGGTGATCAAGTTATAAAATACTTAATAGCTCCACTGCATTTGCATTCACTAACACAAATGTGAGCCAGACCAGGAGAGGCTCCAGATCTCAGCACAGAACTGCAAATCTTCCTACTTTTCTATCTAGTTCAGTGTGCAACTAGTTAGCAAGACAGAAATAACATAGCAGCTGTCAGTCATCGCAATAGTCTCATCTCTTTTTTTCCTTTATATGTTCCAGCTAGATGCAACAACCCACCTGTCTGTCCCGACTCCAGAATTCCGCTTTGGACATTTCTTCTAAGTCTGCTCATCCAATACAGACAATTTCTATAACAAGAACAGCAGAAGTGCATTCAGTTCTGACACAGGCCAATGTTAAGTTCAGTCCTATTCAAGAACCTTATTGCTTTTCGGCAGCAATGGATCTAAGCCGACTGCACATTTTTTTTTCATTCCATGCAAGCTGCCATCTTGTAGGAATGGAGGAATAAACATATGGATATGAAATATGTTGGAATAATCACTTTCGGCACTGATACTTGCCTGTCTGTGTAGACATCAGAGAACACATACTATCTAGCTCCCTACATGTTGTGTTATTTCACACCGCCTCCCATTTCACACAGAAAAGGCATTTGACTTTGTCTAATACGAGCTCAATTTCTCATAGATTTACCACGACGAAGAATCCAACTCGCTGAAGTAGTCTTACTTATTTCAGCAAAAAAAAAAAAAAAAAATCTAAATTTAAGGTATGAAATGCTAAAAGAAAATCAACATTACAATGACTAATGAAGACAAAAGTCATAGAATTGGTTGGACTCGATGATCCGATGGGTCTCTTCCAACCTGGTGATTCTAGGATTCTAGGATTCTATGAATTTGTGTGAGTGCACAGTTCACTACTTTTCTGAAACAAAAATAAAAAAAAATGGGTCTAGTGTGTAGCAGCTAAAAAGTAGTTGAAGACTCATTCCATTTAAGACTTACCCTGCTCAGGCGTAAAATTATATAAATTTAGGAAAAAGTACTTTATTAGAAACCACAAACCCGTCAAATAATTAGGCACAACATTTCAAAACCTTATTTTGCTTTTCTAAAGAACACATGGAGCCAAATAAACATGGAACAACAAAGCACAGATTTCTGTCCTAAGGGATTCAGGTATTTAGACAAGAAATGATCGGGGGAGAGGGAGAAAAGTAAGCCAGGAGCAGAGATGTTACTCTGTCTGTTCTCCAAGATGATTAATAAGCAAATTATATATCACCATTTCCACTCCAACATTTCAGAAGCGTCTCTGGTCTTTCTGGGAATCTATCTTAGTATGCCAAGTAGCTGCCAAGACTTCCACACTTTTCCATGCAGATGATTAAACTGGTCAAAATATTGTTATGTGAAAAATGAGTAAGTCAGAGGATAATGAATCTCTGGATTTTGAGTTGTCTGAAAATCCTTGAAAAAAAAAAAAATTGGCAGCATGAAACATGCTCTGGGTGAGACAGAGCAGGGGAGATGGGCACGAGGTCTCACAAAACAGTCGTGCACCACAGTGCTCAGAGGTTTGTACCACTTTGTAGCTTGAACACATTCGATTTTGTTCTGTTTATTTTGTCTCTGTTGAATAAATGTGAATATGACGAAACAAAACAACAATTTTTTTTTTCATGAAACCTACCTCGGCAGCTGAGTGAGTTCAGTGGCTTTGTAGAGAACACCAAGAATTTGCATTTGCACTTACTGTGCACCTTGCCTGGAAGGAGAAAGCAATGAATTTTAGTCTCTGTTCTTCCCATGCCACATGGTATGAGCGTGGCACGTCCACTGCACTGCTCACCTCACTCTTTCTTGTGTGAAAAATGGAGAAGATCTGCTGACAGCACAAGGATCTTGCTTAAATTAATTGCCTCTTCTCGCAGCACAGCGTTCAGCTCACAACACTATTATTATTATTGAAGTACAGATTCTCCATGCTAATGAGCAACCTGGAAAGACATGCAACTAAATGGTTAGAGATAGGAGATACTTAATGATATTAGATGTTTTAATAAAAAAATGACAAAGTTTTGAGTCGTACTTTGACCTGGGTGTGCTTTCATTAATTAAAGAAAGGAATCTGGAGCCCTCAGCACAAGAAAGATATGAATTTGTTTGAGCAAGTCCAGAGGAGGGCCATGAGGATCATCCAAGGGCTGGAGCACCTTCCCTACAAGGCCAGGCTGAGAGAGTTGGGGTTGTTCAGCCTGGAGAAGAGAAGGCTCTAGGAGAGACCTTAGAGCAGCTTCCAGTGCTGAAAGGGGCTCCAGGAAAGCTGGGGAGGGGCTCTGGATCAGGGAGGGCAGGGATAGGATGAGGGGATAATGGTTTTAAGCAGAAAGAGGGGAGATGAGGTGAGATCTCATGACACTCAGAAAGACAGCCAGAGCCATCACCTGCATCAAAGAGTAAAGTGAATAATTTCATAGAATCATAGAATCACCAGGTTGGAAGAGACCCACTGGATCATCGAATCCGACCCTTCCTATCAAACACTAACCCACGTCCCTCAGCACCTTGTCCACCCGTGCCTTAAACAAGGCAGCAGACAAGGGTAGTAATTTTCAAGTATTTTCCTTTTTTCTAGTCTCTTCCTTCTTAAAAAATAACCTCCTTTTTAGAGAGTCAAGCCAAGCTTTGTCATTTATACATAACCTGCAAACAGAGCAAGAAATTCACCTGTTTCCCGTTTGTATTCGGATGAGTGTTCCCCAGGGTTGCTCTGTCTTTACAGGGATGTAAAGGCGAGAAATCTTCCAGCACACAGAATTACCAGAGACACATTTTGATCTGTAAATACTATCCTTAAAAACAAGCTCCTCCAAACCTACGTTTATAGGCTTATTTTCATAATGAGGGTTTCGCTCCATTTGTTGAATTGTAAACCATGTAAAGCTCAGCAATAGAGCGTCTGCAATCTGTAGCAGTAATGGGAGGCATGTCTCATAAACAAGATAAGTTGTTTCTTGCCAATATTGTTACACTTCATAAATACGAACTCGAGTCTGTTTTCCGTCTCCTAGATCGGCAGCAGACTTCTATTTTAATTAAACACAACATATAAAATATTCATTTAAAAAAACAAACATCATTGTTTTAAAGGCATTACGCTAAATTAAATTACAGTGCTTTTGCCATAAAATTCTTGCACAAAAGGGCACATTTGAATTCTATGTGGACTAAGAAAGCACAAGCGTCCATCAAAAACCTATAGGAGGCTGATAGTAGGAAGACAGCAGTCATAGAATCATAGAATCATAGAATCACCAGGTTGGAAGAGACCCATTGGATCATCGAGTCCAACTATTCCTCTCAAACACTAAACCATGTCTCTCAGCATCTCATCCACCTGTGCCTTAAACACCTCCAGGGAAGGTGAATCAACCCTCTCCCTGGGCAGCCTCTGCCACTGCCCAATGACCCTTTCTGTGAAAAACTTCCTCCTTATGTCCAGTCTAAATCTCCCCTGTCAGAGCTTGAGGCCATTCCCTCTCATCCTGGCCCCTGTCCCTTGGCAGAAGAGTCCAGCTCCCTCCTCTCTACAACCTCCTCTCAGGTGGTTGTAGAGAGCAATGAGGTTTCCCCTCAGCCTCCTCTTCTCCAGGATAAACACCTCCAGCTCTCTCAGACGTTCCTCAGAAGGTCTGTTCTCCAGCCCCTTCACCAGCCTTGTCGCTCTTCTCTGGACTCGCTCCACAGCCTCAACATCCTTCTTATGGTGAGGAGCCCACAACTGAACACAGGATTCGAGGAGCAGTCTCACCAGTGCTGAGTCCAGAGGGAGAATCACCTCCCTGGCCCTGCTGCTCACACCGTTTCTGATCCAAGCCAGGATGCCATTGGCCTTCTTGGCCACCTGGGCCACTGCTGCCTCATGTTCAGTCCCTGTCAACCAACACCTTCTCCTCCAGGCAGCTTTCTAGGCAGACTTCTCCTAGTCTGTAGCTCTGCATGAGCAGGTAGCAGCTGTCTACAAAAAGTGGTTTGTGAAACTTCACCAGAAAGTATGTTTCAGTTTTAAATCTACCTAAACAGCCAGCACCAAGAATTAATTGTGCCACAGGAACAGGCAGACACTTACTTCAGAACCTACTTAACTGACGGCAATATCTCAGTTGCATCACGTTACCCTTGTGTGCCCTTAAACAGAAGTTTTTTAGAAAACTGCAATCACCCAATTCAGGCTTTAAGTGCTACCCTTTACTATATTGACCTGTTTATTACTAAAGCCATTTAAATAGGTTTCAGAAAGTAGACTTGGGCTCTCAACATCCATACAAATGAATTGCAGTAATCAACTGCATTAATCACACCAACTATGGTATATGATGGGGATCACAGAATCATAGAGTAGTTTGGGTTGGAATGGACCTTAAAGATCATCTAGGGATGGCGAAGAGGGATTAATTGTACTTCTAGAATGAGAGGGATCAATGTAACAGGACTCCTGCCCGTCTCCTGTATTTAAGCTTAGCAAGAAGCAACTTCAGCCCTGGCAAAAAAAATGTTTCAGACTCCTTGATAGAGATCTGAATAAGTTGTGTAAGTATTTAATGAACTAATTTTGTCACTGCTTCCTGGAAGCCCGAGCTATCACATATGATGTTTTAATCATACATCCATTTATTTCCATTAAAAAAATGTAATATTTAAAATTACCATATTGGAGTTATACTCTATGCATCAATTAACAGACAAGTAATTGTTCTTCACGTAGTTTCCAAGTATAGGCCTGTTTCCTCATCAGACTTTAGCACTAATAAAAAATCTTTCGATGTTTTCAGATTTCAACACAACAGAGCTATAAAAGCTGTCACTTCAGTCTCTCCCGTAGTCCGTGAGCTGTAAAATCACCAGATAGATCCTCTTTGCTTACCCTAAAAGCTGAAAGAGGTTCCCTCAAAAGAAATCACAAGCCACAAGAACGGAGGCACAACAATTCTCTTTGCACTTCAGCAGCCTGTAAGCAAATTCATGGTTTTTTTCTCCTTTTCAATACATCTAGTGCCGGTGGAGGGGAGCGATGACGGATAACCCCGCTGGCTGTGGGAGCAAGGAATTCTAAGGGCAGGAGATCTGTTCTTCTCCTAGGAGCACACATCCATCAGCAAGGCAAAATTAAACTCGCTTTTTGGCTGAGAAACACAGAATTTCAGGCGTCGTAGCTCCAAAGAGGGACTAACACATCGCAATGCAAAGCAGCAGAGTGCAGGCGCCTAATGTTTCTGTACATTTTTTTTTCCGTCTTGCCGAGCTTTAGAATCACCACCCTCTCTAATAAAAGTCTGAACAAAAGCTGAGGTTCTTAAAGCCTGGATTGGAGTCGGCTTTGGAGGATATTTCGTACCATCAAAGTCTTTGTGTTCTCCTAAGTAAAAACGATCTCCTCAGTTTCTCATTCTCACATGTCCAGCTTTTTCCGTGCTAACCAGAGAAGTCTGTTTCTTGAGTGAATATCATATTTTTAAAAACCATAAATGATTGCAACATGCAAAAAAGAGTGACCCGACAAAGATATTTAATTACAGAGTAAATTGAGAGGAGCTAGATGGTCTTTAAGGTCCCTTTGAGCCCAAACCGCTCTATGATTCTATGGTTATTATTTATATTGCCACACACAGTTCAGATGTAGGTCTTCTCCGCACATATATATAATCAAATTGTAATAAATAACTATTTATTTTTTTTTTTTTTAGTGATTGTTATTTACCTTGAGTGGCTGTGAACTATGATTTTTCCCAATCAGAAGGAATTGCTGCTCTGAATAACCACATTAAATTGGGTATCTCCATTAGCACTGTGAGAGCTTTGAGCTGTTTATTTTATAATCATCCAAATAGTGTTTCTACTCCACAGATTTATCCTAACATTTTGATAAGCTAGAACTAGCGCAGCGCTTAGCAAACTGAGAATAGCTACCAATATCGATGCCAATACCAGAACACGATAAATAGCTAGAAATACAATCTACCCCGTTCTGCAGAGGGAAGTATAAGCAGTGCTTTGAAAACCTTCTGCACGACCACGTAGGAAGTTATTAGCAGCATGTATCTAGAAATTATTTCTGTAGACATTAAGAACGTGTTTAATAGGGAACATAGAAAACATTACATGAAATTAAGCATGTTTGTAACGACTGTGATGACTCAAGGAGCGTTTCGGCAGGTGTGGAAGCAGCGTCACACCTACTGAACAGGAACGGGAGTACGAAATGGTCCTTTTATTATAGCACTAGTTAGGAAAAGAGCTTTTAGAAAAACACAGACTGAAAGTTTCTGCCAAGTTAAACACTTTCTAACCTCTTAACTATTATTAAAACCCCTTAAGCGAGTCCCCAGGTATCTTTATTTTTCCCAAATGTGTATGATATGCCTCGAAAAATAGTGTATGAGGCTAATAAAGAGTTACGTGCCTTCTGTTACAAATATATTAAAGCACAGAGTTTACAACAGGATGTATCTGGGTGTAGGATTCTGCGTATGTATTTGGGAAAGGAAGGAGCTGCTCACGACGGCTTCACTGTCGTTAGCAGCGATGAAAACCTCTCACAGGGTTCAGCTGGGTCCCTGGAGCCAGTATTTCTCGGCATCACAGACGTGGGATCAAGAAATGCCACTGATATTTTTCAGCTGGAACAAAGTCCAGCTCAGCAACATTTTCCAAAGTTAAGAAAATTTACTTCCATCAATTCTAAATATATGTAGAACTAAATATAGTAAACCTCAACTTGAAAAATCACGGCTAAAGCTAACATACACTCGAGTCTCAGTCTGTGCACCAGCTGTGGATAAAAATGTGCTGAAAAGTAGAACATTTTGTCTCTTTTCATTTATCAAACATTCAGTTGCAAACACACAGTCATCTGTTTAAGAAGAGCTGAGAATCTGTTAAAATTATTCATTTGATGGTGTTGCAAACTTAAATCACAATTTTCTCTGGAGTTTAAATTCTCAGGTAACTTTTTTTTATGGATAATACTTACAATCCAAACAAAACTTGGTTACTGGAGGTCTTTTTGTATCTGTACTTGCACATTTTGGCAACAATTTTTCATTTATTTGTTCAAATAAGGAATTAATTCTAAGCAATGTCATGTTGCTAGACAGTTGTAAAACACATATCTGCATCATGCCTGCAGATTAATGAATCATCCTAACTGCTAGTATAAATTTAGAGATTATTTCATTTCTTTTTTTTATACATTATCACAGGCTTTATTGTAGGATCACTAAAGCATTGTCAACTCTGACGTTTCCATCCTTCACAAGGAAGGATTTATAAGTCTGTACAATTGATGAAGTCCCTAAACGAATCTGTGTGATCAGGAATAGGGCAACACAGGACTCAGGTGGAATCATATGAAAGGTTATAAGCAGACGTAGGCTTTATCCTTTATTTCCTTTTCAAAACTGGGAGAAATATAAAGGGTGGTTTGAGGGTCCATTGATCTGGTGATTCTTGGCGAGCCAAACAAAATTGTCCCTGTCCAGAACACAGTAATCTGTACCTGAATGAATTCTGTACAGTCTCTTTAAGGCCAAGAGAAAGAAATACGTTTACTTCTCCTCCTTGAATGCTCCTATTCCCTCACTGGCTTGTCCCGTTCGAGCCCCCACCCTAACCTCCTCAGATCACTCATTTTCTTCTTTCTTCCTCACACGCCCCCTTCACATCCTGCTCTCCTCTTCTTTCCCCTTATGGTACAAACATGTATTTAGCCTCAGACATCTTAAAAACACCCTGTGCTACCCGTGCTATTCCCATTGCCCTTTCTCCTTTTTTTTCTCCTTTTTTCTCAGTTCCCTGGAGCTGCTTTGTCATATCTCCCTAGTTTCCCTTCCAATTAAGCTTCTTCCAGATGTTGATGCTCTGGAGTGAGTCTAGAGAAGAGCAACAAAGCTGGTGAAGGGGCTGGAGAACAGGCCTGATGAGGAACGGCTGAGAGAGCTGGGGGTGTTTATCCTGGAGAAGAGGAGCCTGAGGGGAGACCTCATTGCTCTCTACAACTACCTGAAAGGAGGTTGTGGTGAGGAGGGAGCTGGGCTCTTCTCCCAAGGGACAGGGGACAGGACAAGAGGGAATGGCCTCAAGCTCCACCAGGAGAGGTTTAGGCTGGACATAAGGAAAAAATTCTTCACAGAAAGGGTCATTGGGCACTGGAATAGGCTGCCCAGGGAGGGGGTTGAGTCACCTTCCCTGGAGGGGTTTAAGGTGCAGGTGGATGAGGTGCTGAGGGACATGGGTTAATGTTTGATAGGAATAGTTGGACTCGATGATCCGGTGGGTCTCTTCAAACCTGGTTATTCTATGATTCTATGATTCTATACCCTTTCTCCACCTCCCTCACCCTTGGTCTTCAGCTCTGCTAAAGAACCACCTTCCAAGGACAGCAACATCACAAATCTCCCTTACTTCTTGCTAAACTCAGAAGCTAGTAGGACTTTGTCTTTATTCAAACCTAATTTTCTTGTCAGTTTTTATTTTCCTGACCTCAGCTCCACCACCTTTTTTCTTCTCCCCACTCTCTACAGGGGAAGATGGGCGTCCAAGCCACCCCTACATTGCATTCTCCATAAGCAACTTTGCTCTATCTTTACATTTGAGGACACCATCCCACTCGACTACCTCCTCATACTCTCTCAAACACTTCCTAAAAACTCAGGGTGTTCCTGGTGACAGGAAGAGAGTTCATCAAAGCACCGACACCGAACGGCTCTGCGAGTGAACCTCCTACGCCCCGAGACAAAAATAAACAACAACAGTCAGAAATATTGCAAAGAAACCATATGCTTCAGATTTTTGGCTAGCGCCAGAAGAATGGGAGTTGTTGGTACTCTCAGTCCCCGAGAATCACACCACACACAAAGTAAAAATAATGATAATATTTCTTTCAGATAAGTTTGAAGTACAGACAATCTGATGAAGCGCATTGGCTCTATTTTCTAATTCTTAGCAAATTATTTCAGATGGTTAAAGTGTCTGTTATGTTATTTTTTCCTCCCAACTCGGAGCTCCAGACAGCTGGAGGTGTTTAAAGAAAAAAAGCAATGTGCATTTTTTCCACAACATGTAGAATTCCTCTTCTTATATTAGTTTTTATTCTTAGAAGCTTAAGCTGAAATTTGAGTTCCACTGCAATTCTCCCACTAATTGCCTTGAATAATTCAAATTTTACCACTCTCAAGGGCACAACTGGAGCCAGACTGTTATAAGCCATATTTGTTACTCTGGAGCCAACAAAATAAGGATGGTTTATGCTGTAAAGCACGAGGAGCTTAAGTTACATTATTTTGTTTGTTTCAAATTTAGACAAGGGAAAAGAAAAGCCCACAAGGGATTGGTTTGTCAAAGGAACCTACCAATAAACACGGAACGAGGGAAATTTTACTTTTAAAGTGACAGGAATACGTGAAAATCACAGAATAACCCTGAAAACTCTACTTTGCCAAACAAAATTAGAAAAGACCTAAACTGTGGGCTCCCTCTCTCTCTATTTTTGGCTCAAGAGAGACATTCTGAAGCTGCTGATGATTTGAAACGGGTCCTGAAGAGAAGGAAGGAAATTAGAAATTTTTTTAACTTACAAAATTGTCTTGCCTGTGTAATAACACTGAGCACGACTGTCACTCCGAAGACATATTAGCTCATTTAGGTAATTAGTGTGAGCAGCATGTTTCTCTGCTTATTCCATTCAATTATAGGGTGCTCACTTTGTCATTACTGGAGTATCTTAATGTGACTTGTAATTAGTGTAATTACAATCCAATGTTAATTATATCTGCCACTTAGACATAATTTTATATAGTAATGGTCTTATTCTCAATAACCTTATTATGTTGTTTATTCAAACAGGAATTTAGCCTTCTTTTCATGCGTCAAATATGGAGATTACAAAAAGTACCGCCTGTCATTTCTGTAGTTATGACTCGAGGATCTTTGCATTGCGAAATTATATTTGGGGCAATCAATGAAGAGAGAAAACCAAATCATGGAGACTGATTATTAAAGACATGCTGAACTAACAAAAATAATTTGCACAGGAGGCACATTAAGAACTACTCCGGTTCACGAACGCTGCAGAGAGAGGTTGATGGCCACATGACAACCAGAGAAAAAGAGACTGCAAATATAAAGTATATCTAGTGGTGGATACGCGTCTAGTTCTCTTATTAACAGAATAATAAAATAGCAGGACTAGGCAGGCCAAGTAGTGCCCTAGAATCATAGAATCATAGAACAACCAGGTTGGAAGAGACCCATTGGAGCATCAAGTCCTAGCGTTCCTATCAAACACTAACCCATGTCCCTCAGCACCTCATCCACCTGTCCCTTAAACACCTCCAGGGAAGGTGACTCAACCGCCTCCCTGGGCAGCCTCTGCCACTGCCCAATGACCCTTTCTGTGAAGAATTTTTTCCTTATGTTGATCCTGAACCTCCCCTGGTGGAGCCATTCCCTCTTGTCCTGTCTCCTGTCACTTGGAAGAAGAGCCCAGCTTCCTCCTCTCCACAACCTCCTCTCAAGGAGTTGGAGAGAGCAATGAGGTCTCCTCTCAGCCTCCTCTTCTCCAGGATAAACACCTCCAGCTCACTCAGCCGTTCCTCAGAAGGCCTGTTCACCAGCTTCCTTGCTCTTCTCTGCACTCGCTCCAGAGCCTCAACATCCTTCTTGTGCTGAGGGGCCCACAACTGAACACAGGATACGAGACGCAGTCTCACCAGTGCCTAGTCCAGAGGGAGAAGAACCTCCCTGGCCCTGCTGGTCACATCATTTCTGATCCAAGCCAAGATGCCATTGGCCTTCTTGGCCACCTGGGCCACTGCTGGCTTATGGTCAGTCACTGTCAACCAACACCCCCCAGGGCCCTCTCCTCTAGGCAGCTTTCTAGACAGACTTCTAGTCTGTAGCACTGCATAGGGTTTTTGTGCCCCAAGTGCAGGAAAAGGTCCTGGGAAAGGTTTCTCAGCTAAAGTGACACCTCTTAGCACAGGGCTCAAGCATCTGTTTTGGGTTTAGGTTTCCTTTCTCTTATCAACAGCATTTTGGGGGGTACAGCCACACTGGGCATTAGAATTCTAGAATCATTAGGTTTGGGAAAGATCTCCAAGAGCAGCGAGTCCAACCATCAGTCCAACACCACCCTGCCAACTAAACCATGTCTTGAAGCACCACGTCTACACATTTTTGAACCCCTCCGGGGGGGAAGACTTCATAGAATCATAGAACAACCAGGTTTTAAGATATCCACTGGATCATCAAGTCCAACCATTCCTATCAAACACTAAACCATGTCCCTCAGCACCTTGTCTACCTGTCCCTTAAACCCCTCCAGGGAAAGTGAATCAATCACCTCCCTGGGCAGCCTCTGCCAGTGCCCAGTGACCACTTCACTGCTGCTCTGAGCAGCCTCTTGCAATGCTTCACCTAATTCACACAAAGAGTGGGGTTTTGCACAGTCTTCCCTGACCTTTGCTTCACTTTACAGGGTTGGACTCTTCTGGATGAAGCAAAACTGAAAGAAATGCCCCAGGAAAAGCCCCAGTGCCTCAGTAAAGGGTTCTCTCCCCCAGCACCAGACCACGATGAGTCAGAATAAAGTCAGCAAACACAGCCGGTGAGTTCTCAGCACCCTCTTGCTGCACAGATCTGCTCCCACTGGGCCCCACCGCTTGCTGCTACAGCAATAAGCTCATCAGACAGTGAAGACGGAGTCATTCTGTAAGACACGGTTTTCTTGGAATTAGCTTCATGCTGGAATAAACGCTTTCTGGAAGTAAGGATTGCTCCAGACCCAAATCACACCCCACCCCATGCATCCTTACCTGCTGTCTTTAACATACACAGTTATATATTTAGATTAAAAAAAAAAATCCAGTCAAAACAATGCACATATTACTCCCTCCACGGGGACCCTAAAGGACAAGCAACACATGACAAATATTAGTCATGTTATTTAATGCACTACATGGAAGAGTAGCATAAGAACTGCAGGGGTAGAGAAGGGAATTTGGCAGCTCTCTGGGAGATGGAAACTGAGATCCCCTCCTAATCCACGTCTTTTACTGAGTCTGAAAAGGGTTTCAGGCTTTGAGCTCACTCTCCGGAGGCTAATGAATCATTCAGATTTCCATGGCTCAAGGTGATGGCCCAAGACAGCTGGCAGCTTTCTTCGAGCTTAAGAAAATCAAGGAGCTTCAAAATTAAAGCGGAGAGTCGGGGAAAATATAAGTAAATCACGGGCATGTAGACCGAAGAATGGTGTTATTGCTAACCCAGCTGGATAACCAGGAAACATTCTCCAGTACTGAAGAGAGGCTTAAGGAGTAAAATCCTACGTTGTGAGTTAAGCCCTCTCCTTTGCTTTCTGCTGCTGAGAAGCCTTTCTCCCAGCTCCATGAGGCTCTCCATGCCTCCAGCCTCTGCCTGCTACCAGACGCGCAATACAAATTCAAAAGTTTGTTCTCGTTCGCCTTCCCAGTTATGGTCTCTGGGAAAATGTGTGTGAGCAGGCACGTTCCTGCAGGAGCTACTGGAGGCAAATGCTGCTTCTGCCTTAGGTCCCTGTGAAAGGCAACAAAGCTGGTGAAGGGTCTGGAGAAGAGGCCTTATGAGGAATGGCTGAGAGAGCTGGGGGTGTTTAGCTTGAAGAAGAGGAGGCTGAGGGGAAACCTCATTGCTCTCTACAACTACCTGAAAGGAGGTTGTGGAGAGGAGAGAGTTGGGTTCTTCTCCCAAGTGACAGGGGACGGGATGAGAGGGAACGGCCTCAAGCTCCACCAGGGGAGGTTCAGGCTGGACATGGTTTAATGTTTGAGGGGAATGGTTGGACTCGATGATCCGATGGGTCTCTTCCAACCTGGTTGTTCTATGATTCTATGATTCTATGACATCAGGAGGAAGTTTTTCACGGAAAGGATCACTGGGCAGTGACAGAGGCTGCCCAGGGAGGTGGTTGATTCACCTTCCCTGGAGAGGTTTAAGGCACGGGTAGATGGGGTCCTGAGTGTTTGATAGGAATGGTTGGACTTGATGATCCGGTGGGTCTCTTCCAACCTGGTGATTCTATGATTCTATGAAGCTTTCCTGTGTTTCTCGACATCAAGCACAGCTTTTGAACTATTTCAGCAGTCTCACATGCAAGGCACCACCTTAGCCCCTTTATAGTTCTTCTACAGAAAATAATATTATTTCTATTCTTAAATCTGGTCCATTAAGTGGGTATGGTATCTGGTTAGGTTTACTTTAAAACTCTCGGTCATCCTAGTATCATTCTATTGAAAAAAAAAAGATATTTAAGATCTTTATCGACATTTCTTAAATGTTTCAAGGAAAAATAAAACACCTTTTTTTTTTTGCTGTTGATTCAGTGGTTGAACAGAATATATCTGGATTACTACAATTCATAGAATCATAGAATCACCAGGTTGGAAGAGACCCACCGGATCATCAAGTCCAACCATTCCTATCAAACACTAAACCATGTCCCTCAGGACCCTTTCCGCCCATCCCTTAAACACCTCCAGGGAAGGTGAATCAACCAACCCCCTCCCTGGGCAGCCTATTCCAATGCCCAATGACCCATTCTGTGAAAAACTTCCTCCTGATGTCCAGCCTAAATCTCCCCTGGTGGAGCTTGAGGCCATTCCCTCTTATCCTGTCCCCTGTCACTTGGGAGGAGAGCCCAGCTCCCTCCTCTCCACAACCACCTTTCAGGTTTTTATAGAGAGCAATGAGGTCTCTTCTCAGCCTCCTCTTCTTCAGAGATCCAGAGATTCTACAATATTGAGGTTATATTAACATGACAACTCCTACTCTCTGAGAGTAGGAACATCACATAGAAAAGTATCTCAACTACAACAAACAACATAGGGCAGAGCACTGCTTAGGTAGATAACTTGGTATTACAAAAAAACCCAAATAAATCACTTGGTTACACGATAACTATGCTTTATCCTTCATACAATGCAAATCTAACTGGTGCTTCGGCATAAATAATGATTTCTTACTGGCTTTCAGTTAAATCATGTTTCTGCCAATAACACTCAAGAAGTTGACAAGCCAACCTGATTTACACGCCTTTTTTTTTTTTCTTTTAAACTCAAAGTCCATCTCCCAGTAGCAAGCAGTGAATTTACAGTTCTCCAGTGCTTAAAGTCACTCAACACTCAGACCTGTGCACCAGAACATCCCAAGAGGGCTGCTGGAATCACCTGAAAAAATGCCACCTCTTGTATTTCATTGCTTAAATACAGTCAGCAGGGGCATCTCTGCAATGTGCATTTAAACCAAGGCTGCTCATCACCTATAAACCATCAGACATCCTAAGTTCTTTGGCACCTGAAAGGACAAAGCTTGAAGAGCAGGTCAGCTGTTTAATAAATGTCTCTTGTCTCTTACCACCTTGCTGTCCTGTGAAAACGGTGCAAATTATGCGTGATGAAAGGTTAACTCCCTATTTTTTAGTATTTTTTTATAAACATAGCACTGTTCCTGGTCACTACAGCCATAGGTAAGTTATGAATGAAAGTGAATTCAAGAAACTGGGGAAAGAGAAGGCTGTACTAGCTCTTCAAAGGTTTTCTTAACCCTAGGACAGACTGGGAGCTGGTTACACCTCCAGGAATCATTTCATAGAATCATAGTATCATAGAATCACCTGGATGAATTCCTGAATTTCCTACCTGGATTTGCCTGTTTCCCTTGGAGAGGTCAGGAGTCCAGTGCACAGGCTACGACGCCCGCTCAGGAGGGATGTCCCCAGGCAATCTCCAGGATGGGTTTCTGTCTTCCGCGTAGTCCCCCAAACAGCAGAATTTGCCCACCCTGGAGCCACAGGAATCAGGTGGGAGGAGGTAGCCAAAGGTCAGAGGGTCCATTCACCTCTTCCAAAGAGGGATAAAGGTCCATCATGGTGCTTCTCCGAAAGGTTTCCTAGATACTGTTCTGAGACTCACAGGGAACAACTTTTCACAGTCTCTGTAGGGAATTTATTCCAGTACTTAACAACCTTAATATTAAAAACTGTTCCCTGGTTTTTTAACCAACTCTTCCCTGCTGTGATTTTTTTTTTTTTTTTGAGATCATTGCTTCTATAACAAGGGGCATGGGGAATAGATTGCTTCTTTTCTTCTCACAGCAGGTTTTTCCGTATTTGAAGTCTTTATTACTGCCATTTGAGCATCCTGAAGCTAGAGGAGAAAAACAGTCCAAGAACTGGATTTGGGAAATGCACTCAGCCTCTTCTTTCTTTGAGTATTCTTCTTCATTCCTTCAGGCTTCCCTCTTGGTCACCTACCGCACCCACAAAGACAAGTTGCATCACCACAGTCCTTATTCCTGCAAAGACGGCACTGAATTGTCTCCTCAGCACCATGGCATCTCCTGAGCCACCCGTTTCCTTGACCCCACAGTGAAGGATGTAAAACTGGAGAGGGAGTAGCACCAGCAAACACATTGAGGCTCTGGAGCGAGTCCAGAGAAGAGCAACAAAGCTGGGGAAGGGGCTGGAGAAGAGGCCTGATGAGGAACGGCTGAGAGAGCTGGGGGTGTTTATCCTGGAGAAGAGGAGGCTGAAGGGAGACCTTATTGCTCTCTACAACTACCTGAAAGGAGGTTGTGGAGAGGAGGGAGCTGGGCTCTTCTCCCAAGTGACAGGGGACAGGACAAGAGGGAATGGCCTCAAGCTCCACCAGGGGAGATTTAGGCTGGATATTAGGAGGAAGTTTTTCACAGAAAGGGTGATTGGGCATTGGAACAGGCTGCCTAGGGAGGTGGTTGATTCACCTTCCCTGGAGGTGTTTAAGGGACCGGTTGAGGAGGTGCTGAGTGCCATGGTTTAGTGTTTGATAGGAATGGTTGGACTCGATGATCTGATGGGTCTCTTCCAACCTGGTGATGCTATGATTCTTCCAGGGAGCTCGCAGGCTAACAGTACAAGGTTCCCTAGTGCACAGGCACAACTCTGAAGCTGGGCTACGATGGAGGCAAACGGCAGCTACGATCCATCAGTGGTCAGACATCCTGTCAAACCGTCTGCAGCTAAGCACCAAACTCCTGTCTTCTCGTACAGCTTCACAGTAACCATAACACCAAGTCTGAAAGAAGTGACGAATTGTGTCAATTACTGTATTGCAGACATACAAGTCACACTAATGCACAGCATATACAGAACTCCCTTAATTACAGTTACAGACATGTACATTTGTTTCCCTTAGTAATTAAAATGTTCTATTGTACTTAATACCGTTATCTGTATTCTTTGGTTAAGTGCAATTTAATTTGCTTTCTTAAGAAAGCTGCGTAATTTAAAATGAAAAACATATCTCTCTTGCTAATATCCATTTTCCACTGTTATTGCTTTCTGTGTCTGCAGATCTAGAAAACAGTAGCTTCTCCTCAGTTTGTTCACGAAGTTTCTAGAAGATAACACTGTTCTAAAGACCAAGAAAACATTTAGTTTTTATTGGCTTGGGAAGGCAGCTAAGACATTTCATATGATAAATGAGACACCTGAAGCATTTGGAAGGCAAAGGTTTCACAAGCAAAGTGGAGGCTGCATCGTGGCACTGCTCTGAGTGCACTTTTAATAGATGATGTGCTGGAATTAACTCAAAAACAGCTGAAGGAACTGCCCTTAAGCCCTCCAAGATGAAAAGTTCCCCTGCTAAAGGGGAAACATTTTAGTATGTTCCATACTCGAGAAAAAAAAATCACAGCAGTGATGGAAGCAGCTCAGTCCCAGATCTACCCGAACAGTAAACCAGAGACCCTTCTTACTAATATTTCTCAATATTTCATCTCACAGTTGCACATGGGAAGGTCTTTAAATACAACTGAACATGAGCCAGCAGTGGCCCAGGTGGCCAAGGTGGTCAATGGCATCTTGGCTTGGATCAGAAATGGTGTGACCAGCAGGGCCAGGGAGGTTCTTCTCCCTCTGGACTCAGCAGTGGTGAGGCCGCTCCTTGAATCCTGTGTTCAGTTGTGGACCCCTCAGCACAAGAAGGATGTTGAGGCTCTGGAGCGAGTCCAGAGAAGGGTAATGAAGCTGGGGAAGGGACTGGAGAACAGGTTTTACAAGGAACTTCTGAGAGAGCTGGGGGTGTTTATCCTGGAGAAGAGGAGGTTGAGGGGAGACCTCATTGCTCTCTACAACTACCTGAGAGGAGGTTGTGGAGAGGAGGGAGCTGGGCTCTTCTCCCAAGGGACAGGGGGCAAGACAAGAGGGAAAGGCCTCAAGCTCTACCAGGAGAGGTTCAGACTGGACATTAGGAAAAATATTTTCAAGGAATGGGTGATTGCACAGCGGCAGAGGCTGCCCAGGGAGGTGGTTGATTCACCTTCCCTAGAGGTGTTTAAGGGACGGGTGGACGAGGTGCTGAGGGATATGGTTTAGTGTTTGATAGGAATGGTTGGACTCAATGATCTAGATGCTCCAACCTGGTGATTCTATGATTCTATGAAAAATTTGATGTGCCATTAACATCATTATTATTTGACTTGTCACAGCATAGAAAGAATTTCTTCCCTGCGGGAAGTTATCACATTCCTTCTCTGCACACTGACCCCTCTGCAGCCACAATCCATCCATAATCTGCTCACCCAGAATGATCAAGGATGGAAACAGTTACAGGAAGGACAAGTATTTCAGCACACGTTCAGGGCTGAAATCCTGCAGGCTGCAGTACTGACTACCATCCATCCCACACAAACCAGGAAGACATCCAGACCAAGAGCTCTAAACCACACTTTGGCTGACTGGCAGTGGTAGAGGAAAGAGAGTTTTTGTAAACAGTGTGAGCAAACAGCAGGCTGTTACAGACACTGCAAGAATGTCCTCGCTCGTGTTTGCTGTGCGGTGAAGGATTCATTTCGAAACGCGCTCTCCCCAGCGGCGTGCCGGCTGCAGACTTTCTCCATCCTCTAGTGTCACAGAAATGGGGATATTGTGAAAGCGCTCACAAGAGACGACCTGCTTTAATCTCAAGCTGTCATTTCCAATACTGTTTAAGTTTACACAGCCTCTCTAGGAAGGATGGAGCAACATTTAAACATTATCCACTCCCTTCCTGTAAATTCTTATACTGTTTTTATTCCTTATCTCAAGCTGGAGAATCTCAAACTGAAGGATCTCAAGCTGAATCCGAGCTCCTGTTCGCCCTGTATGACTCATTAGGAGAGCACAGAAAAAAATAAGTCCAATATTCATTTAAAAGGGGTTATAGTCCAGTCCAGATTCAAACTTTTGTGTTTTCTTAGTTCAAGAGCTGGAATTTCCCAGCACACCTTTCATAGAATCATAGATTCATAGAATCACCAGGTTGGAAGACACCCACCGGATCATCGAGTCCAACCCTTCCTATCAAACACTAAGCCACGTCCCTCAGAACCTTGTTCATGCGCAGGCTCAGTTTTGTCACACGATATAAAAACTCCTCCAATTCAGATTTTTGCTTAATATGAAATGCAATGCTATTCAGACCTAAATGCAAATACCAGTAGTATCTCATCCTGAAACGATTCAGACATTACGTCAGAAACCAGATATCTTGCAGGATTACCAGTTTACAGGCAGGGCAAGAGTCACCTCAAGCCTTCAAAGAGCAGCAGCCGGTTATGGAGAGGCTCCTTCTAGCCTTCTCCCGTGAGCTAGAGAGCAACACTGCATAATCTCGCCCTCCACCAGCTGTGCTCGTATTGCCCTGGATACACAGAACCCGCCTTGGACTACAATTTTTTCTCAGAATCAAGGAAAACTTGCAAAATAATAATAAATATCACAAAGCCTCGTGGCATTGAAATAGAAATAAACAAAGCTAAGGGAGGAAGGTTAATTCAGAATAAATGCTCTTCCCTCCCACAGAAGGTATCTCAATATCCAACTAGTTAATTAATTAAGACTGCATTTGCAGTGAGGTTAAATCAAGCAAGTTTGGGTCGTTACTATGAAAATTTTAATCACAAAACTGAGCTTCCAAAAGGAAAACTTGCACATTGCATTGGTATACGTAACTCCCGTTAACTAACAGGTTCAGGTAGCTAAACATCTTTGAGAGTTTCTTGCAACATCCACTTTTAGCCTCACAGATGAAAAGGGAATTTACTTCATTACAAAATCTTTCACTCTGCATGTTGAGAAGCCAGTTTTCAGGCAGGTATTGTAGCTGCATGTGGTCCACAGGCCTTGATAATTTGAAAACACAAATGAGGGACAACAATATCCAGCATACATGATGGCTGTCAGCCCAATATAATGTGAAGCACCTAAAGTGCTGGACTACGCTGCCCTTCATGCCAGAAGTTGCATTTCTGATGTGTCAATCAGCTTAGCAGGGCTTTGTATTTCATTAAAATCCTACCACTAAGCTGGGTGGAAGTGTCGATCGGCTGGAGGGTAGGGAGGCTCCAAAGGGAGCTGAACAGGCTGGACTGTTGGGCAGAGACCAGGGGGATGAGGGTTAACAAGGCCAAAATCCGGGTCATGCACTTGGGGCACAACAACTCTAAGCAGCTACAGACTAGAAGTCTGTCTAGAAAGCTGCCTGGTGGAGAACAATCTGGGGATGTTGGTTGACAGTGACTGAACATGAGCCAGCAGTGGTGCAGGTGGCCAAGAAGGCCAATGGCATCCTGGCCTGGATCAGAAACAGTGTGACCAGCAGGTCCAGGGAGGTTCTTCTCTCTCTGTACTCAGCACTGGTGAGACTACTCCTTGAATCCTGTGTTCAGTTGTGGGCCCCTCAGCACAAGAAGGATGTTGAGGCTCTGGAGTGAGTCCAGAGAAGAGCAATGAAGCTGGTGAAGGGTCTGGAGAACAGGCCTTCTGAGGAACGGCTGAGAGAGCTGGGGGTGTTTATCCTGGAGAAGAGGAGGCTGAGGAAAAAAATTTTCACGGAAAGGGTCATTGGGCAGTGGCAGAGGCTGCCCAGGGAGGGGGTTGAGTCACCTTCCCTGGAGGTGTTTAAGGGATGGGTGGATGAGGTGCTGAGGGACATGGGTTAGTGTTTGATAGGAATGGTTGGACTCGATGATCCAGTGGGTCTCTTCCAACCTGGCTGGTTGGTTGTTGTATGTCCCTACAGGTCTGCAGCCCAAATGTGCTGCCTATACCAACAGCTTGAACCTCACATGTTATGAGACACATGGCTCCCAAGGATGAACCCTTTTGAATAAGCCACGAGCAACTTAGTCCTTCAACTTTGTCTTTATACCAAGATTTTCCTCATCTCGTGTGCTTAAGCTCCAAGCAACTCATCTACATTTCTCCACGACAACTTCCTAACTCTTCAGAGAGCACATCGAGGCAAACGCTATCGTGGACAAGAAAGCAAGAAGTGCTCTGAATTTAAATCAGTGTAGTTTAAGCCCTTTAGCAAACAAGACCTCAGCTGCAGGCTCTGCTCTGCTTCACTGCTTCTCAGTCATTGCCACCTGCACGTGAGAGTCCCTCCTGCCACGAGTCAATGCGACTCCTTTGACTCAACTAGCTGTGATCCCATTTGCACAGCTGGTGAATTCGCCTCGCTTGCTATTATTAAAACCTAAACGAGAAAGGCACAGACACAGAATTCATTTTATTTCATGGGGTTTTTTTCCTTCTCCCAGCAAACCAAACACTGCCAGAGTACTCTACAATACTCCAACGTAGAGTTTAACGCAGCCAGCTGACACATGCTAAAATTCCAACTTGTATTCTCAGCACCAGGATTTTAACATGTACTAGTTAACCCCTGTTAAAAATTCTCCTGTTTCCCCTTGTGGCTGCAGGGACACAGATTTTCCTACAATGTTCAGTCACGGTTGAAAAGTAAGAGCCTTTCTGGTTTGCAGCCCATCCACCTGAACTGCCCATCCGAACCCCTTTCTCTGTCCTAAGAGGAAGGGATAATATAATTAATATATATACAGTTATGTATAATTAATACTATAACAAAAGCTTTCTCCTCTGAAAAGCAACAGTTAGATATCCAAGCTCTCTATCAAGCCACATAATATACTTTGCAAAGCACTTTGCAGTATGTACAATTCCAATTCTACAGGAGAGAACCAAAACAAATTAGCAGGTTGTATTCCTCTGTGCTTTGATAATCATTTGCTTCCAGTTCTGTGTCGGTGATCAGGGTTGGTCTAATGAGGGGCAGGAAATAGTAACATCCTAATTAAACTGGGGCGTATAGGAAGTAAACCATAAATCAGCTAGTTAGCTGGAGCTCAGTGGGCAGTAGTCCTCCCATGTGCTGAAAATAAATGAATTTTAAAAAATAGTAATAAATTAAAGGCTAGAGGAGAAACAGAAAGACAACTGCTTTGACCTGGATTGTATCGGCTCAAGTTCTTTTTCAAAACTTTTTCCGATACTGTGTGGAGTTGTTATACATACGGGTTCCCAGATGCCACAGAGAACAATATATTCTGCCCCAAACCGAAAGACGTAATTTCTTCTTTGGGGGAATCAAAAAGATGGTTCACAAGCTGCACTCTCATTTATGAAATTAAGCAACTTTCAATTTACAATAACCCACGTACTTTTATGGATTAAGAAAACTGACCTCGGCAGCAATACAGACAATACAAACGCTACAACTAGGAAGAGAAGCAGTAGCAAATCTATACTTTTACTAAAAAACGGCATGACAAGGTTCAGGTTCGACCTAAGGAAAAAATCCTTCATCGAAAGGGTTGTTAGGCACTGGAACAGGCTGCCCAGGTCAGTGGTTGAGTCACCTTCCCTGGAGGTGTTTAAGGTGCAGGTGGATGAGGTGCTGAGGGACATGGTTTAGTGTTTGATAGGAATGGTTGGACTCGATGATCCAGTGGGTCTCTTCCAACCTGGTGATTCTATGATTCTATGATGATTCTTTGATGATTCTTTGATGATTCTAAGATTCACTTCCAGGACTTAGAGCAAAACATATTTTCTGTAGGAATTCTGATTCACCTGCACAAGGAAGGCCCTGTCCTCTCCTTGAGTCAAATATACAGAGCCCCCAGAGTAGGAGCAGCATATGCTTATGGAAGGACTTTTTCTGCTGGCTTAGTAACATCAGCTTTTAGGAACATAAGTAAAGCAGACAAGAGTTTCTCGGTCAGGGTAGCTGCATTCGCATCACTTTGGCACAGTGATATCATCTAGAGACATGAATCTTTTACAACTGGAGCAAACATAGCTATGCCAGCAAAACATTGCAGCCAGGGCACATTTCAGTCTTCTTGCACCGCAAGGGAAAACTGCACGTGGAAATCAATGGGAGGGAAAGGAACAAAATCTAAGTGCTGGAATGTTTCAGAAGAGTCAGTCCTGTATATTTTGGGATTTCCAGTTGCCTTGCTGGAGAAGATCTTATTTCCGCAGTAAAATTATCATGTAAGCGTCACATCCAGAGCTGTAAACACATTCATTCATCGCTTCTCGCAAACGTACGTGCAGCTTCAGGATCAGGACTTCAACATTGCCATATTCAGGCTTTTCTCAAATTGCTTCCAGTTATTCTTATATATATTACATATGTATGTATATATATATGTGTTATGCTTCTTGGTTTTCATAGAATCATAGAACAACCAGGTTGGAAGAAACCCACTGGATCATTGAGTCCAACCGTTAATAATAACTGAGGAATTCCAAGACTGGCTACTTGCAATGCTGATCCCGCAATGGGACAACCATGAGTATATGGGAACCATGCCCAAGTGAGGGGCAGCGGGACCGGGGCGGGGGGAGAAGCGAGAGTGGGCGGCGGGGAGAGGGACGAGGGCGAAAGGGGGTCGCTAGGACGAGGGGGACGAAACGGGGGAGCCGGGGAGCTGGGCTGTGGGGAGGAAGGAGGCGCCAGGGTGGGGGTTGTCAGGCTCAGGCTAGTGGCTGGAGGGAGAGGGTGCAGCGAGGATGAACTAGGCCAAGACGGGGATGAGGGGGAGCTGGGTCAAGGGGAGCCAGGTAAGAGGAGGAGCAGGGTGGAAGGTAACGGGGGCCAAAGGAGCTGGGGCAGGGGAGAGCCAGGCCTGGTTCAGAAAAGGGCCAGTCGGGGTGAAGGGAGAGGGAAAAGTCGGGCCCAAGCCCAGACAGGACACCGGGGATGAAAGGAACCTGGACAGGGACGAGGGGGAAGGTGGCCCAGGGCATGGCAGGGAGCCAGAAGGGAGGAGAGAGTAGGAACCTGGAGCAACAGCTGGGGCAGGAGAGAGCTGGGACTGGGGCGAGGGGTTAAACTGGGCAGGGGACAGAAAGGAATTGGGGTAGTCAGGGAGAGTAGGAGCAAAAGCAACTGTGACTGGGATGGTGGGAGACAGTGGGAATGGGAGGAACATCCATGACCTCTTCTCCCAAGGGACAGGGGACAGGACAAGAGGGAATGGCCTCAAGTTCCACCAGGGGAGATTTAGGCTGGAGATTAGGAGGAGGTTTTTCACACAGAGGGTCATTGGGCATTGGAATAGGCTGCCCAGGGAGGTGGTTGAGTCACCTTCCCTGGAGGTGTTTAATGCACAGGTGGATGTGGTGCTGAGGGACATGGGTTAGGGTTTGATAGGAATGGTTGGACTCGATGATCCGATGGGTCTCTTCCAACCTGGTTGTTCTATGATTCTATGATTCTATATATATATAATATATATATATTATATTTGCATATAAAATTGCTTACATGGTTTATACCAAAACATGTGTTGAAATAACTGTCAATAGGGCCAGTAGGAATAACACCACATATCAATGGGAATATCACGTATCATCACAGTCATTCAAGGTAAACAGAAGATAAGTTTAATACCAAATTGAAAACATTACCTCCTTCCACCACAGAGAGATTTTTTTACAGAACTTTAAGGGTTTCTCCAGGTCAATTCAATAACCCCTCTTTGACACTGAGACCTACACACGAGGACTACTGTTTCCATGTCATTTCACAGCCGTAACTGGTTTCTCTTCAGCCTTGCCTAAGCTTTTCATCTTATCAATGAACAAAATCAGTTAAAGATTGTGAAGCTACTTTGAACATGAAAAAGAGATAAGTATATTTAAGTAAACACAAGAAGAGCTGAAATCTCTCAAAGCCCAGCAGATCACTGCAGTGACACTCCAGAAGCCAAACATATTACTGCCCTACGTGACAGAGATCAGGGATGATAAACAACGAAAAAAAAAATCCCCTGCTGTGCTGAATTAACTTTAAATCTCCAGCTGAGCGCTTGCCCTGATCTATCAGGGAGCTAGTCTGAACTTAGCCTCCCTCTATCATTTAGCTGTTATTAAGATCTATTTATTTCAAAAGTGATGTTGTACCTTCAAGTATTACATGGTATTTCTCCCAAATAAATAGCGTAGTTAGTGCTAATAAATCCCCTGGGCTGCTCTTATTGGCATTGGCACAGCAGGTCTAATATCTGATGTAAATAATACATATAAACTGTTCTCTTAAATCAAGTGTTAGACCATGATATTAAGAATCCTGTCGGAGGGCTCAAAACCCCTAGGTAATATTAATTCTAATTACTTCATTAAGCCTGCTTCTTTATACCTTTACACCAATGCAACATCATCAGAGGAATTTGAAGGAATCAGCTAATAACAATTTAGATGAGTCTTACTAGGGCTGGGACCTCTGTTTCTGGATCATCTCCATCAACGTCCTTCAGAACTAGTTAAAGACCGAATCCAGAGCTGAAAACTGTGTCCATTATCATAGAATCATAGAATAACCAGGTTGGAAGAGACCCAGTGGATCATCGAGTCCAACCATTCCCACCAATCTCTAAACCATGTCCCTCAGTACCTCATCCACCCGCATCTTAAACCTCTAAAGGGAAGGCAAGTCAACCACCAACCTGGGCAGCCTGTTCCATTGCCTAATGACCCTTTCTGTGAAGAAAAATAAAGCCCTCATTGTTCTTCTATCCCAGGTATCAAACTAGAGAGGAAAAATGTGCTGGACAGGAAAACTTGGACTACTACACAAATTCTCACCCCTGCCATCTACACGAGAATACTGGTTGGCAGAAGACATTGTTTGGATTTCAAACACATTAAACAGCAGTGATGGATCTGAACAGCGTTTAGCTTTCAATCAGTTCAGATTAAGTTTAAAATGTAATCTGTGGCTTTCCATAAGAAATCATCAGGAGATACCTATCTAATCCACCTCAACTCTCCCTAGGAACCCTTATCCGCAGACATATTTAAAGACTTTTTGAAAACAGAGCCCTTATTCCGCCCTCGTGCTTCATTGACCTATGCTTAATTTGTACACAAACATTTCCCTGTGGTTGTACCCCAAACAACAAGTTACAGGTGACCACATGGGAGAAAGACACAGCGTAATGCAGGATCTTACATGCATTATTTAACCCTAATTTTATTTTCTTCTTCGTCGCTCTTTGCTTTTCTCTAATCCCCTTTCAGAAAAGCATCATGCTAGTCTGTCATGAGGTTGAAATAAGAACTGGTAGCCCCAGGGTGCAGTCTAAAAAAATATAGAATCATAGAACAACCAGGTTGGAAGAGACCCACCGGATCATCGAGTCCAACCGTTCCTATCAATCACTAAACCATGTCCCTCAGTACTTCGTCCACCCGTCCCTTAAACACCTCCAGGGAAGGTGACTCAACCCCCTCCCTGGGCAGCCTCTGCTAGTGCCCAATGACCCTTTCTGTGAAAAAATGTCTAAGACATGAAATGCAACCATGAAAAACCACAGAGATATTTGAGAAGCCACCAGGTAAAGTTCTAGAAAAAAAGACCCTTTCATAACACGCAGCAGCCACCCCAAAGAGGCCAGAACTTGTCTAGAGTGATCCGTTGGAGCACAACATAAATGTTGGCAAAAAAACCACTTATTTTAATTCCCTTTCAACACCACACTCCTCTTCACAGCTCTCTTTTTAGGAGCTTTGTGGCATTTCTTGAGTTGTCACACACCTATCAGATACACCTCTTCAGAACTGGCACACGTTCCAGCACTGACTTGGAAAACTTTTCATACTTAGCAATCTCTCTAGATAAAATACACGCGTGTGCATAGACGTAAATAAATTCGATTATGGCGCTATCCTCATAGATAAGATTTTTTGTAATTCATTGCAGAGTCTCGTGAGCATCTCATCGAATGGCATTTCGGAAAAAAAAAAAAAAAAACGTTAAAAACTCTGCTTTGAACCAAGCTGTGTTTAACATATTGCCAACTATAACAAAGAACTACCGTGAAACACAACTCGTCTGCAGAATATAGGATAATTGTACTTTTCGAAAGCAATGTCAAATCATTGACATCCACTTGGTATTCTACAGTATCAGAAACGCAGAAAAGTTACGACATATATAAGCGTGAATTAGATCCTAATCCAAACTTATCACGTTGAGAGTTGTTAGACGATTTGGGTGCGTATTTAGCACTTTCCTATTCCTTAGATTTTCAAGATCAGACTTTTTAATAAATTAACTACACTATGATTACAAGATACACTTAAAATAAACCGATGCCGAAATACAAATATTAACTTACCAAAGACTGAAGATTAAAACAGCGTTTGTCAGATGAAATACAGAATGCCATGTTTTGGGCAAATATTTATGAGTTCCAAGTGTATTCTTGAAAGTAAACACCTGAAAAAATAAAAGTCACATCAGTTCAGAAGTGAGCAGTTATCACATTCAGCAAATACGCTGATTTTTTTCGTCTTGTCTAACTGTTGCTTTGCCATTCACAACACACGATGCAAGTCCCAAGTGACAGGGGACAGGATGAGAGGCAATGGCCTCAAGCTCCACCAGGGGAGGTTCAGGCTGACATTAGGAAAAAATTCTTCACAGAAAGGGTCGTTAGGCACTGGAACAGGCTGCCCAAGGAGGTGGTTGAGTCGCCTTCCCTGGAGGTGTTTAAGGGATGGGTGGATGAGGTACTGAGGGACAAGGTTTAGAGATTGGTGGGAATGGTTGGACTCTATGATCCAGTGGGTCTCTTCCAACCTGGTTATTCTATGATTCTATGAACAATCTAGGCTATGTCTACACTAGTGAGCACTGACAGCCAACAGGATCATCTCAACAGAGCACAAGAATCAGCACTGAGGGTCTCCAAGGTGTAAGCCTAAGTGTAGCAACGTGGACCATCACAGTCCCAATCCAATCTAAAACACTCATGGAAACTTTCCTCTTCCCTTTTCCAGGAGAAATCCTGGAAGGATTCAGACTGAGCAGGCATTGCCATGGTATGGATTTACATACCCAAATTCCTCCATGTGATAAAGGAAGATTTTAGAAGAGCCTTGCTAATCATCAGATGTTTAATGTGTTCATTATCACCTACTTTGATGCTGTTTCATAAAGCTATGACATAAAGCTTTCAGATGATTGTACCTTCCAGATGGAAATGAAAACATAACAACACTTATGTGCAAATACAGGAGAAAAAAAAAAAAGAAAGAAAAGCATATTTTCCAGAGAAAACAGGTTCTTGTTCTCTTGAGGATCCTCCCTCAACTGCCAAAACTACAACAACAAAAAACACATTGGAGAAAGCGAGATTCTAAAAAAGATGTTTTGGTGGCATTTTTCTTATTCTGCCATTCCTCACACAGCCATGAAGCTTAATTAGCTGAGGCTAAACACACACAGAAGTATGAAAGCCAACTTACATTTCCTATGCTTTCTGATGTCCTGGAACTTCTCAAGGAGGATGTTGAGGCTCTGGAGTGAGCCCAGAGAAGAGCAACAAAGCTGGGGAAGGGGTTGGAGAAGAGGCCTTATGAGGAACAGCTGAGAGAGCTGGGGGTGTTTAGCCTGGAGAAGAGGAGGCTGAGGGGAGACCTCATTGCTCTCTACAACCACCTGAAAGGAGGTTGTAGAGAAGAGGGAGCTGGGCTCTTCTCCCAAGGGACAGGGGACAGGACAAGAGGGAATGACCTCAAGTTCCACCAGGGGAGGTTTAGCCTGAACATCAGGGAAAAAAAAATTCACAGAAAGGGTCATTGGGCGCTGGAACAGGCTGCCTAGGGAGGTGGTTGAGTCACCTTCCCTGGAGGGGTTTAAGGGACGGGTGCACAAGGTGCTGAGAGACATGGTTTATTGTTTGATAGGAATGGTTGGACTCGATGATCCAGTAGGTCTTTTCCAACCTGGTTCTTCTATGATTCTATGAAATTGAGGATATATTTAGACAGCATATAGAATCACAGAATCATTAAGGTTGGAAAAGACCTCTAAGATCTAACTGTCAGCCCAATCCAATGAGGTCTTGCCCAGCAAATTACATAAAATGTTTAAAGAGACATGGTGAGCATTGTGCCTGTTGACAAGTTATTGGACTTCCTAGATCTTACTGGAAGCTGAAGATGCCCTTAATATTTCTGCATCTCACATGCACAGTGAGACATTGGGTCTCTCTTGAGACTTGCAACATACTTTTAAGTTGGGAAACTGGAAATATAAGGAAACTTTGATTATCTGAAATTTTGAAACTGGTGAGTAGAATATAAAGTTGCTTAGAGTATGAAACACCAAATCCAGACAGAAATAAAACAGTGGACTGACAACACAAAGAGAGACAAGTAAAGGCATCCAACAAAGTCTTTTATCACAGTTTTGCAAACTGTCACATGAATCCCTCCTTAAATGACCACGTTGTTTGTGCAACAGAGCTCTCCCACAGTTTTACAATACATTACGCACCTTTAACTGCTTTCCTTGCCTTCCTCCGCCCACCGTTCGATCTCTGCCTTGCCTACTTCTAACATTTTGAACATCTGAAGAGCTGCCAAATTTCTGAAGCAACCTACTTCCAGAAATGTTTCTTTACCTCAAGATATATAACTTCTCCCAAAACACTCCTCTGGAGCAAAGCCCAGGACTGGCAATATGTTACCCGGGATCAGCGAGAGGTTTACATTTCAATACCTATCGCACCTGTCATGATAATACCAGGCATTTTCCACCCACCATGCAGGAGAGACTCCAAACTTCCTGTGGGATGTGCAAAACTAGCACTCAGCCTTGGGAGCCATCCAGGCATGGTTATCAGGAAGAGAAAAGCTATTTCTGCTGGCTTGCAGGAATTGATGGCACCATTAATGTCTTGTCTTTATATGCAAGTGTGTATAACCCAGTTTTTTCCACAGCTGCTGTGACGTAAATAAATTCAATATTATCTCCATTTTACATGGCAGGATGTACTATAAATAGCACTGGAACTTATAATGTGTATAAATCAACATTTAAGGCGTTTACCCTTTTTCAAGTACAAGACACCTAACTAGCTTTCTAACACTTCGACATAATATTTGAACTGATCAGGGTTCAGGAAGGGGAAAAGTCTTGTATATATTCTGTAGATATATCTCCCAAAGGGTGAAATTTCTGGAAACAGCATCATTTCACAGAAAGGGTCATTGGGCACTGGCAGAGGCTGCCCAGGGAGGGGGTTGATTCACCTTCCCTGGAGGAGTTTAAGGGATGGGTGGATGAGGTGCTGAGGGATATGGTTTAGTGATTGATAGGAATGGTTGGACTTGATGATCCGGTGGGTCTCTTCCAACCTGGTGATTCTATGATTCTATGATTTATTGACTTGATCATTTTTTATTATTGCAAAGCGAGACTTCACTTCAAGTTCTCTTTTGGACATCATACCTCGACCATAGCAATCAGTAAGTATTCATCTATGTGATGCACGAAGAATCTCTAAAATACCTCCAATTGGACACTTGCTTCACAGTATTAGCCACACTTGAAGAGTAGCTGTGTATAAAATCCTAAATTTGTGCATATCTTGCTACCTAATCACACAAAATTATTTGCTTTATCTGAATGAAGGGGACAGGACAAGAGGGAATGGCCTCAAGCTCTGCCAGGGGAGATTTAGGCTAGACATCAGGAGGAAGTTTTTCACAGAAAGGGTGATTGGACACTGTCAGAGGCTGCCCAGGGAGGGGGTTGATTCACCTTCCATGGAGGTGTTTAAGGTGCAGGTAGACAAGGTCCTGACGGACATGGTTTAGTGTTTGATGGGAATGGTTGGACTAGATGATCTGGTGGGTCCCTTCCAACCTGGTGATTCTGTGATTCTATGAATGTACTAGCGAAAAGATGTATCTCTTGGTACCTATAATTTTCCTTCAGGCTTTCCCTATTAAGGTAGTAGGACTTCAGCTGCAGACAGCAGTGAAAGTCCATCTTTCCCAGAAAAGTCACATCCACCCTTAGAAATACCTAATACACAAAATTAGATACAAACTGATAGTTTCCTTCGTAATAAGCACAGCAAAATGCTTTCTGTTTTGTTTCAGTAATAACCCACGTCCCTGACTCGAGTTAGTAATGAAATTTTTAATCATGCGGATTGAACGTATCCCCAAGTTAATAAAAAAGTATGGCTTCTCCTTTATCTTTAATAAAAGATTTGTACACTGCTCAAATGATTAGTGTTGCATTTTTAAAGAACATGAGATTGATGCTTTTCAATTCTCTTTCCTATTTTTCTAGGCTTTTATAATTCAAAGGTAATACAGGGAAGAGTTAATAATTCATAAGGTAATTTTAAGGCTCTTATTCAGAACCCTTTTGCCTATTGACTTAAGGATGTGCCATAAAATATCCAGGTATTCCTATCTTAGCAATTTGCAGATCTATACAGATGAAATCTCCGAATTTATGCGAGTCAGGATTCGCGTTTAAGAATCCGAGCACATCATTCCAGCCTTGAAAGGGTACAGAGGGAAGAAATAGCTTTGCAGGACTATTTAAACCAGTATATTTCATGTCTTCACACAGTTCTGGTTTTTTCACCCTTGTTTGCAGGTTTATTCTTGATGGAGTTATTTTTGCAGTTGCCTAAGAGACAAAGGAGCTGCGTTTTTTTTTAACAAGGTAAACTCTGCTACGCTGGTCCTGAGCTCCCCACCTGCATGAGATCGAAAGCAAAGCCTCTGGGGCAGCTCAGCTGGACAAAAAACAGGTTCTCATATTTCCTTCTAACACACACACACAAAAAAAAATGGACTTGTCTGAGATGAAAATGTCAAAACTGGCTCCCAGTTAATACAATCCAAGTGTATCTTGTTTCAGTTGCTAACGGACACCAAGCCGCTGCCATGCACTGGCAGGGTCCTCGCTGCCTTTGGGATGGGAGAGCAATATCCACACAGCCCCAAAAGCTGTGCAGCTGCCACCGAGCGCTCATCAGGCTCTTGCACATGGAGCAGCCTCCTCCAAACGGCTGCTGAACGAGCTGACTAAAGAGTTTCCATCCAAATGTTTTTCAGAAAAGTGGCATTTGTGATTGAGTACATTTCTAGTCCACCGGGAAGAGTGGAAATCAAAATTGGATTTGGGAGGGTGTCAGCATTTGATCCTTGAAAATGTATTTTCGTTGAACTTATTCTAACTAAATCTCAATTTAACTTCTTATTTGCCTCAGGCAAGAATTTAATATTCTGTCTCAGAGTTGCTCATCAGATTGTGTTTTGCCGTCTTCACAACACATTCAATTAAAAGCAGCCAAGCTCTAACAAAGAATCGAGGAATGTCCTCAGTTGGAGGGGACCCACAAGGACCATCGAGTCCAAATCCTGTCCCTGCACAGGGCAACCTCAACGTTCACTCTGGGAGTCTGAGGGCGTTGGCCAAATGCTTCTGGAATATTGTCAGGTTTGGTGCTGTGACTGCTTCCCTGGGAGCTGTTCCACAGCTCCACCACCCTCTCACAAAGAACCTTCTCCTAATGTCCAACCTAACCCTTCCTGAGCACAACTTCAGGCCACACCCTCAAGTCCTGTCATTAGTGTCCAGAGAGGAGATCAAGCACCTGCTTCTCCTCCTCCCCTTGTGAGGAAGCAGTAAACTGCAATGAGGTCTCACCTCTGCCTCCTCCAGGCTGAGCAGATCAAGTGACTTCAGCCACTCCTCACACGACTTCCCCTCTAAACTCTTTATCAACTTCATGGTCTCCTCTGGACACTCTCCAGTAGCTTGAGATCCCAAAACTGCACAAACTCAGGTATAATTTTTTTAACTAATTTAAAGAAACAAAGCGTTTTTACCAGTGTGTGTCCTACTTTCCCATATGTGCATGACAGCTACTGCATTCATCTCATGCAAGCTTTCAGGTACTGCTAAATAACTTAGCTGAGAGCAATCAAAATTGGTAGTAATTATTAATTCCAAATCTCTCTGGGGGTGTTTGTCGACAGCCGACTGAACATGAGCCAGCAGTGTGCCCAGGTGGTCAAGAAGGCCAATGGTATCCTGGCTTGTTATCAGAAATGGTGTGAGCAGCAGGTCCAGGGAGGTGATTCTCCCTCTGGACTCAGCGCTGGTGAGGCTGCTCCTCGAATCCTGTGTTCAGTTGTGGGCCCCTCACCAGAATAAGGATGTTGAGGCTCTGGAGTGAGTACAGAGAAGAGCAACAAAGCTGGGGAAGAGGCTAGAGAACAGGTCTTATGAGGAACGACTGAGAGAGCTGGGGGTGTTTATGCTGGAGAAGAGGACATTGAGAGGAGACCTCGTTGCTCTCTGCAGCTACCTAAAAGGAGGTTGTGGAGAGGAGGGAGCTGGGCTTTTCTCCCAAGTGACAGGTGACAGGACAAGAGGGAATGGCCTCAAGCTCCACCAGGGGAGATTTAGGCTAGAGATTAGGAGGAAGTTTTTCACAGAAAGGGTGATTGGGCACTGTCAGAGGCTGCCCAGGGAGGGGGTTGATTCCCCTTCCCTGGAGGTGTTTAAGGCACAGGTGGACGCGGTGCTGAGGGACATGGTTTAGTGTTTGATAGGAATGGTTGGACTCGATGATCCAGTGGGTCTCTTCCAACCTGGTGATTCTATGATTCTATGATTCATTACCATCAGAGCAGCTCTGAACTCCTCTTCCTTGTTTGACCTCTAAGTCCCAAAACTTCCTGCCTGAAGCTTGTTGCCTTTATTCTCCAGCTCCAAAAACGCAAACTGCTGTCGGGTTCAATGGTTCCCTCTGCAAGACAGGCAACATATGTCGTGTGTATTATTCAGAGCTCTACACAGCTTCTTTCCTACAGAGGTTTAAAAATAAACGACAAAATGTGTATCGAGATCAACCCCCTTGCAATAATAATGATAATCACAAAATGAAGCAAAGTCTAAAACCAGACCGACATAGGAATTATCTCTAAAGTAATGGAATAGCAATGCAGTGCTCTTCTGCTACTCGGATGAACAGGTCTGAAGGTATATTTTACACAGCCCAAACAGCTGAGGTCTTTTGCAGATGAAAACTTTGACTCAGGAAACAGTCCAAGAGGAATAACATGGAAAAATACAGTTTGTATTAACCTGAAGAGCAGGCAGCAAAGCACAAGTAAAGAAGTTTTTGATAGGAACGGTTGGACTCGGTGATCCGGTGGGTCTCTTCCAACCTGGTGATTCTATGATTCTATAAGTTTCCTTGGTAGTCAGCTAAAAAACCAAATACGTGCACACAATAAATGATCTTCAAAACCCTGCGAGTGTATCTAAGCTTACACATGAGAGGATCACAGAGCTCACAGGAATACCATGGATAGTGAACAAAGTCTGCTACCTACTAAACATTATTCGTATTGGTCACCAATACACATCTCTATTCTCCTTAAAGAAATGTCACACAAGGATCCAGACTTAAATGAACAACCCAACAAAATCATCCTGAAAGTGGTGTTCACTGGAGCTTCTGCCTCCTGCATTTCCACGACAAAAAGAGAAAAAGTGCTAAGACATTACTCAAAAACTGTGCTAATGATACTGCAGGACACAACTCAGCTGAGCTAGTAAGCTGCATAAGCAGTGTAAAGCATTAATGCTGCAATATTGCATACATTAATAGAACAACTAGGTTGGAAGAGACCCATCGGATCAACGAGTCCAACCATTCCCATCAAACACTAAACACTAAACCATGTCCCTCAGGACCTCATCTACCAGTGCCTTAAACACCTCCAGGGAAGGTGAATCAATCACCTCACTGGGCAGCCTGTTCCAGTGTCCAATGACCCTTTCTGGGAAAAAATTTCTCCTAATATTGAGCCTAAATCTCCCCTGGTGGAGCTTGACGTCTTTCCCTCTCGTCCTGTCCCCTGTCACTTGGGAGAAAAGCCCAGCTCCCTCCTCTCCACAACCTCCTTTCAGGTAGTTGTAGAGAGTAATGAGGTCTCCCCTCAGCCTCCTCTTCTCCAGGATAAACAACCCCAGCTCTCTCAGATGTTCCTTGTAAAGCCTGTTCTCCAGACCTTTCACCAGCTTCATTGCTCTTCTCTGGACTCACTCCAGAGCCTCAACATCCTTCTTGTGCTGAGGGGCCCACAACTGAACACAGGAATCAAGGAGCGGCCTCACCAGTGCTGAGTCCAGAGGGAGAATCACCTCCCTGGACCTGCTGGTCACACCGTTTCTGATCCAAGTCAGGATGCCATTGGCCTTCTTGGCCACCTGGGCACACTGCTGGCTCTCGACCAACACATTTGTTTGCGTTCCCAGAGAAGCAGACTCTTTGCAAGCACTGAACATTATTAGAAGCAGCCCAGCCAACACTGCAAACCCCAAATCCTGCCCTAACTAACATTCAAAAACCAAAAAAATCCCCCAAACTTTGAATGACTCCTCGAACTCAGTTTAGCGGTGCCTGCCAGGAAAAAAAGGGAATTTCAAGCAATGGCAAATCATCAGTTTTCTTCATTTGTGTCAGAAGTTGAGCAGCTGTCTCCTTCCCAGACTGAAGCGGAGCCAAAAACCTTGTCAGGCAGCTGAAGGAAAAGCACTTCAGAGGAACTAATCTCAAAGACTCAGAAGAATGTATCACATTTTTCAACAGGCATGTGTTAATATTACTACTACATTATCAATTGGCAATGTTTTGCAGAAGAGTGGGAAAAAGACTACTTCGTTTACACTGCTCGCTGAGGAAAAGCAAGATACCACACATACTTGAACTCTGGAATTTGTTTGTTTATTTACTTATGGCCAGGAAAAAAAAAAAAAAAGATTTTTAGCATTATCTCCCCCTAAGTTGATGAACAAAGTGAAATAAGGGAAAAAAGAAGATGCACCTGGGCTGTGCGCGGCAAACAGATCTCAATGTCAGCAAGCTCTGCTATTTCCCAGGCACGGGGGAAATTGCGGCTACATCAGCAAGGGATAAATAATCCCATCGAGAGCTGCGTTTCAATCAGCTTGTAGCTCCAGCAGGCGTGGATTGTGACAGACTGGGAAAACCCCAGGCACAGTTTGTTTCTGCCTCAGTGTCACTCCAGTAACTAGACATTAGGAGGAAGTTTTTCCCAGAAAGGGCCATTGGGCATTGGAATAGGCTGCCCAGGGAGGGGGTTGAGTCACCTTCCCTGGAGGGGTTTAAGGCACAGGTGGACAACATGCTGAGGGACATGGTTTAGTGTTTGATAGGAATGGTTGGACTCGATGATCCGATGGGTCTCTTCCAACCTAGTGATTCTATGATTCTATATGCTGGGTCCTTCATTGCAAGCCTAAGAGTAACTTTCAGACTTACCAGCACCCAGGATGTGATGAAGAAAGCAATGGAATTACAAAAGTTATTGCTCAAGAAGCTTCCCCAGGTGGGACTTATCACTGTAAGGCACAGTTTGGTCAAACTGAATCATAGAATCATAGGACAACCAGGTTGGAAGAGACCCATCGGATCATCGAGTCCATCATTCCTATTCCAACTGAGAGTACATTCAGCACTTACTGATCATACTTTGGCCCAGGAGGGAAGGTTGTGGACTCCTCCCAACAGTGGGTCACCATCCAAAGCACTGAGATCCAAACATCCACTCACCAGAATTAGTACTGGTGTCTGACTTAGAATCATAGAATCATAGAACAACCAGGTTGGACAACCACTTCTCACAATATGTGTTGTGTGATCACATTAGCCTATAAAGTCACAACCCCCCCCCCGGTGTCTGACAACTCCACTCATGAAGTAGATCTCACTTGGCACAGGATGGGAGGGAGTGTTGCTCTTAAGAGGAGACAACAACACTACAGGATTTTCTGCTTTCTCTTGGTGAGAAAGCTGCTTCTTCAGATCATATTTTAGAGGGGGAAGAACTGGAATTTGCAGCCATACCAGGGTATTGTTTAATTATATTTTGATTTTGGTGGATGAACTTGGAATTTGCCAACAACTTAGATATGGGCAGAGAATGGATTGAAAGTAGTCCTGAAGAGAAGGGCTTGGATGTGTTGGTAGGTAAAACTTGTTGCCAGCTCAATGTGAGCTGGAGATGTGTGCTTACAACCCAGAAATCAATCATGTCCTGGGCTGCATCCAAAGCAGCTTGGCCAACAGGGCGAGGGAGGGGATTCTGATCCTCTGCTCTGCTCAGACCCCACATAGAGCCCTGTGTCCAGTTCTGGAATCCCCAAAATAAGGAGATGGAACTGTTGGACCAAGTGCAGAGGAGGCCGTGAAGACGATCTGAGGGCTGGAGCACCTCTTGTTTGAGGAGAGGTGGAGAATTGGGTTGCTCAGCCTGGAGAAGAGAAGGTTCTGGGGAGACCTTAGAGCAGCTTCCAGTAGTTAGAGGGGCTACAGAAAAGCTAGAGAGGGGGTCTGAATCAGGGAGTGCAGGAATAGGACAAGGGGGGGAAGGTTTCAAGCTGAAAGAGGGGATATTGAGATGAGATCTGAGGAAGAATTTTTTTCCTGTGAGCATGGTGAGGCTCTGGCCTAGGTTAGCCAGATCAGTGGTGGCTGCCCCATCCCTGGAGGGGATCAAGGGCAGGTTGAATGGGCTTAGAGCCCCTGATCCAGTGGGAGGTGTCCCTGTCCACGGCAGGGGTGGCACTGGATGGGCTTTGAGGTCCCTTCCAACCCAAACCATTTCACAATTCTATATTATATGTGCCGTATATAAGGGTAGAATTAAACTGAATAAATAAATGGATAAATAGACGTTCAAGATCCATCTTGGCTAGTCATCTTCTTTCAGCCAGCTTTCCCCTGAAATGTTTATTTACTACACAGTTAGGCTTTTGGCAGCATTCCCACTGCGAAATGTGCTGCCCAAATATCACAAAGTGAACTCCACAAAGCAAAAAAAAGACTATTCTTTTTAGGGTTCCCCTTCTTCCATGCAGATCTCCTTTTAGTTCAGAACTGCGCCTTTAAGACACAATTTTGCCCAGAATTTCTAGAACACTCAGTTTAAGAGAGATACATTTATAGACCATTGCTAAAAATGAGATTTCCTACATGGTCTTCAGCAACCTACTTCAAACAGACATTCTTGTTTTCTCCGTGTACCAAAGAAATCATTCCTTGCTTTTCTAAGTTTTACAAATGCAAACAAATCAATGGACATGAAAAATCACTGCTGTTGCATATTTAACATAGAATCATAGAATCATAGAACAACCAGGTTGGAAGAGACCCACCGGATCATCAAGTCCAACCATTCCTATCAAACACTAAACCATGTCCCTCAGCACCTTGTCAACCCGTCCCTTAAACACCTCCAGGGAAGGTCAATCAACCCCCTCCCTGGGCAGCCTGTTCCAGTGCCCAATGACCCTTTCTGTGAAGTTTTTTTTTTCCTATTTTGTAGCCTGAACCTCCCCTGGTGGAGCTTGAGGTCGTTTCCTGCTTGTCCTGTCCCCTGTCCCTTGGGAGAAGAGCCCAGCTTCCTCCTCTCCACAACCTCCTTTCAGGGAGTTGGACAGAGCAATGAGGTCTCCCCTCAGCCTCTTCTTCTCCAGCCTCAACACCCCCAGCTCTCTCAGCCGCTCCTCATAAGGCCTGTAAACATGCTTAAATTAAACATATATATATATACATAAGTAATCAGTTGTATAGCAGCCCAACATGATTCCGGCATCCTGGCACTGAGTTCTGAGGAATGAGGTTTCCTTAAAGCTGAGCATAAAAAATTAAATAGAAAATAATGCTAAAGTGAGTGCATGACATTCCCCTATTTCAGTATATATACATTCAACTACTTTTCACAACGAGGCTCCAGTCATTATTAAGAGCTCTGGAAAAATCAATTAATGCAAACCAGTAAGAAAACGCTGCGTCTTAGACCCTTTTACTACGGTCCAGCCGAGATTCTCTGATTAGCATTAGCAGGCTGTCCTAAGCATGTCTAATATAAAGGCAATACAGACTGCACAGCTCTCAACAAACATTCTCAAGATGGAAATGCCTCCTGACAAATTCACAAGCTGCAAATGTACAGTCATGAAATTCAATAGCCTCACAGCTGCACACTTGTAACTTGTGAATGCAGAGAAATGTATGAATTGGCAGGAGGCTTGCTGGCAGATGATATTATTTTACAGATGACACTGTAGAGTCTGCCAGTTTGACGTTGAACTCTCCTCTTTTGTTGTTGTTGTTGTTGTTGTTGTCATTTCAGAGCTCCTTCCCCACCATCTACTAGGATCACAGTGGCTGTTCTCACAAGAGTCTGCTGCTTACTTTTCTGACGGTGCAAAGTGCTGTAATTCATAGAATCGTAGAACAACCAGGTTGGAAGAGACCCACTGGATCATCAAGTCCAACCATTCCCACCAGTCTCGAAATCATGTCCCTCAGCGCCTCGTCCACCCACGCCTTAAACACCTCCAGGGAAGGTGAATCAACCACCTCCCTGGGCAGACACTGCCAGTGCCCAATGACCCTTTCTGTGAAGAATTTTTTCCTAATGTCCAGCCTGAACCTCCCCTGGTGGAGCTTGAGGCCATTCCCTCTCATCCTGTCCCCTGTCACTTGGGAGAAGAGCCCAGCACCCACCTCACCACAAACACCTTTCAGGGAGCTGCCGAGAGCAATGAGGTCTCCCCTCAGTCTCATCTTCTCCAGATTAACCAACCTCAGGTCCCTCAGCCACTCCTCAGAACTCTTGTGCTCCAGACCCTTCACCACCTTCATAGAATCATAGAATCATAGAACAACCGGGTTGGAAGAGACCCACCAAATCATCGAGTCCAACCTTTCCTATCAAACACTAAACGATGTCCCTCAGCACCATGTCCACCAATCGTTCAGCTCAACCTCCTCGGGCTCTGCTTATATATTGCTGACACTGAACAGTGTTTATTCTGGAAAAACATTGCCTTTCTCTCCAGTGTTCCAGATAAACACAGAGCAATATTTCATAGATGTGCTCTACTTTTTTTTCCCCTATGCAGAATAGAATCGTAGAATCACCAGGTTGCAAGAGACCCACCGGATCATTGAGTCCGACCATTCTGATCAAAAATAGCCTGGATGAAATGACTGAGCCTTAATACTTGTAATCTGCATATTTTCCAACCACTTAGAGAGAAGGAAGCATTCCTCAGTAAAAAAAAAGAAAAAGGCCTCTACGTGACCTGTGTGATGTCTGGTCAGGGCACTAAGTGCCAAGCTGGCCTGATGCCATCCAAAGCTTGATGACATAGGAGGCCCTATTCAAACAAGCTCAGAAAAAATACCCAGTTTATTTGCTATTATTTTGCACCTCTGAGCACTGCAGAATCATCTCTGAAATGTCTGACTGGGATCTGTGATCAGATTCAAGGAAAAAGAAAAAGAAAAAAAGGATACTCCTGACATTAAATGGTTCTTCGTACCTTAAAGTCACACCTACACAGCAAAGAAATTCCCAATGAGTCCATAAGATCACATCATAGAATCACAGAACAACCAGGTTGGAAGAGACCCACCGGATCATCAAGTCCAACATCACATTGAACTGAGCTACTTGGGATATTTTAAAGCAGTTCAGCTCTTACTCCTTGTCTGCTTGTGCTTTGCTTCTCTTGCTGCCTCCATCCTGCTGGAAGGGGTGATCTCTGCACATGCATGGATTTTACTATTTAAACCGCAGAATCAGAGAATGGTTTGGGTTGGAAAGGGTCTTAAAGCCCCTCAAGTTCCACCCCCTGCCATGAGCAGGGACACCTCCCACTGGATCAGGGGCTCCAAGGCCCATCCAACCTGCCTTTGAAAAGTCACACCTCTATGTAGCTTCAAGTCTTGAATTATCATAAAATACAATGTCCGTACTTCAGAAGAATGGCATCAAGTTTGCTTTAAATAGCCAAATTTTAAGATGTTTCACCCAAGATGTTCAACGAGCATCATTCTCTCGCTCCCTTTCCCCGCAGTGGAAGCGACCCCTGCATTAGCTCAGCTCCTCTGGGCTCCGTGTTTGGCTCCTCACAGAGAGTCCCCTCTGTTTCCAGGATGGAAACACAACAGGGGAGGTTCAGGCTCGACATAAGGAAAAAATTCTTCACAGAAAGAGTCGTTAGGCACTGGCAGAGGCTGCCCAGGGAAGTGGTTGATTCACCTTCCCTGGAGAGGTTTAAGGGACAGGTAGATGAGGTGTTGAGGGACATGGGTTAGTGTTTGATAAGAATGGTTTGACTTGATGATCTGGTGGGTCTCTTCCAACCTGGTGATTCTATGATTCTATGATTTGCTGGAAGAGAAAAAAGTGAGCGCAGTGAGAGATGCATGGGGGGAAAAAGAAGGAATTGTTGCCCCCTCCATGCCCTGCTCTCTGTACCAGAAGGAAGTACAGGCCAGAAACCACAATAAAATGGCAAAAGCTAATAATTAACCTGAATTACTCTCCATTTTTTCCTATTATGAAAGGACAGAAATCAGACTCCGCAGCACCTTCCTCACCCTGCTTTTAGATTTTGATGCTGTTGACTAGGATGGAAAATTTTTTCCTTGAAAGTAGGTTGGAAATTCACATGATAAGCACTTGCTTAACAAGAGATTACGGAGAGGACCAGAGAACAGTTCATTCCTAGCCTATTTCTTAAGACAGCAAATATACAGAAGCATTACTTATCCCCCCTCCCTTTTTATCTGTTTCGAGAACTGTTGCACAATCTGCAGTTTCACATGATTCCTGCAAGAGACATTCACCACTTTTAAGGCTTGTTTTTCATTCACTCAAAAATCTTTAACTTTCCCCTCAAACCCCGGATGTCATCCTCATCAAATCATACGGAGAAATGCGTATTAAGTGCTTTGTTTACTCATAACTCGTCAGAGCCACCACAAAGAACAGAATGTAAAGAACGAGACCCTTTTCCCCCTTTGCAGAAGTCAATGATATTGAAACAAAAGCCTTTACCTTCCTGAAAAGGATTTTCTAAGTGGGCCCCATGTATTTCTGAATCGCCGAACATTACAGTGACCTTTCAGATAACTAAGAAATATCTGAAAGGCAATCTAAAAACAGAAGGAATGAGAAAGTTCTCCTGCATCTGATTTTTTTTTCATTAAAAAAGAATTAAGAAAATACGGGCTTCTCAACACTGTAATCTGAACAAGCAACCACTTTCCATATAACATGTAGAAACCTGCTGAATTCAGGCTATTTCCAACTTCCCCTCGGCTGCAGCAGCTGGGGAGATTTGTTCCCACCTGCTTTTATCGTTTGTCATGACTGAGGTATGTTTCAGGAAGCCAATTTAGCTCTAAATCCCTGTGTGGCTGAAGCCAAAACGATTCATTTCTATTATTTGGTCACATCCTTTGGACCGTCTCACGTTTCTTTAATTCCCAGCTCCCCACACCTCAGTAGCCATATATAGAGAATACAGCTGAGTATTTGAAGTAAGTTTTTTTTAAAGCAAAATGCACTATTATTAAGAATCACAGAACCATTAATCATAGAATCATAGAACAACCAGGTTGGAAGAGATCCACCAGATCATCGAGTGCAACCATTCCCATTAATCACTAACCCATGTCCCTCAGCACCTCGTCCACCTGTCCCTTAAACACCTCCAGGGAAGGTGACTCAACCCCCTCCCTGGGCAGCCTGTTCCACTGCCCAATTACCCTTTCCGTGAATTTTTTTTTTTCCTGATGTTCAGGCTAAACCACCCCTGGTGGAGCTTGAGGCCATTCCCTCTCGTCCTGCCCCCTGTCACTTGGGAGAAGAGCCCAGCTCCCTCCTCTCTACAACCTCCCCTCAGGTAGTTGGAGAGAGCAATTAAGGATCACCATTTTAAAAAATCACACAGAATCTTAGAAAAGACCTCTCAGGACATCGAGTCCAACCATCAACACAACAGCAACATGCCTACTGAGCCATGTCCTAAAGCGCCAAATTGAAGCGGTTTTGGAACACCTCCAGGGATAGCTACTCCTGGGCAGGCTCTTCTGGTTCTTCATTAGTCTTTCAGTTAAGAAATTTTTGCTGATACCCATTCTAAACCTTCCCTGGCACCCAAATTAAAACCACACGCAGCTGATCCCATGCACACACTGAGTCTCTGCTGTTTGCTCTAAGAGCTGCAAGCTGCTGTGGTCAGCACCACCATCCAACCTGGCTGCAGATAACAGAGGACAAGAGGGAATGGCCTCAAGCTCCACCAGGGCAGGTTCAGGCTGGACAATAGGAAAAAAAAATTCCCAGAAAGGGTCATTGGGCACTGTCAGAGGCTGCCCAGGGAGGTGGTTGAGTCACCTTCCCTGGAAGTGTTTAAGGGACGGGTGGACAAGGTGCTGAGGGACATGGCTTAGCGTTTGATAGGAATGGTTGGACTCGATGATCCAGTGGGTCTCTTCCAACCTCATGATTCTATGATTCTATGAAAAGGCTGCTGAAACACATCTCATCAAAAAAATACTAAAAACCTCTTCCTCAAAACCCTTTTTGAAAGCTGCTGCCTCTATCTGTCACGCCACTTCTGGAATTAAGGCTGTTGATGTATCTTCTCCCATTCCTCTAGAATTTCAGGGGGATAGGAAAGAGTAGGTGTGGGGAGGGAAGGTATCTCAAGTACAAGAAAAGGATGATTATGACGTCTAAAGAGAGCACATCATGAAACGAAGAAATATAAGGCTATATTTAAAACAATTATTTTGTTTTCGAGATTCAAACGTGCTGCAGTATTCCCCCCTGCTTGGCATTCCAGAGGAGGTGTTGCACTTAGCCAGAAAAATTAATTCAATTGAAAAGAAGAAAATTGAAGCAGTGGAAGCAAAACAGAAAAGCAGATGATGAGAATTTGGTTTCTTACATTTCAAAGAGGAAAGAAATTACGTTTTCAAAACTTGATTAACTCCAAGGCTCAGTTCTGCAATAACAACCACAATGATTCACTGAGGCTGCTCGTGTGCATCAACTCCCCCTGGTACGACTGCAGGAGTAGGACATAAATGTGTGAGTTCAGATGAATTCCTTAACCATCTTATCTGCATAATTCATCCGTAGCTGTTTTCAAAGCTAACAAAACTCTCCAGTAAGTTAGAAAGATTGAGGAACTTTTGAAAAAATGTGACCTGTTACATAAACCTGTATTTTAAGAAGTGAACTAGAGACAGGAGGAAGGATCACAGGGGTTGGACACATAACCAGCTGTCCCAATTTGGCTGAGCTGTTTTAGCTGTCACTGTGTGAATTCTTAATGTGCGGAGATTATAAAGTACGGAACGAGAGCTCAGTTCTCCCTCATTTAAATTCTTTGCCTCAACGTAACAGCACATACATGGGCTGCTACCCCAAAGCTAATGCTGGTGAGCTCTGCGTCTCAGACCCACATGTCTAAGCCACTCGCAAAGCTTATAGCTCAGACTATTTATTTATCAAGATCTAAAGTGGCGAAAACATGCTTATCCTAAGCCCAAATTTTCCTGACACCTTCACTAATTACACAATATAATGAAATCCCAGAAGCACTGAAATAATTCTTCCAGCAGGAGCCCAGCCAGCAAAACACCAATGGAAGCTTCTTTGTGTTCATTCGTCACTACGGGAAGCGATCTCGCAGCCCTCTCCAAAAACACCCTCAAACAGATGTCTTGCTGCATATCAAGAAATTATCAAATTCAGCCTTGGAGGAAGCGTGTTCTAAGATCCAAAAGCCCTCCAAGGGTGTGCTCTGCCAGACACACCACATCATCTAGAGGAAAGAGAGTGGGAACTAGGATGGGCACTACCAGCAAGATAGGAAGGAACAGGGAAAAGCAGCTCTTTTGCCTGTCCAAGCCCAGGTACGATGAAATAACACCTTAAACCTAAGTGATACCACAACAAGTAATGGCATAAGCTCTATTTACATATCATAGAATCATAGAACAACCAGGTTGGAAGAGACCCATCGGATCATCGAGTCCAACCATTCCTATCAAACACTAAACCATGTCCCTCAGCACCTTGTCTACCCGTCCCTTAAACACCTCCAGGGAAGGGGAATCAACCACCTCCCTGGGCAGCCTATTCCAATACCCAAAGACCCTTTCTGTGAAAATTTTTTTTCCTGATGTTCAGGCTAAGCCTTCCCTGGTGGAGCTTGAGGCCATTCCCTCTCGTCCTGTCCCCTGGGAGAAGAGTCCAGCTCCCTCCTCCAGCTCCCTCTAGTTGTAGAGAGTAATGAGGTCTCCCCTCAGCCTCCTCTTCTCCAGGATAAACACTCCCAGCTCTCTCAGTCATTCCTCAGAAGGCCTGTTCTCCAGCCCCTTCCCCAGCTTCGTTGCTCTTCTCTGGACTTGCTCCAGAGCCTCAACATCCTTCTTGTGGTGAGAGGCCCAGAACCGAACACAGGATTCAAGGAGCAGTCTCACCAGTGCTGAGTCCAGAGGGAGAAGAACCTCCCTGGTCCTTCTGGTCACACCATTTCTGATCCAAGCCAAGATGCCATTGGCCTTCTTGGCCACCTGGGCACACTGTTGGCTCATGTTGAGTCGGCTGTTGACCAACACTCCCAGGTCCATCTCCTCCAGGCAAGATATCACTCTGAAAGAGCTGCAGGGTGACTTCTGTATGCTCTCCAAGCTGAGATTATGGGTGCTACGTGTCACTCCTCTCATCTAGGAGCCTCCAAGTGCCCATGCTGAGAGCACCTAGGAGAGAAAACCCAGTCCTGGGCTTTAGATGTGCAGAATGAATGATAAGAGTGGTCACTGATGGGGCACCCACACCCCTGGCAGCCCTGCAGAGCACACAGTCACCAGAACAGGGTCCTGCTCCTGTTGAATTGGTGCCTGTATTTATCACCAGGCAACACTAAGACAGGTTCTCAGCTTTCCCAAGAGAAATATTTTCAACTGGGATTGATTTTTACTGTTTTAAAACCAACATTAGCAAATGTGATTGCACAGTGCACGGATCTGTCAAATTTGTTCTCAGCTGCATTCCTGAAACATATCATTATCGTGTACTGTGTGAGCAAAGCTGGGCTTGGCTTTCACGTGACTGAGCTCTAAATTAGTTTATGGATAATGTTCTTTTACAACGCGTTCAATCTTTCGCTCCATCTTATCTTAATGAGTGCTCAACCTCTTAAAAACAGGTTACTGGCAGAGAGACTAAATACAGAGTATTAGAGCCTCCAAGAAAACCAAAGGAATGAATGTCCCTGCTCAGGTGGCTTCGTCCTCCTTGACCACAACTTCTCATGGTTGGACTCGATGATCCGACGGGACTCTTCCAACCTGGTTGTTCTATGACTCTATGATTCTATGATTCTCTGCAGTGAAATTTTCAAATGGACTAGGAAAAACAATTTCCACTGCATTCATTTGAAAACTCATTTGTGACGAAGAGGTAGTGTTGTTTTCTATAAATGAAAACTTAGAGAAACTTAGAGACTGAAGAATGTACCTTCTGGGAAACTCCATAGATCCTGCACTCAAACCCACAGAACTTTGTTCTTTGATAACTTTTGAAAATTATACACAGTTAGAACCTCACAGAAAGGGTCATTAGGCACTGGAAGAGGCTGCCCAGGGAGGGGGTTGAGTGACCTTCCCTGGAGGTGTTTAAGGGACAGGTGGACGAGGTGCTGAGGGATATAGTTTAGTGTTTGATAGGAACGGTTGGACTCGATGATCCGGTGGGTCTCTTCCAACCTGGTGATTCTATGATTCCGTGAACCTTTTAAAAATTAAAATTTTACTTTGTAAGAAGTAAATAACATCTAACCTCTACCATGGCAGCTTCCTGGTTAGTTTGAATGCAGGATTCTAACCCCTGAGCATGGTTGAGGCACAGGATCATGGACTGAATCCTAGCTTTAATCCAGAGCAACCCTTCTCTCCAGCCACTTCTGCTGGAAGGACATAAACCTCATGAAACGTCATCCTGTTTAGCCTGGAAGACCCCAAAGTACCTAGCAGACTGCATCTGAGCACAAAGGTGCTGCAGATGTTCCTGCAGGAGGCACGGAGAGGAGTCCAAGTCCAACCGGGGTCCGACGCGGCCAACACCCCAGTGAACACATTGCAAGAGGAGCAGCCGCTCTCCAAACTGGACCTGAAGCAGCCTCTATTTTAAAATTCAGCCAGAGTTGCAGCACACTGAATATAAAATAATTAATCATTTAATCCCCTCAGATCCTCGGATAAACTCCTATTTGAGGAGCTGAGGAGCTGGCTACGGAGCAGATGGTTTGTTGGATTTGTACCACTCCAGCAACAACTTATAAAACTTTCAAAGATAAAGACATCAAGGAGATGTGCAGTTCTGGACTTCCTTTGTGGGGAGACCAAAACAGATGCTACTCCCACTCTCTGTGTGTTTAATGTGAATGTGTCACTGGATCAGAAAAAAAAAAAAAAAAAAAAAAAGAAAAGAAAAAAGAAAAATTAGAATTTCCTTCCAAAAGCCCTACTTTCTTCTGCTTCTCAGCTGGCCTGCAACTCATGTTGGGAATTGCAAGAAGTGGGGGACGGACAAACTGTTCCCCACACCCTCTCTTCTCAGAAAACTCATCGTCATGTGGAATTAATTACCTACCTTTTTTTTTTTTTTTTAAATACATATGATTTCAAGTTCATGGTCCAGCATCTCTGACTCATAGCAATAAAGGTTGCACAACAGCAGAGTTGTGCAGGACAAAGGTTAATTGAAGGGTAAACCAACCCCCCTAATGAAACACAATCGGAAACACCACGAGCATTTGCAGCGCAGAGAGCCAACCGTGTCCTGGGTTGCATCCAGAGCAGAGGGAGCAGCAGGGAGGGAGGGGATCCTGCCCCTCAGGCTCTGTTGAGACCCCATCTGGAGCCCTGTGCCCAGTTCTGGAGTCCTCAGCACTGGAAGGACATGGAGCTGTTGGAGCAAGTCCAGAGGAGGCCACAGAGATGATCCAAGAGCTGGAGCACCTCTGCTATGAGTTTTTTGGCCTGTGATTCTCTTGAGATGTTCCAGGCTAATTCTTCTGTGTCACTTAACAGCTTTACAACACCTACACCTTCTTCTCTTAAACAGTACAGATTTTAGGCAATTTCAAAACCCACCAAAGATCAGAACACAGGTCCCTGCGCCAGCCTCAGACATTCAGAAACCAGAGCCTGCTCTTTCTCCAACTCCAAAACTAGGAGACTGTTTTAAAAATAGCACTTTTTAACTGCTAGTTTTCATATTTTCAGTTTCCCTTGTAACCCAGCGAGGACTAAAAGTGACATTTCTCACTTCAGTTCAGCCTGAGAGCCTGATGGACTCGCAGGACTGCAGCTTTGGGAAGAATACCATATATGACGAGTCTCTGAACAACATTATGAGCTCTGGCAGCCGCGAGATCAAGCTGGAGAACATAAATGAAGCAAGAAAAAAAAAAAAAAAAAAAAAAAAAACAGAGAAGCAAAAGAAATGACAGAAAAGCAACAGGAAAGTAAAGAGATTGCATGAAGTAACCAGGAAGAATTATTACTGAGGTCAAAACTAAAGCTGTTCCAGGAGTTTCTGATTAAATTCTGCTTTGTTCAAAACTGCTGATGTGCTGAAATCAAAATGATTTCAGGAAGATATCAATCTGATAGGACTTGCTCCTCTCAGGTCATTTGCCTACTTGTTTTACTAGAAATTCTGGCTCCTAGACAGCCGCTCAGATGGGCTGCTGGGAAAGCCAGATTCCCAGGCTCCCCAGAATCTCAGTATTAAAAGAAATTAATTATTGATACAAGTCCACGTTATGCATGTTTTCCTTATCAAATTATCTGTAGCTGTGCCTGCAGCATGGGAGTAGCACATCTGATATGCTTTAACGACGCAAAAATCTCATTCAAGTGGCAGCGAAGCCAAGTTGAGTAATGCTCCTGCTCCGCGCTCCCTCTCCCCGAAAACGTTAAAACGAGAGAAATAAGAAGCGCGACGCTTCGCTCCAGCGTCTGTAGAAGTTTTAAACAGTGAAAGCTGTAGAAGTTTTAACCAGTGTAAGCTTCCCCGTTTCTGTTAGGCAGATCATTTGAGCCAAACACTCTGTCTGCCCCCATGAATGCTTTACTTTGTAGTATAATGCATTTACATGGTGAAATCATAATATCCTGGGCATTCGGGGCTGGATGATGCTATAAAAACGAAGGCCAACTCCCTCCAGCGATTACATTTTTGGCCTGGTATTTGATCCATTAGGTTTTGCAGCTCGATTTCGCTCCGAGGGATCTGCAGTCTAACAACTGGCAGCTGTCGTGCAGGGCCGGGCGCTCTGCATTTTGCACCCAATCCATTAGGTGGTGCTTGAAACAGAAAATTGCAAGAGAGAAAAAGGAAAAATCTTATGTGCTGCCCGGGCAGCCGGCTTAATAAAAATTTTCATCCAGCAATTAAAAAAAAAAGCGATTAAAAAAAATAAAACAACCCTTTTTCTAGGATTCAGCTTATCTAGCTGATTTCTAGGCTTTGGCAGAGCAGATTAATTAAAAAAAATAAACAGCCAACTCTTCCTCCTGCCTCAAGCGTCTCTGCTGCACACACTCTCCTTGAAATAAGCCTCTGCTACTTCAGTGTTCAGCCAAACTTCTGCTCATCGTGCCCTAGATCTCTATCTCTCTTCTAGGTTCATAACTGGATTTCCAGTAAGTTTTGAGTCAGAGATTGAAATACTGCTTCACGCACCAGCTCCAACAAGGGTTTCCAGGAAAAACCATCCAAGTGAAGAGTGGAGCAAATACTTTTTATGTAAAAGGAAGACCTCACTAGCACTTAGGGACATATCCTGATTCTGCATGAAAAAGCACTAGCTTGGTCCTTTTCCCATTACCATAGAATTGTAGAACAACCAGGTTGGAAGAAACCCACCAGATCATCGAATCCAACCATTCCTATCAAACACTAAACCATGTCCCTCAGCACCTCATCCACCCACACCTTAAACACCTCCAGGGAAGGCGACTTATCCACCTCCCTGGGCAGCCTCTGCCAGTGACCAATGACCCTTTCTATGAAGAATTTTTGACTTATGTCAAGCCTGAACCTCCCCTGGTGGAGCTTGAGACCATTCCCTCTCGTCCTGTCCCCTGTCCCTTGGGAGAAGAGGGCAGTTCCTTCCTCTCCACAACCTACTTTCAGGTAGTTGGAGAGAGCAATGAGGTCTCCCCTCAGCTCTCCTCTTCTCCAGGATAAACATCCCCAGCCCCTTCACCAGCTTTGTCACTCTTCTCTGGACTCGCTCCAGAGCCTCAATATCCTTCAGCAGATGCCTGTAGGCAGTCTCTATTCAGACATATTTATAAAATTTCACGGTTTCCACTTAACATTGCACTAATGGAAACTGCCTTGTGATAAGAACTAAGAAGAGGTCATCAAATAATTCAATAATTAAATAACTGCATCCTACTAGAGACAGTGCCCAACCCACATGCCCAACCTCGGGCTCCCATTTGGTTATTCTTTGTTTCTCCCTTAACCAACTCTTCAGCCACTGGCATCATCCTCTCTTGCAATGACCTGTAACTACACACCCAATGGCACTTTACCTCCATCTCACCAAGTTCAGCAAAACAGCTGTACTAGACACGATCACAGGTTTGCTCCATCATAGAATCATAGGATCACCAGGTTGGAAGAGACCCACTGGATCATCAAGTCCAACCATTCCTATCAAACATTAAAACATGTCCCTCAGCACCTCATCCTTAAACATCTCCAGGGAAAGTGAATCAACCACCTCCCTCCTCACACTGTATCCTCTCGTGCGAACAGCTAAAGACGCTCAGGGAATGCACAGAGCACAGTGACCCTCTTCTCATGTGTCCTTCCATTTGATGCCAACAGCCAGTATAGCTGTCTGAGCGATCCATGACATCCAGATCATCATATCATACACTTATCATCGTATGAGCCCACAAATAAATCCTTCACTCAAATTTTGTCTGATTCCTTCAACATCTCCTGACTTCCACCACTCTGTCACAGTGAGACCCACAGGTCAGTTATACCTTGTGAGAACAGGCACTCCTTTTATTTCTTTTTAACCGGTTACCTTGTAATTTCAATTCTTGTATTACTGAATAATCATGAAAAAAAAACCCAAATAACTATTCTCTGTTCATATTTCTGTGCCAGTCTTGATTTTACAGCAACTATATTTTAACAACACTCACTGCAAAAAGACAAAATGGCTGAAGGCAAAATAGAAAATAATAATCCTCCAGTAATTGTTTATGAAGCTGTTTAGAAGTGTCTCATTTGCTTACACAGAGAGCAGAATTATTAAGAAATAGAGAGAAATCCGTAGCTGAATATTGTGCTTAACAAAGGAAGAACTTCACGTCGCGTTTGTATGAGGACTCGGAGCTAATAAATCCCTGGAAGTGGACTAAGCGGCTTTTTCACCTCTTCAGAAGTTGTATTAAATACCAGGAGGTGGGAGGTAGTCGGACAAACGATATAAAGGGAGGCAGCTGATCTGGTTTAAAGCCTCTCTCGTTCCCTTTAGGCTTTAGATTTCATATAAATATTTCTTTTAAACGCATACATCTCTGTACCAAAACTAACATTTGAGAAGCTTCCAAAACTTGGTTTTTAATTAAACCCATGAAAGTATAATGCTCGCACTGAATAAGTATCAAAAATAGAGACAAAACTGAGAAAATATGCAGGCATTTTTCTTGGGTTTTGTCAGGCACTGCAAAGACAATTAAGTTTCTTTTCTTCGCTACACATATAATACTCAGAAGTGAAAGCTTAATTAACTTGTCAGAGACTGTGGCATCTCTTTTCTTGAGCTGCTGAACCCACCTTCCCAAAAGACTTGAAGGGAAAATAAAAAAAACCAAAACTACAGGCTCTAGCTGAAGTACCTGATCATGCATGACATTCCTGTCCTGTAACACAGTTTGTCTGTCATTACCAGAGGCTTTTTTATCCATCTGGGTGAGCACACTCGGTTTTTTCCATTTGTCTAGGAACGTCTCAGTGCAGAACTGCTGTTGCTTCGAGACGACGGACGTTGTCTGAGGTGCTGGAGGAACGAGGCGCGGTGGCACTCACGACAACATACAGCACACATGTTTATCAGGCAAAAGCTGCAAGTTAGAGCAAAAATATCCTTGATTGCACAGCTTTTTCTGCCAGTTAATGGCCCCCAACTCTCCTGTGAGGGGCAGAGGAGAATCACCTCCTGGGGATTCTCCCTCTGTACTCAGCACTGGTGAGGCCGCTCCTTGAATCCTGTGTTCAGTTGTGGGTCCCTCAGCACAAGAAGGATGTTGAGGCTCGGGAGAGAGTCCAGAGAAGAGCCATGAAGCTGGGGAAGGGGCTGGAGAACAGGCCTTATGAGGAGCGGTTGAGTGAGCTGGGGGTGTTTAGCCTGGAGTTGAGGAGGCTGAGGGGAGACCTCATTGCTCTCTCCAACTCCCTGAAAGGAGGTTGTGGAGAGGAGGGAGCTGGGCTCTTCTCCCAAGGGACAGGGGACAGGACAAGAGGGAATGGCCTCAAGCTCCACCAGGGGAGATTTAGGCTGGAGATTAGGAGGAAGTTTTTCACACAGAGGGTCATTGGGCATTGGAATAGGTTGCCCAGGGAGGTGGTTGATTCACCTTTCCTGGAGGTGTTTAAGGGACGGGTAGATGAGGTGCTGAGGCACATGGTTTAGTGTTTGATAGGAATGGTTGGACTCGATGATCCGATGGGTCCCTTCCAACCTGGTTGTTCTATGATTCTATGATTCTGGATACAGCAGCTGTGAAAGTAAAATTTTTTCTACCCCTCAAACATACAATTTCACTGCTTTGCAGGGGAGACTGAGCACAGAATTGTAGAATAATTAAGACTGGAAACAAGCTCTAAGATCATCAAATCCACAAAATCAACAAAATCCAGCACTCCTACTAACCTGTGTTCATCTACACGCCTCCTGATCACCTCCAGGGATGGTGACTCCACCACCGCCTTGGGCAGCCTGTGATTCAGATGCATGAAAAAGAAATCCAAAAGCTGAGGAGACCTATTTCATAGAATCATAGAATCATCTACCCATCCCTTAAACGCCTCCAGGGAAGGTGAATCAACCACCTCCCTGGGCAGCCTATTCCAATGCCCAATGACCCTCTCTGTGAAAAACTTCCTCCTGATCTCCAGCCTAAATCTCCCCTGGTGGAGCTTGAGGCCATTCCCTGTCGTCCTGTCTCCTGTCACTTGGGAGAAGAGACCAGCTCCCTCCTCTCATTTACGCTGCAGCAGACAATGCCGCAGGCCTGGGACCACACTATTCTCTGCTGGCTGACCTCTGGGGTTTTGTAGATATTTTGCATTTCTTTTGGCTGAGTCCAGCAGCAGCTGCGGCCAAGAAGTCCCTGTCAGCAAGCGCTACCTGGAATCGTGCTCGCAGCAGCTGGAGGAGCCACCACGAACGTGGAGCAACTCCTGACCCTGCTTCGAAGAACTGGGAGGGTGTTGAAGAAGGCTTTGGTGAGAAGTGTGGCTCAGCCTGGGAAGCCTGCAGGGTGTGCAGTCTTGCAACAAACGCCTTTCCCCTGACCAGCAGCTCCACTCCACCAGAAAGGTCTTTAATTTTATAGAATCATAGAACAACCAGGTTGGAAGAGACCCATCGGATCATCGAGTCCAACCATTCCTATCAAACACTAAACCATGTCCCTCAGGACCTCATCTACTCTTTTTATCAAAGGTTAAGTTAACAAATCCAACACGAACACTTAACTTGGCAACGGTAATAAGTGGCTTTCACATTTTTAGTTTTTTTAAGACAGTCTTTCAACCGGAGCTCACTTAAGTGTGAAAAATATTGTACTTTATCCTCCTGTAATCTGCTCTCCAAGATATGCATGTTTAAACAAAGTGCAAAGGTCCAGGTGCTTTACTGCATTAGTAATGACCCAACGTCTTCTCTTTAATAATGCAACACAGAACAGAGCACAGCAGTTATTTTTTTTTTTTTTTTTACTTTCTCATTTTAAAAATATATTAAACCTTTTCACTGTGGGGCTGGGTGACAACACGAGGCAGTGGAAATCGTGGTGGTTTTTTTTTTTTAGGCAGAAAATATTGCTGAGGCATTCAAGGCATATTTTTCAACCTTCCAGATAAATCACCATCTTTACTTCGCTGCTAACTTTGCTGCTGTCTTCTCAGCACTCTAAGCCTCTGCAAGTAATTCCAAGACTTCCAGTCCCATCTAATGCATGATGGGGGTGTTCAGCCTGGAGAAGAGGAGGCTGAGGGGAGACCTCATTGCTCTCTACAACTACCTGAAAGGAGGTTGTGGAGAGGAGGGAGCTGAGCTCTTCTCCCAAGTGACAGGGGACAGGACGAGAGGGAATGGCCTCAAGCTCCACCAGGGAAAATTTAGGCTGTACATCAGGAGGAAGTTTTTCACAGAAGGAGTCATTGGGCAGTGTCAGAGGCTGCCCAGGGAGGTGGTTGATTCACCTTCCCTGGAGGTGTTTAAGGGACGGGTGGATTAGGTGCTGAGGGACATGGTTTAGTGTTTGATAGGAATGGTTGGACTCAATGACCCAGTGGGTCTCTTCCATCCTGGTTGTTCTATGATTCTATGAAAGAAAGAAGCTTGAAAGTAGAAAGTTCTCCGGGAAGAGTAGCTCCATCAGCTCCCATGTGGAGGCTTCAGATGTAAAAACTGCAGCCGTACCTTTCCTATATGCACAGCAAGCCTCATCTTTCTAAACTATCATTTTCTCTGTTATCTGCAAAATCCAAACAGAAAGAAGTGCTGCTTTCCCAGATGAGCATAAACACTCCGCTGTGGATGTTAGGAGGGAATTTTTCCCCTCCCGTAGATACTAGCACAGGGCAATAATCCTTCCCCCACAACAGATTTAGATTAGTAACACCAGCAGTATTAAAAGGGGCCTTTTGAGCAGGGAAGCATGTGCTGCTAGTCTGGGAAGGGTGTTTACAACATGTGTTTTGCAGGTATTAATGCTCATGAGGTTGGTTTGTAAATGCATAATGTGTCCTGCCGTTTCCCCGGGGCCACCGCTTTCCTCCCCACCTCTCTGTCCCTTCTCTCCCTCCAGAGGCGCAATTGAATTCTTAATTGTTCTGCTACAGGTACAGGCAAAGCCATAAAATGCACCAGTTGGGACACAATTAGCGCTTTAAAAGATGGGAAAACCACATCTGGCAAACAGGAGGGAGAGCCCAGGGAGCACTTTATTTAAAACTGAACTCTGGGGGTAGAGGGGGAGAAATAAGTCTTGAGCTTTCCAGTTGTATTTTGGGCTCTCGCTCTCCCTTTCAGGCTGCGCTCTTCTTTTTTTTTTTTTTTTTCTGATAAAATAAACAAATCTCTCCCTCCCGAGATGCTGAATAAATCCTGGTCACATTAAGGCTGGTTCTCATCCCACGCAGACAAATGCCAATACCAGCGAGGTCACTGTGGTCACTGCTGAGGCTTTTCCAAACAAGCCTAAAGGTGTTTGTTCATCAAAGCTGAAACCTCCAGAGAGGCTCTGCTCCAGCTCTGGAAACACAAGCTTCCTAATATTTAGCACACCCAAAACATCGAGGCTTAACCAAAGTAAACTTGGAAGTAGAAAGGGAAAATATTCAAGGTTTGATATTGAAATGAATTCCCCTTAAGTTACTGCTTCTTATTTTATGAAGATGCAGATTATTCTGCCTGTTGATGCTGCATTCATGGCACTACTAGTAGAAAAAAAAATATTTGTATAAAATAAAACATTCCTAGTCCTATCTAGACATTCCAGCCTTTGCTCTAACCTCAAAGGATATATTTGTCCCAGAAAAAAAAAAAAAAAACAACTGTATATTGAGAAAAGAAGATAGAATCAAATGGCTGAATATTGAACTGGACTGACTCGATGATCCAATGGGTCTTTTCCAACCTGGTGGTTCTATGATAGTGCTGTTTGAAAAAGATCTCCTATTTGCCTTGCACTACTTTCGGCACCAAACTCCAGCACTGCCATCCTCAAGGATTATAATATAGGATTCCTGCCCTTCTGCTCTGCCATTTTATTGACAATGAAAACAAATACGCAGTTTAAAGTGCAGATTATCTGGGTTCAGAGTTACGAGATCCATTGATGGAAAGAGGTGATACCTTTGAATCATAGATGAAGTTAGAGGAGTGAGTTTTTGTTAACTTTTGTGATTCAGGAAGTTGTATATAAAGAACGATGCAAAACGTTGTGGCAAACAATTTCATCAATTAATCTTCCAAGTCTCTATGTCACTTTTTAACCTCATATTTGATTACACACACCCTCCACCTATAAGCAGAGCCTGGACCTGGTCACCCAGTTGTAACCAAGTGCCTGTCTCACACCAACAACTACACTCAGAGAAGCTCACAGTTGCTCCCATGTACTCTCACTAGCAGACAGAGAGCCTATGATGTGTCTATATAAAGAACAAAATCTCCCTCCCAGCTTCTCACCAAAGAAACAGCAGGTTTATGTGAACATCACACAAGAAAATTGCACGTTTAGAATATTAAACTCATCCAGCCTTCAGCACCCACACTGTACTCGGAGGGGGTGAAAAAATCGACAAATCTTTAAACCTCAAGAATATTTTAGAGAATGTGTTTTTCATAAATAAATCACAATTTCAAATAAAATTATCCACTTCAGATTATCAGATCTATGGTTATTTAGTGACGTGAGCAGCACGCTGCTCTCGCGGATGTGGTTAAGGATCACACAAAAGGCTCTAAAGTGATTTACAGTTTTTTGCTCTTGGTACTGACATCAGCAGAGAAGTCCAAGAAAAGCCAAAAGTCTAGGAATGTCTTTTGTCTTGTTTTCTACCATTCTTTGACAGACACGTCATTGAGATTCTCCCCTGTGCTTCAGGCACTTACACTTTGGTTTTCTGTGGTTAATTAGAATAGCAGGAATCTTGCAAAATGTGCTGGCAAGTATCTAAAAAATCTTGGTGACTCATAACGAATGTGAAAGTTTGACCAGTTCCCTTCACTTACTGCTTCATTAGAAATAACAGTAAAGATTAGACTTGAAAAAATTTGGCCGTCAAAAACAGTTTAAATATGACTTTGATTAAACTTGTTAGAAGCGGTGAACTCCACCTAAGTTCCCTGAAATACTGGTGATAAGATGTTCGACATCGCCTCCCCCAGAACTTCATAGAACCACAGAATCATAGAATCACCAGGTTGGAAGAGACCCACCGGATCATCGAGTCCAACCATAACTTGTTACAAAACACATTCGAGCCAGATGTAGTCTGAGTTAGTGCCAATGGGGATTTACAATAAACAATTAATCTGCGGAGTTAAGGATGTGAAAGGACTCTCTCAATCATTCCTTCCACTGGTAATCAGACATTCTTCAGCGTTTACCAGTTCCACTCTCCTTACCACTGCTACATACCCTTAATAACCCTTGTATACAATTGTTTATGTAAATATACACAGATATATAGCTTGTCTCTTACAATTAGCCTCACACAGTAGCCGCACAATGTTACATCAAGGTCCACATCCAGCTCCTCAGTTGTTTTTCTATCTCAGAGATAAAGATAGTTGAATTAAATGATCATAGAATCATAGGATCACCAGGTTGGAAGAGACCCATCGGATCATCGAGTCCAACCATTCCTATCAAATACTAAATCACGTCCCTCAGCACCTCGTCCACCTGCACCTTAAAACCCTCCAGAGAAGGTGACTCAACCCCCTCCCTGGGCAGACTCTGCCACTGCCCAGTGACCCTTTCTGGGAAGAATTTTTTCCTTATGTCCAGCCTGAACCTCTCCTGGTGGAGCTTGAGGCCATTCCCTCTCATCCTGTCTCCTGTCCCTTGGGAGAAGAATATGATGTGAGAGAATAAACTCTGCCTCTCTTGTATGGAGGTTTATCTACTTAGTTTCAGTGGTTATTGTTAATAAAGTGCTCTGACTATCCAGAGAAATTTAGCTGGAAAAGGCTACTTTTCTGTGACAAGGTTTTATTCCTGTCTTTATCTCCATATTATAGCTTATACAGACCTTATAGTGACCTTCTAGTACCTGAAGGGGCTACAAGAAAGCTGGGGAGGGACTGTTGACAAAGGCTTGGAGTGATAGGACGAGGGGGAATGGGGATAAAGTGGGGAGGGGCAGAGTTAGGCAAGATAGAAGGAGGAATTTCTTCACAATGACAGTGAAATATCACATAATAATAAAATTACAGAATCACAGAACTGTTCGGGTTGGAAGGGACCTCAAAACCCATCCAGTTCCAACACTCCCACCCCAAGCAAGGATCATAGATCAGGTTGCTCAAAGCCTCCCCACCCTGGCCTTGAATGCTAAAGAAATTCTTGTGCAAGCACTATATATATATATATATATTTTATATATTGGACTCAAGATATATATATATTTTATATATTGGACTCGATATATATATACATAAAATATATATAAAATATATATATATTATATATATATATTTTATATCTATCTATCTATTATATATATATTATATATATATATTTTATATATTGGACTCGATGACCCAGTGGGTGTCTTCCAACCTGGTTGTTCTATGATTCTGTTCTATATTTTTTTTTTAAATAGAAGCCTTTTGACCATGTTGTCAGAAACAAGAATCCCATAGAGCATACATTACCTAGATAAATAAGAATATTGTTCACGTTTGTCTACCAAACATGTTGCAAAAAGCATTTCCAATGTGATTTGTGTGTTGAGGGAACACCAGCAGTTTATGTTTGTTCAGAAAAAAAAAATTGTCAATGAAACTGTCAGTTCCACAAGGAGGCTGAAGAAATCTGCTTCCAGCTCACGGAAACGACTGAACCAACAGTTTTTCCTCGAATCTTAAACGACTGCAACTGTGTTTCGCTCAATAGTCAGCAACCCGTTCCATGTAGATACAGTTGGTTATAGGTAATAAGATTACTTCTGGGTTACTGCCTGTAGCCTCTAAAACACTGCCAAGAGCGAATACGCAACATGTTCTAGGGTTAAGGAAGCCTAACGCGGTGCCAACATCATACTGTGACATTGCCTGCAGAGTGTGAAAGGATTATATCCTGTCTTAACATACCACTTCGCCCATGCCAGAAAATGGAAGAGAGTCTAATCACTGAGGAAGTATGCGAGTCACTAAATATAAATCTAAACCAGTTTCTCCTGCTGGAAGATCAAGTTTCCCTTAAGAGGAGCTCTCCTCCGAAAAGCGGCTCTGAAAAGTTTGCACTGAAGGGCCTCACATTTGTGGCATCTCGGTAATTTCTAGTTGAAATCAAATCGCACCGAAAGTAAAGAAGAAGAGGGTCGGTGTGGGGTTTTTTTTTTAAATACAAGCCCTGCAAACTTACTCCGATACTGGATTCTTTCCAAGTCACGCATTACTAAACAACAAAGATTTGGCAGCCAGATTTTACAGCTAATTTTTTTTTTACTTCTAGCTGCCTGAGTCAGAACTGATTTCTAACTCTGCTCTCCATACGTACTGGTTCTACAGAGGGAAAAGTAGGTTGTGAAAGACAAAAATGAGCAAAACCGGGACAGAGCAGCAGCCCTAAATGGCAAAGCTCTGATTTTACTGGGGCAAGGGAATCATTAGTAATATGCAAGGACTACGTGACATGAACTCAGCTTGAGGGAATTCCAACGAGGCCATTTTCAAACATTCTGGTACAACGTGACGCTATTAGAAATGTTCAATTTGCCATTATAAGTCATGCGAAAACGTCTTTCCCCCACTTCTCAAAGAGAAGATTCGCAGCACCAAAGGGACCTCCTGACCAACCGTGCCTAATCTTGGCGCGGCCCAGGATGACTCCAGCAGATCCTGAAAGCGGCTGTGTGAGGCTGTGCACCCCCGGGCTAAGGAGATAAAATAGGATCATCTAGGATCTTCCCATGAATGTGCAGAGTGGGGGACCACGGGTTCACCACGCCAAAGGAGAGAGAAATGCCAGGACATCACATGGGAAACCGTGATGTTGGGGAAATACTGCAGCAACCAACTCACAGCTGCACTTATACCTCACTCGGAATAATCTTAGAATCATAGAATCACCAGGTTGGAAGAGACCCACCAGATTATCGAGTCTAACCATTCCTATCAAACACTAAACCATGTCCCTCAGTACCTCATCCACTCGTCCCTTAAATCCTTCAAGGGAAGGTGAATCAACCCCCTCCCTGGGCAGCCTCTGCCACTGCCCAATCACCCTTTCTGTGAAAAATTTTTCCGAATGTTCAGCCTGAATCTCCCCTGGTGGAGCTTGAGGCCATTCCCTCTTGTCCTGTGCCTTGGGAGAAGAGCCCAGCTCCCTCCTTTCCACAACCTCCTTGCAGGTAGTTGGAGAGAGCAATGAGGTCTCCCCTCAGCCTCCTCTTCTCTAGGTTAAACACCCCCAGCTCTCTCAGCCATTCCTCATAAGGCCTGTTCTCCAGTCCCTTCACCAGCTTTGTTGCTCTTCTCTGGACTCGCTCCAGAGCCTCAACATCCTTCTTGTGGTGAGGGAAACAACAGCTTTTTGAAGGACTGCTGAGGTCTACCTACCTTGCATAATTTTTAAGAAAATCCCAAAACTATCTTTAAAATATAAGAAAAAATAGAATCATAGAACCATAGAATCATAGAACAACCAGGTTGGAAGAGACCCATCAGATCATCGAGTCCAACCATTCCTATCAAATACTAAACCATAGTTTAAAAAATAGTTTAAAATTGTAGAGTTTGTATTCTTTTTACAGTGGCAAAAATATTTGGCTAGGACACGTCACTCTCTGCATCTTGATTCAATTACAGTGTAAACGTGGTGACCTTTAAAATCTTGAACAAAATGTGCTGGGCAAGCTTTATTATCATGTTATAAAATTATCAAAAATATGATCGGGAAGGAGAAAGGAGACTTTTTTTTTTTTAAAATAACCATTAACTCTCATGCCCTTTAAGTTCTAGTTATCGTTCGTAGAATCTTAATTTTCTCCTTAAATCCATATCATCAGCGTCACACTTTTCTTCTGCACTTTTTTGCTTGTGAGAATTAATGAGCTTAATGTTCCTCAAGAAGGGGCAAATTTGTACTTAGTTATATTGTAGCTCCTTCTGATAAGGTCATTTCATTTTCATCTGACCTCTGATCAGAAAAAGCTTTAAATAATGCTTAGGAATACATGTTATAGCACAAGGAAAAAAAAAAAGAAATCATAACTAGAAATTAAGGACTTTAGACCTCTAAAAGTGCATTGGCCATTTTACCATTTAGCAGTAAATCAAAATAGTGTTTCCACCAGCAGACCATAAAGTCAAGTTGAAATAGCCTCAATCGTATTCACTTCTTCCCAGAAAGGTTTAAGTTACCCACAAAAGAAAGTTTAAAAAACCAACAGCTGCAGTGGAACACAATGCCTGAAAAAGAAACCACACGATTATGTCTGCATGGGAGTGGAAAAGCAAATTAAAGAAGAAGAGACAGAATAAAGAGGGTATAGACAGAGTACAGACTATCAGTAGCCTGGAAAGGCAAATGCTCTTATATTGCAAGATACAAATTTATAGATTAAACTTGATAGTAAATACAAAAATCTCAATAATGCTGCTTTCAGTCTTCATGAGGTTTTCAAAAACGTGACGGATTTTTCTGATGGGCAAATCCCACATTTTCCGTACACAACAGTTGCAAACCAAATTCTGTTCTGAGAATCAGAGAGAGTTGCTTACACACATGAAATAAAATTCGCAGTTTGGGTAAGAGTAAGCAAAATAGTGCTCTATGGACTAAATCCAAAATGGATTTGGGATCTTTCAGTACTAAACCCACTAGCTGGGGTTGTTTATCCTGGAGAAGAGGAGGCTGAGAGGAGACCTCATTGCTCTCTGCAACTCCCTGAAAGGAGGTTGTGGAGAGGAGGGAGCTGGGCTCTTCTCCCAAGGGACAGGGGACAGGACAAGGGGGAATGGCCTCAAGCTCCGCCAGGGGAGGGTCAGGCTGGACATTAGGAAAAAATTCTTCACAGAAGGAGTCATTGGGCAGTCCAGGGAGGTGGTTGATTCACCTTCTATGGAGGGGTTTAAGGGATGGGTGGACGAGGTGCTGAGGGACATGGTTTAGTGTTTGATAGAAATGGTTGGACTCGATGATCTGGTGGGTCTCTTCCAACCTGGTGATTCTATGATTCTATGATAAAGCGATTATTTTCTGCTTTTCTATGTTTTAGCTGATCTATGAGCAGGTCTACCAGAAACAGACAGTCCTGCTCCCCAACTCCTTCTCCAGCTGTGTGTCTCCTCTGTTTCTTTGAAACAACTCTCATGTTATCTGACCCCTTCCCTAAGCCAGTTCAGTCCACTACACTGCCAGGACACCAACACAGCAAACAAAAGAACCATTTTCAACTCATCAAAGGAAAAATAAACCAAAAAACAAGACAGTTTTCACACCAGCTGGAGAAGACACAGCAGGAACGAGCCTTTGGTGGCCCCTTGCACGCTGAGAAGAATCATAGAATCAGCAGGTTGGAGAGACCCACCAGATCATCAAGTCCAACCGTTCCTATCAAACACTAAAGCATGTCCCTCAGCACCTCGTCCACCCATCCCTTAAACACCTCCAGGGAAGGTGAAGGGCAGAAGAGGGAGACTGCCACCAACCTGGTGCCCCAGTACTGCTACGGGGACTGACCACCAAGCTCTGGTCAACTCTGGAAGGGCCCTGAGATGCTCGGCAGCTCCCTCCATCTCACCACTCTCCCTGTTTCCTTATCCTCTCCTTGCTTTGAACACCAGGTTGGTGTTTGAATGCACTGTCACTCCCGATATAAATCTGGCCAACTTCAGCTAGGCATCCAAACCTGAAAAATCTGACATCTGCTGCACTCGTTTCTTATTCCCTGCACCCATTAAACAAAGCAATTAAAAGAAATTCTTAAAATAAAATGTTGAACACGCAGGGAAGAGCCCCAGTGTATTTGCAGAAGGACAACACAGCCTTGATACAAATCCATATACCAATTCCACGGTCACTCTAGCACAGGCTGACACTCAAACACGACATCACAATCCTTTCAGGGTGATTTCACATTCTAAGCAATAGGTATTTCATCCTTGCATTGGAGCAAGATCATAGAATCATAGAACAACCAGGTTGGAAGAGACCCACCGGATCATTGAGTCCAACCATTCCCATCAAACACTAAGATATTTGGTAAATTTTGACTTCTGTTTACTTTTTAACACAACACAAAAAATAGTTGTTGGACCAGCTCTTGCCATCCAGATGAAGCTTGTTCTATGAGTCTATGAAATCATCCCTAAAACCAATCATTTCTCACTTCACAGACAGAAGCGGCTACTTGATTCACGTGAAAATAATGAATTGAGCATTGAAATGCAGAGGCCAAACATAACCAATAAATTCAGCATTAATGAAAATATCAATAGCAATAACAGCAACTCAGAGTAACATTTAGATGTAAAAAGACCATGAAAATGATTTTAAGTTTTAAAGTTCTTTATAATAAATCTTAGTGGATTATGAAGAACAGACGGCTTCTTGTGCAAAATATAGGAGCTCACAAACACACAGGATGCCACAAAATTTCAAATCTAATGTCAGATACGTAAGTACCTTTGGAATGACTAAGAGACGTGAGAAACTACTCGGCTCACAACTTGGTGCTCACACAAGTTATCATAGAATCATAGAATCACCAGGTTGGAAGAGACCCATTGGATCATTGAGTCCGACCATTCCTATCAAACACTAAATCATGTCCCTCAGCACCTCATCTACCCGTCCCTTAAACACCTCCAGCGAAGGTGAATCAACCACCTCCCTCAGCGGCCTCTGCCACTGCCCAATGACACTTTCTGGGAAAAACTTCCTCCTGATGTCCAGCCTAAATCTCCCCTGGTGGAGCTTAAGGCCATTCCCTCTCGTCCTGTCTCCTGTCCCATGGCAGAAGAGTCCAGCTCCCTCCTCTCCACAACCTCCTTTCAGGCAGTTGTAGGGAGCAATGAGGTCTCCTCTCAGCCTCCTCTTCTCCAGGATAAACACCCCCAGCTCTCTCCGCCGTTCCTCAGAAGGCCTGTTCTCCAGACCCTTCACCAGTTTCCTTGCTCTTCTCTGGACTCACTCCAGAGCCTCAACATCCTTCTTGTGCTGAGGGGTCCACAACTGAACACAGGATTCAAGGAGCAGTCTCACCAGTGCCGAGTACAGAGGGAGAAGAACCTCCCTGGCCCTGCTGGTCACACCATTTCTGATACAAGCCAGGATGCCACTGGCCTTCTTGGCCACCTGGGCCACTGCTGGCTCATGGTCAGTCGGCTATCAACCAACATCCCCAGGTCCCTCTCCTCCTGGCAGCTTTCTAGACAGACTTCTCCTAGTCTGTAGCTCTGCATAGGGTTGTTCTGCCCCAAGAGCAGGATCCGCCATTTGGCCGTGTTAAACCTCATGCCATTAGACTCAGCCCAGTGGTCCAGCCTGTTTAGATCCCTTTGCAGAGCCTCCCCTACCCTCCAGCAGATCAACACTTCCAAAGAAGTTTGTATTGCCAGTAAGAGCAATACAAACTAAGCACTATGGACATAATGTCCATGATTATCATTGAATATCATGTCTTTTGATCTTCTTTCTAGGTGAAGGTGATGGAGGAAAGAGTACAGAAACGTGGCTGTAGCTAGGGATCCAGGGAAGAGCAGGTGTTTGATCGGGGACAGCTTAGAGGTGGAAGAGGCATACGCACAGAGCCGGGGGATGAAGGAAAGAAGTCATGTCTACGAGCAGGTGGTCCCCGAGGCCTGTCAAGTGACTGGATGAATGTGGACGTGATTGACAACTTCTGTGCTGGCTGTCGGGGGCTTGCTTCAGCTGAACGGAGTTGCCAGGGACATATGGCAGGAAAGGGATAGCCAAATTTTAGGAGCACGTTGACAATGTAGTCTATAAAAATACCTTCTCTGGAGCTTCTGGTGCCTCAAGGAGCTGCGGGAGGGGAGGGGAGAGGGCAGAATACCTCCCACCCCAGTGCCCTGATTACAGAGGAAGCCTCCAAGGAGCTCCCAAAAGAGGACAAACAAGCTGTCAGCTCCCAGAGTCAAGGCGGTGACTTGTCCTTATCTCAGGGCAGCCCACACAAGCACCCTCCACCTCACCACCACCACCGTCCAGGTTTGCCAAAGATCCTCATCTCATGATTAAAAGCCATCTGAGATAAGCACAACACAGAGCTCTCCAGGAGCCTTTAGAAACCGGTGTCACGGCTGAAAATTTCCATCTCAAAGGGCAGGTAGGTGACTTTGGGAGGGCTGCAGAAAATCTGGTGGGGCAGAGCACCTGCACCGGAGACAGGATCCATGTTGGGCACAGCATCCACACTATCTCTGACTCCATCAGGCACGAGGGAAGGCAAAGCACAACCTAGACCCTGAGCGGTGGTCGTGCCGCGGGGAAATCAAAGGGGACCTGGCCCGTGGCCAACCTCAAAGCAATCCTGCAGACAGCACAACATCCATGCGCGCCACACTCAACCGCCTACCCCCCACACAGTGAAACTTTGATGGAAGTAGAGACCCACAGAGTTTCCTGTTTCTCTTAATTAATAGAATTTGCCTACAGGCATTTTGGAGGCATTCAAACAAGCATTATTGCTTGTGTTCCCACACTTTCTCTTCCTCCGCTGAATCTCTGCTGTTGCAAAACTCAGAGGCAATGACACAAAACAATCTAAGTTCAAAAACCTTAAGGAATGTGGTAGTTTGTCCCAGATTCTGGCTCAGGCTTCTCCCGACTCTGCGTACGCGGCACCTCAAAGCTTGCAAATGTCTGCACAGAGGCCAGCGTTCAGCTGGCTGCTGACATGAAAATGCCTCTTGTTTTGATACATATTCTGCATGGATTTTGAATGCTTTATCAATCACACAGAAGATAACATCCAAGCAAAGGAGAAACGGGTCTAACAACAAACCCTATTGGCAGATATTAGCTTCCAGATGTCAGGTAAATACGTCAATGTCTGGCCAAAGCAAACGGAGACAAAGCCAAGATGTACATTTTGAAATGAAAAGAAATGCATTAGCTTGATTAGAGTCATCTCAACGGATGACTTGCATATGACTATGACAATCATGTGAATACAGAGATTATCTCGTGGAGATGGGTCACATATTATTACAGTCCATTTGGTTCATCATCTAAATCTCACCATTTTAATGGCACATTTAACATCAAGCCAATATTGGGAAAAAAAATCAGTTCTCTCACTCCTTTCTCAGAATTTTGGATTCTTAAGACTAAGGGCCTTCTTCGGATTCTTAAGACAGAAAGGGGCATTGGGGATTGGAACAGGCTGCCCAGGGAGGGGGTTGAGTCACCTTCCCTGGAGGGGTTTAAGGGATGGGTGGACAAGTTGCTGAGGAACATGGTTTAGCGTTTGATAGGAATGGTTAGACTTGATGATCCAGTGGGTCTCTTCCAACTTGCTGATTCTACGGTTTTATGATTTTAAATTTATCCAAGACAAGCCTCAGAAAATTTGTATTTCATTTAAATGAGGCTCTAGAATTCATTTCACAAGTGCTAAGAAAGCTGTTGCATGACCCTACCAATGAAACCTCTTAACACACTCACTAGGATATCTCAGTACCAGAGCACAGAAGCTAATGGAGCAGCAGTGGCTCAGCCTGATAGACTTACTGCAATCTTACTATTGAAGAACTGAAGGGTCTTCCCACCTACAAATACTGGTTAACATACTATGAACAGATTAAAGGAGAGAAGAGCTTTAGAGCTGAGCACCATGACAAAGAATCTTGTCACCTTCAAACACTTTTGGCACACACTGTGGTAGAAAACTACCACATTTATCTCTGCAGGGTGCCATAAAAATATTTCCTCCAGTTTCACTCCATGCGAAAGTCAGTTGAAGTCCCCAAGTTTCTCCTGGTTGCTTGCCAAAGCCACGTGAAAACACCATTGTTGCCCGATTTCAACATATTATGTGACACAGGCTTGATAAATAGCAGGCTCAAGTTCATAGGCTTTAGAAAGCTGTTTCATCACTTGTTTAAAAGTCTCAATCCTGTTTTCCAGCTGGTCAATGGACGTTCTCTCATTTACCGCAGGACAAGGTCCCAAAGCCCTGAAGGAATCCAGGCCTGAAGTTATCAAACACTGTCTCTCATGAGCAGAAATGTCACAGGCTCACGGCAAAGCCCGACTGACGGACAAAATGCAAATCAGTCACTTGGTGCAAACCATTTTGTAGCATAGTGTAAAATAGAACTCCATTCTGACCAGGGTTGCGTTTGTCCAGTTTTTCTCTTCTTGAATTACATATTTGCATAATATATTCGCATAACTATATATTCGCATAATATATAATTCGCATTATACTGGTTCTTACCTCCCGCAAGCTGGAGCTAGTGGAAAGGATTCTCAAGCCTTTGCAGACAAACCTAAGGTAATGGAAGCAATTTCTGAAAATAGGCTCATGTACCAAGCACAGCAATGTGGCCTCAGTGGAGGTGGTTGGTTCACCAGGGAGGTGGTTGATTCACCTTCCCTTGAAGTGTTTAAGGGACGAGTGGACGAGGTCCTGAGGGACATGGTTTAGTGTCTGATAGGAATGGTTGGACTCGATGATCCGGTGGGTCTCTTCCAACCTGGCGATTCTGTGATTCAGTGCTTTATATTTGGTTGCACTTGAAGGGACAGTTTTAAAAGTTCAGGGAAAAAAATGCAATCTTGAACTGAAGCCAATCTCAGTTCATTAAAGTTTTATTCTATAATATAAACCCATTGCTTAGAAAACATAATATTAGGCTAATATCTATTGTGGAATCCCTTATGAAGGTTCCTCCTAATGGTATGTAAACAAAATAAAACTTTCCTTAGGTTTGAACTTCTGGGACATCTATGTCAAGTTAGTACAAATTCATCAAAGGTTTCTGAGCTGTGTTCTCATAACTAAGAAGTGGAATTGCCAAAACTGAGATTACTGCTAACATGTGGCTCAAATAACAATCTTTTCTACAATGCACAGTTGTGAGTCAAGGCCAAGTAGAATCATAGAAAGGTTTGGGTTGGAAGGGACATTAAAGATTCTCCAGTTACAATCCTGCCACGGGCAGGGATACCTCCCACTGGATCAGGGGCTCCAAGCCCCATCCAACCTGCCCTTGAACTCCTCCAGGGATGGGGCAGCCACCACTGCTCTGGGCAACCTGGGCCAGGGCCTCACCACACTCACAGTGAAGAAATTCCTTCTTATGTCTAGTCTAAATCTGCCCCTCTCCAGTTTACACCCAACGCCTCTACATTGCTACCTGGAACTTAGCAGCTACTCCAATTTCTGTTCCTTCTTTAAACAGCAGTCCAACAAACCCAGAGTTTCTGATAACAAATGTCATCCGTTTAGACTAATCTCTTCCTCCTACCACTGTCCAATCAATAAATCTGACACGAAATCAGTCACTACCACTGCAAGAGCATTTTAAAGAAAATCCCTATTGAATTCTCTAAGTTTCAATAGAGAATACCAAAAAAAACCACCAAAAATCCCTGCTCTGAATTCCTTTTAAACATACCACCTTCCAGTGCTTTCTTTACAAAATCAGAAACATCTTTGATAATTAATTAGGTAATTCTCACACATTAGCACTCCCCTCCCTAAGTAACGAGAAAGAAAACTAGCATTATGGGAATAAACTTTGCTTCCCAACGTGTACAGAATCTCCCACTGTGCAGTTTGTCGAAACCTCTCATCCTGGGAGAAATTCTACAGACACCAAAGCTTTACAGTTATGACCTTACTGAGATCTGGTCTTCTTCAGCGAGTTGACACTTGACTTGTTGACACTTCAGACAAGAAGTAGTTGCAGTGGTTTCAGCAGGACTACCCAACAAGCAATGACTGATGGGAGGAGAGGCACAGTCAAGGGTTCTTTTTAAAACCCTGCAGATTCACAAGGACCTAAAAGGTGGTACCAATGACACAACGTGCAGGCAAATCATTCAGGAAGGTAGCATGAACCCACAGTTTTTAAACAGTACCTACATTATCAGAGCCTCTACGAAGTATGTAGATACTGATTTCTCTCAAAGTCTGAGGTAGTTCAAAACCCTCGCACTGGAGTGCCCAAATCATAGAATCAGAGAATCACCAGGTTGGAGGAGACCAAATGGATCATCAAGTCAAACCATTCCCACCAATCTCTAAACCATGTCCCTCAGCACCTCATCCACCCACACCTTAAACACCTCCAGGAAAGGCGAATCAACCACCTCCCTGAGCAGCCTCTGCCAGTGCCCAATGACCCTTTCAGTGAAGAATTTTTTCCTCATGTCCAGCCTGAACCTCTCCAGGTGGAGCTTGAGGTCATTCACGCTTGTCCTGTTCCCTCTCCCTTGGGAGAAGAGCCCAGTTCCCTCCTCCCCACAACCTCCTTTCAGGTGGTTGTAGAGAGCAATGAGGTCTCCCCTCAGCCTCCTCTTCTCCAGGATAAACACCTCCAGCTCTCTCAGTTGCTCCATCATAAAATGGTTTGAGTTGGAATGGATCTTAAAGCCCATCCAGTTCCAACCAACCAGTCATGGTTGTACATCTCCCACTAGATCAGGCTGCTCACAGCCCCATCTAGCCTGGTAGTGAGAGGACTTTCTCTGCTTTTCCTTATCTATCATGGAACCAAAAGGAGAAATGTTACAAAAAAACCTGACTCTGCAACAACACATTTTCAATTACACATCCTACAGTCTAATGTTGCTGCCAAGACTTGATGCATTTAATATTAAACATTTAACATCAAAAAGTCCTTGGCATTAAAGCCTCAAGTCCACTCAGCAGGAGACAACTGTTGTGCCTACACATGCCACAGATTAAGCCACAGCTTTATTATTTATTTTTGTTCTCAAATCTCTGGTGCAATATGTCTTATGCTTATTCCCACAAAGTAAAATTCCAACAAAATCTGCAGAGGATGAACCCACTCCATCTGCTCTACACCTTACTGATCGGACTACTCATGGGCAACATGGTAGTAACCCCTTTGAAGATACAAACAAGCTGGGTTACCTGTTTCTTGGCCAAGTTCTCTAAAAGCCTGGCTGAAGAATCATAAAATCATAGAACAACCAGGTTGGAAGAGACCCATCGGATCATCGAGTCCAACCATTCCCATCAAACACAAAACCATGTCCCTCAGCACCTCGTCCACCCGTCCCTTAAACCCCTCCAGGGAAAGTAACTCAACCACCTCCCTTGGCAACAGAGAAGGCAGCACCACAACCATCTCTTCCACACAACCATCTCTTCCATCAGTAACATTTGAAGAAAAAAAAGGGGAAAAAAAAAAAAAAAGAGAGTTACAGCAATCGAATTCTGTGGGGCCAAGGACTGCCAGCGTGTGGGAGGATGGATCTACACACCATTCCTCTTCCTTTCTGGTTTCCAGCAAGAGCCAGACATCTCGCAGTCAGGCTGAGGCAGCTGGGAAACAGGAAAGCTAAAAATCAGTGAAATTTCTCAGCAAAGCGGGGAATGGCCAGTACATTTTCCTTGCTTCCACACTAGAGCTGATGATATTTTGGATTTAGGCACTGAAGTCTGCCTCAGCGCTAAATCCTTTTTTTGGATTTGGCCTTAAAACCTTATGTTCAGCAGCATTTGTTTTATCCTCGAGACTTAGAACACAAGGAGAATTTGGCTCGACTATTTTCTTTCTTCATTCGCACTAGGAATCCTGTGAATCCGTGTGGATGGATATATGATAATAATCTCTCCTCTAAATTCATCACCATGGTAGGACACCGAAGCTGCACAGCCACACAGCCATTGATTAGCACTTAAGGATGTAACGTGTGTCTCCCGATTCCCTGATTTTCACGACAATATTTAACGAGACTTTTGGTAGCAGAACGTAAGCTCTTTTAAAAATAGTTTATATTATATAAGCCATTTTGTAGAAAACGTTAAAGCGTATTAGCTAGTGGAGGAAAACGAACAGAATAATCTATTTTCCAAGCTTCATAGTTACCGAAGTCATGGCTCTGAGACCTGTAACACAGTCTCTAAAGACTTAAGAAAATTATACATAATGGGCCAGTGAATTCTATATAATAGCAATATTTCTGTTCTACGTTATCCTTTCTGTTTTAATTCATTGCATAAGGGTAACAGAGAAGGAGTTAATCATAGAATCATAGAACAACCGGGTAGGAAGGGACCCATCGGATCTTCTAGTCCAACCATTCCTATCAAAATGTTACATCCTTCCTTCGTTTACGTGTTTATTAAACAGTAAGAAAAATTCAGACTAAAAAAAAAAACTTTTAAAAGTAGTTTGATAGTAAATATTTACTGGCAGAGCTTTATCCCGCGGCTGCTAAATAACAGGGGGAAAAATTAAGACGATTAAGATGAAAATTAAGATGAGAATCAACAAAAAAAAAAGTAAAATAAATAATTATGAAAGTTAAATTATTTGTGTTTTGTCATGGTATAGAAAACCATATATTTTTCTCCAGGATGAAGCTGTACTTGGAGCACACATCCGGCTCTGACTGTTATTCTGAGGGAATCTTTGCATAGTACAAGGACAAGGAGAATATATATTTTTTAGTGAAGTTAAACAATTTTGGGGTTTAGAAAAACTGTCATAGTTTTTTGGCATAGTATGAAAAAAATAGTATGTTCAGCACCTACATAAAACACTGTAATTTAATGTCCTTGAGACAGATAAAAAGAACAGCAAAAGGTAATTAAGAGATGAGTGGACAAATACGGTAAGAGACGGGTGAGGATAAAACAAGTTTCTGAAGTGCGACGGAAAATCTCTTCAGTGAAGTGATGTCGTACAAGAGGAGGGTACCAGATGGCAAACTGGCAGCGTGTGCTCCTCTGCCAGAACGAGTGTGTCAGTAGAAAGAGAGAAGTAGAATTAGACGAACGGAAGGAGATAAGAAGTGATTTGATTTGGAACCACTAGAGCTGTCAGAAGATGAGGAGGAGTTTGGCTGAACTTTGTGAAAGTGAGAAGCATCCTGCAAAGCAGGGCGACGAGTTTATGCTCCTTCAGTGAAAGCTAGAGTGAGCTCTCAGGGTAGTCTGAATGCGACTGGCTACCAGAAGAGCTACGGCTATGCTATAGGGGCATGAGAGAGTAAGTCCTGCTCCATCCCATGGTTAATTAACTTGCGCGTGCTCTGAATAGGCCTTACGAGGAACGGTTGAGAGAGGTGGGGGTGTTTAGCCTGGAGAAGAGGAGGTTGAGGGGAGACCCCACTGCTCTCTACAGTTACCTGAAAGGAGGTTGTGGAGAGGGAGCTGGTCTCTTCTCCCAAAGGACAGGGGACAGGACAAGAGGGAATGGCCTCAAGCTCCACCAGGGGAGTTTCAGGCTGGACATTAGTAAAAGAAATTCCACAGAAAGGGTCATTGGGCACTGGCAGAGGCTGCTCAGGGAGGGGGTTGATTCACCTTCCCTGGAGAGGTTTAACGTGTGGGTGGATGAGGTACTGAGGGACATGTGTTAGTGTTTGACAGGAATGGTTGGACTCAATGATCCGATGGGTCTCTTCCAACCCGGTTATTCTATGATACTACGATTCTGTAATAAACGTGGCTATAATTGCATCTCAGTGGAGGCACCATCACCCAGCACTTTCCTGGGCTGTGTAAGCTGGGAAAGCCACAATTGAAAGAAAAGTTTCCGTGGCTTTAGCAGGAGATGATGGTGTAAAAGAAAATGTCAGTGACGTCAGGGGAAACGCTGTGAAAAGCGATCCATAAACTTCAATGATGAGCTGAAATCCTCAAACCAATGAATCAAATATCACTAAATGAAAGTATAAACTAGATCGCGCATTGCCCTCATGATCTAAATACACAGACTAAGCCTGGTACAGATCCAGATACAGAACAGAATCGTTGAATTCAACAGAGAGAAGAGTATTCATAGTGTTCTGCACCAACTCACCACATTCAATACCACCCATTCCAGCCAGTACCAGAGCCACACAAGGGTGATAGAACTACAGAAACATTAAGAGATCTCTAAGCTTAACCAGACCAACAGCCCCATGCCTACTAAACCATAGAATCATAGAATCACAGAATCACCAGGTTGGAAGAGACCCACCAGATCATCGAGTCCAACCATTCATACCAAACACTAAACCATGTTCCTCAGGACCTCATCCACCCGTCACTTAAACTCCTCCAGGGAAGGTGAATCAACCCCCTCCCTGGGCAGCCTCTGCCACTGCCCAATAACCCTTTCTCTGAAAAACTTCCTCCTGATGTCCAGCCTAAATCTCCCCTGGTAGAGCTTGAGGCCATTCCCTCTCGTCCTGTCCCCTGTCACTTGGGAGAAGAGGTCAGGTTCTTGTGGTGAGGGGTCCAGAACTGAACAGAGGACTCGAGGAGCAGTCTCACCAGTGCCAAGTTCAGAGGCAGAAGAACCTCCCTGGCCCTGCTGGTCACACCATCTCTGATCCTAGCCAAGATGCTATTGGCCTTCTTGGCCACCTGGGCACACTGATGCCTCATGGTCAGTCGCTGTCAACCAACACCCCCTGGTCCTTCTCCTCCAGGCAGCTCCTCCTTCTCCTCCAACCATGTCCCAAAGCGCCATGTGTTTATGGTTTTTTAACACCTCCAGGGATAGAGACTCCACCACTGCCCTGAGCAGCCTGTTCCAACGTTCCTATCTCTGATAGGCACTATCTTCACTTTTACTTAGCACCGAAAGCAATGTGGCCATTCCCACACGCACTTAATCTCATTTCATCCTCTCCTTCCAATATTAGATAGCACTGGGTGGCTAATAGGCACATTAATAAATGTAATATACATTAATAGACTCTGTATAAATGAATCTTATGAAACCAAAAAAAAAAAATATCTTAATGAGACTTACTGGAAGACTTTGTAGAGATATAAATCACTAAAAAAAAATTAAATTATTTTTCAGTGCTAAATTCTCAGCTGCTTAAAATAAACATATATGCAACCTTTAGAAATCTTTAATTTTTTTTCTTTAAGAAACAGAAAATTCAATTTTGAGATGCAGTGAGAGGGGCAAACTCTCTTATAAGAGCAGCTTGATGAAAAAGCCTATTTAGAAAGGGAATAGGAATAATGGTGAAAATGTAATATATACAGTTTTAAACAAATTTTACTAGACGTTAATAGAAATTATGTTTGAAATATAATAAAATCTCCTTCCTGTTATATACCTGATCTTACTGAAACTGTAACCCTTACTGAAAAATTCCAGTGTGCTTTTCTCTGATTACATTGTTTATTTTGGCTTGGTTTACACTCTGCCTTCTCTCAAGCGAGTCTTTGCTTTGACCTTCTGGCCTTTGCAAACGGCTTTTATTTTCGTAGCAGCCCTTGTCTGGAATAACGCATCTCTCAGGAACCTCTTCAGAGCCTTTTTCTGTAAGTGGCTGCTTGCTGCCTTCCCTGGCTGCAAAATGCTACGTGGGCTGCGGGAAAGCTGCAATTCCGACTCTTCCGCAGACTTCAAGCAGGACCTTTCAATGGGAATAAAGACGGAAAGGCCAACGAGAAGAACGGAGTCAAATATTGCTCTACAAAATCTCACTCCAGAGCCCAGACAGCAAGGAAAGTCTCCTTTCTGCCACTAGAAATTTAAAAAAAACATCAACTACTAATGGTTTGTAGCTATGGCTAAGAGGCAGCTTAAAGGCAAGCAACAAACTTCTTTATGGGAGAGTGCAACGATTGGATGATGGGGAATGGTTTTAGGCTGAAAGAGGGAAGGTTGAGATGAGCTATTGGAAAGAAATATTTTGCTGTGAGGGTTGGGGAGGTCCTAGCCCAGGTTGCCCAGAGCAGGGGTGGCTGCCCCATCCCTGGAGGGGTTCAAGGGCAGGTTGGATGGGGCTTGGAGCCCCTGAGCCAGTGGGAGGTGTCCCTGCCCATGGCAGGGGGGTTGGAACTAGGTGGGCTTTGAGGTCCCTTCCAACTCAAACCCTTCTATGATTCTATGGAATATTTCAAACCTGTTTTTCCTAAGGTTTGTTCCTACAATCCTATTTACATAATCCCGCGCTGAAACAGATAATTATAACTGGTTTTGAACAGCAGGATCAAATCCTCACTTGAAACCAGCTCAGTTTTCATGTTTAAAGAAATAATGAACTCATACATAAATCATAAAGAAAAGCCTTACTGTTAGTTAGAAATAATGACACGTGCATGTTGTATTACCTAGTGATTTATAATCCAACAGCCTCTAGTTCTCTCACCAGCTCTTACTAACAGTGTGAGGCTCCAAATTTCATTTCAACTGGAAAACACCACTGTGAGGCAACAGGGAAAGAGCAGTTTGACTCTTTCTTTGAGATAAATACCAGTATGAGCACTGCTGTGGCTCTTGTTCACTACAGTCAAGGAAGTCACCAAGTCTGAATGTGGATCTGAGCTCAGAGTGTTTTTAAAAAGGTGAAAAACATACCCTCTCTCCACTCAAGAAAACGTTGAGCTTTTTTCTTTGCTCTGTTTTAGACCATGCAAGTTCATACACAATGTGTACCTGAAAGATCTAGAAGGTAAAAACCTTTGATCGGTAGCACTGCAGATGATAAAGATTTCTTTAATTAATTGTCCTTTTTGGCAACATGCGCCACTGTAAAATTAGCTCCAAATTTGTTCTGCCACGTTTATGGGCTCCAGTTCAAAAACCTATGAAGTGTGGAGTATTTTACAAGCTCCTGCAGCAACTCCAAAAAAAAAGCAGGTGGTTGGACACAGTACGGGAAGAAAATAAATGCCACCATTTATCTAGAGCAATTTGCAACTCACCAGGAGAGCTCAGATACCAAAGGAGTGACAACTTCAGGATAACCATCTAGCAGCGGAGTTAGAGATGGATTTGATTTCCACAAGCAATCTGTAAAACAATTAGGCTGCCAAGGAGAAAGAAATGTGCATCGCACATGGACTCTGCTGCATCCGTTACTCCCAGGTCTGTATCATCGTGAATTTACGCATCACATGGCCTTAGTTTTCTTGCCAGGTTTTCATCAAACTCTCTGGTTTTGTCATTGTTACTCAGGTTTGTCAATAACCCTGCAAAAGTTAAGTAACTAATTAATTGCTTTGCATGCCTGAGCAGCAAGGAAAGCATCGCCGAGGCTGACTTTGTTTATCTCGTGGAAAGCCTGGTGATGGTCTGAGAAGAGCATTAGTGCTCGTTAGAAACTGTTATCAGTTCTCCAGACCAGGCACTGCGATGGGAGGGAAAGCATTCGGGGGGGAAGCTGCTCCCTGTCTCTCCCAATTAATTTCATAGAATCATAGAACAACCAGGTAGGAAGAGACCCACCGGATCATCGAGTCCAACTATTCCCACCAATCTCTAACCCATGTCCCTCAGCACCTCATCCACCCACACCTTAAACCTCTCCAGGGAAGGTGAATCAACCACCTCCCTAGGCAGCCTCTGCCACCACCCAATGACCCTTTCTGTGATTTTTTTTCCTGATGTCCAGACTAAACCTCCCCTTGTGGAGCTTGAGGCCATTCCCTCTCGTCCTGTCCCTTGGGAGAAGAGCCCAGCTCCCTCCTCTCCACAACCTCCTTTCAGGTAGTTGTAGAGAGCAATGAGGTCTCCTCTCAGCCTCCTCTTCTCCAGGCTAAACTCCCTCAGCTACCCACAAAGTCCTGTTCAAAGTCCAGAGCCACAGAATTCACTAAACTGCTGGTTTGTTCCTTTGTGAGGCCGTGTATGGGCAAAGATTTCTAGGGATGCCAAGTTTTTAGGGCAAAACAGGACTTAATAGCCTATTCTTGCTCCCCAGCTCTTAGACTGCCGACCAGATGCTACCAGTCTTCCCATCACATGCTGAAGTTTTGTGGATTTAGGGTTTTTTTTTTTTTTTACTTCAAACAACACTCGGAGTTTGTTCTGATGCATTTCTCCAGTAACACATTTCTCCTCCATGAAATACAACATTTTGCCTGCTTCAAACAGAACTCTGAAAAGCTAAATTTAGGCTGCCCCCAATACTATGCATCACTATTATTCTCTTGCATGCTGCGCAGGTGCCTTCAGAAGGATATTAGCCAACGAGATGGGACCTCAAAGCAGCTGTTTGAAAGCTGTGACACTCTTCTCCAGAAACCACTAGGTACAGATGCAGGTGCAGATGCAAGACCATGCGGCACAACGGAAAAGTCCTTCAAGGCTTATAAAACATGCAGCACATCTGTTCCCAACACATCTTTGTGGCTTTGTCCCTGCATCTGTGTAAAACCGCACGACAATGAGGCACAAATCCATTTTATTTCTCTAGACAATTTTTTCCTCTCTTTTTTTTTTTTTTTTTTGGTTGGGTTGGAATCTTTTCTTCTTTCAGAATTTAAAGCAGTTCTGAATGCAAAGTCATAGAATCATAGAACAACCAGGTTGGAAGAGACCCATCGGATCATCGAGTCCAACCACTCCTATCAAAAATTTACACTATTTACACTATTCTGTTGTTTGGTCTTCTAAGCAAGTTGGCCTGACAGTTTGATATTCATCTGCTGTAGCTTATAACCTGTTAAGGGCAGATTCTTCTCAGACCACACAAAATTCATTACATGAGGCAGGGGAGTTTGCTCCATGCTTTGATCCATCATGAAGTGTCACATGGGAGCTGCGTTATTGGACTTGTGTGTTTGCATCTAATAACCACAGAATCGCTGAAGGGTTTGTTGTTGGAAGGGATCTCAAAGCCCATCCAGTGCCACCCCTGCCATGGGTAGGGACACCTCCCTCTGCATCAGGGACTCCAAGCCCCATCCAAGCTGCCCTTGAACCCATCCAAGGATGGGGCAGCCACCCCTGCCCTGGGCAACCGAGGCCAAGGTCTCATCACCCTCACAGCAAAACATTTCTGATTAAATTGAAGCAGGAGAGTTGCGTAAATATCCCCCCTTGGTAAGACCAGCCATCCCTCTTTCCTCTAGTTTTGTGTCTTATTAGGCTCCTCCTATTCTGAACTGTCTCCTCTTTGCTGTGCTGTTTAATGCAAGCAGCTTGTTTCAGGGCAAAAAAATGAGATTAGGAAGTCAAAATGCTACATTTTGATCTCTCTATTTCATCTTGGACATGCCGTTCTCCTTTCTATTACTCATTTTTTTGATAGGAACGGTTGGACTCGATGATCCAGTGGGTCTCTTCCTACCTGGTGATTCTATGATTTTATGCTTCTATAATAATACAAGTAATGATGCTCACATTGCTTTGTAAACACAGCCAAGAAGCAGTACAAGGGAGATAAAGGTTATTTCTATGAGTTTCTGAGCTAAGTGCAGAACTATATTTCTCTGTCATTAAGAAGTCCCTCCTCAGGCTGTCTCGCAGCAGGAGGACAGCAAATTTCTTGTGTTCTGGGAGACGTTCCCTGAAGGATATTACGAAAAGTTCAGTGAACCTCAGCTTCAACAGGTTCATTAATAATTAGTTAACGTCCTTCGCATACGAAATGAACAAGTAGGTCATTGATACAGCCTCAAGTGCCTGACTTGGCATAAGCAAACAGCATCCATTCCAGCACAATGAAATTTGGGGGGTACTTCTAGGAACAAAGAACGCAGTCGCTATTTCAGGGATGGGGGGATTCCTAGGAAACGGCGGCTCTGAAAACAGCCTGCCAGATACTGGAGGCATAAAGTTGAATAGGAGCTCCCAGTTCAGTGCTCTCTCTGAAAAAAAAAAAAAAAAAGCATCCCTCTGTCTCTGAATGCATAAAAAGAGAACATCCTTTGTGAAACAGGACTCTTTCCCACCATCAGGTCTGACCTGGCCATGTTTTCTGGAGAAATAATACAATTAGTAGGACTAATGCATCAAGGGCACGACTTGAATGACTTCTTTTTTTAAAAAAAGAAACAAAGGAAAAAAATCTTCTAGAGGCTCTTCTTATCACAGTCTTTTTTTTTTTTTAATGCTTTCCTTATATAAAAGTAGCTTATAAAATGAGGCTACCCTACGAAAAAAATCATGGAAAGGAAGTAATGTTACAATTCATCTATAATTAGAAACACTTACGCCAACACTTCTTATATATCTTGAAGAATAACCGAGATTGTAATCAACAATACAGTTAAAATGAAGATAGCTTCGTGCTCTCTAGCAATTTTTCCTATTCCATGAGATTGGTTTTACTTCTCCTTATTCAAAACTTCGCTCCGTGCTTGAGATAATTCCTTCACTTCAACACACACTCATTTCTTTTTTTACCGAGGATTCCTATATAACTCACGCCTTTTCCAACTCTGTACACACACAAAAAAAAAGCATCACATGCTTTGTGATTACTAACATTTCAAAATCTGAATATAGAGCCTTTGAGTTGATGAAATAGGTTTTTTTCTGTATTGGGAAATGGAATAATATCTCAATCCTTTAAGTATAAGAAAGCAGGAATTAAATATGTTCCTACATTCAGATCTATCTATCAAATCTATCTCACTATATTTCAGACTCACATGCTAGTCCTAACAAGTTTTGTAGCCAAGCCACATTCCATTTAAAACTTAGAGATCTCCATTCAGTGTCCCCTCTTAGGAATTTAGTTTGCAATGAAGTTTAAGTACTTTGCAACTCCTAGATTTTAAAAAGGAAAAAAACAAAAAAACAAATAAACACATCAAAACAACAGAGAACTCTCCTCGGAGGCAACTACCAGCCTTTTTACTGATATAAAATAGCACATTTGGGACTTTGGTCATGGTGCTCTGAAACACTATACGCTGGTCTTTAAGACCTTGGGTGGGGAGTAGGGATTGAGAGCCAAGATAAATCCCTGGGGGAATCTGGCACCATACAAAGAAGTAGGGAAAAAAAAAAAACCGAAGCAGATGCAGGGGATGCAGGATAATGCTGGACACAGGGTCTTGTCGTTTAAACTTGATACTGTTTTCAAATAAAATCTGCCATCAGCACCAAAGGGCCCAGAAGGAGAGCAGACGGTTTATTTCGAGTGTAACGTGCCAGTGAAAAAGAAGAGGCAAAAAGAATAACACAGTGTCCAGTAAATATCGCTTTAAAAAGCACGTATGTTACTTCAGATATTAATTGCGTTTGATACTCAAACAGAAAAGGCACTTGGATAATTTCCTTAATTCTGCTAATATCCTAGTTATTACATTCTCTAGGATTTCTGTTTCATTTCAAGAGTAAAAAAAAAAAAAGCTGTAATAATAACAAAGAAATCACTTCAGAGGCCTGTAAACATTGCTAACTTGGATTCGCATGAGAGCACATCATCTTCCCAGTCCCTTATTAAAAAGAGTTTTAAAACAAAAAGAGAGTAACTCCCTTAAGAAAACACATTGTTCAACATTCAGAAAATGAAAAATCTCTCTGGTATTCAAAAGCCAACATCTTTACTTGATGAAATTCCACTTGTGTTTGCTGTTCCTGGTAACAAACCGATGCCGTAAACCGCACTGCACCGAGAGCATAAATATTCCATAGACTTTGGTTCATTGTCAGCTTCTTGAGCTTCTCTTTTCCCCTGGGTCTCAAGAAAAATTACACTTTCTTATTTGAGAAATCGCACAGGTAGCATCCTCCTCCCCCCCCACTCCCCTCCCTGGAAATGCTCCCTGCTCTTCGAAAGTTCTCGAATTAAATATTTGTCACAGCTGTTCCACAGACACAGTATGTCTGCTGTCTACCCCGGAGTGAAAACAAATCGCAGCCAGTTTGCTGGTCACACGTTCCAACTGGGATTTTGCCATCTGTCATTGTGTTTGCAGAGCTATTTAGATTTCCAGTTCATACCAAACAAATTCCACCTCCAGCACCGGGAGGACTTCAAAAGGCGGCCGGAGAGATCGTGTGGAGGGGGAAACGTGCCCGAGAGTCGGGGGCTCTGCATCTGTTTGCAGCTTTAAATATTGTTTGGCATAATTGCATTAAAGGCTCCTGGAGCAGGGTCGGATCAACGTTACCAGATACAAGAGAGCAATCAAAGGAAAAACACCCTGGCCGGATCGTTTCCTGGGCTGGGAGCAGTCGACTCTCTGCTTAGGTGTGTTAAATTGTGCTAGTAGATCACAGCTTTCATAGAATCATAGAATCATAGAATCATAGAATCATAGAACAACCAGGTTGGAAGAAACTCACCGGATCATCAAGTCCAACCGTTCCTATCCGCAGTATGAAATTCTAATAAAAACATGCCATTAGTTAAATGTATTTTTAGTTAATTATGCCTGAAAATGGAGAACCTCAAAACATTTTACAGACACCTAAATTCTCTAAGGGTTTTAGTGGGAAAGAGATTAAAAAGTGGGTTGATTTTTTTTTTTCCTTTTTCCCAGGGCTCTCTCGATTCTGCCTTATTTTCTATACAAAGCCCACGGACGCTGGGCAGAGGAGAACTGAGATTTTTTTAAAAAAATCAGGAGGTGATTTGATGCCTATTTAACCTCACCAGCCCTGACTGAAGAGGGAACTCCAGCCCTTGGTTGTTCCCCCCCCACCAAAAGCAAAGCCCGCATGAAGCTGCCAACTTTCATTCTTTTGGAATGAGACACTCTCATTTATTGTCTCAATTTCAATCCTGCCCGAGGTCGAAAATAAAGACAGTCACCGTTGATTTCAGGCAGATATTTAGAAACACATTCGGATTCCTTCTAAGTCAATTAGACAATCATAAAACGGCAACTCGATACGTTTCCTGCTGGGGAATTAGGTTCTTGGACGAAAATTTAGTACTCCCTTCATCCAAACTTTCACAGTTTTGGGTGAAATAGGACATCAAAAGGGGTGGCACTGAGCGATAAATGGAAAGCAAACTCTCCGAAACATCCAACCAAATAACAGGAATGACCCCAATAATGCAAAATGTTCCTAATTATATTTTGGACCTACTTCCCCTGCAAAGAGCCTGCCCTTGGAAACAAAAAGCAGAACAAAACTATAAATTTGAATACACCAGAGACAGAACTTCTGACCATTTAAGTACTTTGATGCGTACACAAACAAGTGGCAGGCAGATGCTTGGCTTTTTCACTTGCCAGCGAGCTCGGAGCAGATGGGTTTGAAGGAGGATTCCAAAACCGCTGCACAAAAGGGCAGAGATCCCCAGAGGTGCTAATAATCCTAATTTTCCTTCCTAAGATGCTGTGCTTCAGCCACAACTACTGCTCCCAAGGCTGTTTGATCAATAACTTCCCATCTGAGAAACATTTAAAATCTAAGATGCAAAGCAGCTTCTGCTCGGGCAGCTGTTTGTATGTAAAATGCAGCCCTAATGAACTTGCTGGTACAACAGGACTGAAGCAGCACTGGTGAGACCTCTCCTCGAATCCTGGGGTCAGTTCTGGGCCCCTCAACACAAGAAGGATGTTGAGGCTCTGGAGCAAGTCCAGAGAAGAGTAACGAAGCTGGCGAAGGGGCTGGAGAACAAGAGGAATCATAGAATCACAGAATCACCAGGTTGGAAGAGACCCATCGGATCATCGAGTCCAACCATTCCCATCAAACACTAAACCATGCACCTCAGGACATTAGGAGAGGTGGAGAGAGCTAGGGGTGTTTAGGCTGGAGAAGAGGAGGCTGAGGGGAGACCCCATTGCTCTCTACAACTACCTGAAAGGAGGTTGTGGAGAGGAGGGAGCTGGGCTCTTCTCCCAAGGGACAGGGGACAGGATGAGAGGAAATGGCCTCAAGCTCCACCAGGGGAGGGTCAGGCTGGACACTAGGAAAAACTTCTTCACATAAAGGGTCATTGGGCACTGGAACAGGCTGCCAAGGGAGGTGGTTGATTCACCTTCCCTGGAGGGGTTTAAGGGATGGGTGGATGAGGTGCTGAGGGACATGGGTTAAGTGATTGATATGAATGGTTGGACTCGATGACCGGTGGGTCTCTCCCAACCTGGTTGTTCTATGATTCTAAGAGATCTGTGTTCCAGGATGAAGTTTGCTTTCAGATAGCGCCAACTTAGCAAGCACAGAGCCAAAAAAGCTAAGAAAACCAAACACAAGCATTTTGAGAATGAGCTGCCAACCACCACACTCTAATTTTTCTACCTAGTTCAGAGGTTTGCAGGTAGCAATACTCAGCTTTCTACATAAGTAGTAAAGACTATTTCTGTTTATATAGTGCAGCTAAGAGGGAAGAGCTAGTGAATGATTACTAAGCACCTTCAACAATTAAAGAATTGTGTTGTAAGCGAAGAAATAAAGGCAATTTAACAGTCATATTTACCTTTCCGCGGCCACTCATGGTTTAAATTCTAACAGGGTTTTAAAATCTTCAAAAAACTAGTTTAGAATTTGAGAAGAGCAGTGAGGAGACTGTGGGGAAAGATGCTACAGGCAGCGCAGGGTTTCTAGCCAGCTGATATCCTACTGCTTCCCAGGACGCTCAGGAACACTGGGCACACCAAACGGATCCAGCTCTGTTCTCGCTCCAGAGTGCCAGCTGGGCACGTAAAGCTGAACATCTTAATCATAACAATTCATGTGGGTGCTTCATACTCTATGCTTATGTCATGCTCTATGATTCTATTTAGGAGGAAGTTTTTCATGGAAAGGGCCATTGGGCATTGGAACAGGCTGCCCAGGGAGGTGGTTGATTCACCTTCCCTGGAGGTGTTTAAGGCACAGGTAGATGAGATACCTGAGGGACATGGTTTAGTGTTTGATAGGAATGTTTGGAATCGATGATCCGATGGGTCTCTTCCAACCTGGTTGTTCTATGATTCTATACGGATCCCATGCAAAAACAAGGAACAAAAAATCAATATTTCATTTCTTATCCAAGCACTACATCTATTTTCCTTCGCTATTTTAATCATGTTTTCTACAATAATGCCTCAACAGCCAACCACGTATAGACTCAGTCGATTATATTGAGGCATAAGTAGTCCCTGCTTATTTTCTAAGCAGATGCTGCTCATGATTTTCCTGCTCATAGTTGATCATTTCTTCAAATAACAGTTATAACTGAGAAAAGAATTGAGAAAACATTCTGCGACAGATTTTCATGTTTCCGGATTAACCGAAAAGCATAATCTGATATTCAAACTGTGCTGTAGAGGAGTGATTTGACACGTAACTTGCATCTAAGTGTTTTATTTCCTGCCTGGATGAGCGAGCAAACATTTCTAAGTGGACGTAATCGCATACGAGCGCAATCCACCGCTGCGCAAAAACTGCCAGGAATAAATTGCATCGTGTTGACTTGTGGCACTGGAGATGCTCACCTAAAGACACACTTCAAACGCCTAAAGAAATGCAAGTTAATTTTCCACCATTAGTACACACAGAAAGTGGACAACAGGGTGCTCAGAGCTGACCATGAGGGCATCAAATAAGTTATGGAACAGGTACAAACCATCTGTATCAAGCAGATACAACTATAACCTCATTGCTCTCTACAACTACCTGAAAGGAGGTTGTGGAGAGGAGGTTGCTGGGCTCTTCTCCCAAGGGACAGGGGACAGGACGAGAGGCAACAGCCTCAAGCTCCACCAGGGGAGATTTAGGCTGAAAAAATTTTTCACGGAAAGGGTCATTGGGTAGTGGCAGAGGCTGCCCAGGGAGGGGGTTGAGTCATCTTCCCTGGAGAGATTTAAGGGATGGGTGGACGAGGCACTGACAGATATAGTTTAGTGTTTGATAGGAATGGTTGGACTCGATGATCCAGTGGGTCTCTTACAACCTGGTGATTCTACAATTCTATGATTCTATAACGATGACAGTAGCAGAGAAGATCTGATTTCAACAGACAAACCCATTCTGAAAGGTTTGATATAGCGACTAAAACAGCTTCTCAAAGAGAAAAAAAAAAATAAAGAAAACCCACAACAAACCCCAAAACTTAGCTTAACATTTATGTTCCATCTTACTCTGAGCTTTTCCAGTGCATTAATCAAGCTAAAAGCAGGGCAAGAATCACTGTTTGCATGACAGGAGTCAAACATATTTTAGTAGTTTCTTTGGAAAACAAAAAAATATTTTGCTGGAACTGCCGCTGAAACATTAAAATACATGCGAAAAGAGAAACCCAAAAAACCTAATTAGACTCCTTTGTCCCTAGCATATGGCGTAGAGGTATATGCTGTGTACTAATGTCTTTTCAGAGCTATTTTAAGATCATATGAGGCTGCAATCTGAGAGGAGTGGTGACAGATACACAGGCACAACTGGGTTACATTCATCATGTATGCGACTCGAGAACTCCTAGCAGAGAGAAACTTCACAGAAAGGATAATAAACTTCCCTCTTCAGCCTTAAAGTCTCTATTCCTAATTTTTTGTTTTCTTAGAAAAGAGGTCAGAAGAAATATTTAGTGGACAGAGAATGCGTGTGACCAGCTCATTGGCACTTCATAAACCAGCATGTGACAAAAGGATGGGAGACAAACGCTGTTATGAGACGTCTCTCCCCATTTACAGGCTGTAATCAGTTCATGTATTCAGGTTTAAATATTCAGCTTTTTCATGCATTAATGTATCCACTTTAGTCTAAGCACAGTTTAAACTTCAATCGGCAGAGAGAACGCGTTGAACACTCAGCGTTCTAGCTGTTCGTCGCTTGCACCGATCTGACAGTGCAGCAAGATAAATATCTGAGGTAGGTATATTCCGTTTACACCAAAGTAAACAGGGCATTTTAGAGAAGCAACTTCAAAGCCTGGTAAAAACCTGCAAAGAAATCAAGATACTCTGAGAAGAGCAGCAAAATTCCCAGTGATTTCAACAGGGACAGGATTTCACAGTGATTTTAGCCGATGAGCTCAGAGGCTGAGCTATATATTCTGCTGGCTAATAACCTGCTGGACAGACCTAATGTTGTTCTGGCAAATTTATTTTCGATGGAGGGAGGGGGAGGTCAGATTCTCAGCATTGGCAAGAGGAGGATTGCTAGCAGTAACGAGCTCGCTGGTCTTTTCGTGATGATGGATACAAAACAGTTGGTTTTACCTCTTCCTAGATTCTTCCTTATCCTGATTAGCTTGGTGAAGGCAGCACTTTCTCCTGCTCCCTTCTACTGGGGAAGGCAAACCCCATCATAGGTCTCCATCTCTTTCTTTGGGAACACCTTAGAAAGCTAAATAAAGAGATTCTATTTCATCCTTATACGTTAGAGTTTAAATACCTTTAGACCTCAGAGCACTGGAATGACATCTAGCTTACAACAGAGAGGGAGGATATCTGCAGCTCGGGGATGATCAAGTAACAGAGAGAGAGAGAGAGAGACAGAAGAGCGCTTCATTCTTCCAGATCCCTGACAAGCTATCAGCTACCTGATTGCAGTGATGTATGGGGAATGAAATACCGACCTTTACCCATCGCTCCCCAAGGTCTGGACACATGCACTGCTTACAGAACAGGTTCTGCCCCTCCCGGAGCAGCAGCTGTGCTCAAGCACATACCAGTGGGATTTTATAAGTCCATGGGCAAGGTTACGGAGAGGAAAATAAGGAAGGTTTGCATGCTGCCAGGTACTGAGCACTGCTTGTAGCTGTTGGGTTCACCAGGAGATGAGAATATCAGCGTCGGTGGGACTGTGCTTAAAGGATTAACACGCACAGATAAATTTTCATAATATTTTCAAAGAATCATAGAATCACCAGGTTGGAAGAGACCCACCACATCATCGAGTCCAACCATTCCTATCAAACACTAACCTATGTCCCTCAGCACCTCATCTACCTGCACCTTAAACCCCTCCAGGGAAGGTGAATCAACCCCCTCCCAGGGCATCCTGTTCCAGTGCCAAATGACCCTTTCCATGAAAGTTTTTTCCTAGCGTTCAGCCTAAAAATTTTGTATACAATCATAGAATCATAGAATCATAGAACGACCAGGTTGGAAGAGACCCACCAGATCATCAAGTCCAACCATTCCTATCGAACACTAAACCACATCCCTCAGGAACCCATCTACCCGTGCCTTAAACACCTCCAGGGAAGGGGAATCAACCACCTCCCTGGGCAGACTATTCCAATGCCCAATGACCCTCTGTGTGAAAAACTTCCTCCTAATCTCTAGCCTAAATCTCCCCTGGTGGAGCTTGAGGCCATTCCCTCTTATCCTGTCCCCTGTCCCTTGGGAGAAGAGCCCAGCTCCCTCCTCTCCACAACCTCCTTTCAGGGAGTTGTAGAGAGTAATGAGGTCTCCTCTCAGCCTCCTCTTCTCTAGGCTAAACACCCCCAGCTCTCTCAGGCGCTCCTCATAGGGCCTGTTCTCCAGACCCTTCACCAGCTTCGTTGCTCTTCTAACAATAAATAAATCTCAATTGCTTCTATTAAATAGCAATAATTATTCTGCCTGATAGAAGCTTGAGAACATGGTCCCCAGGGAACAGTCCCCATCAGCCAGGATGCCCCTACCCTGAGCTGCACACCTGAACCTGAAGTCAAAATGTGATTTGATACCATACGTGTGAGTTCAGAAGATCAGAATCACTCTCTTACTTGTAAATGCAAACTACTACTTTATCTGTTATTGATGTCACAAAGTCATTTTCTGAGCATCCATTTCATCAAAACATCACCACTTTAATTGCAAAATAATCATTTAAAAGGCAGGGTTATTATGAGTGCTGAGTTCACTCTCGCTCCAGCTCCTCAGAGGGTACTTTCTGGAACGATTTACATGGCAGTCAAAGCATACAAAAATTTATAAATACCAACACAGATGCCAACATGTTGGGAGAAATGTAGTTATTACATTTGAAAGCTGGGAGGAAATTAATGTTGATCCTGATTGGAACAGTCACTGTTCGCAGTGCCGAGTAATTTCAAAAACACCCAACAACATAAATTCGGTTTGTAGAAAATACTCCATGTCCCAAACGCCATTTCTTGGCCCCAGCGTGCCAGTGTTACAGGAAGAGAAGAACAGCTTATTTAAAACAGTTCCAGGATTTAAGCCTGAGCTGACATCACTAATTTTTCCATCCAAACACTGCAGGCTCCAATGTAGGCATCAGCTCCAAATAAGACATCCTGGAAGTTGAGCCGGTGCTGTCTAAGAGTAGACAGCTCTCTTGCTAGTACTAGTGTGACTGCAAAAATAACCACAGGCTGAAGAAAAGCAGATCCTCTCCCTAAGACCAAACGGTGCGGCTGCCTTGATTTAGTCTGTCTCCACAGATTGAAAGCAAGGGAAATTTTCTAGTAGAGCAATTCACCCAAAAGATTTAAAATACTTCATAACTATTACTTAATTTATTTAAGATTCAGGTTAAACATTAGGAAAAAAAATTCACAAAAAGGGTCATTGGGCACTGGCAGAGGCTGCCCAGGGAGGGGGTTGAGTCACCTTCCCTGGAGGGGTTTAAGGGACGGGTGGACAAGGTGCTGAGGGACATGGGTTAGTGTTTGATAGGGATGGTTGGACTCAAAGATCCAATGGGTCTCTTCCAACCTGGTTGTTCTATGATTCTATGATTCTAATTTCCTAACAAAGCACTTAGTGGTGAGGAAAGCGATGGATTGCTGAAAGGATGAAGTTATGGGGTTTACCTGCAGAGCCTAAGGCAAACTTGTGTTAAAAGTCCCTTGCAGGGTGCAGTAAAATCCAGCAGTGTGCAGAAACAAGCTCCTGCCCCAAAAATATGTGTAGTCATATCTGCTCAGCCCTTTCTTTGGCTTAACTAAGTTTCATTCAAGTTTTTCTAAACCTTTTCACATAAACTTAGAGCATCTTGCATATTTCATAGAAACACAGATTCATAGAATGGTTTGGGTTGGAAGGGACCTCAAAGCCCATCCAGTGCCACCCCTGCCATGGGCAGGGACACCTCCCACTGGATCAGGGGCTCCAAGTCCCATCCAACCTGCCCTTGAACCCCTCCAGGGATGGGGCAGCCACCCCTGCTCTGGGCAGCCTGGGCCAGGGCCTCACAGTAAAAATTTTCTTCCTAAATTCTCATCTCAATCTCTCCATTTTCAGCTTAAAATCATTCCCTCCCCTTTTCATCCTCTCCCTGCCCTCCATGTTCCAGAGCCCATGCCCAGCTTTCCTGGAGCCCCTTTCAGCACTGGAAGCTGCTCTAAAGTCTCCCCAGAGCCTTCGCTTCTCCAGGCTGAACAACCCCAACACTCGCAGGCTGCAGAGTTGCTCCAGCCCAAGACTCACTGTTGTACACCTGGGGAAAAAGCATGCAAATTTTGACCCCCAATTTTCTTCCCAGATCCATGCTCCTTCTTGCCAGTGCTCTGACATTCCTTCTCCTAGAAGACATGACCCTACTGAGTCAGCGGGACCTTCCCTGTCAGTCCTGCAGCTCCAGAGACCTCTCGCACCCAGGGTGTTTCTATTCTGTGAGCAACATCACAGCAAGCAGCAGATCATGCCTCCCACACACATCAAAAAAACACAAGTGGAACAATAGTTTGCCTTTTTTCATTAATTCAGTCCTTATTGTCTGCAGCAAGCAGGGAAAGCAGAGGACAGCTGAGCCAGAGGAGTGTCAGGACACATTAGGACTGCTTCGACTACAAGCCTTCAGGACTTTGTTTTGCTGAGTGGGTAGCAAAGGTGAAAACTTAGTTTTGCTTCTAATTACTTATTATCCATCCAACTGAAATCCCCTGGGTTAAAGAGAAAAGAGATGCTAAACACCGAAACTCTGGAGTTTTTTTTTTTTCCTTTCCCTTTTCCATTTCATCTTTGCTGTTAACACTATCCCTTTACAATCTCATGGCTTTCATGGTGTGCACTAAGAGGTGATTCCGAGTGATTGGATGAGAGAAAAAAGCACCAAAACTTCTGTACTTTGAACAATGGTTTCATATATTCTGGAAAATCTGCAAGTTTAGGTGTAAATAGTTTGAAAACATTCTGACAAACAGATTTAGCTAACGTATCGTTCTACATAGCAGGTTAAGATATAGTATTTATTTTCTCTCTCACATGTGTATGAGGATCAGTAAGAAAGTTAAATAAAAAAACATCTCATAAACAACTTCAATTAGATTTGCAATCTTAGCTATGCCTGGAGCTCAGACTTTTGAAATAACACAAATGTAAATATAGAATCATAGAATTAGTCAGGTTGGAGAAGACCTTTAAGATCATCAAGTCCAAACATACAATCATAGAATAACCAGGTTGGAAGAGACCCACCGGATCATCGAGTCCAACCATTCCTATCAAACACTAAACCACGTCCCTCAGAACCTCATCCATCCATCCCTTAAACACCTCCAGGGAAGGTGAATCAACCACCTCCCTGGGCAGACTATTCCAATGCCCAATGACCCTTTCCATGAAAAACTTCCTCCTAATCTCTAGCCTAAATCTCCCCTGGTGGAGCTTGAGGTCATTCCTTCTTGTCCTGTCCCCTGTCCCTTGGGAGAAGAGCCCAGCTCCCTCCTCTCCACAACCTCCTTTCAGGGAGTTGGAGAGAGCAATGAGGTCTCCCCTCAGCCTCTTCTTCTCCAGGATAAACACCTCCAGCTCTCTCAGTCGTTCCTCATAAGGCCTGTTCTCCAGCCCCTTCACCAGCTTCCTTGCTCTTCTCTGGACTCACTCCAGAGCCTCAACATCCTTTTTTGTGGTTAGGGGCCCACAACTGAATTCAGTAACAGTTATCTTTACAGACTCAGGCTACCAAGGAGTTTGTTCAGCAGTTCGGTCTGTCCAAACCCATGAAAATCTACAGGCTCTTTGCTAAAACAAATACGCAGCAAGAACAGCGCATACGAAATAAAACCACAGATTTCTGACAAATGGGTTCCAAAACCCATTCATGGAGATCACGACTTACACATTTTGATCAATATATAAACTGCTGTGTTCCAATGTAAAAAGCACGTGAAATAATGGGCTCTATATCTTACTTCGAAGAAGTGTCAAAACAGAAATGAACTTCAGTGTGCACTATCAGGGTTTTATTGTATTGATTTTGGAAGCCAGTCTGTATCTGCTTTTCTGCAAGCATCACATATTTCACAGAGCAACTGCTTTATGCTATTTACGCTGCGTTAGACACAGGCAAATAGGTTTGGACAAGATGTGCCAAAGCTATAACAAATGTAAGGCTGGAAAAAGAAAAAAAGTTCAGGTGATTTTTTTACTTTACACATTTCTTGCCTGTCACCAGCTCCAAATACCAGCCCAGAGCACTGAAATACCACGAAAGTCTGTGTCTCTTTCCTGTTCAATGACCAGAAGAAAGAAGAAGCAAGCAGGTCTCTCCATGCTTGATGCCTATTTTAATTATTGATAGGAATGGTTGGACTCAATGATCCGACGGGTCTCTTCCAACCTGGTGATTCTATGATTCTATGAGACACAGATGTCAAACTGTCCCCTGAACCTGAGCTGCAGAGAGTATTTGGGTCTAGATGCATTTTGGGGTGAAAACTCTGAAAATATCATGAGAAAACACATCTTAGAAAGTGCTCAGACCCTTCTGTCTACCCTGAGAAATTTAGAGACTTTGAAAAGGAAGCCAAACTTTGGAGATTTTGTCCACGTCACAGAAGTTAGCAGAACCAAGCTGTTGAACAAAGCTTGGGTTTTATGATCACACGGTATTTCCCCTTAAAGAGCATCACCCCATCACTAAGCAACTTAACATTTTCTGTTGAAGAGTCAAAGGAATATACCCAAATCCTAGAAAAGAATCAGAAAATCTCACCATTGCCTTAGCTTCAGTTTTCCAAATGGCATTTTTTGACAAAATTGTTTTAAGCTCAGCTTTTTCACAGGAACATCTCTGGTGCTTACAGGATGAAGGCACAGCGGAACACCTCATCCACATATCTGATTGACAGCTTTCTATGGTCTCGACTTCTCTGAACTCAAAGAGGGCTTAACATTTCACACCTGCACATGTCCCTGCCTGGTGCACCAGACCAAGGGAACACCTGCAGCAGTGACTCCAGATGACACAGTGCTCTGTTTAAAAGTTTATTAATAAATATCTACTGAATACATGGAGATATTCCCAGGAAATTATAGTTTGTTGATCAGGTCAACACAGCTAGTAAAGCTTCCTTGTTAGAATCATAGAAGCACCAGATTGGAAGAGACCCACCGGATCATCAAGTCCAACCATTCCCACCAATCTCTAAACCATGTCCCTCAGCACCTTGTCCATCCATCCCTTAAACACCTCCAGGGAAGGTGACTCAACCCCCTCCCTGGGCAGCCTGTTAGCTAAGACTATGTTATCCTCTAAATAAAGTTTTCACCTCAATGGTTGAAAACCATGGTTCCATATGCTAAATAGCATGAATAGCTTGTTCATCTTTATAATTAACTTTAACTCTACAACAACCCTAAGCAGAGCTACAGACTGGGAGAAGTCTGGCTGGAAAACTGCCAGGAGGAGAGGGACCTGGGGGTGTTGGTCAACAGCCGACTGAAGATGAGCCAGCAGTGTGCCCAGGTGGCCAAGAAGGCCAATGGCATCCTGGCTTGTATCAGAAACGGTGTGACTAGCAGGTCCAGGGAGGTCATTCTCCCTCTGTATTCAGCACTGGTCAGGCCGCTCCTTGAATATTGTGTCCAGTTGTGGGCCCCTCAGCACAAGAAGGATGTTGAGGCTCTGGAGCGAGTCCAGAGAAGAGCGACGAGGCTGGTGAAGGGGCTGGAGAACAGACCCTATGAGGAACAGCTGAGAGAGCTGGGGGTGTTTAGCCTGGAGAAGAGGAGGCTGAGAGGAGACCTCATTGCTCTCTACAAGTACCTGAAAGGAGGTTGTAGAGAGGAGGGAGTTGGTCTCTTCTCCCAAGTGACAGGGGACAGGACGAGAGGGAATGGCCTCAAGCTCCGCCAGGGTAGGTTTAGGCTGGAGATTAGGAGGAGGTTTTTCACGCAGAGGGTCATTGGGCATTGGAACAGGCTGCCCAGGGAGGTGGTTGAGTCACCTTCCCTGGAGGTGTTTAAGACACGGGTGGATGAGGTATTGAGGGACTTGGTTTAGTGTTAGATAGGAATGGTTGGACTAGAAGATCCGATGGGTCCCTTCCAACCTGGTTGTTCTGTGATTCTGTGATTCTGTGAATCATCAGTCTGCTTGGTTGTCCTTGGCTGCTACACTCCAGCCTTCTCTGATCAACACTGTGCAAACCTATTTTGAAATTTCACCTTCACCAAGGTCAGCCACATCCGCGATTAATCCGAAAACAGGCCCATAGCACTGACCCCACTTGTTTCCGCTCCTCACTCGGAATTTTCTCTTTCACTGACACCCTCGGTTTCATCTCCATAAGCCAGTTCATAATCCATTTCAATGGCTCTTTATGCTATTTTTAATCTTGAAAAGCCCCATCAGTCTACTACGTCACAGCGTGTCTATTGCTACTTTGAAATGAGGACTGAAATAAGGCAGCTCTTCCTCTCTTATCTAGATAGTTGGCATTTTCAAAGATGCTGTGGGGACACTTCCCAGTGGATCGGGGGCTCCATCCAACCTGGCCTTGAACACCTCCAGGGACGGAGCAACCACCACTGCTCAGGGCAACCTGAGCCAGCAAAACATTTCTTCCTGAGTTCTCATCCCAACCTACCCTCTTTCAGATGAAAACTGTTTCTCCTTGGCCTATCCCTGATCATGAGCCCCTCCCCAGCTTTCATTTAAGGTTTGGAAGGATAAAATATCACTGATAGCTTTTAAGAAACAATCTTCTATTTTATCTTCTATTTTTTTTTTTTTTCACAGAAAGGGTCTTGGGGCACTGGAACAGGCTGCCCAGGGAGGTGGTTGAGTCACCTTCCCTGGAGGTGTTTAAGGGACGGGTGGATGAGGTGCTGAGGGACATGGGTTAGTGTTTGATGAGAATGGTTGGATTCGATGATCTGGTGGGTCTCTTCCAACCTGGTGATTCTATGAAATAAACAGCATTTCAGGTTTTCTCTTTCTCCCTACTTCCCTCTAGATCCTCATTCCCTATTGCTGAACTTTCTCTTCTTTTCACTGGCAAATATGAGAAGAAAAAGAGCTGAAGTAGTGGCAAAACCAACCATTTGCAATACTTTCCCCTTAATACTGAAAAACAAAAGCATTCTCTACATGAACAACAGAAGAAAATGCAATTGAAAATGTTAAGGAATTGTCCCAATTTCCTCATTTTTAACCATCCATATTAAAAGAAAGGGGAGCTATTCAACCATAAGTACATTTCACTGAAGTAACACTTAACAATCAAAAAAAGTGACTTTTAGGATTGCATTTCTTTAAGCAGTAGATAATGTTATTAGTGGCTGCTGCAGCAGCTGCACTGGTCCACAAAAATTCATTTTTTGAGAGGAACAAGGGTGCTGGATTCATGATTTCATTTTTTTTCCAATGAAAAGTCAGACTTTTTACATTAAAAAAGATTACGAAAATTAATTTTCAGAGACAAATGGTACCAAAATACAAATGCTATTTTCTTTTTTTCCTGTGACAACGAAGATGGATTATATCGACGCAAAACTGGAATCTGTCACCTAACATGGCTTTGAAATTGCTCGGTAAGTGCTGGACACTGATAATTCCTGCTGAGTCCACAGCAAGAGGTTAAGATCCAAGTTTAATCAGTCTACTGAAAACAACAATTGGATCCAAGTTCAACTGCTCCTCTGCCAGAGACATGAATCATTTTACCTGTTCAATAGTAGATTTTACACAATATTAAATTCTCCTCTTTTGTTTCAGAGACCTTTGTGGGCAAAGAAGGGAGAGACAGACAGAATCTCAAAGGAGAGACGGCATTTTGCTGGCACAGCAAGGGGTGGATTTCTGGGCTGACACTACAGCAGAGCAGTTCATTCATGCTTTGTAGGGAAATTATGTATTTTCCCCAAAACCAGCATGTGACACATCCCAGTTGGCCAACAGAACTGAAGAGATTCTTATCACATAGTCATTGGCATCCTAGCTAATCAGTGCTAGCAAACTCAGGAGTCACACGTCATAGAATCATAGAACAACCACGTTGGAAGAGACCCACTGGATCATCGAGTCCAACCATTCCTATCAAACACTAACCCATGTCCCTCAGCACCTCATTCATCCATCCCTTAAACACCTCCAGGGAAGGTGAGTCAACCACCTCCCTGGGCAGCCTCTGCCACTGCCCAATGACCCTTTCTCTGAAAATTTTTTCCTAATGTCCAGCCTGAACCTCCCCTGGTGGAACTTGAGGCCATTCCCTCTTGTCCTGTCCCCTGTCCCTCGGGAGAAGAGCCCAGCTCCCTCCCCTCTACAATCTCCTTTCAGGTAGTTGTAGAGAGCAATGAGGTCTCCCCTCAGCCTCCTCTTCTCCAGGATAAACACCCCCAGCTCTCTCAGCTGCTCCTCATCAGGCCTGTTCTCCAGCCCCTTCCCCAGCTTCATTGCTCTTCTCTGGACTTGCACCAGAGCCTCAACATCCTTCTTGTGCTGAGGGGCCCACAACTGAACACAGGATTCGAGGAGCGGTCTCACCATTGCTGAGTCCAGAGGGAGAATGACCTCCCTGGACCTGCTGGTCACACCGTTTCCTTTCACTTTCCCAGGACAAGATTGGAGACCAAGTGCTCCTGGGAAGACTCCTAGCTACATATCAAAAAAATATGAATATTGACACAGAGTAGGAGAACAGAGGAAGGAATGACATCATGATGACTGGCGGTAGATGAGAAATATCCAACCCTTTGTCCCAGTCACGGCAGCTCTAACAAGAGAAACGAGAAAATCCCAGGCCAGAGAGGCCAGTTTTTTACGGGGTTACCAAGTCCATGAAGGACTGAATTGCCACTGTTTATTCTAAACAAAACGTCTTGGGGAACAGAAGTGTTACTTACACATATTAAAAATCCAGCCAGATTCCGGTTTTCTGACCCCCTCCTAAACTATATTTTATGTTGTTTTCCTGGCATCATTTCCGTGGGCAAAGGTCTCACCAACAATTTGAAGGCAAAAATTACAAGGGAAAATTAAAATTGTTATTGTAATCCTATTGTTTTTTTTTTTTTAAATCGGGACCTGATTTGTGGTGTTTTGAAAACAGGACACGATTTCTTTGCGTTCTTGACTCTAGAAGTGAGATGGAGAGGGGCAGCAATGTCGTCCCTGTTTGCAGTTATCTGTAAAAGAACAACTCCGCAACACCTACCTCGGCCTGAATAACATGGTTCATCTCAAGGTCTTTTGCAGAACGAAAGCTGCGTATATAAGAAAAACAAAGCCCTAAGTAAAGAACTAAATATTCCCCTCACCAGTTTATATATATAACAATCCCAGTGTCACAAAGCAGCAAGGTAGAAAGGTTAAATAGAAGCTGTAGCCTGTAACTGTCTTCTGGGCTAAAAGATAACCCCCTTCACTTTGGAAAACACACTTTCTCTTAATAGCATAAAAGATCAGCCATAAAGTTTTATTTTAATCCTAATTCCTTACATATCATTTTTTAAATTCACTTAGATAACAAGAAATATTTGATGCCATAAAATGTGTCTTGACCTAACAGATCTTTAAAGTATCTCCCATTTCATAGAATCACCAGGTTGGAAGAGACCCACTGGATCAATGAGTCCAACCAATCCTATCAAACACTAAACCATGTCCCTCAGCACCTCATCCACCCATCCCTTAAACCCCTCCAGGGAAGGTGAATCAACCACCTCCCTGGGCAGCCTATTCCAATGCCCAATGACCCTTTCTGTGCAAAAATTTCTCCTAATATCCAGCCTAAATCTCCCCTGGTGGAGCTTGAGGCCATTCTCTCTCGTCCTGTCCCTTGGGAGAAGAGTCGAGCTCTCTCCTCTCCACAACCTCCTTTCAGGTAGTTGGAGAGAGCAATGAGGTCTCCCCTCAGCCTCCTCTTCTCAAGGATAAACACCCCCAGCTCTCTCAGCCGCTCCTCAGAAGGCCTCTTCTCCAGACCCTTCGCCAGTTTTGTTGCCCTTCTTTGGACTCGCTCCAGAGCCTCAACATCTTTCTTGTGCTGAGGGGCCCAGAACTGAACACAGGATTCGAGGAGCAGTCTCACCAGTGCCTAGTCCAGAGGGAGAATCACCTCCCTGGACCTGCTGGTCACACCATTTCTGATCCAAGCCAAGATGCCAGTGGCCTTATTGGCCACCTGGGCCACTGCTGCCTCATGTTCAGTCGCTGTCAACCAGCACCCCCAGGTCCCTCTCCTCCAGGCAGCTTTCTCGACAGACTTCTCCTAGTCTGTAGCTCTGCATAGGGCTGTTGTGCCCCAAGTGCAGGATCCGCCATTTGGCCGTGTTAAACCTCATCCTATTGGACTCAGCCCATGGATCCAGACTGTTCAGATCCCTTTGCAGAGCCTCTGACTTTGCAAAGGCTTTGCAGAGCCTTTCTGACTGATATAAGCAGCCCCCTGCACTGGCCGAGTTCAAAGATAGTCTAACCCACTTCCTGACTATACCTCGCATTAAGACAACCACGAGCCCTGTTCATTTTTCCTCTATTTCACAGTTCCAATTGCTTCAAGAGCATTAACCTTCCAGTCATGTATGGTAGCTGGGATGTAAATGGTAGAATGTTCCATAATCTGGAGACATAGATTCTTTGCCTTATTGCCTAAATACTGTGCTAAATGGAGTGATGCATTCAATTTCCAGTAGAAAACAGTAGGAATGCAGATTATTTTTGCATAAGAGTATATCTCTATGCTATATTTAAGCAAAGATGGATGCACAAAGATTATTTCCTGGAAATCAATATGCCACCGGGGAGAGCTGATGGTCTCAGATACGTGGGAGAATCATTGACTCCAGCTGCATACGACACAGAAAAAGAGTCTACGTGGAGGCTGACAGGGCTAAAAATAAAAGTATAGGCATATGGATTTTTCTATGCATTATGCAGTTCGCAACTGCAATACACTGCATGAGACAGTACTCGAAAATAAATCTTCTATATCTTACTCAAATGTCTCAGAATTTATTTCACGAATATTATACCTCCATCAGTTTTATTCCTACAAAGTATCGATAATGTTTGCACAAGATGAGAGCTTAACGTAGAGTAGTAGGTGCAAATAAATTGTCAGGTTGCTCTCCTCCATACATTATACAGAATCACAGAATCATCAGGTTGGAAGAGACCCACCAGATCATCGAGTCCAACCATTCCTTTCAAACACTAACCCATGTCCCTCAGCACCTCGTCCACCTGCGCCTTAAACACCTCCAGGGAAGGTGATTCAACCACCTCCCTGGGTAGCGTGTTCCAATGCCCAGTGACCCTTTGTGTGAAAAACTTCCTCCTGATGTCCAGCCTAAACCTCCCCTGGTGGAGCTTGAGGCCATTCCCTCTTGTCCTGTCCCCTGTCACTTGGGAGAAGAGCCCAGCTCCCTCGTCTCCACAACCTCCTTGCAGGTAGTTGTAGAGAGCAATGAGCTCTCCTCTCCACCTCCTCTTCTCATCTTGCCTCACACGCTGGAATAGAGCCGATGAGCCAGTGACCGGATCCCAGATTAAGGAATAAGATGGAACAGCCCCGAGCCAACTCTAAATTACACACTAATTATTTTTTTTTTTTTTTAATTACAAATGTTTCTGTATTGGGAAAGTGGGACGCAGCATGTGTAATTAACTCCTTTGGGCAAGTCACAGGCTGCTTCTCCGTAACTCCACCTCCTTTATCTGATGCGTCCACACCCTTGTGCGCCTCCAACGCTGCATGGGATGCGTGGGATTTCTCTGATGGCAGATTCCCAACTTTGCATAATGTAAACAAAACAGCTACGTTCAGCAACTCTTTGGCTCCCCTGTAAAATTGCTTTAAGACCCAGGAGTGCAAGTAAAATCAAGCTGTGGCCTTTGAGCCAGAGAAAGCGAAATTAAATCACTTTTAAAAGAGCAGGTCTCCAGGGTGAGGGAAACACCTAAGAAGCAGAGCAAATTCCAAGAAAAAGATTTTACGCCGTTTAAAAATAACAACAAAGTCAACCAGCTGAATGCAAAATTCTCCTGCATCACGCGCGGTGCCTGGGAAGCCAGCCTGAAGCCACAATTGGTTTAATATGAGTGGAAATAACGTTTGTCCCTCGCTCGCTCTCCAGCCAGGCAGGAAATTACACTTGGGATATCACTCGGGAGTTTGAAAGTTTCTAAGATGCTTTAAAACTGTAATTAGGTATTCTGGATATCCACCGCCTGTAAGGACCCTCCATTGCTTTCCTCCCTTTGCACAGGGGCCACAGAAATGAGGATCCATGAAGGCAGAAGTCCAGAAACCCTGACCACAAAGCTAATTTAATACCTTTGTAGCCACCCAGCAGCTCCAACCAGGAGGAAAGTTAGGACAGCAAAAGCAATAACAAAATTCCTGTGAGGATCTGTGCTGCTGAAGGGCTGAAAATTAGGGCCTTTGTGGGGATACTCCCTATGCAAAGGCAGAGTCGCTTTAATTAGTTAGGTGTTGAGGCACACGAGCAGGAAACACAGTCACATCTCTCGACTATTCTCAAAAGCCAAACTGAGGTGGGTTTTTTTTTCTTCTTTCCTTCCCCACCTCCCAGTCTAATGAGTTAATGCCGGGTGAAGCAGCTCCTTCCTTATTAAAGCAACTCCCAGCAGATGGCTTGACACCTGGCTGGAGTTGGGCTTGGTGACCTTCTGAGTGGCAGCAAGTTGATATATTGAAAAGAGAGAGTCCCTGGGGGGATCCGGTAGGACACAAAGGATTTTACACAGCACTCAGAGAGGGTTTGGTGGGAAAGACACGTCACTTCTTGCAAACGGGAGCTGACTCGCTCTGCTGAATCGTGTGCGCACGCTGGCTGCTGTTTTATCTAATCTTTACAGGAACATTAATAGGAACTGTGTGAAATCTATAAATGATAAACGGACTTGAAAAAGTCCGCAGCTGATTACTATTCACTTATCACAGAGAACCGATCCCCCTGGTACCGCTTCCATGTTTTTATGCTGCAGCTCTGGCACTCTAACATTTGTCTCTGGCACGTCAGATATTTCTGAGTGCTTTCTCTGCCTCTAGTGCTGGAAGAATTTTACCTAAAGAGTGGATAGAAATTCAGTTTTTTCTTTCCTTTTTTAACTTTCCACAGTCTTGGCAGCAAACCGTGTCATGATGATGTTGGCAACAACATATTTGCGGCAGAAGGAAGAAAAAGAATCATAAAATATATGAAAGAAAAAAAGTTGACATTTTAATGAAATACCTTGTAACTTCTTGGGGAAAAGTTATTAAAATGCATTCGGTTTATAGGTGTTTGTACAGATAGGAGGAGCAGAATACTTTCTTCTGAAATCTTTAATAAAAATTCCTTGCTAAGGAAAAGTAACAGTGGCTAGAAATCGTATTCAAAATACATAGTTGAAGTGAATTTTAGGTTTGGGACATTCTGGGATTTTCTGAGCTGGCATATGCGCAAGTTCCTGCAAGTGAAGCACAAGAAGAACGAGCAGAATGATGGAGCATCTAATGTTCCTTCCAACCCACTAGCAAAGCTGGCACTCATTTCTCACATAGCTACAAATAAATGAATTACTTTATTCTAAATGCTACTTTCCCAGCTTAGAGGGGCCAGTATTGGCAGCCCCTACAAAGGTTTCGTCTGCCTTTAAACAAGGAAGGATGGTTGCAGCTCTGTCAACGCTCAAGCCCAGATCAACAAGCCAGAAACCCAACAGCAACACAGCTACAGCCACAAAGCTGCAGCAAAGGACTCCCCGGGTGTTACGTAGCAGTTAGGAATCCGCTCTTCACCTCATTAGTGTCAAAGGAGAAAGAAATGAAAGCTATTCCTCCTGTTGTCAGCTTCCATTGCATTTACGCATCTCATTTTACTATTACATAAATCCGAGGTAAAGCATCTTAGAGCAAAGCACAATCAAATCATAGAATCATCGAATCACTGGGTTGGAAAGGACCCACCGGATCATCGAGTCCAACCATTCCCATTAATCACTAAACCATGTCCCTCAGCAACCCGTCCACCCATCCCTTAAACTCTTTAGATTACCAGTAGCTGTTAAGCAATGAGTGCGGTGGCTGAATGGATTAGCAGAATGGGCAGTAGAAAGGCCCAAGATGGATCTTTTGGGGTAGAGAGAACTGAATCATAGAATCATAGAATAACCAGGTTGGAAGTGACCCACCAGATCATCAAGTCCAACCATTCCTATCAAACACTAACCCATGTCCCTCAGCACCTTGTCCACCCGTCCCTTATACCCCTCCAGGGAAGGTGAATAAACCACCTCCCTCTGCCAGTGTCCAAGGAACCTTTCTGTGAAAAGCAGGAGCTGAGTACAGGAATCTCAGTCCCGACAGCGTGATCAAGTGATTTCCAGACCCAAATAAATCTGCCTGGTTCTAAGCCCCCTATTTCAGCTTTTGAAAATCTATACTTGAATTAAGAATAAATCTAAGGAAAATTTGCTTCCAGTTGGTCTCAGCTACAGCTGTAGGAAGGACACACTGCAATTCCGGAAAGATTCTAACATTTCAATCTAGTTAGAAACAAAATAAACTCCTCCTATTTAATCAGATTCCATAGTGGAAAAAAGAATTTCCTTAGGAATAGCTGAGACATCTCTTAGAAATTTTGATACCATAAAGCAAAAGAAGAGTTTCAAATGAAGAATCATTCCATGAGTAGCAGACACTACTGTGAATGCTTTGTAGAAATACAGTTCTTCATCACAACTGAAATTCCCCTTCTCTTCTCCAGAATTAGACTTCAGCCTTTGCCCATGTGCAATATCATAGAATTATAGAAACAGTTTGGTTGGAAAAGACCCTGATGATCATCAAGTCCACTACTGCCAAGTCCACCACTAAACCGTGTCCCTAAGCACCTGTTCTACCCGTCTTTTAAACACCTCCAGGGATGGTCTCAACCACTTCCCCGGACAACCCGTTCCAACAACTGAAAACCCTTTTGGTTAAGAAATTTTCCCTAATATCCAATTTAAACCTACCCTGGAGCAACCTGAGGCCATTTATCCTTCCCTTGCTCTTGCACTCACATTTGTGTAACACTGATCCACGTTAAACACAAACCACACCAAAAACTTGAGAGAAACGCCAATAAAAGATGAGTTTACAGCACAATCAAGTTCCTGAACTATCCCACCAGACAAACCCAAGCAGCCCCTGGGCAGGCACGTGAGCCCCATGCCGCAGCGGCCCCCACCTCCACGTAACACAGCTCATTATTTTTAATTAGCTTCAGTGCTGACAAAGAAATTGTAATCTTAGTTGTGCCACACCATAGCCCAGGTTTGCTGGGTCTCCCCACCATCTCAGCACACGTTAAATGTCAGGCAGGTTAATTAGCTGTGATTCACTGCCCTGCTAGTGGGACCCTACCCTGAGTGCTCTTAGTGAGAGTGGGACACAAGGCTCAGCTCACTGCCTAATGGTCAGAGCTGAGAGAACACGATGCTGTCATTAAGGGTGTTATCTTTAAAAGCCTTTTTTTCCAGGTTGATTAAACAAGATGCTTCAAAAGATCTGATTTTGTAGGAAAAAGATACAAGATCTAGATGTAAAATTCTAGATGTAAACTTCTCCTTCGTCACGTGTCTCCACAGTGGCAAGTAGAAAAGGTCCCCAGCCTCCCCAGAGGTACCATAGAATCATAAAAATCACCAGGTTGAAAGAGACCCACCAGACCATCGAGTCCAACAATTCCCATCAATCTCTAAACCATGTCCCTCAGCACCTCGTCCACCCGTCCCTTAAACACTTCCAGGGAAAGTGACTCAACCCCCTCCCTGGGCAGCCTCTGCCACTGCCCAATGACCCTTTCTGTGGAGAATTTTTTCCTTATGTCCAACCTGAACCTCCCCTGGTGGAGCTTGAGGCCATTCCCTCTCGTCCTGTCCCCTGTCCCTTGGGAGAAGAGCCCAGCTCCCTCCTCTCTACAACCTCCTTTCAGGTAGTTGGAGAGAGCAATGAGGTCTTCTCTCAGCCTCCTCTTCTCCAGGATAAACACTCCCAGCTCTCTCAGATGTTCCCCATAAGGCCTCTTCTCCAGTCCCTTCACCAGCTTCATTGCTGTTCTCTGGACTTGCTCCAGAGCCTCAACATCTTTCTTGTGGTGAGGGCCCCACAACTGAACACAGGATTCAAGGAGCGGTCTCACCAGTGCTGAGTCCAGAGGGAGAAGAACCTCCTTGGACCTGCTGGTCACACCGTTTCTGATCCAAGCCAAGATGCCATTGGCCTTCTTGGTCACCTGGGCCACTGCTGCCTCATGTTCAGTCGCTGTCAACCAACACCCCCAGGTCCCTCTCCTCCAGGCAGCTTTCTAGCCAGATTTCTCCTTGTCTGTAGCTGCTCAGGGTTGTTGTGCCCCAAGTGCAGGATCCGCCATTTGGCCTTGTTAATCCTCATCCCATTGGTCTCTTCCCAGCTCTCAATCCATAACTACATACACACTGCATCAGCTTCTGCCGTGAGAATGTTGTACAAGAATTTGTTATTATTATTAGGAGATAGTAATTCCAAAAATATTTGTTCTACAACCACTGCAACTGAACACACCAGACATAGTCCTCTCTTGTGAGACCTCAGCTGGAGTATTGGGTCCAGTTCTGGAAGCCTCAACATAAGAAGGAGATGGAGCTGTTGGAACGGGTCCAGAGGAGGTTATAAAGTTGATCAGAGGGTTGGAGCTGCTCCCATATGAGGACAGGCTGAAGGAGTTAGGGCTGTTCAGCCTGGAGAAGAGAAGGCTCTAAGAAGACCTTAAAGCAACCTCCAAGTGCTGAAAGGGGCTACAAGAGAGCTGGGGAGGGACTGTTCACAAAGGCTTCGAGTGATAGAACGAGGGGTAATGAATACAAACTGGAGAGGGGTAGGTTTAGACTGGATATAAGGAGGAATTTCTTCATGATGAGGGTGGGGAGGTCCTGGCCCAGGCTGCCCAGAGCAGGGGTGGCTGCCCCATCCCTGGAGGGGTTCAAGGCCGGGTTGGATGAGGTTTGGAGCCCCTGAGCCAGTGGGAGGTGTCCCTGCCCATGGCAGGGGTGGCACTGGATGATCTTTATGGTCCCTTCCAACCCAAACTACTGTATGATTCTATAGATACTATACACTAGAATAATACATATTACACACTAGAACACCAAAGTGTATCCCAAACACAGATACACTTCTGGGAATCTGCTGACGCTGTATTTGATTTAAGCTGTAAAACCAAAACAGACATAGCGGTTAAAAAAGTAGACGACGAATCTGATCAATTAGCGGCCCTGAAGAATACAGACTGTTTTGGCAGATGAGTTAAAAATTTCACAGCTTAGGGAAAAAGCAAAAAAAGAAAAAGCTTTGGTAACAAAATAAATTTTCTTTTATTGGCAACTACTAATAGGGATTTCGAACACTGGAGTGCATAGCAGTGAATTTAAATGCCTGCTGACAATTAAAATTCTGGGTCACAATCGCTGTGTAATAATGCCAATTTGGGGATGCTTATGTCACTTTTACGTTGTTTACGATCTGTTTAAAAACTTTGTTATTAATTATCACATAAACTCTGGTTAATAATCAATTCGTGCCACAATTATCAGATCAGTTACATTGTCTAATTAAAAACTGGTGAGTGATTGGAATTCAAATACAGTAATACAGGCACAGGCTGCAATCCTAAATAAATACAAGTGTGAAGTTACCGAACAAAAGATTATCTAAGCTTGAATATCTACTGGCATAACTCTTTCACTCTGGATCATTACTTTCCAGTCCTGTTATTACATACAAATGACCAATTTCTGATAACTCCTACAGTGAATTCCTTTAAACTGTTATTTTGTATACATTGTGTTAAAGCTTGTTTAAATTTGCATAATTATAGCAATTGTCTTCTACACTTAATCTACTGAAATCATTCTAAACGGGGATTCAGCCTATTTTTAAAGATTAGTCAACTTCTATAAAGCAGCATATTGATATTGCCTAGATCTTCATGAAATTTGGCACGAGTAAAAGGAGGCAGTTTGGAAAGGCCAGGAAAGGGCCAGAATTGATTATCAATATATACAATAGTCAGCAAAAGATATCAGAGAATCACTAGGTTGGAAAAGACTTTTGAGATTATCAAGCCCAACTGTAACCATCCAGTACTAAATCGTATTCCTAAGCACTTGACGCATCCATCTTTTAAATGTCTCCAGGGATGGGGACTCCACCACCTCCCTGGGCAGCCTCTGCCAGGGCCCAACAACCCTTTCTGTGAAGAAATTCTTCCTGATGTCCAATCCGAACCTCCGCCAACGCAGTTTGAGGTCATTCCCTCTCATCGTATCACCTGTCACTTGGATGAAGAGACCAACACACACCTTTCTACAACCTACCTATGTGACTACAACATAAGAAATGAAGCATCTAGAGGTTAACCTTTCTTTCAGGGATGAACTGTCCCTGCGTCTACCACTAAGAAGATACTGGGCCAGATGTTGCTTCCCGGTCGTCACCTCTGATGAAGAGGTAGCACATCTAGTCCTGCTTGGAAACCCTTTCTTGTCAGATCATAGAATCATAGAACAACCAGGTTGGAAGGGACCCATCGGATCATCGAGTCCAACCATTCCTATCAAACACTAAACCAAGTCCCTCAAGACCTCATCCATCCTTGCCTTAAACACCTCCAGGGAAGGTGAATCAACCACCTCCCTGGGCAGCCTATTCCAATGCCCAATCACCCTCTGTGTGAAAAACTTTTCCCCAATGTCCAGCCTAAATCTCCCCTGGCAGAGCTTGAGGCCATTCCCTCTTGTCCTGTCCCCTGGCACTTGGGAGAAGAGGCCAGCTCCCTCCTCTCTACAACCTCCTTTCAGGTAGTTGTAGAGAGTAATGAGGTCTCCTCTCAGCCTCCTCTTCTCCAGGATAAACACCCACAGCTCTCTCAGCCGCTTCTCATAGGTTCTGTTCTCTAGCCCCTTCCCAGCTTCGTGGCTCTTCTCTGGACTCGCTCCAGAGCCTCAACATCCTTCTTGTGCTGAGGGGCCCACAACTGAACACAGGATTCAAAGAGCGGCCTCACCAGTGCCGAGTCCAGAGGGAGAATAACCTCCCTGGACCTTGGTTTGGCTCTCTCTCCTAAGAGGATACAGGTGAGGTTGGCTGCAGGTGTAGTGCTCCCTATAAGGAGAAAACAGTCACACCAATGATGGTAGCTCTTGCTTTCAGAGCTCTGGAGTGATGAGACCCTGGATCACAGGCTGTCCCTGCAACTCAGGTGGGAAGGAGCCCCCAGTGGCTCTGCCTTGACCTCCTGCCCCAGCTGGATCAGCTCCGGGCTCTTCAATTTGAGACTATTCCTTAAATATGTCCTTCCCAAAGAGCAGCTCTAGCACAGAGGCATCCTTACCCTCCATCACAGTGAACAGTGCAAATTCATCTCGCTCTCCTGCCTTGGCCTTATCTTCCTTTAATGCTCCTGTTATGCCTTGATCATCTATCAGCCTGACTGCTTCTCTGGCAAGCTTCCTGCCTCTGATGTGTTCAAAAAAGTTTTCTCTTATTAGCTTTCCCACATTCAGTAAGTGCTCAAAATCTGTTTGGCTTGTCTTTTACGTTCAAATTGAGAGCCGACTCTTTTTCCCTTTTAAAAAAAAATAAATAGAAAACAACAAACCTAAGAGCTCCTTTGTATATTGATTTCTATTTTATTTTTGGCAGATCTTCTTTAAAATTCTTAAGCAGTGCATATTTGTGTTGAGTAGTAAAATAAGTTGTTGTCTTTAAAGTATCTAAGCCGCCTACAAACATGTTCCCCTCTTAGCTGTTCCTTTAATTTCCTTTTAATTACCTTCCTCATTATTAGGCAGTTCCTCTGTGGGCGCATTGGCCCTTTTACCCCTCTGACACCCCCTCCTACTGCTCAGTGCTGTTATGATTATTCTGGGCTGGCTTTTCACACACACTGATTGAAGTAGATGAAGAGCTGCAGTGCTCAGAAGTAACTGAAGAATTACTCTTCCTCGTGCCAACTGTTTTACTATCAAAAAGCATTTCTGGAAGGGGCAAACTGGCTGCGGCGCCGACAGCCTGAAGGTGGATAAACCAACTTACTCTTTACTGTGCTTTTTTATTATTCCTGTGGCTCTTTTGTCACCAGGGCCATGTATTCTCCCACTGCAAGGGAACTTTTGTTCTAGTGTTATGGTGATGACTATTTTTCTGCAACAGCTGGTACAACATCCCCGGAGTTTTCAGACTCCTGCTAGTGATATAAATGCATTCACGTGGCTGGTTCGGATCTCGTACGAGGACAGGCTTGAGAGAGTTGGGGTTGTTCAGCCTGGAGAAGAGAAGGCTCCGAGGAGACCCTATAGCAACCTTCCAGTAACTGAAGGGGCTACAAGAAAGCTGGGGAGGGAGTGTTCACAAAGGGCTGGGGTGATAGGACAAGGAGGAATGTGTATAAACTGGAGAGGGACAGATTTAGACTAGACATAAGAAGGAAATTCTTCACGATTGGGATGGTGAGACACTGGCCTTGGTTGCCCAGGGAAGTTGTGGCTGCTCCATCCCTGGAGGTGTTCAAGGCCAGCTTGGATGGGGCTTGGAGGCCCTGATCCAGTGGGAGGTGTCCCTGCCCATGGCAGGGGTTGGAATTGGTTGATCTTAAAGTTCCCTTCCAATCAAAACTATTCTATGACTCATTGTCTATGTCCCCAGGTTTGCCACAAATATTTAATATGATTTCCTACCTGAACTTCATATGACTACTTTCCAGAATAAAATTTCTATGGCTTCATCTACCCAGAATCGTTCACCCTGAACTTCAACCCACCTGTCCTGACTTCCTTTCGCTTTACCCTCTTATTTGCCTAATTAATAGTGCCAGGAGAACAGAGCTCATCTCTGCTGTAGGTTATCTATATTTCAAAAGCTTCTCATCCCGATACCTAATAGACCCTTTTCTCTGCCTTCTGCCTGCCTGTCTGGCCTTTGAAGCGCTTGATCTCGCTTTCATCTGCTGCCAGCACAGCTTACTCCTTCCACACCTCTGTTCTGAAATATGCTGCTGTACACATACAGATGAGATACTATGCTAATCGTTAAAACTAAAGCGAGCAAAAGATAATCAGCAGCACCCAATAGCACAGGGCAGTGTCCCCAGAAGCTTATACAAATGAGATATTAACAAGTTGTTCTTTTGAGAAAAAAGTAAACTGTTGCTTGGGTTGTGATCTACTCGCCGTAGGAGCCACTTAAAAAAAAAAAAACACAAAACCAAACCCACCTAGAGTTATAAATTAAGTACGAAAACCACTAGAATCATAGAAAGTCCTGAGTTGGAAGGGATCCACAAGGATCACGAAGCTCAAATCCTACCCCTGCATAGGGCAACCCCAAAATTCACACCACATGCCTGAGAGCAACTCATCATCATGGTTGGACTCGATGACCCGATGGGTCTCTTCCAACCTGGTTGTTCTATGATTCTATGATTCATCTCATCTCATGGTTGTCTAAATAGCCACGTTCTTCATAAACACCAATAGCAACAAGAGTCATTTCCCTGTCACGTGCTGTAACAAATTGGCTCATTAAACTCCTAAGGGTTTTTTGCTGGTTCCTCAGAATCTTCTAGTCCAACCATTCCTTCTTCTGAAAAGAAATGAAAAATGATTATTACCCATTTCAGTTACCTGCTTCTCACTGAAACATCTGTCCCATACTAGAAACAGGCTGAAACAGTCAGGCTACATCCATACATGATTATTTTCCCTTATTTCAGGAGAAGAAGGGAAAAATACAAAAGCAATTTAACTTGTTGCTAGCTGGCAAAAAGTTGAGAGTACCTTATAGAGAGCAAATCAAAAGAATGTGTTTTCAGAGTATGGATAAGCACTGTTACGCATTGAAACATAGAATCATAGAATAACCAGGCTGGAAGAGACCCACTGGATCATCCAGTCCAACCATTCCTATCAAACATTAACCCATGTCCCTCAGCACCTCATCCACCCACACCCTAAACCCCTCCAGGGAAGGTGACTCAAACCCCTCCCTGGGAAGACTCTGCCAGTGCCTAATGACACTTTCTGTGAAAATTTTTTTCCTAATGTCCAGCCTGAACCTCCCCTGGCAGAGCTTGAGGCCATTCCCTCTCATCCTGTCCCCTGGCACTTGGGAGAAGAGCCCAGCTCCCTCCTCTCCACAACCTCCTTTCAGGTAGTTGGAGAGAGCGATGAGGTCTTCCCCTCAGCCTCCTCTTCTCCAGGCTAAACACCCCCAGCTCTCTCAGTCGCTCCTCATAAGGTCTGCTACACGTTCTCACCACTTCAGCCACCTAGAACTCGAAGGCAAAAAAGGAATAGAATTCTTTTTGCACACAAAACATTCCCCATCTTTTTTTAATTATTTTTTTCTCAAAACAAAACATCAAATAGCTGAGTTCCTTCAGATGTTGCAGATGAGCACAGCTTGTCACGCTGCCAGTGTGCAGCCGAACAGGGGAATCAGGCCTCTTCAGCCATTTTAAAACAACTTGGCTCTGTTTGTGTTGTACCAAGCTGATTGAACAGAGGATCTGTCCTCTTTCTTCTACCCCTGCAGGGCCACAACATACCAGACTTTAAAAGCCACGATACTTGTCAGTCATCCAGGATTCTTGCTTCTTTTCAGCTTCAGGCAGTGGCAATTTGTGTAGGTGAGACAGGAGGGAAAAAAAAAAAACTCTAATGGATTTCTGTAGTGGGTTAATTTCTTTAAATTAGTATCTTTAGAAAGTAAGTGGCTGGGAGAGATCGATAATGGGCAGAGGACAAGGAAATGCTCCAGGGTACATGTCCTACACAGCCCTAAAGTTTGTCACATGAATATAATTTCCATATTAAAAAAAAAAGGCAAATAATTTGTTCTTTTTGAGTTTCTCCACACAATGGAGCAAAAGCAAAACTTTCTACTAAATACTCTTTGTCAAAAATTCCCATTTCAGCGCAAGTAGAGTATTTTAAAAATGAGACCAAATGGGGGAAAAATAATATATTACTTGGTTTAAGGGACGGGTGGACGAGGTGCTGAGGGACATGGTTTAATGTTTGATAGGAATGGTTGGACTCGATGATCCGATGGGTCTCTTCCAACCTGTTTTTAATATGATTCTATGATTCCTTTTAGTTTTCTCAGCAACAAAGATGAGTTCTAGGAATTAGCTCTCAGATTCTACCAGACATCTATTCCTCACGATCAGAAAATGGTTTCCGAGAGAGCATATAATGATGCAAATGAATCCATTTGCAAAAGGTCTGCTCTGATATAGAACGAACGTGGCAGTAAAATATACATGAGCTACTCTGAATAGTAACAATGCCGCTAACAAAGCAATACGTACAATTATCATCCTGCATTAATTAAAATACAAATTGCCATAAAATTCCAGTAGCCGGTACAAGAATGACAGTATTGTTTAGACACAATAATATTTTTTTTTGCCTGTGAATAGAAGATAACAAATAAATACAAAACACAAACCATCCTGCTATGAAGTAGCTTCTAATATAAATATCATACTTGGGATTCCAGCTCATGTTGGTTTTAGACTTAAAGCACCATCCACTTCGCTACTGCTTTTGTGGAAGAAGAGGAAGGCAAATAAATTCCGAATTAGGTTTGTATCGATCCTTTTCCATCTCTACTTTGACATTTATTTGTATAAAATACCTTAGAAAGGCTGAAATCATTTCCAGGTCAAGAAATTAAACAGAAAACCTAAATGCATAATGCTCCCTCATCCTAGAATTTGCTTCATGTAGGTGACTGTCAGATTCTAAACAGAGAAAATAAGTGAAGCTGAGTGATACAACTTTTAAATTCAGTCTTAAAAGTCCTGCTTTTATAGAAGGCACACAGTAAAAAACAGCTTAAGCACTTCTTTAATTAACCTCATTATTTTTCATAGAATCACCAGGTTGGAAGAGACCCACCCAATCATTGAGTACAATCATTCCCACCAATCTCTAAATCATGTCCCTCAGCACATCATCCACCCATCCCTTGAACACGTCCAAGGAAGGTGAATCAACCCCCTCCCTGGGCAGCCTCTACCACTGCCCAATGACCCTTTCTGTGAAGAATTTTTTCCTTATGTCCATCCTGACCCTCCCCTGGTGGAGCTTGAGGCCATTCCCTGTCGTCCTGTCCCCTGTCACTTGGGAGAAGAGCCCAGCTCCCTCCTCTCCACAACCTCCCCTCAGGTAGTTGTAGAGAGCAATGAGGTCTCCCCTCAGCCTCCTCTTCTCCAGTCTCAACACCCCCAGCTCTCTCAGCCATTCCTCATCAGGCCTGTTCTCCAGCCCCTTCACCAGCTTCATTGATCTTCTCTGGACTCACTCCAGAGCCTCAACATCCTTCTTGTGTTGAGGGGCCCACAACTGAACACAGGATTCAAGGAGTGGTCTCACTAGTGCAGAGTATCATCTCTGTGCAAGGTGTTGCCCTGCTTGGCTGTCCTTGTGAGCTACCCCACGTGCACACTGCAGACCTCTCCTCTTCCAGTCCAGGTCTGTTGTCCTTTTTCTTCCTACCCCACCCCGAGAACCGAGCAGAGGGGATTAACTGTGCCCTTCATCCTTCTCCTCATGGCCTTGCTCTGGCAGCCCAGAACCTTGGTACCTCCAGCTCCTGCTTCTCTTCCCCTGGGCTGCTCCCAACAAGCTCTATGAACCCAAGACCCATTTCTAAATCGTCTCTAAATGGCAACCTGAGCTTTCAGGGCAGAGTTGGGGCAGTGATGCTCTGTGACCATTGGTTATCATAGAATCATAGAAGAATCAGGTTGGAAGACACCCACCGGATCATCGAGTCAAACCATTCCTATCAACCACTAAACCACGTCCCTCAGCACCTTGTCCACCCGTCCCTTAAACCCCTCCAGGGAAGGCGAATCAACCCCTTTCCTGGGTAGCCTGTTCCAGTGGCCACTGACCCTTTCTGTTCCTCATCAACCTCCTCATTTGCTTGCCATGGCAGTACAGCTTCAGCTGTTATTAAATGAAGCTGTATTTTTCATTTACATATAGATTCCAAAGTCCAGCTAGTGTATTCGGGATGACAAATAGCAGCACTATATAATGACACGATCAAAAAAGAGCTCTACTGCGACTGTGTGATTAAGGGCAATGCTGACGAGAGCGATTCTCAGCTTGTCGCTGACATCTTCAAAACAGCCATCCCCCAGAAAGGAGTGATCTGGCTAACATCAATAATTAACAGATAATGGAAAAACGTTAAAAATGGCATGAGAAAGCAGGATTTGATTTGCAACGTGCGTGTTTCAGCTTCCAAACGCAAGAAAGAGAAACTGCGGTAAACTGCAGATTGTAAATGGCTATTACTGGAGATAAATATTATGACCCATAATTATTATTTGTTGTGCACCTCTACAGTTATAACATCTACATAGCTTGCACTTCTATATGATTTTTCTGAGTGGAGGAGGAAATATTACTGCAATATTAATTACTTGCTGTACGAGCACTTGTGTGAGACATATTGTATTATAGAATCACCAGGTTGGAAGAGACCCATCGGATCATCGAGTCCAACCATTCCTATCAAACACTAAACCATGTCCCTCAGGACCTCATCCACCCATGCCTGAGTGGAAGAAGAAATATTACTGCAATATTAATTACTTGCTGTACAAGCACTTGTACGAGACAAATTGTACTAAGATAACACTTCACCTTCTAAACAGGAGTCGTATATAATGCCGCTGCTGGCTGTGCAGAGCCAAGGTGGGATTTGTAACGAGAAGCAGGCACGGGCCACGTAAAACAAAGCCGGAAAGTGCAATTTGTTGTCAACCCTTCTGCCAACTAAAGAAACCACAAAGAATTTCCCCACTCTGGAAAGCTTTGTACTGAGTTATAATTAAAATTTCTACAACACGCTAAGGTTCAAGAGTTGCCCAGATTTTTAAATCATTCAGGCTGATCGCAGTTTAGGAAAGTTCTACCCCTTCCACCTCAAAGCAAAAGATAAGGAACTGCGGAATCTGAAAAGGGGAGGGCTTTGAGATGGGTAAGAGCAAGTCTTAAGTATCAGAAATCATAGAATCATAGAATCATAGAATGACCAGGTTGGAAGGGACCTATTGGATCATCGAGTCCAACCATTCCTATCAAACACTAAATCATGTCCCTCAGGACCTCATCTACCTGTGCCTTAAACACCTCCAGGGAAAGTGAATCAACCACCTCCCTGGGCAGCCTATTCCAATGCCCAATGACCCTTTCCGTGAAAACCTTCCTCCTAATCTCCAGCCTAAATCTCCCCTGGTGGATCTTGAGGCCATTCCCTCTCGTCCTGTCCCCTGTCACTTGGGAGAAGAGCCCAGATCCCTCCTCTCTACAACCTCCCCTCAGGTAGTTGTAGAGAGCAATGAGGTCTCCTCTCAGCCTCCTCTTCTCCAGGATAAACACCCCCAGCTCTCTCAGTCATTCCTCATAGGGCCTGTTCTCCAGCCCCTTCACCAGCTTCATGGCTCTTCTCTGGACTCGCTCCAAAGCCTCAACATCCTTCTTGTGGTGAGGGGTCCAGAACTGAACACAGGATTCAAGAAGCGGCCTCCCCAGTGCTGAGTACAGAGGGAGAAGAACCTCCCTGGACCTGCTGATGCACCAGCACAAGCTCGTACTACCTGAGACTAATTTTGAGACTTGAGAAAATGACCCTTATTTCACACAGTTGCAACTTTCTAGACATCAGCCTGCTGAATAGCTGAAAAACTGGACCAAAATGCTCCTGGTGTGAAATACGTTTATTACCTTTAATTATTGACCTGTTCATGGGTCGCACAGTAATCCTCTGCACACTGATGTTGGTTACGGGCACAGAGACCCTTCCAGCTCTATCTCTATAAAAGCGAATTGCTCAAACCAGCCCCGCTCATGTAACCAAACTTCACATCTATCCGTGCACTCAGAGTCCACAACAATTCAAACCAAAACACTGGTTTGAGAGGACTGAATAGGGCATCAACTGCCTCTGCAGTTCCAGGGTGGGAGGCAGTGGTCGGCTCAGCAGCTGAACAACCCTCAAACGCTTTTGTCCTAGAAAGCAAATCCTTTCTTGGCACCGTGGGCCACAAGCACGAGTTGTTTTAATTAGCTCTGCTCAGTTTAGGCTTCAAACAGTAAAGCACAAGAGTAGCCCTAACAAACACGAACAGAACAACCCCAGAATGCAGGATGATAATAATATCTTAGGGATTTCTGCAGTTGTTGCTTCTACTCGTGCCCCTGTCTCAGCAATGCTGAAATTCCAGCGGGAAACGGATGAAATTTAATAAATGCCTTTTATAAATCATGTATTGTTTTGCTCCTTGGATGACTGAGTACGCTAAAGAAGTTAAAAAATAAATGAGTGTATTTTGGCAAGACTGCATATGGGTATCACCTAGTTCTGAATAATATTTACATGATTTAAGAAGGGGCCATTCCATTGAGCTGAAAATGTGAGCTCATTGTTGAATTAAAGAGGATGGAAAATAATTAATGCAGACATACCGAAACAACAGGCTGAAGGGCTAATCCTGACGTATTTGGAATTATAAAGAACTAAATCATTTCATTAAGTAGCTGAGTCGGGAGACTGAAAATAACACTGACTTTTTTTCCCCACTTCTATTCTTTTGAGCATAGATCAGAGGTCTGAATGCATAATATCAGATGATTAGAAAACTGGTTGCTTTCTGAGTCAAAAATTCAGGCAGCGGGAAAGGTTACAAAACTCCTTTCGTCATTGCTTATTCTGAACTGCAACATCTGGAATACAACAACACGGAACTTGGCTAAATCTTCCCGTGAGTACTATGGTGCTCCTCTTCTCAGTTTAATTTAAATAGCTTGAAATTGGAAGTGAAAATGGACATTTAGATCAGGCATTAGGAAGAAATTCTTCACAATGAGGGTGGGGAGGCCCTGGCCCAGGTTGCCCAGAGCAGGGGTGGCTGCCCCATCCCTGGAGGGGTTCAAGGGCAGGTTGGATGGGGCTTGGAGCAACCTGATCCAGTGGGAGGTGTCCCTTCCCACGGCACGAGTGGAACTGGATGGGCTTTGTGGTCCCATCCAATCCATCCATCCTGGTGACTCTATGATTCTATGATTAATGTTCAATCTAAACTTCCCCTGACGCAGCTTAAGGCCATTCCCTCTTGTCTTATCACCTGTCACCTGGGAGAAGAGACCAACACATTCCTCTCTATAACCTTCTGTGCAATGTGGGTACCTGAATCATAGAATCACAGAACAACCAGGTTGGAAGAGACCCACCAGATCATTGAGTCCAACCATTTCCATCAAACAGTAAACCATGTCCCTCAGCACCTCATCCACCTGCATCTTAAACACCTCCAGGGAAGGTGACTCAACCAGTCAGACAGTATGTTCCAGTGCCTAACGACGCTTTCTGTGAAGAATTTTTTACTAAAGTCCAAGACGACTACATCCACAGCTTTTCCCTCATCCAAGAGTCTAGTCACTTGGTCATAGAAGGAGATCAGGTTAGTTTGGCAAGACCTCCCTTTCATGAAGCCATGTTGACTGGGTCTGATCACCCGGTTCTCTTTCATGTGCTTCACGATGACACACTAGGTACGAGCACAGCTTTGCAGAGGGACAACGGATCATTTTGGATGGAGCATCAAGTACTACAATCAAGTGGGATATTACTCATGCAGAAGCATAAAAGGCACTCGTACTCCATGCCCGTGGTGTGCCGCCTGGCACTGAAGTCAACACATGCTCCAGCTGCGTAACACACAGAGCCAGCCACTTGTCATCACCTGAGTTGGCAACTTTCAGCAAAAACTACTCGTACTATTTCCAGCCGGCAGATGTATTTGTGTACTGTAAGGAAGGGAAAACATAACAAGCAATCTCTGAGGAAAGCCTAAAACAGGAAATTAAGAAACCCCCTTTAACTGTGCACACGGACTGAAAACAGGAGAACACAAGACTCAGCACATAAAAAACTCGTGTGCGCACGTGACATCATAAATACATTTCTGCGTTGGTAATGGGAAAAAGTAATAGGGAACTATAACCCGCAGAACGTCTCGTCGGACAATAATTCAGGTGTTGCAGCTGCAGTTCGACTTTAAAAATAAAAAAAAAAAAAAGAAAGAAAAAAAAGTAAAGTGCTCACTAAAGGGGAGAAAGGTTTCGGATTCTCATACGATAGCTGTTAGGATATGTGAGCTGCTTTGTCAGTTTTATGTTGTAACCGAAAAGATAAGCACCTGTTGCCTGAGGAAACGCAGTGCGTTGCTTAACGCGAGGACATTCCACACTCACTGAAATGAGCAGCAAAGAAGGAAAAGTCAATGAAAAATGAGAAACTGTTTTCCTAGCTCGGGGCTTGTTGAATGGCTCGTGAAAAAAAAATTAAATAAAAAAAAAAAATAAAGTTGGAAAATACCAGATTGTCTTTTGTGTAAATGAAGAAACCAAGACAAACCCACGAAACGATCCTACTTTCATATCATAAAAAATAACGAGCAGGAAGATGAAAGGAGATTGCTAAAAGATATATATTTTTAAAATGCTGTTTATGTTTCTGCCCATCTCAAATGATCGCTCCTGATTTATTGGCACAGAATATATTGCTGCAGCAATTGAAGTGATGATAATAGCCCGGGAAAAATGTTGATGCTGTTAGTTTGATGATTGATTGAGGCACTACCAAAGCAGCAAGGGGATTTATCAATGTGCCTCTGAACTTTGTAAATGATGCTTCTGGAAGTCTGTAAACAAACTAAACTGGAAGAAAACCATCCCTGCCTCCCACTGCAGAGATGCACAAGGACTCATTTAATGAGTCCTGTTTCAATTAGGGCTGATTAATTGTAAGAATTCTCCATGCACTGCAACACTGAGGCCGATGGGGCTGCTCAAACATAGGCAGGAGAGCTAAAGCAAAGACATCAAATGGGTTCTTGCGGCCAGTCTGCCTCCAACACTTCCCAAGGCTGGAGGGACACAAGGAGGCACCTGAGACGTTCTGAAAAAGTCAGTCACTGCAATTGGCCATAAACACCACATAGACCCATCACTTCCATTCTCTCAGTGCCCAGTCATAGAATCATAGAATCACCAGGTTGGAAGAGACCCACTGGATCATCGAATCCGACCATTCATATCAAACACTAAACCATGTCCCTCAGCACTTCATCCACCCGCACCTTAAACACCTCCAGGGATAGTGAGTCAACCCCCTCCCTGGGCAGCCTATTCCAATGCCCAATCACCCTTTCTGTGAAAATTTTTTCCTAACATCCAGTCTGAACCTCCCCTGGTGGAGCTTGAGGCCATTCCCTCTCATCCTGTCCCCTGGCACTTGGGAGAAGAGCCCAGCTCCCTCCTCTCTACAACCTCCTTTCAAGTAGTTGTAGAGAGTAATGAGGTCTCCCCTCAGCCTCCTCTTCTCCAGGATAAACACCCCCAGCTCTCTCAGACATTCCTCAGAAGGCCTGTTCTCCAGCCTCTTCACCTGCTTTGTTGCTCTTCTCTGGACTTACTCCAGAGCCTCAACATCCTTCTTGTGCTGAGGGGCCCACAACTGAACACAGGATTCAAGGAGCAGTCTCACCAGTGCCGAGTCCAGAGGGAGAAGAACCTCCCTGGCCCTGCTGGTCACACCATTTCTGATCCAAGCCAGGATGCCATTGGCCTTCTTGGCCACCTGGGCACACTGCTGGCTCATGGTCAGTCGCTGTCAACCAACACCCCCATGTCCTTCTCCTCCTGGCAGCTTTCTAGACAGACTTCTAGTCTGTAGGTCCTAGTCCTCTCCTAGTTCTTTGCTTACCAATCAATACCCTTGACCGCCTTCTCCTGCTTTACTTGATCTCCTAAAAACATTTAGAGCATTTGTACCTCCCAATGCAAAAATACTCTGATCATCATCGCTACTTATTTTTGTGTGGTAAATGTTGCGTGAAAGAAAACAAAGTTGCACTGAAAATGAGTAAAACTAGATCATTGTACTGCCACCTGTTCATGGAGCGGGACCTGCATTTTTATCCAGCACCCACAGAAAGTTCATACAACGTAAAACCTGTTACTAGAGGCAGAGATAAGAAAATAAAAGAGAGAAAATACCAGCATGTTTACCAAAAGGAAGACAAAAAATTTAAGCCGTGTGACAATCTTTGAGGACTTGGAAACCAAGGCACTTGTCAATCTGAATTTTTGATGTTTATGCCCTTTCTTCTAAACTGAAGACCAAGACTTTCAAGCAGCCTGAGCTGCTGTTGATGGTTGATTACTTCACTGAACACCACTCCAGAGGGAGGGCTCCCAGCTTCTGGATTAACATCAGAATGCGTGAATCCCAGTTTTTGCTTTTATTGATATTGGCAGATAAAAAGAGAAAAATAACCAACAGAAGTGCCAGAATAAGACAAGAAATAAGAGAATCTAAAAAAGTCTTACAATTGTGGGTAGAACTGTCAGACGAATGTTTGAGCTGACAACAGATGAATGTTGCATTTCGATACACAGAGATCGTTCATGTGCTGTCGAATTTCATAACAATGTAGATTAAAACAAATTAATGAGGCAGCTGAATCTGTGCTTCTAATTGCTCTTGGGGTGTTTTGTTTTGAACTTCTCCGTTGGAGCCACAGGAAGACAAGTTGGAGTGTTGGGGTATTTATTTGGTGTCAAGGGAGCTCCACCACTGACTTGTGCAAGCAACTCTAAGCCGCACGAGGCAACAAAATTGTTGGACGTGATCTCAGGTCCCACAAGCAACAAGCAGTAATTACTCCTTCCTCACCTAATGAGTCCTTCTGCGGTGCCAGAACAAAGCTGATCTAGCAGATACCTGCTGCAGAAACACTGACCTTCCCCGTCCTCCTTTTCCTTCCCTGCTCCGCAGCCTCCTGGACTTCTCCCATGAACCAGGTCAACATAAAAGCCGGTGGAAAACTAAAAAGGAAATAGTTCTCTGCCAGGCTGAAACCACAAGTGAAAGACCTGACAAGCACAGGAGCAGGAAAGGTGGAGAAAAGGGAGGAGGAGAAGGGGAGGAAAATAGGACCTTTTCTTCCTGCGGGGACAAGCTGTAGTATTCACACTTCCTTAGCCAGGGCAGAGCACGGGGCTGACCTGACCTGCTACAACACATCTCACCCCAACTTGCTTGTTTGTTGCAACTCGGGCGTCTCTAACCCTGAGTCTCTCAGTGTTCAGTACAATAGAATCATAGAATCACCAGGTTGGAAAAGACGAATCGGATCATCGAGTCCAACCACTCCCATCAATCACTAAACCATGTCCCTCAGAACCTCGTCCACCTGTCCCTTAAACCCCTCCAGGGAAGGTAACTCAACCCCCCTCCCTGGGCAGATTCTGCCAGTGCCTAATGACCCTTTCTGTGAAGAATTTTTTCCTAATGTCCAGCCTGACCCTCCCCTGGTGGAGCTTGAGGCCATTCCCTCTCGTTCTGTCCCCTGTCACTTGGGAGAAGACATACCAATGTCTTTCCCCAAGATGGGGAAAAAATTCAACTGACCCATCCATATCTCAGCTTATAAGACAAACATACTTCACTTTCTTAAAAAGAAGCCGCCTTTAGACTACCAGTTGCTGTTAAGCAATGAGTGAGGTGGCTGAATGGATTAGCAGAATGGGCTGCAGAAAGGCCCAAGATGGATCTTTTGTGGTGGAGAGAACTGAATCATAGACTCATAGAACAACCAGGTTGGAAGAGACCCACCGGATCATCGAGTCCAACCATTCCTATCAAACACTAAACCCTGTCCCTCAGCACCTCGTCCCCCTATGCCTTAAACCCCTCCAGGGAAGGTGACTCAACCCCCTCCCTGGGCAGCCTCTGCCAGTGCCCAATGACCCTTTCTGTGAACAATTTTTTTCCTAAGAAAAAGAAAAATCTGCAGCAATTACTATACACATGAAATAAAACGTTACAGTCAGAGAACTTAAACAGAGTAGTTAAATCACACTGCGAAAACTCATCAAAGAAATGCAGAGGAGCAGTACAAAAGCAGGATGGGAAACAACCTCTTGTACGATTTTTGCTCGCCAAAGGTACGTTCCTCCGTTAGCAAAGGGAAAAACATCCCAGCTTGCCATGAAGCGCTCTGTCGGGTCACATTGTGCTGCACTCAAACACGTTGCATCGGCCGTGACAGAATAAACAGCGTGACATAACACAACTAAACACGGCGCAATCAGACGCCGGCGCTCCTTCCCCGGCCACTAACAATTGTCACTCCGGGTAGGAAACAGCTCACCTCGACGTTAAAGCAGCATTGACTAGAAAGTGCTGGGAGGTTGTTTGGTGGAGCTGCTGCTGCCCACGGCCTGTCAGAAATCCCCCATTTACATCTAAAGGTCCCTGGTGAGAGGAAGGGCAAACGCTCAGGTTGGTGACCCAAAAAAAAAAACTATACGCAGGTCTAAACTACTGCAGAGTTACTCCAAGCTTTTCCCAGTCACCAATAGCCGCCTTCCGCTTCCATTTTAGCAAAATAAAATGAAAATAACGCAGAATTAATTTGAAAGGAAAAGCAGGCAGCATTTGCATATTACCTGACAGGCAGGAAACGGCGGTTTTTACTGCAGGGAGCTGAGAGCCTGAGGATAAATAAACAAATAGGCACAAGTAAAGAGACAAGATTAAACGCAGAGGGTTTGCTATATATACATACAAATTATTTCAAGGAGGCACCAGGAGAGAAGTATGCCTTTGAGTTTGAGTCGACGGCGCACAATTAACTCAGATGACTGGCACCTCAATTACAGCACCAGAATTACCCAAGGCGAGCACGAAGGGCCTCACAGCTCCCATCTCCCTGCATCCTCCCGGCAGCATCTCAGAGGCATCTGCACTTTTTTTTCCGTGCCAAAAATGCCTTGGCATTCCTCTGCGAATCGATGGCAAGAAAAGGCTCGAAGAAAGGAGCGGAGGGGGTGGAAGGAACCTGAGGTGAAGAGAAGATGAAAGAAAAATGGGATTGAAACGCAGCTCAGATCAGAAAAAGTCCACAAAAAAAGCAAAACAAAAGAGGCTTCTCCAGGTGTCTTATGCAGCTTCTCCCACTGGTAGAAGCCTCTCCAGGCTTCTCCCTGAAGATTTTGTTGATAATTTGTTTTATGGTTTGGGATTTTTGAGGTTCCTCTTTTCTTTTGTTCAGCCAGAGCTTATGGGTAGAAGGTGGCAGAAAGAAAGCCCTGGTTAAGATGCCCTTAAGGGACAGGGGGATCTACGGGATCAGTTTTGAGGGTGATGGAAACAGAGGTGCCCTAAGCCATTTGATGTCCCGTTCCTCCTTCACCCCTATCAAATCCCAGACTTTTTGCCTTTAAACTAGGCCCTGGCTCCTTAATTCTTTTTAGGTTCCTTACAGACCACTTTATCTGCAGAGCGACATAGCTGTCTGGTTCTTTAAACATACTGTAATACTGAAAAATGTGTTTTTGAACGCACTGAACTAATTTTTTAGACTTTATGCCTTAAGTGGAAAAGCCTTTTAGCACCTGGAGGTCACATCACAATACATGCTCATACTTCGCAATGGACTTGCTTGATTAGATTTGAAATATTAAGCCTTGAATCATAGAACCACCAGGTTGGAAGAGACCCACCGGATCATTGAGTCAACAGGATGGGCAAGATTTTTGAAGGATCTGCCCTGATTTCTTTGGGATGTGGAACTTCTGTGTGTTCTTCCGTAGCCTAACCCGCTAGAACTTTAATCAACATGAAGAACACCATTTATTCCATAGAACAAAACATCATTAAGCAATGTCAGTGGGGGAAAAAAGCTATTTACAGTCAAATAAAGTAATACATTAAATACAAATCTCCAGACTTCTGTATAATTTCCTTTTGAAAGCATTAAAATTCTCAAACTAACCGTCGGTAAATTGCCACACTTTCCCTCCCTGACAACTTGGAAGTGGAAAAGTAGCGCAATTTTGCTAAGCTCAACAAATTTCCCCACTTCAGAAGTTCCAGAGCATATGTTTAAGAAGTGGCACCTCCCGAGGCACACGGGGTTCTGCTATCTTTACGCTGCTGCTCTGCGGCAAAGCCCACAGACGCACGACACCCGCCGCGCCAGGGCTCACGGGGTTAAAGCAAAAGAGTTGACTTGTCAAGATATTTTTTTGCATTGTCTAGCAAAGCTGTTTGTTCCGTGGTGGATGCTGCAGGGTATCAGTCACTTTGAAGGAGAGGGTGGCCAAGCAGTCCCACAGTCAGACAGTGACTGGCACTGTCAGTAAATCATTTTGTCAAGGATTCGTTTTGCAGCAAAGTCAAGGAAATTGTGTGATTGTCTGAAGTGAACTGAAGCATTTTGGATTTATCGGCATGCCGAGCCCACGATAAAATGATCAATTACGGCTTGTTAATACCACTCAATAACAGTTTGCAGACAAGCTTTCTGACTTGCTCCATCGTCAGTAGTTTCAGAGTACAGCAGATCCTCTCCTTTTTAAGTGGAACAGCAGTACCCTTTCTGCTTCGTGATATTTTCAGTACAAAGCAGGGAAGTAAAAGATTTTTCCTCATCTTCATCTTCATGGGGTTGTTTAACCTGGAGAAGAGGAGGCTGAGGGGAGACCTCATTGCTCTCTACAACTACCTGAAAGGAGGTTGTGGAGAGGAGGGTGATGGTCTTTTCTCCCAAGTGACAGGGGACAGGACGAGAGGGAATGGCCTCAAGCTCCACCAGGGGAGGTTCAGCCTCAACATAAGGAAAAATTGTTTCACAGAAAGTGTCGTTAGGCACTGGAACAGGTTGCCCAGGGAGGGGGTTGACTCGCCTTCCCTGGAGGGGCTTAACGTGCAGGTGGACAAGGTGCTGAGGGACATGGGTTAGTGTTTGATAGGAATGGTTGGACTCAATGATCCGATGGGTCTCTTCCAACCTGGTGATTCTATGATTCAGAACTTCATGTGGGTGTGGTGAACCAGTGAAGCATACTCCTTGTATTCTATGATTCCATTTGACCCAAGCTAGCATCCTATCAAAAGAAGACAGAAGAAATCGAAAACGAGGATAATTATTTCAGATACACACCAAAGCTCTAAAAGAACTTAGAAAAGTATTGATAACAAATGTGGTCTCCTTGCATTGCTCTGATTTTCTCAAACTTGGACACAGAACGCACTTTTGGAAAAAAATTTAACTAGCAAGCGAGGCACAGAAAGAAAAAAAGTAAAAGATAAACATAGCAGGGGCTTTAGAGGTGGGTACGGGAGGAATAATTAAAAGCATTTCAATTAAATACATGTAGTCAAGCCAAGCAATACCTATGGGCCATATAGCTGTCAACACACACATGAAGGATGTAAACAGAAAGAATGGAAAGGAAAGATTTAGTGCTACTCGCTGGGCATAGCTAGGAGTGATGTGATTAAATGAAGAAAGATAATTCAGGTTGAATCTGAAGAGCAGCTTCCTGACAGTGAAATGTTTCAGCTTCAAACAATCCCCCAAGTAAGCAGTTAATCCCCATTCTTTAAAACATGACCGGGCAAGAGGCCTCGCACATGCAGAACGAGGAACGCTGCTGCTCCTGCCAAAAGATGGATTGGAAAATGAAGTAAGCCTTTAATTTCCTTAATAACTGTGAATCTACTGTGCCAGTGGTGAAAGTATAATGGTGAAACAGAAAAAAAAAAAAAAAAAAAAAGACGGATGGGAGGCAGCCCCATCCAAACTCATAGTTAACTGTATTTCTTGGAGCAATTACTTTAATATGAATACATATGAAATAAAAACTGATGCCAGGGAGAGGGGGTGACAGCCTTAGTGGGCACTCAGCGTGTCCCTATTAATCTTTTCCCTAAGGTTTCCAAAGTGCTGTGCCTCAGCCTGCGGCAGCACATCTCTCCTGGATGATGCTTTACTGGTTGTTGGAGTTCTATATGTTTCCTTCATCAAGCTGACCTTAAACCCAGCATGGAGTACAGAGTACTAAGTTTGCCCAACGCACTTTTTGAGAGTTAACTCCAGTAATGAGGTGTGGAGCCCTTTCCCTACGCTGCTCCCCCCCCGGCACAGTGCCAGCTGCAGAGCACATGTCTGTCTCCATCCTCCAGTTGCCCAGTCAGCTTCATAGAATCATAGAGTCACCAGGTTGGAAGAAACCCACTGAGTCCAACCATTCCTATCAAACACTAACCCATGTCCCTCAGCACCTCGTCCACCTGCACCTTAAACCCCTGCAGGGAAGGTGAATCAACCCCTCCCTGGGAAGCCTCTGACAGTGCACAATGACCCTTTCCGTGAATATCTTTTTCCTAATGTCCAGCCTAAATCTCCCCTGGTGGAGCTTGAGGCCATTCCCTCTTGTCCTGTCCCCTGTCCCTTGGGAGAAGAGCCCAGCTCCCTCCTCTCCACAACCTCCTTTCAGGGAGTTGGAGAGAGCAATGAGGTCTCCCCTCAGCCTCCTCTTCTCCAGGATAAACACCCCCAGCTCTCTCAGACGTTCTCCAGTCCCTTCACCAGCTTCGTTGCTCTTCTCTGGACTCGCTCCAGAGCCTCAACATCCTTCTTGTGCTGAGGGGCCCACAACTGAACACAGGATTCCAGGTGTGGTCTCACCAGTGCTGAGTCTAGAGGGAGAATCACTTCCCTGGACCTGCTGTTCACACCCTTTCTGATCCAAGCCAGGATGCCATTGGCCTTCTTGGCCACCTGGGCACACTGCTGGCTCATGGTCAGTCGCTGTCAACCAACACCCCCAGGCCCTTCTCCTCCAGGCAGCTTTCTAGACAGACTTCTCCTAGTCTGTAGCTCTGCATAGGGTTGTTGATCTTCTCCTGATCTCCCCTCCACCCTCTCTCCACCAACATCCTAGCAACAACAATAATAAAAAAAAAAAAGGATGAGACTAAGTCTCATTACCCTGCTACACAAATTAAATCAACTAAGGGAAGGCAAACTTACTTAAGAGCTTTGCCCAAGGTTACAATCATATTCAGAGGCAAAGCCAAGACTGGATCTGGAATCCTGCTTTCTCCTGTAATGTTTAGACTACAGCTCCTGCAGCAAATGCTTTCACACTTTATAGTGTTTACTAACTTTGTAATGTCTGCTAACATACTGCTCTGCCTGAAAAGCTGCACCAGAAAGAATTTAATCAATGGAAAATAAACGCAGTTATTAGGAATTACGCAAGACAGCGCTTAACAGCCTAGAAGAGTCGGCCAATTTCTATTGTTTCAAGAGAAAGACAACAGTTTCAGTGTTACAGCAAGGAAGAAAATCACAGAGATAATTCAGGCTTCACTTGGAAGGTACTAGAAGTGCAAAGCGCCATCCATCATCTTTATGGTACATCGCACCACCTGAGGCATGAAGTAATCATCTAAAAATGCACTGCCTGACGTGACCATCGTGTATAATCAATAGCCTCTACGATCGGGGAATAGTAAGAAAGATCTTTTATTCTATTGACTTCTTGTTTTCATACAGAGACGTCCATTATCAGAACGGCACAACTGGAGAACTTAGCTGATGCAGACTGAAAAGTGCTCGTTTTAGAGATAAAAGTGCAATGCTCAATAAATCTGTAAATCATCACCACAAAATCTCCGATCGCCTCCGTATGTCAAAATTAAATCTTGGAGTATAAAAGAGCTAGGTTAAGAAAACAGCTCTCTCCGTGTCTGCACAGAACGTTTGCCAATTTCAGTTTTGCAAATGCGTCTTTGAAAATATTTTTAAAAATAAAATGAAAAAAAAAATCCACATTCCACCACAAAACCAGTAACCTCAAGTTCCAGCTCATAGACACTCTGGATGATGCCAGTCAGCCAGCACAGCCCAGAGAGGACAGGGAACTGGCTGGAACAAAGACTAAAGCTGAAGTTTAAGCATATTTTCCTGTCTCCATAATTCAGCTCACACAAACCAGAAGCTATTTCTCAAACGTACAGGCTTGGAAACAGATAGTTTCAAAGGACACGAAATATCACTTTAACAACCCATTCCGTTCAGGTTCTTGGGAACATCCTCTGCAAACGTCCAGAGTTTCTTTCTCAGGTTCATGACTGAATTGCCACTGTGACTTATAGAGAAAAATGAAGTGGTCTGGAGTGCATGGAAAACAATGCTCTACATGCAGTGGAGCATGGGTCGAATGCAGTTCAGGCCATATAGAATCACAGATTCACAAGGTTGGAAGAAATCCACTGGATCATCCAGTCCAATCATTCCTATCAAACACTAAACCATGTCCCTCAGCACCTCATCCACCCACACCTTAAACACCTCCAGTTATGGTGACACAACCACCTCCCTGGGCAGCCTCTGACAGTGCCCAATGACACTTTCCATGATTTTTTTTTTCCTGATGTCAAGCCTAAACTTCCCCTGGCAGAGCTTGAGGCCATTTCAAATGTATAAGAAAAAGCCTCAAGAGACTAATGTCTCTTCTGTCTGAAGTACGTGCTGCATATATACGGCTGTGGAAGCACAAGTGCTGATTTTTCAAGGGACAGGGCTTAATCGCAGGCAGAAAGGGAGATGAATCATAGAATCATAGAACAACCAGGTTGGAAGGGACCCATCGGATCATCGAGTCCAACCATTCCTATCAAACACTAAACCAAGTCCCTCAAGACCTCGTCCACCCGTGCCTTAAACACCTCCAGGGAAGGTGAATCAACCACCTGCCTGGGCAGCCTGTTCCAATGCCTCAATGACCCTCTGTGTGAATAACTTCCTCCTAGAGGACCAGACACACAGACTGTGACAATATATATTCAGTCTGGGATGGGAGGCTACAGGCCTCCTCGTTTTAGTTTCCATTTCTGATTTCTAAAGGCAGGAGTCGTTTCGCATGAAAGCTGAAGTGAGATGCAGGTTAACAAGCAAAGTTTCCCGAGTAGGACCTGTCAGTAGACTTATGTGCTGCTACAAAGATGACAGCAGTCACTCAAAATCTCATCAAACCTGGAAGTCCCTCTGGACTTCTTCACTACAGCTCATCAGAGAGCATCCGAATGCAGGTGACCTGGATCAAGGCCGAACCACACCAGTTCAGAAAACTCCTGTCAGACAGCCACGAACATTACCGAGTGGTGTTTCCCTTCTGTAACTTTTTTACACACGATCAGACTTTCTTTCTCACTCTCATTCCCTTTTCACTCTCACAAAGTACTCCCAGCTTAAATTGCAGCCTTTGGAGCCAACACGTCTGTCTGTAGCTGCTCTGTCATTCATAACCTTATTATGCAAATAAAACAGAGACAAGCTGTAAGTTCCAATTGAATCCAAACACCCTGGAGCATCCAATAGATGGAGACATCTAAAAAACATAACTCCATGGATGACACGCATTTGTCATCCAGCTGAGAAATCTTAGATAGAAAAGATGAATAAGAGTGAGCTTACAAATGTCAAGAAGCTTCAGGATCCTGTTCCCCATTTCTATTGCTCCAGGGAAGAGCTGAGACCTAGGGAGAAAAAAAAAAAACCACCACCCTCTTGGGAAATGGCAAACTGTGTTTGCGCTTATTACTTTCCTTGAAAGCCGATCTAGGGAGAAACAGGCTTAACTGGGGGTTTATTATTTTTGCAAATATCTCTGAAGAACATCAACAGGCTCATTTCAGTCTACATCACCTGCTTTACGTAAGAAAACAAAACAAAACAAAATTTAACAAATAAAAAGTTGACAAAAGTTAAATACATAAACATTTTCTTTATGTTTTGAAAGTGTGATTTTTAGCTAGATCATGGGTTGCTATGAAAGAATAATTTTTTAGACAACATGCTTGGCTGATCACAAGCAAAATAGGAAAGAACAAGAGCCACAAAATATGGGTTAACAGGTAGAAGAGATCCTAATCAATACTCCTATTTTAGCAATAGTTTACTGTTGATATTGAGGAGATTAATAAGGAAAACACCGGTTTCTAACTGGTAATATTAACAACGCCTAAAGCAATTAATGACATTGATTAGGCATGTGGATATTCCTACAAGCTTAAAGACAAATCACTCTCAATTTCTAGATCTATTTGTCCTCTCTCTAGCATTTCTTTTATTCCAGAGAGGGAAATGAATATTTAGAAACCAAATGAAACAATTTAAGGTTTGATATTCAATCTTGTCTTATTGCAACGTGTTTGAAAATCACCGAGATGTCTCACTCGTACAGACTGGCCCACAAATACCTGTGATTACGATCATTGAGATGTGATTCTACATGCTGCTTTCGATAACCAGAAGGCTTTAAAGTAGGTAAGGATGCAGTGCTGAGAAGTGATAGTGATGATGGCTGCCGTGAAATGAGTGTTTATAGAGGTTTGCAATTGCTTTTGGATCAAAGTCAATGGATCTATCAGTCACTTTGAAATGCAGCGTATGGAACATTTGTGCCTCTGATGGAGGCAAAATAACAGCGGAGGTGAGCGAGCCAGGACTAACCCAAGAGTACTGAAAGATTCCATGCAAATTCAGGGATGGTTTTTTATCACCCATGATAGGGGGCACATTCCCTGCAGTGCTGGCATGTGGCTCAATACAACTGGAGCATCAGTGGTCGCCTCTGCAGGCCTGTCCAGCCAGAACCATACCATAGAACCATAGAACAACCAGGTTGGAAGAGACCCATCGGATCATCGAGTCCAACCATTCCTATCAAACACTAACCCATGTCCCTCAGCACCTCATCCACCAGTGCCTTAAACACCTCCAGGGAAGGTGAATCAACCACCTCCCTGGGCAGCCTCTGACGGTGCCCAATGACCAGGGTGAGGGGCTGGCAGGGCTCCCCAGGAGCACAAGACACTGTGGCTCCTCACCTTCCAGGAGAAGAGGAGGCTGAGAAGAGACCTTATTGCTCTCTACAACTACCTGAAAGGAGGTTGTGGAGAGGAGGGATCTGGGCTCTTCTCCCAGGGGACAGGACAAAAGGGAATGGCCTCAAGCTCCACCAGGGGATGTTCAGGCTCGACATAAGGAAAAAATTCTTCACAGAAAGGGTTGTTAGGCACTGGAACAGGCTGCCCAGGGAGGGGGTTGAGTCACCTTCCCTGGAGGGGTTTAAGGGACGAGTGGACAAGGTGCTTAGGAACATGGTTTAGAGTTTGATAGGAATGGTTGGGCTCGATGATCCGGTGGGTCTCTTCCAACCTGGTGATTCTATGATTCTATAAGTTTCCTTTATGCGTCCCCAGAGATGAAAGCAGCTTACAACACCCCCCCTCCCACCTCGTATCTACTAGTTTCTTCCTCCCAGGCAGACTAACGTTATAAATGATTAAAACCATTAAGAATTACCATTTCCAGATCCTCAGCTGCTACAATAAATCAGCACTGCTCCAACTGCTTTAGTACCCTCAGATCAGTTTACAGCGAATGCCAGAGTGGCTTTTTCTACGCTTTGTTTAGTGCCTGTACGGCTGCTTGCTCTGGAAAAGTCACAGGTCAGCAATTAGCTGAAGGAATTTTTTCACACATTTGTTGTTGACGCGCAGTCTCACGCTTTACCAAAGTTGTTGTTAGCCCTGTTTCCTACAAATATAAAATGAGGGATATAAATACAGAGGTGAGATGAAATCAGATTGTAATATTATTTCCTGCCTCCGGTGTTTTACAGTGGTTTTACCACCGAAACAAGTCTGTTCACATCTAGTGACCGGAGCTGGTGTACATTACCTTGGCAGGAGTGGTCTCAGAAGCAGGTGTGCTTCGTAGCATTAATTAGAACAAGGATCCATAAAATCTCTGACAAAAAGAGGGGTTTTCCAAGCATATTCATGCTTGATCATAGAATGGTTTGGTTGGAAGGGACCTCAAAGCCCATCCAGTGCCACCCCTGCCATGGGCAGGGACACCTCCCACTGGATCAGGGGCTCCAAGCCCCATCCAAGCTGCCCTTGAACCCCTCCAGGGATGGGGCAGCCACCCCTGCTCTGGGCAACCTAAGCCTTGACCTCTGTGCACTGACAGCAAAACACTTCTAAGATCCCATCTCAATCTCCCTTCTTTCAGCTGAAAAAATGTTCTCCCTTGTCCTCTCTCTCCACTCCCTGATCCAGAGCCCCTCCCCAGCTTTCCTGGAGTCCCTTTCAGCGCTGGAAGCTGCTCTAAGGTCTCCCCAGAGCTTTCTCTTCTCCAAGCTGTAAGATGCAGGAAGGGAAGCCTCTTGTATTTACATTTACTGGAAAAGCACGATGGACTGGTCCTGATGCCACTTCATTTTGCAAAGGCTAAGATTAGATATAATTACAACAACAAAGCTTCCCACCCTTGGACTGGCTCCATGTCACTGCCAGGGAATTCAGGGATGCCGGAAGACTTTTAGAGATCGCAGAGGAGTTTGAGTCTGCACCTATTGCAGTGGGACAAGCGCTGCTACCCTTAACGATGTCTGTGAGGGCATTAGCACTGACTGGGAAATCCTTCAGATCACTGCTCTGGAAAAGAGATTTATCTTCAGCTGATCATCTCACAAACTGAATGCCTGATCCCATTTATTTGTACTCCAAAAGAGAATTTAAACAAGCACTCACTGAGGAATATTCTGAAGGAAAAGCACGTGAACTGCAGCTAGAAGAAATTGTTGCTTCTACTAATAACAATTATAAGTGAATTAAAATATTTCATAGAATCATAGAACAACCAGGTTGGAAGAGACCCATCGGATCACTGAGTCCAACCATTCCTATCAAACACTAAACCAAGTCCCTCAGGAACCACATCAGAGAAGAAGGAGATTGAACAAAAGGACAAAATGGGCTTTTCCTGGAGCATCATGGAAAAGATCATCCATATCCTCCTGAAGAGGACACTCCCTTTCTCTTATGTGGCACTAGGGAGCAGTGAGAGGACCTTAGATGTTGTGTCCTTTGGCAGCAGCAGTAGAGAAAGGTCCTCTTGCCTCTTCTTTGCCTCCTCTCTGCCCTTCACCTACTCTTCTTTTCCTTCTATTGAACTGATAATTTCATTAATGAGAGAGAACCTTTCATAGAATCATAGAATAATAGAACAACCAGGTTGGAAGAGACCCACGGGATCATCGAGTCCAACCGTTCCATCCTTTATCCCACTGTCTTCACAAACTATCAACTAAGGTCAACGCAATAAAAATCATGCAAAAAAAAAGATCAATGTTTAAAATATTGAATGAAAATCATTAAAAATGTGGTTTAGAAATAAAAGAAAAAATCGTCTTTTCTTTGATTTCATCAACATGTCATTTATTGAACTTGGAGCCTTTCCTAGAGCACTTAGTGAATCTCAACTCCTGAGATTCTTCGGCCACAAAACAAGGTACTCGTGATTGACAAAAACTCAATTTCTTCATTGTATCACAAACGGTCTTGATGGAGGTTTAAGATGCTGCGTCCTGAGTTTTTAGACTTTCTCTTTTTTTTTTTTTTCCCAAGAATGCTGACTTCCATGAATATTATATCACGTTTCCCCAAAGCAGCTATTTATTGCATCTGCTTGCCCTTTATTACTCAAAAAATAGAAAGCTTGTGTTTTCTTTCGCTGGGTAAAGATGCTTCATAAGTAATCTAAGAAGCTACTTTCATGTTTGTTCAATAAGTATTTCAAGATGCTGCTATTCTGATAATGTGCTGACTGATACATAATTCAGGGCAATGCAAAGTTTAATAATATCCTCAAACTCAAATATAAAACGAGCTCTCAATTCTGACATGCTAAATCTAGTTCTAAAGTGTGCTATTTCTCATTTGTTGTGTAAAATGATACGGAGCAGCTATTACTCAACGTAATGCATGGGTTTCTTACACCGATGCATTAGAAGAAAAAATTAAAACATCACTTAAGTCCTAAAAACTCATCTAAACATACCTCCTAGGAAGCAAAGCAGATGAAATAGTAATCACTCATGCAGAAGACCTCTGTCCATTACATAGAATCACCAGGTTGGAAGAGACCCACTGGATCATCGAGTCCAACCATTCCTATCAATCACTAAACCATGACCTTCAGCACCTCGTCCACCCACACCTTAAACACCTCCAGGGAAGGTGAATCAACGACCTCCCTGGGCAGCCTGTTACAATGCCCAATGACCCTTTCTGGGAAAAACTTGCTCCTAATCTCCAGCCTGAACCTCCCCTGGTGGAGCTTGAGGCCATTCCCTCTCATCCTGTCCTCTGTCACTTGGGAGAAGAGCCCAGCTCCCTCCTCTCTACAACCTCCTTGCAGGGAGTTGGAGAGAGCAATGAGGTCTCCCCTCAGCCTCCTCTTTTCCAGGCTAAACACCCCCAGCTCTCTCAGACATTCCTCAGAAGGCCTGTTCTCCAGCCCCTTCACCAGCTTCATTGCTCTTCTCTGGACTCACTCCAGAGCCTCAACGTCATTCTTGTGTTGAGGGGCCCACAACTGAACACAGGATTTGAGGAGCAGTCTCACCAGTGCCAAGAACAAAGGGAGAATAACCTCATGGTGAATAATCACAGAAGAATGAATTCCGCAAGTCACCATTCCCTCCCACAAATTCGTTTACTAATTCATTCTCCCATCAGTAAGAGTTTCGACAAGGAAGCCTTGACCTCCGCAAGGAAACACGGTAAAGGACAAGAATCACAGATGACACTGTAATTGCCTGGGTTTATTATGCTTAGTAGACATTTGCCTTTTGCCGTTGGTTATGGTTATTAAGCCTGCTGGAAATTCATAGAATAATGGAACAACCAGGTTGGAAAAGACCCACCAGATCATCGAGTCCAACCACTCCTATCAAACACTAAAACATGTCCCTCAGCACCTCGTCCACCCATCCCTTAAACACCTCCAGGGAAGGTGAAATTTTGTTTGGTAATGAATGATAAAAGTGGTTTATCCATCTTTAAACTGTTGTCATTAGATATGAGCTACTTAAACTACCTGAGGTGTTTCCCCCCACCCTAGCCCTTCCCCTATTACTTCTGTTTACAAGCTTCTCAGAGCCTTTGAGGTATTTTTTTCCCAGGGGCAGGAAGGCATCGTCCTCCATACTTAATAGACAAAAAAAGTTGAATTTTTGGAAGTTTACCACTTCCACGAATTGAGAACATTTCATAGGCAAGGTTTAGTTTTTGCCAAGTACAACAAGAACCCAGGCAAGTTCCTGAAGGAAACCTGCCTCGTTTCCAACAACCTTGTCCTCCTGGAGACTTGATAATTACCAGGCAGGATGACAGGGCCTCCTTTACTCTGTACAAGATGAAAACACATTTCAGTACCTGGTGTTCTTCCACGAGAGGAGTAAAATTCTAGCACACACACAAAAAAAAAAGGTAAAAATCTGTCTAACGTTGAAGATGTCCTGTCATCTCCTTAGCCCCTGCCACCCTCCTCCACACACACCTCCCCGCTCAAGTCGCACACTTGCTGGCGGAAATCAGACAGAAGCACTGAGGCTCAGCAACAGCCACAGGCAGCACTTCATCATTTTCCCGACTTAGCTTTGCCCTAAACACGTGTAACTGCAGTGGCGGATCCGGGAGGGGAAGGATCTGGGAGAGACGAGATGTTCTAGGTTCGGCAACGACGCCGTGCGTGGCTTTTGCCTCCCTGCTCGAGTCACGAAACCCCATCTGTGCCGCAGAGTCCCCATCTGTCAAGCAGAGACGATTCTCCCCTGCCTCACACAGATCTTGGTGATGATTCCTTTAGAAGCACTCTCAGATCCACGGGAAAGGCAGCGCAGAGAAGCGAAAGGCATTACTAAGGCATTAAAAGCATGTGATGATCTTTGCACTTGGGAGATTTGTTTCACAAAAAGGATTTGTGAAAAATAAATTCACCTATGAGGTGAAGGTGAGGGCACAAATAGAAAAAGCAAAACTACAGTCCCACTGCTTCGCCTTCCTCCCATCCATAATTCATCTCATGCTGCTTTCAAGGGGTTTGGTTGTCCTGCCATCTACCCTCAGATTAAATATTTTCATTTATGGGCAGATGAATAAATGAGAATATGGTTTACCTCCCTGCCACAGCACCTTCTGTTATCCCATTTGCCTCCTCTCCAGTCCACCAGCTGCCTTTTACCAACCTCATTATAACATAGCTTAAATAAAATGAGAAGTTAGACAACCTCATAGCAGAGGTCGCCTCCTTTACCTAATTGGAATAGCCTGGCATTTACAGGGCTAAAATACAAAGTTCAACGTGCTGCAAGGGGTTTCCAGGCACTACAAAATGCTGCAGTCATAGAATCTCATAGAACAACGTGGTGGGAAGAGACTCACCAGATCATCAAGTCCAACCATTCCTACCAAACACTAACCCATGTCCCTCAGCACCTCATCCACCCACAGCTTAAACACCTCCAGGGAACCTCAACCACCTCCCTGGGCAGCCTATTCCAATGCCCAATGACCCTTTCCGGGAAAAACTTCCTCCTGATGTCCAGCCTAAATCTCCCCTGGTGGAGCTTGAGGCCATTCCCTCTTCTCCTGTCCCTTGGGAGAAGAGCCCAGCTCCCTCCTCTCCACAACCTCCTTTCAGGCAGGTGGAGAGAGCAATAAGGTCTCCCCTCAGCCTCCTCTTCTCCAGGATAAACACCTGCAGCTCTCTCGGTCGTTCCTCATCAGGCCTATTCTCCAGCCCCTTCACCAGCCTCGTTGCTCTTCTCTGGACTCGCTCCAGAGCCTCAACATCCTTCTTGTGCTGAGGGGCCCAGAACTGAACACAGGATTCAAGGAGCAGCCTCACCAGTGCTGAGTCCAGAGGGAGAAGAACCTCCCTGGCCCTGCTGGTCACACCGTTTCTGATCTGAGCCATGATGCCATTGGCCTTCTTGGCCACCTGGGCCACTGCTGGCTCATGTTCAGTCGTTGTCAACCAACACCCCCAGGTCCCTCTCCTCCTGGCAGCTTTCTAGACAGACTTCTCCTAGTTTGTAGCTCTGCATAGGGCTGTTGTGGCCCAAGTGCAGGACTCAGCATTTGGCCTTGTTAAACCTCATCCCATTGGCCTCAGTTCATGGATCCAGCCTTTTCAGATCCCTTTAGAGCCTCCCGACCCTCCAGCAGATCAACACTTCCACCCAGCTTAGTGTCCTCCTGCAAACTTGCTAAGGTTGCACACGATGCCTTCATCCAGGTCATTGATGAAGACATTGAACAGGGCTGGGACTGGAAGAATGGCAATTTACACCAGCAAAGAGTCTGCTCCATCAAATACAATTTCTTTCACATCCTAAAATCATGTAATGGACCTTCGTGAACACTCCCAATTGCTCTATAATAACCCAAACATTACAGTCTCTAGTACTCCGCAAGTACTCCTAACCCAGGAGCCTTCAAAATCTACATGGTTTCAATCAATCTCTGGCTTTACAACACAAATGGGGAAGATGTACCAAACTGCAGAACGCTTTAAGAAAATTAAAATGCCAAACATATTTTTTCTTCTTTGAGAAAGGCTAAACAAAAAAAATCTGGGTCTTCTGCCTCTCTGCTTGCATCGCTGCCAACAACTACAACCTGATCTGTAACATCAGAAAATTAGAAACAGGAGAAAGATAAAAAAAAAAAAAAAAACCACCTTGCCTTGAGTAAGACTTGCTCTCACTCTGCTTCTACACTAATAAGTACATTTAAAATGGAAATAGGACTAGCATAAGGACAGGGTTATGAGGAAATAAATGATGACAGACTTCGATCGTCCATATAACAAATATTTCAGTGTCACAATTAAACGAAACCTATATCCAACCATTCCAGTAATCATCAACACCAAAGAAGCCTTCATACCTTATACCTGAAACGACATAAAATTACCTAATTTTCCTATTATAGATTGAAAACCTATCTATAGTACAGAAGGAAGAAGCGAGCCCTGGGTGCCCTTACCAGACTGTGCTTCGTTGGCAGTGTTGTGTGGGATAAATCTCTCCTCTTCAGATCTCTCTCCTTGCTTCCTGTGCTTATTATGCAATAAACACTAAAATAAGAGAGGTTGCTTGCCCTTTCCCAGCTGTCTTTTCACCAAGACGCTAAACTATTGGGTAATAGCAGCCTACTTGTAAACCTCACTAAAAGAAATAAGAACGGGAGATGTTTTTACCCCAGGATCTACTGGCTCGCGTTGAGGGTTGGGCACCCGGAGTCAGACTCGCGCTACCGCGGTTCACCTGACTCTACACGCTCCATCTGTTGGTGCAGATGGATGGTAGCACCGAAGGGCAGAGCCATATCCGCTTCTGTATGACAAAGAGAAATTAAAATCCCCATCAATGGGGCTTTCAGGCGTAGGAAGCGCCCAAAGATTTCATCTGGCCGCTCCTTGAATCCTGTGTTCAGTTCTGGGCCCCTCAGCACAAGAAGGATGTTGAGGCTCTGGAGTGAGTCCAGAGAAGAGCAACGAAGCTGGTGAAGGGGCTGGAGAACAGGCCTTATGAGGAACAGCTGAGAGAGCTGGAGGTGTTTAGCCTGGAGAAGAGGAGGCTGAGGGGAGACCTCATTGCTCTCTCCAACTACCTGAAAGGAGGTTGTGGAGAGGAGGGAGCTGGGCTCTTCTCCCTAGTGACAGGGGATAGGACGAGAGGGAATGGCCTCAAGCTCCACCAGGGTAGGTTCAGGCTGGACATTAGGAGAAAATTTTTTACAGAAAGGGTCATTGGACACTGGCAGAGGCTGCTCAGAGAGGTGGTTGATTCACCTTCCCTGGAGGTGTTTAAGGTGTAGGTGGACGAGGTGCTGAGGGACATGGTTTAGTGTTTGATAGGAACGGTTGGACACGATGATCCATTGAGTCTCTTCCAACCCAATGATTCTATGAATTCAAAAGTCTAAAATGGTTTGCATAAAGCCAGAGAAGAACTCTTTCACAACAAGAGGAACTGAATCTTTCAACAACATGCAAGCAACTTTTATCTTGTGCAAAATGCTTCTCAATGGAATATATATACAGGGACATTGTGCCTCCTCTGTGTGTCCCCAGGAGCAGGTAGAAGCCTCCAAAGAAGGAGGAGGGCTTCTGCAGCTCTTGGCCATCGCCACAGCCAGGGTAGCTGCCTGCTCAGCAGTCAGTTGAATTACGGGACGTAAAGAGGTCTAGACATCTTAGCTGAGTCAGCCATTCTTAATGTTCTTACATGGGTCTTTCAGACCGATTCCTGCTTCCAAGATAAGTGATTTGTCTCCTTATCAAATAGATAAAGCCAACCTAGAAATTAATGGTACGGAAACTAATTGGTTAGCCAGCTCTTAAAAGACACCAAAATACCATTGATATTTAAAATAATAAAATTTTGGTTATATTTAAGCCCGATTCTCCACTCTCTCTAGTCTGTGCTGCCTAAATAAAGCCCAGACGCTTCTTCTCTTTGTTACTACGAATGAATCTGCATTTACAAATGCAAATTCCTGTACAACAAGAAGCATTTTCTGTTTGATTTGTTGAAACAAAATGAAAACTTCCTGAGAGCACAAATCACTTTGGGTAACATCTGGCAATGCCGAATTTCATGGAAAGTCAATCTCAGAATTCTTCATCTACACCAGGAGTGCTGCTGCTCCCCACCACCAGCACAGCCCTGAGCTTTCCATGCTGTCCCAGCCTATTCCAGAAGATTCCTGGGAGCCCTCTGCTTAGCACACAACCACCTACCCTGCTCTGACACGATATGCATTTCCAAATCATAGAATCATAGAATCACCAGGTTGGAAGAGACCAACCCTCTTGTTTATCTTCTGCATCATTCGTTACTCTCTCCAACTACCTGAAGGGAGGTTGTGGAGAGGAGGGAGCTGGGCTCTTCTCCCAGGTGACAGGGGACAAGCCAAGAGGGAATGGCCTCAAGCTCCACCAGGGGAGATTTAGGCTAGAGATTAGGAGGAAGTTTTTTCAGAGAAAGGGTGACTGGGCATTGGAATAGGCTGCCCAGGGAGGTGGTTGATTCACCTTCCCTGGAGGTGTTTAAGGCACAGGTAGATGAGGTCCTGAGGGACATGGTTTGATGTTTGATGGGAGTGGTTGGACTCGATGATCCGATGGGTCTCTTCCAACCTGGTTGTTCTGTGATTCTATGATTCTACGAATTAACAAACAGCAACATTCAGTAGAAAGACGAGCACTCACACAGCAAACTAATAATGATGTACATTCAGGAGGGCAGCTGCCACGCGTCTAAGTGCCTCATTCATAAACTCTACTTCGAAGACAGAACAACGTCCTCAGCAATACTGCCGAACAGGCTAATGATAAACAGGACTCGCCATGCATTTATGGTGCTGTGGAGCAATCGCTCTGTGTTAACGCTGCAGCATGGTGCTCAGCGCTTGCCTCTACAATTAGGTGCTCCAAAGCCCCTAATAAATCTCATCCGCTCAACTGAATGCTTCAAAATGGCACATTATACACAGATCAGGCCTGGACCTAAATCTTTCGGGTGCACAGCAAATCACGATACAGATAAACTCTTTAGAGACCCATGAATGCTTCATGTAAGTTGCAGTTCAGGATAAGATATTCAACTTAGAAAAAAAATCACTTTGTGTGCTGTGTTTTCTGCCTTGTTTCTCTTTCCCATTTTTATTACTTAGTAAGCATTCAGGAAAACTGGATCTTTGCTTTTGAGATATTCTGCACCTGCTGTCTAGCCTATAAAAATGCTGGTTTCAATTCAAAGCAATAAAACATTGCAATTAATCCAAATCACATCATTACCGTTGGAGCCTAGACTCGCAAAACTGGCTCCCTCCACCTCAGCCTACACCACTTATCTTATTTGCAGAAATATTTCCAAAACTTATTTTGTTATTCTTACCTCTTTCAACTTAATGCTATTACTCTTTATTTGATTGTTTGTACTAGGACTTACAGGCTCCATTTAAGATGAGATGGCCTGGAGTGCATCGCAAGCACGAAACCCAGATCTCTGCCATCAGATGGTTCAGATGGAGATGAATAACTGTGTCCAGTGAAGCATCAGCCAGCAGGAAAACTAAAAGCTGGAAGAAATACCATGGGAACTCCAATCGTACAAGACCGCAACAGTCAGAAGGGTCTCAAGACATAGAATCATAGAATCACCAGGTGGGAAGAGATCCACCGGATCATCGAGTCCAACCATTCCTATCAAACACTAAACCACATCCCTCACCACCCTTAAACACCTCCAGGGAAGGTGAATCAACCACCTCCCTGGCAGCCTATTCCAACGCCCAATGACCCTTTCCGGGAAAAACTTCCTCCTGATGTCCAGCCTAAATCTCCCTTGGTGGAGCTTGAGGCCATTCCCTCTCGTCCTGTCCCCTGTCCCTTGGGAGAAAAGCCCAGCTCCCTCCTCTCCACAACCTCCTTTCAGGGAGTTGGAGAGAGTAATGAGGTCTCCCCTCAGCATCCTCTTCTCCAGGATAAACACCTCCAGCTCTATCAGATGTTCCTCATCAGGCCTGTTCTCCAGCCTCTTCACCAGTTTCTTTGCTCTTCTCTGGACCCGCTCCAGAGCCTCAACATCCTTCTTGTGGTGAGGGGCCCACAACTGAACACAGGATTCGAGGAGTAGTCTCACCAGTGCTGAGTCCAGAGGGAGAAGAACCTCCCTGGCCCTGCTGGTCACACCATTTCTGATCCAAGCCAAGATACCATTGGCCTTCTTGGCCACCTGGGCACACTTCTGGCTCATGTTCAGTCGGCATATGTGGGCTAATGATGCCACTGAATATCACATTCCAAGCACTCCAGAGCTGACCTATCTACTCTGCCATGATAAACACCAGTAGCAGTGGAAAAGCAACAAGCACCACGAGCACTAACAGGAGACAAAGCGGGAGTGGGCTGGATGTAGCTGGCAAAAAGTCTCCAGTATTTTCCACCACCATGCCTGAGCAGCCATGTCTCCTCTCACACATAAGTTATGTGCTACAAACACAAAACGCAAGCAGCTGCATCCAAATAGTTGATCCCATGGTGGTATTCAGCAAGAACATTACATCACATTCCATTAAAAAGTACACGTGCCAAATAAAATGACTTTTTTGTAGCCAGGCTCACTTGGCAATTCCACACAAAAGTCAAACTGGGGTAGCCGGTGCTTGTATTCACCAACTCTGGAATTTCACAGATAACAGTTTCTTTAATAAATGAATTCATTGACTTCCACATTGCCCACTTTCAGTCATGTGATAATATTTACGAACTCTGGTTCCTGTTGTTACTAGGATGAAAATGATAGGAACGGTTGGACTCGATGATCCGGTGGGTCTCTTCCAACCTGGTTGTTCTATGATTCTATGAAAAAGTTTGGACCAACATCAACATGTGGTTCCACAAGGCACAATGAAAGAAAGTAAATATGAAAAGACTTCACAGGAAATTCCATGCGACTTCACAGGAATTTCCATTCAACTTCACAAACAGGACTTTCTCTCCAGGGTTTTGCAGAGCCAGAGCAAGATTTCACACCTGAAGGCAAACAAAGGTGTAGGTAACCAAGACGCTACTTGTGGCTACAGTACAGAATGAACCACTCATTTTATCAGGTATCCTATTCTTCCTTTGAATAAAGTTTTCCGCATTGTGTGTGTTTGAGTCCAAACAGAGATTTATTCTGCACTTTCTGATATTAGCAGGGATGAAGAAGTCGGAAATTTGTATTGATAAGCTTAAAAGCAGAAGCAAGAGATTGACTATTCAATGGAAGATCGGTTGAGTGATATCCAAGGAAAATAACTCAATCCCACTTCTTTTCAGAACGTGCAGGACTAGGAACCTCCAGATTCTGGGCATTTGAGGACAAAACAGATTAAACTGCTGTGATACGTGTCAGTGACAATATAATAATCAAATTTTAAGTTCTCTCCCAAGTTTGAGCTCAACTCAGAACAAGCCAGAAGTCATAAAAGAAGGTAGTGACAGATGCAAAGTCGAATCAAGTCATTTGGCCTTAGTGTTTCTCTTTTGGATAAAACGTAGATCAGAACAGGAATAGGAGCTGTGAGAAACAGAAATATGATAGAAAGTGAAAAAATAAAAACACAATCCCCCAGGAAATGATTCCCATATTATATTCCATTTGTAAACACATGAATGAGACTCTGACATAGGATAGGCAGGTTATCTATTTTTTCCTTCCCGTTTAATCACAGTGTTGCAAAAGGGCTTTCTAGAAAGCCAAACTCTCCTAAATACAACCATGCCAGCTTGAGTTTCTTGGCATTTAGCAAAGCTGACTGTCCCTTTTTTTTTTTTCCTTGCTGCTCTTTGCCATATTTCTTGGAAAACAACAGCTGTGTTTATTCGAATACCAGTATCCTGATGACTTGATGATAGGCTAATCTGCAGGAATTCCAAGTGTGACTGTCCTGTAGGAGTCTTTGCAGAGCACCACACGATCGCCTTTGGACAACAAATCCTTGGAAAGACTTCCAAACGTTTGGCCAGCCTGGAAGGTTACTCTCACCCTACTTAGTTCACCGAATTTCTGACAGCACCCAGCCTGTTTTTCAGGTTTTATAGGATGTTTCCTCATATATCAACGTCAGAAAGTAATTCCACAACATAAACGGTTTCCCTGTTGGACACTGAGTAGAGGGATGCAGGCTGTACATTGAATTTCAGCTGAAACAAGCCTCAATATTCCTTTGGAAATCAGGGCTACAAGTGCAGAGGCACCATCAGTGTTCTCCGTGAAGAAGCTTCAGACTATATGACATCTCAGTTAGCAGTTTACATAACATATCAAATCACAGAATCATAGAATCACCAGGTTGGAAGAGACCCATCGGATCATGGAGTCCAACCATTTCTATCAATCACTAAACCATGTCCCTCAGGCACCTCATCCACGCGCACCTTAAACACCTCCAGGGAAAGCAAGTCAACCACCTCCCTGGGCAGCCTATTCCAATGCCCAATGACCCTTTCCGTGAAAAACTTCCTCCTAATCTCCAGCCTAAATCTCCCCTGGTGGAGCTTGAGGCCATTCCCTCTTGTCCTGTCCCCTGTCACTTGGGAGAAGAGCCCAGTTCCCTCCTTTCCACAACCTCCTTTCAGGTAATTGTAGAGAGTAATGAATGACGCAGAAGATAAACAACCATATGAGAGCAGCCAAATTAATCACACGTATTCAAAGAAGCTTTCAGACAGGGGCATAACCAGCCAGACGTATGTCTACTCTTGGAATTGGAAGGGGATGCCCAACTAATAACTGATAGCAAGACATCGTTTACTCAGCACTTTTACTAAGGAGCAAGACAAGGATAAAAGGTGATTTTCTCCCCACCTAAGTCCTGTGTTACTGGACTTCTATTTAAGAAATAAAGTGTTAGAATAAACAGGAATAAGAATGATGAGTAAGGTAGATAAAGAACGGGAATTGTGGTGTGAGCAGACAGCATAGTCTCTTTGGGCATTAGTCAACAGGCAAAGCACATTGGACTTAAAAATCATAGAATCATAGAACAACTAGGTTGGAAGGGGCCCATCGGATCTTCTAGCCCAACCAATCCTATCAAACACTAAACCAAGTCCCTCAAGACCTCCTCCACCTGTGCCTTAAACACCTCCAGGGAAGGTGGTGACACTTGGACTTGAGGATCTTATAGATCTTTTCCAATATTAATGATTCTGTGAATGCAGAAGAGGACAGAAAGGGACACAGGACATACAAGGTGGTCCTAAGGGTCTGGTTTCCCAAAAAAACCAGGTAGCATTTACATATTTTAAAACGAAAACACAGCGTTTTTAAAAGACAGAACATATTCAGATCCAATCCCAGACACAAGGCATCTTCGTTTAACTAGCTAAAGAAATATAGGCAAATGATCATTCATTCATTGTTTCTCATAGAGTTGTACCCTGATCTTTCCATCCAGATTCCTGGTTCCTTCAGAACTACACTTCTCCAGCAGATCCATTAAAAACCCTTTGGGGAAATCCAAACATTCCCTGACTGCACCAAGAACGTGACTGCAAAAGCCTTTTGCAACAGAGCGAAGAAGGAAGATTCACAGATGTGCAAGAGAAAACCTCTGTACTCCCTCAGCTTGACTTCTAGTAAAACTTAAAGCAAAGCTTCACACTGTATTTGCAGAGCTGTATCGGGTCACCAATATGCAAACACAAGATCTACTGCTTTAAAACCAGACAGCAGATTTATAAAAATCAAACGTAATGTAGCATCGGACCCATTGACTATAAAAATAAAAATTAATCCCATCCATTTACAAAAGTTGCACCTTAAGTACAGTCAAGTTTGCCGACTTTCAGCTTCTAGTCCTCGCTACAACTTGTCTGCTAAATAATGCTTTCTGTACCACATCACTTATTAAAGATGAGGTCATTGTACAATTTTAAGCTTGATATCATAGAATCACCAGGTTGTAAGAGACCCACCGGATCATTGAGTCCAACCATAAGACCAATACATCATATTCCCCACATGAAAAGAATATATATTCCCCTATAACGCTGTTTGCCAGCATATTAGTGACGCTATTAGTTCTTCTGAACTCTTGTGAACGAGGATAGTGAATACTAGGGCAGAAACCACAGAGTTGGAGAGTTGACGTTGGGGCCAAACACAAGCCAGCAAACGACTGAGGCTGGGATGGGCTAAGCTGCTCTATTCTTCTCTGTAGGGAGCAAAAGATCTGTCCTTGGCCTTCACTGCCCTCCCAGCTGCATGACCCACCCCTCTCAGCACCTCCACACGCATCTGGGATGGGTGGATGAGGTCTTCAGGGACTTGGTTTAGTGTTTGATAGGAATGGTTGGACTGGATGATCTGACGGGTCCCTTCCAACCTGGTTGTTCTACGATTCTATGATTCTATGATCTCATGCTCCAATTAGCTCAGTGGCCTCCTCAGGACTCACTCCGTACACCCCTGCCTGTCCCAGACTGTGGAACTCAAACTGGACCCGCTCTAAGTCAATGATGTGGCCTCTTCACCATGTGTCGCTTCCCATTCTCTCCATCACACGTGTGTGAGACCACGACACATCCTTTGACATGTCTCCAAATCAATTTATCTCTTCATGTTTATCAATATACAATAAGTCACAATCTCCTGTTTCCTGACATTGCAGAAACACAAAACAGCAGTGGACCTAGAAGGAACCTAGAAGTCTCTACTAGAAACTTCTCTATTATTATGGTTGGACTCGATGATCCGATGGGTAACTTCCAACCTGGTTGTTCTATGATTCTATGATTATCTAAGCTGCCCTTTGAAGTCAGACAATTAGCCAGCTCTACTTATTCCACATGTGCCAGATAATGATTTATACTTCTTAATCAACATTTCAAATCAGATTCACTTCAAACGGTTTATTAAAGTTTAGGTTTATTACATTGTCTTTTTTTCAGCCTAACCTGCAGTCTCCGAGAAGCTGAAAATAGGATAAAAGATCAGGTTCGCTTGACCTCCCCTAATTCCAAAACACCCCATTTACTGGTCATTTATTGCTCCCATTTATTTCTTTATTCATACCATTTTTATATTCTTTCCTATTATTTTTCCTCTGAACTGAGGAAGTAATTTCATTTCTGCTTTTGTCTGTAAGTCTGTATCCAATTACACAGCCCAATCTGCATAGAAATAGAGTCACTTAATCATTTCCTTGCCCATCTTCAGGACATGAGAACTCAAGATTGTTTTCCCATATACACTGAATCCCCAACCAACTAAGCATATTAAAACAAAGCTGACACACCCTTCTAGCTTTCACTATCACAGAACAGTCCTTAATATTCCCTCTCCTGGAACAAGAAGAAAAAAGAAAAATCACAAATAAACCTAAAAGGCAGAAACCTCCCCAAATGGGGTTTAAGGAAAAAAAAAATCAGCTTGATTTACATGTCGTTGTAGATAAACACCATCTCATCAATGCAGATGGTTCTCTCCAAGTGTATTATCAGCGCTGATGGACTGAATAAAATTGGTGTCATTTTCCTTCACATGACTGAGTTTCTCTTTGCCGGAAAATTAACTACAAGTAACACCGCTGAGCTTTCTACAGTAGAAAATATCCAAAAGATTCCTTTTTCATTTAGAACATCCAGCCAAAAAAAAAAAATTCCAAAGCTTACAGAAGCAAAATACACAACACATGGGCTCCTAAAGATAAAGAAATAAGATGTCCTTGAATCAGTTATTAAATATCGATGCTTGTGGTCCAGCCTTCCAGCACATGCCCATGTTAAACATCCATTTCAAGAAAGATATTAGTCTGATAGCTTTACCACATATTGCCTTATGTTGAAATTAGTCAGTACAAGTCTTATCAAAAAAAATCAGGTTTTGGCTCAGGTATCATCTGCGGTGTCCGTACGTAACAAACAACTGTCAACAAAATAAACTGCCTTTAAGGGCAGAAGTATATTTAGTTATTATTAAGGCACTAAATGTATAAGTTCTCAGAATCATATTAAAGTTAAACATCACACGATGCACATACTTATATCTTCCTTTTAATTCTTTTCTACTTACAACCTTACTTGCAACTCCATTCAAAAAGCAATTAGCAAAGAGCATCAGAGCTCACTTGAAAAAGCACAAAGTATCGCTGTGTTATAAAAGCACAATAGTGGTATGTTTTCTGTCCTGGAGAATCTATTTCCATATAAATTGCTCTAAACCGAGCAGCTGGCTGGCTTGGAAGAAAGGAATTATCTTGAGAGAGCAGCACAGAACAGTTTGGGTCGGAAGGGACCTCACAGCCCATCTAGTCCCATCCCTGTCCACCTCCCACTGGATCAGGGGCTCCAAGCCCCATCCAACCTGCCCTTGAACCCCTCCAGGTGTTATTTCTTTCCAAAATCCATCAAGTATGCATTTCCAAGGGAGCAGGGAGGGCTTTAGCAGCTCCATCATCTCCCACCTCCTGTACCAGCTCTGAGGTCAAGGTCAGTCACCTCCACAGGCAGAAGGTTTCTCCCTCTCTCCGAAAGGCTGAATGCAGATAATTAGATCATTTGCAACCCACTCTATAATTAAAATACAGAACGACCTTAATGCCACAGTTCATGTTCGCAGTTCATTATTCATCAGGAATCACTCAAACAACGTCAGCCATCCATTTTTTATATTTCCAGCCTATTCAGGAGCTCACACCAGGTCCCCCGCAGGGCTGAGGGCCTCCAGCTGAATTCCTGCTGCTTCTGACCTGTGATCTTTCTCTGCTTTTCTCCAGATATCATCCTAAACAAGAAATGCTGCAACTAGTCCAGCTGCATTTTTTTTTTCCAAGGGAATTAACTGTTGCACAATTCTCAGGTGCCTGTGAGCCATTTAAATAAAGTGAGGCTCGGCGCTCTAGGAGGTGTCTCAGTAGTTTTGCCTGTGGCAGAGTTTGCAACAGCTTAATATAGCAAAGTGGTTCTCTGAGAAGCCGCAGTACTAGCAGAGCATCCCTCCTAATGAGGAGGGATGTGAACAAGGCTCCCTCGCAGAGATACAGCATCTGTACAACCTGGTGTCTTGAAGACTCTGCCAGCCTCTTGGGAAAAACACCTAATCTTGAAGAACATCATATGCATGTCAGAAACATCACTGGACAGTCTCTGGAAGGCAAGGAGGGTATATCCTCCTTGGCTCCGGAGCGAGTCCAGAGAAGAGCAATGAAGCTGGGGAAGGGGCTGGAGAACAGGCCTGATGAGGAACGGCTGAGAGAGCTGGGGGTGTTTATCCTGGAGAAGAGGAGGCTGAGGGGAGACCTCATTGCTCTCTACAACTACGTGAAAGAAGGTTGTGGAGAGGAGGGAGCTGGGCTCTTCTCCCAAGGGACAGGACAAGATGCAATGGCCTCAAGCTCTGCAAGGGGAGATTTAGGCTGGACATCAGGAAAAAAATTTTCATGGAAAGGGTCACTGGGCACTGGAACAGGCTACCCAGGGAGGTGGTTGATTCCCCTTCCCTGGAGGTGTTTAAGGTGTGGGTGGATGAGGTGCTGAGGGACATGGTTTAGTGTTTGATAGGAATGGTTGGATTCAATGACCCGGTGGGTCTCTTCCAACCCGGTTGTTCTATGATTCTATGATCTGTAAAAAGCTTGTGCAGTTACTTGACAATAGATCCATTAATTCCATTATGTATGATGATTTTTGCTGCTGGGGTATTCATTTCTTCTTGCAAATTTAACATTAATTAGTTCATCCTGGAGAAGAGAAGGCTCTGGGGAGACCTCAGAGCAGCTTCCAGCACTGAAAGGGGCTTACAGGAAAGCTGGGGAGGGGCTCTAGATCAGGGAGTGCAAGGGTAGGATGAGGGGGAACGGTTTTCAGCTGAAACAGGGGAGACTGAGGTGAGATCTTAGGCAGAAATGTTTTGCTGTCAGGGTGAGGTGGACCCAGGCTGCCCAGAGCAGGGGTGGCTGCTCCATCCCTGGAGGGGTTCAAGGGCAGGTTGGATGGGGCTTGGAGCCCCTGATCCAATGGGAGGTGTCCCTGCCCCATGGCAGGTTTGGATGGCCCCTTCCAATCCAAACCCTTCTATGATGCTATGATTCTAAAACTCTTAAAACACTATTTTTAAACCTTGATATTAATTAACAACAAAAATCACAGCAAGCTAGACGCAGACCAGCAGCAGATAGTACTTCAGCATTCAAAAATGCAAACTCTCAGCATCAGATTCTATAAGACAGTTAATGTTTCTTTATGTCACTGAGGTCTGAGTTACTTAACTTCTCCCATTTAAAGCCTCAATTGTCACAGCTGACATCGACGCTGAAGGTTCTGTTGTAATATCTTAATACAAATGAGAATAACAAGCAATACAATGTATATTTATGCGATAATTCGAATCATTAAATAAAATGTCACTTGTATACACACAGCTGCCTTTTGAAGAGCAACAGTAATTTCTTGCTTTTCAATGACTCGAACAAATGTGGCGAGTTTTATTTAAACGTCTCTTTGCTTGGTTCTTAATTGGCGAATTCTTGTGTCAAAGCATCCAAATCACTCACAGAATCACAAAAAAAAAAAAAAAAAAAAAAAAAAAGACAAACCACCAAACTGAATTAGCTCACAAACCCACAAACATATTCAGTTTTTTCCTGTTTTATATCTTGGTAGTAAGTCCAGGCTGAGTTACAAAGGGTTGCTACCCTTCTGATGCAAGAGTTTGACTCCGTCCCAGTTCTCTGTGCATTTTCTTAGTGTTTGATAGGAACGGTTGGACTCGATGATCTGGTGAGTCTCTTCCAACCTGATTATTCTATGATTCTAGGCTTCAGAGTCACTTGGAATTTATAAAAATCCTTAGCACAAGTTTACAAATCAGTCTGATTAAGACATGAGTAACTCTTAGCATTCAAAAAAAAAAAGAACATTCATAATAAAATTATCATCTTTATTTCTCTGCTCCCTATTTCATACTGAAGGCTTAGGTTCTGCTTAATATCCATGACAGGTAACTTTCATTCTCTATGTAGATTTATAGTTGATCTCTGGAACAGTATAACGGATTTTGCACAAATCTTCCTAATTTACTGTGCATACATCACTGCCACCACTCTCGAGAACTATTATTTTGTCTGCTACTTGCAGAACACTTTGGATAACACATACACAAAGCTGAGTGTATCTGTGCATGTTAAATATGTGGAGTTCCTCACCAGCTTCTTAAAAATAAATCCCTGTCACTAGAGTTTCTGAAGTACAGAATGGGTTGGGTCGGAAGGGACCTCAAAAGCCCATCCTGTTCAAACACTCCCACTGGATCAGGGGCTCCAAGCCCCATCCAACCTGGCTTTGAACCCCTCCAGGGATGGGGCAGCTAACCCTGCTTTGGGCAACCTGGGCCAGGGCCTCCCCACCCTCACAGCAAAACATTTCCGCCTAAGATCTCATCTCTATCTCCCCTCTTTGAGCTCCATGCCCTCCCTGTGCTGAAGTGGGGTCTCACCAGGGCAGAGGAGCAGACACCCCTCCCTCACCCTACTGCTCCCCCTGCTTTTCATAGAATCATAGAATCACAGAATCACCAGGCTGGAAGAGACCCATCGGATCATCGAGTCCAACCATTCCCACCAATCTCTAAACAAAGTCCCTCAGCTCAGGATACAATTGGCTTTCTGGGCTGTGAGTGCACATCATAATAATTCTTTTTTTTTTTTCATTTTGACTTAATGTGGTGCCACAGAGTCCAATACATATTAATGAAACAACAAAAACTTGTCTGTACATAATTAATAAGGTTAACTTCTTTTAGTCAGAGTCTTACTAGATGACTTGAGGGGCTGAAATGAGAAAGGAAAATGGGCACAGATAATGACAGCAGATATTTGGTCTGTCACTGAGGAAAGGACTCGTGTTCTTTCCTCATTTTGTGTTCATTTTCCTGCTCAGCCCACACTTTAGTCTCAGCACATGCACCAGGCTTTAATTATTTGGAAATCTTTTGTTGTAAATGATCTCACTGTCAAAATATTGTAGGAAATAAGTTGTGTAGTTCTTCTCATACGGACATTTTCTCTCCAGCTCCTTAGTCTTCTTGCCAGGACAAATCCATACCATTCTTGTCAGTATTCCCTAGGATTAATTTTTTACTCAAATCCAGATTTCCCTGGCTGGCCTATAAATTAATTCAGTCCCAAAGGATATGAAATCATTTAGAATTTGGAATGTTGCGTTTTCAAATTTCAAAAACCGTAAGCAAAAAAAAAAGGCACTTCCATGACTGAACGGGTTGCTTGTTTTAACCTGCAACACTCATCGATCTTAGAATCACAGAATCATAGTACCACCAGGTTGGAAGAGACCCACCAGATCATCGCGTCCAACCATTCCCACCAATCTCTAAACCATGTCCCTCAGCACCTCGTCCACTCACACCTTAAACACCTCCAGGGAAGGTAAATCAACCACCTCCCTGGGAAGACTCTGACACTGCCCAATCACCCCTCCCATGAAAAAAATTTCCTAATGTTAAGCTTAAACCTCCCCTGGTGGAGCTTAAGGTCATTCCCTCTCGTCCTGTCCCTCGTCCCTTGGGAGAAGAGCCCAGCTCCCTCCTCTCCACAACCTCCTCTCAGGTGGTTGTAGAGAGCAATGAGGTCTCCCCTCAGCCTCCTCTTCTCCAGGTCAAACACCCCCAGCTCTCTCAGACGTTCCTCATAAGGCCTGTTCTCCAGCCCCTTCCCCAGCTTTGTTGCTCTTCTCTGGACTCACTCCAGAGCCTGCTCTGCTCTGCATGATCTACTTGCTCTTTGGAGGAAAGATACATCATATTTATACACTTTTAGACCTCCAATTTCTCGAGACAGAGCTGGTTGATTAGCTGGAAAGAATCAATTTATGAATTTTTGCTAGTAAATTCAGTGTGGAACAAATTGCACGCTAGCAACACGTGGTGGAATTCTCCTCTCTCGAGTACCTTTTTGCAGAGTAGCGAATTTGAGGTTATAGTGGGGAGGGTAATGGCCTCTTCTCTCAAGTGACGGGGGACAGGAGGAGAGGGAATGGCCTCAAGCTCCACCAGGGGAGGTTCAGGATGGACATTAGGAAAAAGTTTTCACAGAAAGGGTCATTGGGCAGTGGCAGAGGCTGCCCAGGGAGGGGGTTGATTCACCTTCCCTGGAGGGGTTTAAGGGATGGGTTTTCGAGGTGCTGAGGGGCATGAGTTAGTGTTTGAGAGGAATGGTTGGACTTGGTGATCCAGTGGGTCTCTTCCAACCTGGTTGTTCTATCATTCTATGAATGGTGACTGTGCCCACATGGAAGAGCAGCTTCCCCACACTGAAAACAGAAAGATGTTACCGGTAAAATATATGTTCCTTTCATCCACTAAGGTTTGGGGAGTGGAGAAGAAAGCTAAGGAACAGCCCATCCCTCTGCATTTCTCTTCTATTTATTGCCTTCAGAGAGCTATAATTTATTAAGCAAACTACCTGGCACCAGTAGGCAAACTCAAAGTCTATGCTTTCCATCCCACTCAGAGGAGAATGCATCTAAGATATATGCACATAGGTGAAGTAATCAATATGGGGAGGAGGAGAGCAGATTAATCACACGTTATGCAACGCTGCACCCTGAAAGCCGTTTGATTTAATCTCCACCGCTCGCAGCTATTTCTAATCTAGTGCTGTACAGGTGTTCGCAGTCAGTTTGGTGCTCGCCTTGCGTGACCCGAGTCTGGTTTTAATTGCTTAACAAACGTAATTTTATTAGAGAGATAAAGATATAGCTAACACTAATAAGCTGACTTCAAAATATAAAGAGCCTTTCAAGATTGGATTTTTCGTTCGCTTGCTGCTCTTTCTTTAGTATCTAATTGATTTTCTTGCCATCTCTTTAGCCTGGCATCCTGCCTGCTTAAGTACTTTATCTGACCTCCTGGCTCGCTGCCAGGTATCGATCCCACCCCGACAAGGGCTGCGTTGTAGCTGCTCTTCCAACTTTGATAAGGGCTAATGCACCAGCGAGACGGGAAGTCAATGGTCACCAAATTTCTATCATCCTCTCCTCCCGAACTACTCATGGAAGCCCAACCCTGAAATAAGATCCTAAGCAGGCCACAGGGGCTTGTAGTCCAAACGTCTTCCAGGAAATATTTTACAAAAAAAAAAAAAATAAAATAAAACAAAACCAACATTAAATGAAAGTGTTTAGCTAGAATTTTCATCACAGAGCCAAAATAAAGCTTTCCTGATTTGATGAGCAGAAATAGAAGCAAATTAAAGCTGGTAAATAAAGCATCAAAACAACATTAAAAATAAAAGGGAAAAAAAGGAAGTCAGATTTTTCAGTAGCATCTCCCATACACGCAAGTCAATGAAAATATTTGACACTATAAAACCTTAAAGTAAAAGAAAGGATTTTTAGTAAGACTCCCAAGACAGAATCATGATATGATTCTGGTTATGAATATGGATATGAATATGTTTGGACTCGATGATCCGATGGGTCTCTTCCAACCTGGTTGTTCTATGATTCTATGAATCGCTAACAACAAAATATCGCAGAAATTTCAAACGGAAAAGATAAAAAAATAAAATAAGATAAAACTTGCTAGGATTCTTGTACTAGCAGCAGTCAAGGTTAAGTTCTCCCAAATCCCACTTCGTTCATGTCAGGCCTTGCAGCCACGGTATTAGAGCCATTAAACAATCTGAAGATAAGACTAATATAAGCTGTTCCCACCAGATGTTATGCTATATCAGGGGCTACACCATAAGGCAGGGGAAGCTAATGGATCATCTCCTCGATGCAGACTCCTTAAAACCGCTGCATCTGATTAAAATGGCAACACGCTCAACAAGATGAACGAGCAACGAGGTTGGTGAGGGGTCTGGAGAACAGACCTTATGAGGAGTGGCTGAGAGAGCTGGGGGTGTTTAGCCTGGAGAAGAGGAGGCTGAGAGGAGACCTCATTGCTCTCTACAACTCCCTGAAAGGAGGTTGTAGAGAGGAGGGAGCTGGACTCTTCTCCCAAGTGACAGGGGACAGGACAAGAGGGAATGGCCTCAAGATCCACCAGGGGAGATTTAGGCTGGAGATTAGGAGGAAGTTTTTCCCAGAAAGGGTCATTGGGCATTGGAATAGGCTGCCCAGGGAGGTGGTTGATTCACCTTCCCTGGAGGTGTTTAAGGCACAGGTAGATGAGGTGCTGAGGGACATGGTTTAGTGATTGATAGGAATGGTTGGACTCGATGATCCGATGGGACTCTTCCAACCTGGTTGTTCTATGATTCTATGATCTATCAGTTGAATCCCACATCTGTTAAAAACACTCGTCACAACTATTGAATCTTTCAGTCCTCATAAAACATTGATAATGGATGCACAAGGAATGCTGCCAGATGAATACCTTGAAAAACACATTCATGGAAAATGAAGCCCAGGGAAGTTGGGGCTGTCCCACTCCTGGAGGGGTTCAAGGCCAGGCTGGATGACGCTTGGAGCCCCTCATCCAGTGGGAGATGTCCCTGTCCATGACAGGGGTAGCACTGGATCATCTTTAAGGTCCCCTCCAACCCAAACTATCCCAAGATTCTACAGACTGCTACAGAGCATCACAAATACCACAGACAGACAAAAGCCACGTTTAGAAGATACTTCTGCCCTGAAGTTCCTGCTGTTCCAGAATGAAGTCCAACTTGGATATAATTGCCAGTTACTCCGTATGCAAAATCTACACGAAAACATTGTGCATTTCTATGCTCCTTACCTTTGCTTAAAGCAGTTAAAATACATCATATTTCAAAAGCTGGGCTCAGCAGCCCCTCACCAAAAGGTAGGGATTGGCAGGAGAGTAAATAGAAACACTTAGAATCATAGAATCACCAGGTTGGAAGAGACTCACCGGATCATTGAGTCTAACCATTCCTATCAAACACTAACCCATGTCCCTCAGCACCTCATCCACCCACACCTTAAACACCTCCAGGGAAGGTGAATCAACCACCTCCCTGGGCAGCCTCTGCTAGTGACCAATAACCCTTTCTGTGAAGAATTTTTTCCCTATGTCGAGCCTGAACCTCCCCTGGTGGAGCTTGAGGCCATTCCCTCTCGTCCTGTCCCCTGTCCCTTGGGAGAAGAGCCCAGTTCCCTCCTCTCAGGTAGTTGTAGAGAGCAATGAGGTCTCCCCTCAGCCTCCTCTTCTCCAGGATAAACACCCCCAGCTCTCTCAGACGTTCCTCATAAGGCCTGTTCTCCAGTCCCTTCACCAGCTTTGTTGCTCTTCTCTGGACTCTCTCCAGAGCCTCAACACCCTTCTTGTGGTGAGGGGCCCAGAACTTGAATTGTTAACTCTTGTAAAGAATAAACTTAGCAAACAATATGATGGATTCTTTTAAGTGATGAAGAAATACTACAAACAGAGCATCACGTTAAGGGCCTTTCTCAACACAGAAGAAAATCCCCTGTGCATTACTTTGCCCTCAGCTATGCAGGAAACATCCTCCAACTGCTCTACAAACTGTTGTGCCTCCTACCTTGTTGGTAGCAGCTTGGAAAGAGGCTTTAAAAGTCCTGTCGTTTTAACATGGACTCATCTGTTCCCCTCCAAAGAAATAATTTAAGGTACAAATGAATATTTTGTAGATCGATTCTCGATTTAAATTCATTTGCCCTCCCCTAAGTGCTGTGCTACTTCATGCATAAGTAGAATAGGAAGCCGTCTCCCAGACAGTTTGGCACAGCCCCAGCAGAGCATCAGCACAGAGGAAGCTGCAAGATCTTCTCTTGCAAAGTGTACAGGGAGGAGCAGAAGAGCTCTGCCTTGGCTGAGACTGGTTGAAGTCCTGGCTCGTAAAATAAATGCATCTGACAGTGGAGTCAGCAGTGAAGTTCACAGAATCAGCATAACCGAAACCCTGATGTATGGAGCTTTTCATTACTTTCCTAGTGCTAAAGCACAATGATGGAACTGAAGGCGCATCTCAACTTGTGCTTCTCGATTTGGTTTCGCTGCAGAAATTTCCTCCTGTGGTTTCTCGCTTTCTGCTTATAGAATCATAGAAAAACCAGGTTGGAAGAGACCCACCGGATCATCAAGTCCAACCGTAACTTCTAACATCTTTCTTCTAACATCCAACCTAATTTAATTCAACCTAATCTAACTTTTCTAACACCCAGTGGCATCACCACCTCCGTCTGCCTAAAGGGCCAACCCCGGGAGTTCAAAACATGCCTCGCCCATGGGAGGGGACCCCGCCACCTCCACCTCCATCAGATGAATGAATTGACAAGAGGGAGATGAGGGAGGACCCTGCTGCACTTCCAAAGGGGCTGCTGAAGTGCCCACTGCTCCACTGGGAAGGGAAAAATCCCAGAGGATCTGCCATGGGAAAGGTCCCTCAGCAGGAGCCTGTGCTGTCTGTAATCCCCTTGGCTTCTCCCACAGGAGCAGCCGAGGAACGGGGAGGGGAACAGCAGAGACTGTTGCACAAAAACTTAGGAATCTCTGAAAAGAGGGCAAGCAGGGCATGGAACTCAGAAGAAATCTGGATTAGGGAACATGATTAAGTGAGACATGGGGCCAGGGATGAGGGAGATATACAGGATCTGGTTTTCTTATCTTCAGGGGAAGGACTGATTTGCTTGAGTTGCAATTAGCCTTTTTACCTTATAAGTGCCGACACTTAGTCCAGATTTATATGTTGCTGTGGGTATATCTGGGAACAGTCTGTGTGGCTGGAGACAGTGATTTTTCTTTATTATTATTGCTAATGACACAGGCTGAACAAATGTAGCATGGGAACTACTAAAGTCTACAGAAACCTCACTCCGTCTGGAAAATTTCTTTATCACCAACAACCACGACACTTAGAGGCAAACTTTCTGCTGCCGAGATGCGGGAGGACAAGCTCTTGCTGTGGTTTTTCTTTCAGGAAAGGAACAGAGTCATTTTCAGGCCAATTCAATTGACCACGTTGGCAAAAAAAAAAAAAAAAAAAAAAAAAAAAGAGAGTCACAAGGCATTCACTTTTCCAAGCTTTTGCTTAATTGTTTCATTGAGAGGTCTGAGAACTTAGATATAGAAGCTCATTTAGTTGGGAAATTTGTATTTCATAACTTCTAGAGGGTTTTTTTTCCTCTCTAATAACTTTTTACTTTTTTTTTAGTGAATTTTTAAGTTTAAGGTGAACATGTTTTTTAACACAGACATTAATTAAGGGAAATGACCATCAGAAAATTAAAACTTTCATAGAATTGTAGAATCACCAGGTTGGAAGAGATCCACTGGATCACTGAGTCCAACCATTCCTATCAATCTCTAAACCACGTTCCTCAGCACCTCATCCACCCACACCTTAAACCCCTCCAGGGAAGGTGAATCAACCACCTCCCTGGGCAGCCTATTCCAATGCCCAATGACCCTCTGTGTGAAAAACTTCGTCCTAATCTCCAGCCTAAATCTCCCCTGGTGGAGCTTGAGGCCATTCCCTCTTGTCCTGTCCCCTGTCCCTTGGGAGAAGAGCCCTGCTCCCTCCTCTCCACAACCTATAACTTGGAATTCAAGTATTATAAATTTTAGTAGAAATAAGAATATCTGCGGGTGGAATAGAGTGAAAGGCTCTCACCAAGTAAGAAACCTGCCTATAGACCTGCAGCAACTGTCTCCGATAGGCAGAGTTTTGAAATACAACAGCAGAAAGCTGAGCTAAACTTCATTACTTACTTTTAATGAGTGCAGAAGTTTACTACAGACAATTAAGCAGCTTAATATCAACATGGGAATACACTTAATAACTTAATTACCTACTCACTTCTTTAGAATCTGGTACAAATTGGGCTGAAACGACATGGGTGAAACGAGTCTTCTCAAGTGAGGGTCATGTAACAGCACAATAGGGTTTGTAGGCTAGAGATTAGGAGGAAGTTTTTCACACAAAGGGTCATTGGGCATTGGAACAGGCTGCCCAGGGAGGAGGTTGATTCACCTTCTCTGGAGGTGTTTAAGGGACGGGTAGATGAGGTCCCAAGGGACATGATTTAGTGTTTGATAGGAATGGTTGGACTTGATGATCCGATGGGTCTCTTCCAACCTGGTTGTTCTATGATTCTATGATTTTTCCGCGATATTCAGAGGTTCCTTAGACTCAAATTGACTGGAAAGGGTGGTCCAGGTTAGATACAACAGCAGAAATTTATTGAAAAGCCTATTCAGACCCTACTTCTATTGCAGTGCCCTCGAAATATATGTCTATATCTCTTCTACGATGATTAAATTTCTCCCAAAAGAGAATTTGATCCATGAAAGCGCTGGTTTAATCATCATCGACTTAATGATTCTTCGGCGATGTCAATTAAACGGTATGAAAAATTAAACCATTTCCAGAACAGGAGGGCCTTTTAAACTACACATTTCAAAAATATTATTCAAAATTCCAGTTATATAACCCTTTTAAAACTGTCAAAGAATAATACCGCTCTAACATTTGACTCATTACTCATGCCAGCGCTCGTTGGAGTTCACAGAGCTGGCAGATGTTTAAAAACCAAACTCGCTAGAAATGAAGAAATTAGCATGGTGTAACCCAGCTAAACGAGCCGGGGTTGAGCAGAAGCAGGGCACACACGCCGTTCAGGTGCTAAAGCTTGTTAAACATTTAGTCTTACACTGCTAATGTTGTGGTAAAGCTCCAATTATATAACAACTTAAAAATCCTATAAAATCAGTCAGATACCCAATGTGGGTTTCTACTTGTGTTCTTTGAGAACACACATTGAGCCATTTCACTGGGAAGATTTATGAAATGGTTGGACTCGATGATCTGGAGGGTCTCTTCCAACCTGGTGATTCTATGATAGCACAGGAGAGACTTTCTCCAAGGGCCTGGAGTGACAGGATGAGGAGAAATAGCTTTGAATTGGAAGAGGGACAAGGTGCTGAGGGACATGGTTTAGTGATTGATGGGAATGGTTGGACTCAATGACCCAGTGGGTCTTTTCCAATCTGGTGATTCTATGATTGAGATTAGACATTAGGAATAATTTCTTCACTATGAGGGTGAGGAGGCCCTCGTCCAGGTTGCCCAGAGCAGGGGTGGCTGCCCCATCCCTGGAGATGTCCAAGGTCAGGTTGAATGGGGCTTGGAGCAACCTGATCCCATGGAAAGTGTCCCTGCCAATGGTGGGAGGTGGAACTGGATGGGCTTTAGGGTCCCTTCAAACCTAAGCAATTCTATGATTTGTCTTCCTTTCGAACCAGTTTTAACCTTTCCATCCATCCATCCTTCTCTCCCCATCCCCACTCTGCAGCACACCCTGAATGGATGTTAACTGCTTCGTTAATTTGATTCTCTTAGAAAGTCAACTTGATACTCCTAAACACCTCAAGCAGCTTTACAAGGTCGTGTTTTCAACTTCAATATACTGTGGAGCATTGATTTAGTCACCAAGTGGGAAGCCACTTCAGCTCTCTCTTCAGGGACTGGCTGCTCCTGCTTTCACTGCCTCTCCGATGGGAAACGGAATGAGAGGTTTGATCTGGGATCTGCACGAATGTGAGATCTGTCCTTGGGGGAAACAATCAAATGAGCCCAAACACAAGACTCTTTTTGCTTCTCCTAACCCAACACATATATGCTACAGGTCACAGCACTCATCATGTGAAGATCACGGGTAAGCACTACAATTAAGGACACTAAATAAAACCTGACAGTCACATTTGTAATCAAAGACACCATTCATGAAGCTGTTTCCACACGATACCGAACATAAATTAGAGAACGCCAGTAAAAGAATGGCAGGCAGTCAAGTGACCAGGATAATTCCTGGATTCAGTGTCCATCGAAGTCTCCAGTGATTTTTATCAGTCAAGTATCATGGTTGTTGTTGAGCATGCACTACCAAAACCCACTTCTCTTTCAGCCCTACTAAATCACAAATCTGGGCCCCTCACCACAAGAAGATGTTGAGGTTCTGGAGCGAGTCCAGAGAAGAGCAACGAAGCTGGTGAAGGGGCTGGAGAACAGGCCTGATGAGGAACGTCTGAGAGAGCTGGGGGCGTTTAGCCTGGAGAAGAGGAGGCTGAGGCCATTGCCTCATTGCTTTCTCCAACTACGTGAAAGAAGGTTATGGAGAGGAGGGAGTTGGGCTCTTCTCCCAAGCAACAGGGGACAGGACAAGAGGGAATGGCCTCAAGCTCCACCAGGGGAAGTTCAGGTTCAACATCAGGAAAAAGTTTTTCACAGAAAGGGTGACTGGGCAGTGTCAGAGGCTGCCCAGGGAGGGTGTTGAGTCACTTTCCCTGGAGGTGTTTAAGGGACGGGTAGATGAGGTGCTGAGGGACATGGTTTAGTGTTTGATAGGAATGGTTGGACTCGAGGATCCGATGGGTCTCTTCCAACCTGGTGATTCCATGATTCTAAAGGTTTGTCCCTAACAGTGATGAAGTCCAAATGAAATTTTGAAAGTCCATGACATTTTTGTTTCCACAGGGTAATGAGTTACTCCGTAGCTGCCTACGTTTCATATACCTCTGATAACCTGAAGCTAAGGCTGTGTAAATGGAGCATATCTGTCCTGTTCAGACCTCAGCAATCATTAACATTTTATGTTCCAAAGGTTATTCTCCAAATGACCCTATTTTGATTTTTAAAAGAGGATCTAATGGAAACTTCCATCACATTAGTAACTGGGGTTATGCTTTCTCTTGGCAATGTCAGCTGAAGGAAGCAAGTAGAAGCTAGGAAGCATTGGTGTTCTACACTAACTTTAATGTCGTTTTGTGATCCTTCACCTCAATTTCTACACTTTCCACATGAGGATACCTTCAGTTATATCAAGTCAACTGCAACATCACTAAAAAATTGCAAAACACAGAAGGATACAGAAGTAATTTTTCTTCTGTAGTTACAACCTAATATTCTGTGGATGTCTACTTATAAAAATGAAAGTGATAAGTATCTATCACTGCTTTGCTTGCAGCTCAAGACCACAATGAGAAGACAGTTTCCTGTGTCTCCACGATATGGAAAACATTGACTAACTGGTTGCTTCTAGGGAGTCCCTAGCGTTTGTCTTCAGGCTTCTAACAATTTATGACCTCGTAACCCGAGATGGTATCTCATAGAATCATAGAACAACCAGGTTGGAAGAGACCCATTGGATCATCGAGTCCAACCATTCCTATCAAACACTAAACCATGTCCCTAAGGACCTCATCTACCTGTGCCTTAAACACCTCCAGAGAAGGTGAATCAACCACCTCCCTGGGCCGCCTGTTCCAATGCCCAATGACCCTTTCTGTGAAAAAACTTCCTCCTAATCTCCAGCCTAAATCTCCCCTGGTGGGGCTTGAGGCCATTCCCTCTTGTCCTGTCCCCTGTCCCTTGGGAGAAGAGCCCAGCTCTCTCCTCTCCACAACCTCCTTTCAGGGAGTTGGAGAGAGCAATGAGGTCTCCCCTCAGCATCCTCTTCTCTAGGCTGAACACCCCCAGCTCTCTCAGCCGCTCCTCATACGACCTGTTCTCCAGCCCTTTCCCCAGCTCTGTTGCTCTTCTCTGGACTCTCTCCAGAGCCTCAACATCCTTCTTGTGCTGAGGGGCCCACAACTGAACACAGGATTCAAGGAGCAGCCTCACCAGTGCTGAGTCCAGAGGGAGAATCACCTCCCTGGTCCTGCAGGTCACACCATTTCTGATCCAAGCCAGGATGCCATTGGCCTTCTTGGCCACCTGGGCACACTGCTGGCTCATGTTCAGTCGGCTGTTGACCAACACCCCCAGGTCCCTCTCCTCCAGGCAGTTTTCCAGCCAGACTTCTCCCAGTCTGTAGCTCTGCATAGGTTTGTTGTGCCCCTGTCTCCTAAGGACACAGGTAAGAGCAACACGGATACACTAGGGTTTGTTTCCATTTTATCCTCCTCAAACTAGACTTTCTTACCTTCTGAAGATACTGCAAAACGTCAGCAATGAGGGCTGGCGTTTCAAAGTTCTCAAGCTGGGGAGGTATTTTGCCACTGCTGGACAAACACTCAATATTTTGGGGCACCCAGACTAGAGAAGAGGTTCCCCTTGAGATCCTAGCTGAGAAGCAACAGCCTAGGACCATTTTCTCAGGATAACAAAGCAATTTATTTTGGAATTTTGGGACAATAGTCTCAACTGTAATTACCAGTTTTTAAGGAAAGGCTAGAAAAATGAAATGTCACACCAATTTACTAGCCCAACTACAGATTTTGCAGCTGATGATTACCTGAAACAAGGTATCTGGGAAACCTTCAAACAGCAGTTTATGAAGACTTGTAATCATCTACTCTGCTGTCCTCTAGGAGCTACAACTCATCCCAGAGAGGCAAAAAAATCAGAAGGCGTGTGATGTCTCAGCTAACCCTGTTCACAGAGTGGCATCATGGTTTAAATTGCTGAGGAGAGTGTTTTTTAAGCCAAAGCTCAGTTATGACTGAGCGTTTTTTCCTTCCTGCCAGTCCTGGCACGGGCTGGTGAGCTCTGGCAGCAAAGCAGGACGGATTTCTGGGTCCAGGAGACCTAACCACCTCGAAGCAAGATCAGCTGGAACTGGTTTGCCCAAGCTCTAGTGCATCATCAACGTGAAAGCGTTCCTACGTATCCTACTGCATGAAGCAAAGCCAGTTTAGAGAAACACCACTGAAAATTAACTCTTCTCAGTGTGGTATTAGAAATACATCACAATGTTGACACCACGGGAGCTTCATCCTGCATTCAGGTAGATTTCTGGGCAGTTTTCCATAGCAGTTTGGAAGATTATTAATCCTCCTCCACCGGCCGAGGAAACCTGCTGATGTACGTTTGCAGTAAGGGAAAGCTTATCGTGTACTTAACTCTTTAGAGGAAGCAGAGATGGAAAAGTGTGTTAAAAGGAATTATTATAACTTGTAGTCCTACTTTGGCAGCTGTAAATAGGCAGGTGCTGCCATCCAGCAAAGAACCAAGAAACCAGCACAGACTAACGGAAACACTTTTTCATAGAACCATAGATCACCAGGTTGGAAAAGACCCACCGGATCATCGAGTCCAACCACTCCCATCAATCACTAATGCTACACGTTAACGTTTTCAACGTTACAGCTGCCTTATCCCAGCTCTCAAAGGGGCAAACCTGAAGATGAGCAGTGAGAAGACGCTCCAGAGAAGATGATCCTCTACTCCGGAGGGGAGTGGGATACCTAGAGATGTCCAGGTGAGGACACCAGAACAGCCACAAAGCAGAGCAGGAGGCAGCACGGGAAGCTTCGCACAAGCCAGGCAGCATCTGGGAGCTCTCAAGCAAGACTGACCTTGCGCTGCTAATCGCTCCCTCTGTGTGCAGTTTATGCTCTGTAACACTAACCCAGATAGCCTGGATAATGAGACTAGAGAACTGCTTTCCAGGTCATCGATGATTAAAAGGGCAGAGTTAGCACTGATAACACACTGTTGCTCTATTTCAGAAATTATCGCCGGCACCAGGCTACAACTGAACACAACCCATCATTTTCTCTGGGTGTGAAACACTGGATTTTTTTTTTGTTTCCGTCTGTTTTAATTAATCTCATTATATATGAATGAAGAGAGTATTGCTTAAGGAAATTATACCTTGCTTTGGCAAAAGGATGTTTTAGCTTTATTAAAGCTTTCCTATTATCTAACATAATCCAATGCATCAAACACTTCCAAACTAAATATTTGGTAGGTCATGATACAGAATCCACCCCATTCACGCTGTCAGTGCATACACTGCTTTCGACCACAATTAATGGAATTAACGTTACTCGTTTCAGCGCAGCCGTATTCCAAAGCCCACGTCTAAGCTATGACGTCTATAGATAAACAGATTTACAAGTGGTAGTTTACATGGCACCTTATCTTTCAAGGTCACGGGTTGCACTGTAAAGGAGCCAGATTTAAGACACGTTTACAGATGTACTTACCTCCAAGCTTAAGAGTATATATTCAACTATACATTCGTCGAGCCTATAGACGTGCTCAAAATATCAATAGGGGTAGTTATTCTATAGACTTTGTCTATTTTGACCACATCTTTCATAGAATCATAGAACAACCAGGTTGGAAGAGGCTCACCGGATCATCGAGTCCAACAACTCCTATCAAACACTAAGCCATGTCCCTTAGCACCTTGTCCACCCGTCCCTTAAACCCCTCCAGGGAAGGTGACTCTTTGTCTCTTAAGGGAAAAAATTAAACAATCCAAACGGATATTAAAACCCCTTTTGCTTAAATATATCATCACTTCTTTTCCAAGAGTTCAAATTAAAAACCAAGCAGAACAAAACCATCTCTAATAGTCCTTGGTAGGTAAACAAAGCTGCATCTAAAAATACGTTTTATGGGAAAACACTACTGATATATCCAATTTCTTACTGAAGTTATTTCTTTCAGATAACATGATCCCATATGCTGAAACAGAACACATGGACACAGCACAATTTCTATCCGACTGTACTTCGGACCAGCCTGGTCTTCAATCAGGGAGCCGCTTACAAGACATCAAAAATGAGATTAGCAAATAACTGAGATAATGCCGGGGCTGCATCTTGGAATACTTTTCTATCATTTCCATGTTAATGAACACCTGCCTTTAGAGCTGGATTTTTTTTTTTCCTGGACGTCTGCGGCGACTGAAATTAACAGAAAGAAAAGAAACTACTTCGTGGCTGTTTCCATATAGCGTCTTAGACCAAGGAGCTACAACTCCATTTTCTAAACCGGTTTTTAAAAACTCCATTACAACAAATTTCCCTGTCAAAAATAAATAAATAAACCAGCACGTATAAGCTCAAGCCATTTTACAAGCTCTTAAAAACTGTGCTACGGGCTAGATCTTAGATTAATGTTTGTGATGCACACTGAGAACCTGTAAAGCATTTATGTAATTGCAAAGCATTATTATTTTTATTACTGTAACAGATGGAGCCAATCCATCTTGGTAGATAATATCTCATAAATGATTCATTACTATTCCTTTAACCTAGTCTTTTGTATTTTGCAGATCCATGAGAAATAACTATTAGGAGGCTCCGTGCATAAAATAACACGAAAACTACCTAATGTCTTCCGAATGTGGCAGCTTTAAGAACATTTGGGCCTTAGAATTTTCGTGTTGTTCTCATTCCTCCTCCCAGAACCTGTTACTTCTGCAAGACACTCCTCCTCGTTTCCCATCCCTGCTTTTCAGGTCGTGTGAAAAATCACTGCAAACTCCTGGTAATGTTTATAGCTTATGCGGCTGCCAATAACTGCAAATATGGACTAGACAAATGCTTTAGGAGAGACAGAACTACCTCCCGCAAATGCACGACATAGTTTCATAATGCAGCGTGTTCTTGGCTTCAGTTGCTACTGAAAAAGAGTTCTGTGATCGCACTGTCCGTCTTTCCTTTACCCAGTGACTTTTTGACCTGTTCTAATCAAATTGGAAAGCCAGGTAGACATCTCGCAGATATGAGTTTCTACAGCTTAATGAGAACCGATGGCTGGAAGAGGAAAGAAATACACAAATCAGTACTGTCACTGGTAAAAAAAGCCTTAAATTGGAGCTCATCAGCCGTCCCCCAGGCCTGGGCTGCCTCTGGCCGTTCAGCTGCTGCTCGTTCAGAGTCAGACACAGCAGATGCCACCTCCTGCCCACCTTACAGCTGACAGACAGACCCCTGATAATACTTTGAATGAAGAAAAGCTTGTCTTACAAGGAATGGCTGAGAGACCTGGGGATGTTTAGCCTGGAGAAGAGGAGGCTGAGAGGAGACCTCATTGCTCTCTATAACTCCCTAAAAGGAGGTTGTGGAGAGGAGGGAGCTGGGTTCTTCTCCCGGGGAACAGGATGAGAGGGAATGGCCTCAAGCTCCACCAGGGGAGATTCCAGCTGGACATTAGGAAAAAATTTTTCATGTTTCAATTTTTCATTGGGCACTGGCAGAGGCTGCCCAGGGAAGGGGTTGATTCACCTTCCCTGGAGGTGTTTAAGGTGAGGGTGGATGAGGTGCTGAGGGACACGGGTTAAAGATTGGTGAGAATGGTTGGACTCAATGATCCAGTGGGTCTCTTCCAACCTGGTGATTCTATGATTGTTTAAAAATGCATTAGAGGCTGATGTAAGCAAAACAATAAATGATATCAGTGACCGATGAATACCCTAAGACTATAAATGTGAAAAAAATGCTCATTTACATACACAAAAAAGCATTTATTGGATTGTTAGAAGGAACTGCAGAGAGAGGGAGAAGCTAAATCCACTACACTTAGTTTATTACTTTGACACTGGCCTTGGGAACATCACTAGCACAATACCCAGAGCCCAATCTGCTCACTACTGGGCTTACTGGTCTAAGAAGAAGGTGTGGTCTGCACTGTTTCTACAGGGTTATTTGTATTATTCCATCCACTCCTCACACACAGAACAAACCATTTTCAGTAGACTCACACATAATTGTAAAAGCTAATTGAACATGAAGAGCCCTAATATGGTACCTGAAATCACTATGGGTTTTACCACTGAAAAATACAAATCAGGTTCTCCATATAATCCTATAGATACTGAGATTTGATTCTGAGCAACAGGATCCATGTCATTCTGTGTATGTTGTGCACAATGTGATAAATCAAGCCTTTTTTTTTTTGGTTTTAGACTCAACTATAATGTTACCTCCCTACCTAGTCACATTAGCCAAGGGTTTGGGGTGTTTGAGTAAGGATGTCATATACAGCTCGATTTTCAAGCAGCGGCTACCACTCACACGACAGAAGTTCAGCATGTTGAGGTATACTGGAAATCCCCTTAAACTTCATGAATACCAAATACCAAGAGACTAGAACTAAAAACTCGAAGATCCGGTGGGTCTAATACAGCATGAGAAGCTGTCACGGGCAACCTCCAACCCTACCTGCTGACTCTTCCCACCTCACTAAGCTGTAGCAGAGGAGGTTGTACTGGAGAAATCATCCTTGGATGATATTAAACTCCCAACCTTTAAAACCTCCTGCTCAGCCTACGTCTTGCAAAGACATTTTATTCGTCACAAACACATTTACTTCAGCTGAAAAATGTGTTTGAAGGTTGGAATAATGGAACTTTGCCACCAGCCACTTTGACACTGGGTCTCTTCTAAACTACTCACAAGGAGCTACTATTCCCCTTGAGAAACCACATGAAAGCATTTCTTGAACAAACTGAGCTATCTTTGACTTGAAAACTGTCACATGATCCCAGACGTTCTACTTGCAATTAGCTTCAAACCGATTTCGTCTCACAAAATAGTAACTTCTGCCGAAGGCTTCTTTTTCGACGTCTAAATTCATCTAAAAATTTCATGAAAATTCATGTAAAAACACAATTTGCAACAACTATAAAAAGGAAAGTCAGATGTAGAATAACATGTTTTCTAAGCGGCTTCATATTCGATGTGGAAACGAGGGAGCACTGAGCCAGATTCTCCTCTGGCTGAGGATGACAAGTACAAGAGGCAGGCGGAGCTCCCAGTTTCATTGCTTGGGGGGGATGATGCCCTCTTAAAAATCTTTCATCTTGGGGAACCCTACAAAGGGCAAGGTTGAGGCATCACAGTGAAAATGAAGGACCTAAAACCTTCGACTCTGATTGACCTTTTCAACATTCTACTATAAAGATTGGCATTTATAAGATGTTCTTCTGAAAATATTTTCCTTTCCTCTTATCACATAAAAGATATTTTTTGCATAAGTGCAAGGTGGTGGTTGTCCCATCCCTGGAAATATTCACGGTCACGCTGGATGGAGCTCCAAGAACCTGATACAGCTGAAGATATTTCTTCTTGCTGGAGGGGAGTTGGACTGGATGTATCCCACGGTCCCTTCCAACCCAAACCATTCTACAACTCCACAAATCAGCTATAGATTTGGTAGTTTTGCTAATATCTTAAGGCGGCTGAGTCACCTTCCCTGGAGGGGTTTAAAGCACAGGTGGATGAGGTGCTGAGGGACATGGTTTAGTGTTTGACATGAACGGTTGGACTCGATAATCCTGTGTGTCTCTTCCAACCTGGTTGTTCTATGATTCTATGATCTCAGTTAAATAAACTGCATTTTACTCTGCTGTGAAGTGCATTCACCTAAATGAAATGACATTGTTGTAAACACGAACAAACTTTGCTCTAAATTCAAGACAATCCCTCTAGCATACATCAGTTTCTCAATTCTCTTACAAGCAGTACCACACAACTTCTAACAACGTAATTTGGCAAGTTACTAAAATAAGTCACGCTTAGGAGAACAACGTGCGAGCAAAACTCTGGGTTTTTTCCTAGACATATTTTCACTTGTACTCAGCTGTTCCTGCTAAGACACCAGAGGCTCTGTTCCCACTGTGGCCTCTCAGAGTATAGATTTTAACTTTGCTACTTAGTTAATTCACTTGCTTTAACATGAGATTTTTAAATACAACTACCAGCTGTTCAACATAACGAGGTTTCATTTACAATTTCTAATGGTCACGAGGGCAGAGAAAAAGAAAAACTTCAGCTTTAAAATACACATTGCTCCATACCAAGGGAGAGAACAGCAAGCATTCATCTAAAGTGACTGGTTAGGATGACGTTTTCACAGTAAAATATATTTTCATTTCAAGATGCTCACAGCAACTCCTAATTTTATTCCATGAAAGACCATCAGGATTTCCTACTCAAACACAAACCAAGCACCAAAGAAACAGCCACTGCATATAGGAAACCATTTTCTTCCTTTCTAATATGTTGAAATGTTATAAAAGGAATCAAAAAGGCAAAAAAAAAAATGCAGGAAGCACAACTTTCAAGTGTGTGCCCAACTGGGTTTAGGTGCTGAGGAAAGGAACAGTTTGCAAATAAAGCGCTTAGCAGGGCACTGAGCTGCATATGAACGTAATGTGCAACTGATAAGGAACTAGGGGGCACAAGAGGAAAACAAGTCTCAGCCCTCTTTCTGTATCAGGAGGGAGCAGAACCGCGATTTGAAAGCCTTCGGCACTCAACTGAAAACGTTCAGCATTGTCTTACCTTCCAGGAACTGGTCATGGGGAGATGGGGTCACCAGCTTCAATGAAGTGTCGCAGCTGCCAACAGAGAGAGAAAGATCATAGAACATTAGAATAATCATAGAATCACCAGGTTGGAAGAGACCCACCAGATCATCAAGTCCAACTGTTCTTATCAAACACTTAACCATGTTCCTCAGCACCTCATCCAACCGTCCCTTAAAACCCTCTGGGAAAGGTGAATCAACCACCTCCCTGGGCAGCCTCTGCCAGGGACCAATGACCCTTTCCGTGAAAAAACTTTTCCCAATGTCCAGCCTCATCCTCCCCTGTTGGAGCTTGAGGTCATTCCCTCTCATCCTGTCCCTTGGGAGAAAAGCCCAGCTCCCTCCTCTCCACAACCTCCTTTCAGGCAGTTGGAGAGAGCAATGAGGTCTCCCCTCAGGCTCCTCTTCTCCAGGTCAAACACCCCCAGCTCTCTCAGACGTTCCTCATAAGGCCTGTTCTCCAGCCCCTTCCCCAGCTTTGTTGCTCTTCTCTGGACTCACTCCAGAGCCTCAACATCCTTCTTGTGGTGAGGGACCCAAAACTGAACACAGTATTCAAGGAGAATCATTCAGTCATCAAATGGTTTGGGTTGAAAGGGACCTCAAAGTCCATCCAGCTCCAAGCCAGTACACCATGGGCATCTTACACTAGGTTCAGGTCACTCTCAGCTTCATGCAACCTCAACTTGAGCATTATGATGGATAGAGAGGTTCAAAGATGGTAACCCCACTTTGCAGATCGATTGGGGTATGTTTTGAAACAATAAAATATTCTGTATGTTAAAAAGGTATGAGATCCTAAATTAATTCTGAATCATAGAATCATAGAACAACCAGGTTGGAAGAGACCCACTGGATCATCGAGTCCAAACATTCCTATCAAACACTAACCCATGTCCCTCAGCACCTTGTCCACCTGCACCTTAAACACCTCCAGTGAAGGTGAATCAACCCCCTCCCTGGGCAACCTGTTCCAATGCCCAATGACCCTTTCCATGAAAATTTTTTTCCTAATGTCTGAGACATTAAATACATAAAAAATCCCTCCTGCTTGGTCGCATTACAGGAAGTTCAATCTTTTATAACCACACAGCAGAGAAAGGTTTAACAAACGGCAAAGCATCGGACATAGACAGGTAATAATGGGTTTGTTCTGTAGATAACCTGCTCCAGAGAAAACATGTTAAATTAGAATTGCTGAACCAGGGGGAAGTAAACAAAAGTTACTAAATTGTGCTACTCTATCACTTCCCATTCTGACAGAACACATGAATCACAGATAAGGCTGAATATTTGTCACTGCTGTGATTTCAGCATCAAAAAGAAGTAATTTTAGCCCAGATTTTAGGGGAGTTTCCAGAAAATTTGTCAGTTCAGCCAAGGGGATACTAGACTTCTCTATGATCTTCCGCAAGTTTAGCTTTCCTTGGGTTCGTAGCCGCGAGCAGCAAGCGTTGGCTTTTGCAACCACCGTGATGACTAACGTGGTTAAGTGTCTTGGCATCTTCTTGGATGAGGCCAAAGCTCTCAGCACGTCGAGATCCCAAGCTGCTGTTCTGATGAGCGTCGGTGTTTTTAAACTGATGTGCTCGCTGCATATTTTTAATTTGAAAGACGACGAAACGTCAGCAATACAAAAATACCGAAAATGCTGAACCGTTGTTTTTTTTCCTTTTGTGATAAAAAATGATCCCCTTAAGTTTTGTGCTCTAGTAAAACGGAGTGGTTTTTTTTTATTCTTGGCATTGACAAAACTCAAGTTCCACCCTCAGCCCTGACTCACTGAGAGCGTATGGTAGGGGAAGTGGCCTAGCTTCCCGAGCCTGCATTAGAAGCTATAGCTGGCAGCGAAACCGCATAGTTTATATTCCAAAAAAAACACGATTCTGGAGTAAACAAAGTATTTGCGAGTTCAGATTGAATTCTATCAAGGCGCAGAGGAGATCTGAAACTTGGAAAGTATCTAAAAAAGCTTCAAACCAAAATATTGTTATGTGAAATCAAATATTGCATTCAATCCTGAGTTAATTGTTTCTACATCTCAGGCGCTGAATTGTAAAAATGCCAACAATTCTGATTTTATATGGAAAAAAAAGCATTCCTCTGTACTGATGTTCTTACAAACTCTGCCAAAGCCCACACGCTTGCATAAAAAAGATTCATAGAATCATAGAACAACCAGGTTGGAAGAGACCCACCAGATCATCGAGTCCAACCATTCCTATCAAACACTAAACCATGTCCCTCAGAACCTCATCTACCTGTGCCTTAAACACCTCCAGGGAAGGTGAATCAACCACCTCCCTGGGCAGCCTATTCCAATGCCCAATGACCCTCTGTATGAAAAACTTCCTCCTAATCTCTAGCCTAAATCTCCCCTGGTGGAGCTTGAGGCCATTCCCTCTCATCCTGTCCCCTGTCCCTTGGGAGAAGAGGCCAGCTCCCTCCTCTCTACAACCTCAAACCTTACCCTCCATGAGTTTAGACTTTCCACAGTGATTTGGACAAATAGCCAAGGGAAAAACTTCTATTTTGACATATTCATGCTATCATCCAAAACTTAAAGACTTTAATGCACAAAAAAATATTTAAGAAGGAGATTTTAGCTCAGAGTTAAGTCAATTGAGAAACCGGCTGAAATGGGAAGGTGGTGATCTGCTGGTTGGACTCGATGATCCAATGGGTCTCTTCCAACCTGGTTGTTCTATGATTCTGTGATTCGCTGTGCTGCCCACGCTCTACTTCTCCTCTCTTTGCTTTGGAGTTTGTCTCACTTAGCGGTGAATCCGTGTAGAAAATGAAACAGCAAAGAGCTAAGCACGCAAAAAACAGCGAGTGGTTTTCTGCGAGTTTAGCTCCCTAAATCAGCTCAGCATAAGGCAAAGTAGCCACAGAGCCTGTACTAGGATCACATAGCTGGGGAAACATGGGAAAAAAAGAGGAATCTATGTGTATTTGTTCGTTTGGGTTTATTTGATTTTTCAGCTAATTTTTTGGTTTGCTCCAAGCAAACCTGGCCTTGAACCCCTCCAGGGATGGGGCAGCCACCCCTGCTCTGGGCAACTTAGTCCAGGGTCTCCCCACCCTCACAGCAAAACATTTCTGCCTAAGATCTCATCTCAATCTCCCCTCTTGCAGCTCAAAACCATCCTCCCTCATCCTATCCCTGCACTCCCTGATCCAGAGCTTTCCTGGAGCTCCTTCTTGGTACTGGAAGCTGGCCTGGAGCCTTCTCTTTTCCAGGCTGAACAACCCCAACTCTCTCAGCCTCTTCTCAGAGATGCCTCAGTCCTCTGACCACATCCATGTCATTCTCTGGAATCACTCCAAGAGATCAATATCTTTATGTCAGGGACCCCAGATTCTAGATTTCTTAGCTCTAATACCAGACAGAACAGCAAGTTCTAACATCCCTCTATTTCATTCCTTCTGGGCTGAGCTCTCAGGTACAATAATCTATTCTTAAGCCCATTGACAGTAGGTAAAAAAAAAAAAACCCACCACCCTAGTTACAGTTTTTAAATTCCTCAAAAGAAAATTAAAAAAGGCAATTTCAAGACTACTTCTGCAGTTGTTCCATGGTTTGATAGGAACGGTTGGACTCGATGATCCAGTGGGTCTCTTCCAACCTGATTATTCTATGATTCTATGAAATATAAAGGAGTCCAACCCTCTTCTCAAACGTGGTTTTTTTTTTTAACAGCAGTTTGTTCCTTTCCTGTCAACCTCTTATTATTGCATCTTTGCTCGTCAGGAACTGTGCATTCAGAGAGAAAAGCAGGATTCTATCGACGGAGATGTCCACAGCCTCAGGTAAGTGCGGTAGGTTCCCCTCAGCAGGGAGCTTTGTGCTTCAGCACCCGAATCTCAACAGGCAAAGCAGAAAGACATCTCCAGCTTCCATCCTCAGGGCAAACCGCTCCAGGAACAAGAGATGCTTTAGGCAGCTAATATCCCGCAGGATAATTTTGCAGGCATGTTGTTGGAGATCGATCCAACAGCTGCTTCGCTGCTTATGTTTAGCAAACCCTTTTTTTTTTCTTCCTGTGGAAATCCTGCCTAACAGGTTAAAAGGGAATTTTCCATTTTTCCTGATCAGCCACACCAACCTACAGTAAAAACCAAAGAGAAATCACATAGCAAGGTAAAGCTGAGCCCCCTTCCCGCTGCCTCCAGCCCTTCTTTTCGTCTCCAGCTGCACATCTTCACCACCTTCCCCGCAGCAGAGGGGACTCTGGAGCGGAGCCAAGAGCTCTCCTCCAGAATTCTCACTGTGAAGGTCAGGGATCCCTGAGCTGATCCACCAGGCGGCTGCAAGGACCCCTGTCTCCCACCCCTGGGAGCTGAGGGGATGCGGTTAAGCGCAGGTGGGAGGACAAGACTGGCCCTTTCCTCACTTTCACGCTGCAGCTTCAGGGTAGAGCTGGTCTGAGACAAGAACGTTCACAGGAAATCTTCTGCCTAAAATAGGCGTCGTTCTTCTACACCTCCTACTGAACAGTGGGTACAATTCATGAATATAGACTTTTGAAACTGATTCAGAAGAGATCTGAGGAATGCATCAAAAAGTCCATATGGTTTTACCAAATCAAGTATGCAGAACTGGGTAAATTTAGCCAAGCGCTTAAGATGTAAAATTTATCTCGTTTGACCCAACTGGAAGGAACATAGTCATGAGGCGCTTACATACACATCAATCTGACTACTTCTTCGTCTTGGTGAGGTCAAAAATTGACGAGTAACACGTTATTTAATGTGTGGAAACAAAAGGACACCTCGGTAACTAAGGAAGCGCAGCGGAACAGGAAAGCGCTACCCAGACAGGTCTAAAAAAATGCTATTTTCTCCAACATTTTTAGGTAGTGAAATTACAAGTGACAAGCGGTTGGCACTTTGACAGCTGGGCCTGCGTTTCCAGGTTTTTCTCCTGTAACTCGGAAGAGCAAAAGCTTTGTTTTAGAAGAAGGCTGGAATTCTTACAATGAGACAGGAGGTGGGGGCTCTAAGACACATTACACATTGTTAATGGTAAAAACCTCAGGTGTTTGCAAAAGTGAGATGTCAAGCGCATAAGGCTTCCCAAACCTCTTTATAGGTGGTTGAGTCACCTTCCCTGGAGGGGTTTAAGGGACAGGTGGACGAGGTGCTGAGGGATATGGTTAAATGTTTGATAGGAATGGTTGGACTCGATAATCCAATAGTATCACAGAATCATAGAATCACCAGGTTGGAAGAGACCCACCTGATCATCGAGTCCAACCATTCCTATCAAACATATATCGATTGTTACTCGAAGAACTTAGCCAGCGCTATGCCCCATGGAGCCAGCTTTCAAATTGTCCTTCCTCCACCAACAGCCACCTCCTCTCCATAGCCTTTGGAAGCTGTGCCCAAGGTCAGATTCAAATTCCCAAAAGCTCAACTGGGCAAGATTTTGCTCACACACATTCATAGAAGCAAATCTAGGACACGAGCCACTTGTTCTCCTCCTCTCCATGTCATGAGAGACTTGACAGTAGTTCCCTATAATTCCCAAATAAACAAGGGAATTGAGATGGCTATTCAAAAATCCCTATTTACAGGCATACTTGGTGCCTATTTGTTGGTGTATTTAGAATCATAGAATAACCAGGTTAGAAGAGAACCACCGGATCATCAAGTCCAACCATTCCTATCAAACACTAAACCATGTCCCTTAAACACCTCCAGGGAAGGTGAATCAACCACCTCCCTGGGCAGCCTATTCCAATGCCCAATGACCCTTTCCGTGAAAAATTTTTTCCTAATTTCCAACCTAAATCTGCCTTGGTGGAGCTTGAGGCCATTCCCTCTCATCCTGTCCCTTGGGAGAAGAGCCCAGCTCCGTCTTCTCCACAACCTCCTCTCAGGGAGTTGTAGAGAGCAATGAGGTCTCCCCTCAGCCTCCTCTTCTCCAGGATAAACACCCCCAGCTCTCTCAGCCATTCCTCATAAGGCCTGTTCTCCAGACCCCTCACCAGCTTCGTTGCTCTTCTCTGGACTCGCTCCAGAGCCTCAACATCCTTCTTGTGCTGAGGGGCCCACAACTGAACACAGGATTCGAGGAGCGAGTACTCCTGATACTTGTATCAAAGGAGTGGAGAGTAATTCAGCAGCACACAGGACAAAACATTCCAAATGCAAACAGCAGTTCAGGTGCAACTAGAGAAAGAGAACAGGCTGAGAGAGCTGAGGTTGTTCAGCTTAGAAAAAATAAGGCCACAGGGAGACCTTCGAGCATCTTCCAGCACAGGAAAGCTGAGGAGGGCTCCCTGTCTGGGAGTACAGAGACAGGATGAGGGGAAACAGTTTTAAGCTGAAAAGAGGGAGATTGAGGTATTATTGTGTTGTAGAGAGGCCCTGGCCCATGGTTGCCCAGAGCAGGGGTGGCTGCCTCATCCCTGGAGGGGTTCAAGGGCAGGTTGGATGGGGTTTGGAGCCCCTGATCCAGTGGGAGGTGTCCCTGCCCATGGCAGGGGTGGGACTGGACGGGCTTTGAGGTCCCTTCCAACCCAAACCACTCCATGATTCTATGAAAGGTACTTTAAGCAGCAACACTAATTTGAAGCTAAGCATTGAAAAGGTAATTATTTATAAAACCGAACACGAAACATTGAAATGCAATGCTTGCGTAATGGGAAAAACATGTCATAATAAAGCTACATGAAAAAGAAACTAATGGAAGCCTTTTGATGATTGAACTTGCAGTTCTACGTAGAAAAAATTTGAAAGATTCATAGTTCGTTTCTTGTTTCTTGGTCACGTTAACTCCCTTTGTTTTAACACACAGAAATATATGGTCCTTGCAGCTGTGAGGTTCTGGACTTTATGGTGAGAAATAGTGCCATCCTGCAGGACCCTGCAAGTGAATCCTGGCAGTGAAAAAGGAGGTAGTTTTATCTCCCGAGCCTGCACATTTAAAAAGCCCTCTCCATATTTAAAAACATAATAATGCATTTCCAAACTATCAGCCTATGGTTGCAAAACTCTCAACATCCCCTTTTCTCTCTTGAACTTTTAATGAAGTCTCCCCAGTGCTTGGAAGCAGCAGTAGTCTAACGGGTGGAGGATATTTTATTAGAAATAAGCTGAAACGCAGGGACTCGCTGTGAGTTGTGGTCTTTGAACACGAGCTTCTTAAATAAACCCGTTCATTTTTGTTTATTTTTTAAAATATCACATTCTAATCCTCTCTAACCCACACACCATCAGTAATAAAACAAAAAAAAAAAAATGCGCAGCTCTCTGGAATTTCTTTTTTGCTGTTTTGGGGATGAATACAGCTCTGACTATGCAGGATTTCCCGCATGAAAAGTGTTCGCAGCCACAAAAGAAAGCATGAAAGAGGTTTTTATCAGCAGATCTCAAAGCACTCGTAACAAAGCACTGTTCTTCAACAGATGGGGAATCTGAGACAGGCAGATAAAATAACTCGCCTAAAGTCAACCAACAAGGTGTTACGAGCCGAGTTCCTGCTGTGCTTGTACATGGCTCTTAGAATCATAGAATCATAGAACAACCAGGTTGGAAGAGACCCATCGGATCATCGAGTCCAACCAGTGACTCTTTAGGACAATCTGGAATAAATCTGCTGTGTTAGACCCTCAAGAATGATTTTGTGGCGTCGGATTACAAGTTTTCTTTGACACTCTCAAAAAATTGGAAGCAAGAGAGGCGAACGCTGAGCTGAAGGGGAAGGGGTAAGGAGCTACAAAAGCCTGGATCCACCTGTCCTGGTGGCTGCAGCACTCTCCCTACCAACATAGTGTAAAAATAAAGTGCTAACGAAAGAAGTGGACTAGAGGAATTAGATTCACTAACCTGATCCTATGGCGTGGAAGCTGCCACTAGCACTTAGAAATCACACATAGAATCACAGAATCATAGAACAACCAGGTTGGACGAGATCCACTGGATCATCAAGGCCAACCATTCCTATCAAACACTAAACCATGTCCCTCAGAACCTCGTCCACCCGTCCCTTAAACACCTCCAGGGAAGGTGAATCAACCCCCTCCCTGGGCAGTCTCTGCCAGTGCCCAGTGACCCTTTCTGGGAAAAAAATCTTGTGGAGAAAAAAAATCATCTTGTGAAAACAAACAATAAAAAATTGCACAATAAATAAAAAAACAATTCTTTTGTTGGAGAGGTTTGAGGTCTTTGCATCTTGGCCAGGAAGAAAATCCGTACTAAATTCTTGGACAGAGCAGGTATTTAAACTAAAATCAGAATAACAGTGGGTTCATACCAGCAGGCACTCACTCAGAGCTATCGTGCCAGGTCTAACCCCACAAAGAAGCCTCTACAGCAGAGTTCAGAGTGTTTGGCAGTTGGAAAAAGCCATAACAGGACTATTATAATTAAGAATCATGTAGTTGCACTATCTGGACTGTGTATCCAGACAGATACATGAATGTTTTCATCACATAGAATCATATAATCATAGAACAGGTTGGAAGAGACCCATTGGATCATCAAGTCCAACCATTCCTATCAAACACTAAACCATGTCCCTCAGCACCTCGTCCACCCGTCCCTTAAACACCTCCAGGGAAGGTGACTCAACCACCTCCCTGGGCAGCCTCTGCCACTGCCCAATGACCCTTTCTCTGAAAACTTTTTCCTAATCTCCAGCCTAAATCTCCCCTGGTGGAGCTTGAGGCCATTCCCTCTCGTCCTGTCATCCTGTCCCTTGGGAGAAGAGCCCAGCTCCCTCCTCTCTACAACCTCCTTTCAGGTAGTTGGAGAGAGCAATGAGGTCTCCCCTCAGCCTCCTCTTCTCTAGGCTAAACAACCCCAGCTCTCTCATCTCAACATCCCATGGAAATGATAAATTTCTTCACCTGGATGAATCATCTGATCCTTCATTACTAAATAAACAGCTGAAAAATCACAATACAGAGGAAAAGCATTTGGATGAGCATCTCTTACAGAGACATAAGCAAACCTGACCTTCCACTTCAGGGGTAAACTGTGGTTACAAGCAGCTGAAGACTAATAGGTTAGAGATCAGGAGGAAGTTTAGGCTAGAGATTAGGAGGAAGTTTAGGCTAGAGATTAGGAGGAAGTTTAGGCTAGAGATTAGGAGGAAGTTCTTCACACAGAGGGTCATTGGGCATTGGAACAGGCTGCCCAGGGAGGTGGTTGAGTCACCTTCCCTGGAGGTGTTTAAGGCACAGGTGGATGAGGTCTTGAGGGACTTGGTTTAGTGTTTGATAGGAATGGTTGGACTAGAAGACCCGATGGGTCCCTTCCAACCTGGTTGTTCTATGATTCTACATAAAAGTTAGATTTTTATTTACCATTAGCAGAGCAATGCTTCATTTTTTTTTTCTGGCAGCTTTCAAAAGATCTGCACCTCTCCTGCCTCTACTGCCACGCTTCCTCAAGATTCCCACGACATTTTAATACGGCAGTAGATGCGGAGCCTGCTGTGAATGCAAGACACATTCTCCCACAGAATTGTTTGAAATATAAACTCGACGCTTCGTTTGCTAAACATTTCTTTTCTTCGCATTGCGATATTTGGAAAGAAAATAGATAGCTCCTAATTAGCAAAACATTCAGCGCAGAACAAAATAACCAACTGTCCCTTTAATCTGTTGTTGAGGAGTCTGCAATAACTGTATCCCTATAAATAAATCTGCTTGCTCTTTTAGATTGCTACTCGTGGCAAGAAATTTGCGACTCTAACTTGATAACAAAGAATCTATCACTATATTCTCGAGGTCTGAAGCAACAATGAAAGCTATTATTTTTTATTACTCACCCGCTTGAACAAAAGACAACAAAATTTTAAGATATTCCGATTTGCAGCATCAAAGCGACCTCAGATATTTAATAAAGTATCACAAGTCATGCATGGAAAACACGAAGACTATACTGCGGTAAACATTAGCTGGCATGCCTAATATTCCTTGGTGGTCTGAGTTCACAGTTTTATATTTCAAAGGCTATGAATGAAGACAGCTTTACAGTTGAGCGTGTCTTCTCGCCTGAAAGAGCTCTTTAACAGTTCAGAAATTGGTGACCTTAACGTTTTACCCACTCCGTCTTACCAGCGACTAAAGATGCACATTTACAGAGATATTTCAAACAGGTAGAACCAAACGTTTCCCAGTCTGAACATTTAGGCTGCACATTAGGGAAAAAATTTCATAGAAAGGGTCATTGGGCATCGGAAGAGGCTGCCCAGGGGAGGGGGTTGATTCACCTTCCCTGGAAGGGTTTAAGGGACAGGTGGATGAGGTGCTGAGGGACATGGTTTAGTGTTTGATAGGAATGGTTGAACTCGATGATCCGGTGGGTCTCTTCCAACCTGGTTGTTCTACAATTCTTTTTATATATACCAGTAGGTTTTCTTCAGCTAGAAGTGTGCCGAGCACATCTACTAAATTACATGTCAGCTTGCAGCAGTTGTTAATTTGCAGCAGTGCAATTGCCTGTGAAAATGAAAGCTTTGAAATGATCGTCCACGTTCTCTTTGACACAAACCGATTCCGACCACTGAGACATTTACAAAGTTCCAGCAGCAGACCGGAGTGCAACACGTAAAACCTGCTATTTCAGCAATGGAAACCTATTTTAATAAGATCATAGGAGAGTTAGGGTTGAAAGGGACACTAAAGATGACCCAGTTCCAACCTCTGCCCTAGGCAGGGACACCTCCCACTAGATCAGGCTGCCCATGGTCCACCCAATCTGGCCTTGAACACCTCCAGGGATGGGGCAGTTGCAACTTCTCTAGGCAACCTGGGCCAGCGTCTCACTAGTCTCATAGTGAAGAAATTATTCTTTAAGGCTAGTCTAAATCTGCCCCTCCACAGTTTACATCCATTCTCCTCTGTCCTATCACCACAAGCCTTTATGAATAGTCCCTCTCCAGCTTTCCTGGAGCCCCTTTCAGGTGCCGAAAGGTCACTACACGGTCTCCTTGAAACTTCTTCAGCAGGCTGAACAACCCCCAACTCTCTCAGCCCATCCTCCGACAGAAGGTGCTCCAGCTCTCTGACCATCTTCACAGACCTCCTCTGGACTCATTCAAACAGTCCCATATCCTAATAATCTGTTACTCAAAACCTACTTGAACACCTCAACTGAACAACAAATATTGACTCAACAGATCCAGGAAATGCCTCAGTAGAACAACAGGCTGAGAATCATAGAATCTCCAGGTTGGAAGAGACCCACTGGATCATCCAGTCCAACCATTTCCATCACTAAACCATGTCCCTCAGCTCCTCGTCCCTTAAACCCATCCAGGAAAGGTGCCTCAATCCCCTCCCTGGTAAGCCTGTTCCAATGACCAGTGACCCTCTCTAGAGGGAGAAACTCCCTGGTCCTGCTGGTCACACCATTTCTTATACAGGCCAAGATGCCATTGGCCTTCTTGGCCACCTGGGCCACTGCTGGCTCATGGCCAGTCTCTGTCAACCAACACCCCCAGGTCCCTCGCCTCCAGGCAGTTTCCAGCCAGATTTCTCCTAGTCTGCGATTCTTTTTGTGAGAATCCAGGAGGAGTTAACTCAGACTCCACTTGCCAGAAATGCATTCTTATTAACCTCGAACTTTCATAGAATCACCAGGTTGGAAGAGACCCACCGGATCATCGTGTCCAACCATTCCTATCAAACACTAAACCATGTCCCTCAGCACCTCATCCATCCATCCCTTAAACCCTTCCAGAGAAGGTGACTCAACCCCCTCCCTGGGCAGCCTCTGACACTGCCCAGTGACCTTCTCTGTGAAAAATTTTTTCCTAATGTTGAGCCTGAACCTCCCCTGGTGGAGCTTGAGGGGAGATGGTTTTTTTCAGCCTGGAGAAGAAAAGGCTGCATAGAGACCTTAGAACAGCTTCCAGTACCGTCCTCCATCACTCAAGCGAAACCTCTCATTGCCACACAGCATCCTGTGCGGAACAACCGCACCGAGTACTACAGAGATGAAATAGAAAGTTTTAGCCAACTTCGACTGGAACCCCAGTAGCAGCAAATGCCTCATACACTCATCTTGGGAAGTGTCGAACATCCAGACTACAAAGGGAAGTCAAGGGCAGCTGTATGCACTCGGCACCTCTGAAAATAGCAACTCAGCCTTGAGGTCTTAGGTGTTAGGAGTTCAATTAGAGGAAAATGAAAACCATTCCTTTATTAAGCTGCTTTAAAGACTGATTAGACATATTTAGCTTGAAATACCTGCATTTTTAAATTCCTACAAATTTAGAAGCAAACACCAGGTAGCATATTTTGAAGCTGCACATTTCCATAATGTCAGTAACCAACATTTATTGCATTTATATTCAGACAGAAGGCATATGTTTTCTTTCAAAAAGATGGTTTCAGGGGTCAGTCAGCTGATAACACTCTTAACCACCCAAATGACTAAGTGAGAGAGTGCTCCTGGTCTGTAATAACCAGTAAATGTTAATCCTATATATGATTTTGCCTAACAAAGGCACGACAGTTTATATTATTTACGTGAAACATCAACACTGAGGGTGTAAAAAGTCTTCAGACCGGAGACTTAGCTGTTGCCTCACTAAGTAATTTACTGTTTGGATTAATGACTTGCTGGTATTTCAATCAAACACAAGAGGCGATTGCACATGGCCTGCCAAAGGTTTTAGTGGCTCCAAAAACAGAGGGCAACCAAGAGCCCAACAAAAGAAGAATCCAAACGACATTCTCCTAGAGGCAAAGAATGACATCTGCTCGGAGCACAGAGATGCTCATCACAAAGCTCACAGCAGCCAGCAGGATATGGCATCCTGCATGCCTCCTGCCTAAGAACTGCAACACCAGACAGGTGCGAGGATTCGATTACTGTTCAGGCAATAAATAACCGCAGACAGCTAGCGAACCAGATTAACGAGGGACGGCTTTTCAGGATTTGACAGGTTCAGAAACATAGAGGGTATTTTTTTCCCCCGTCATCTCTGTCGTGACAAACTTCCACAACTGTGTTCTTTCACTTGGGATTTTTGCTAAAAAACTCTGAATTTACTTTACGTTTGTCAGATCAGACTAAGGTAATAGTATTCCAGTCCTTCAAAACTACAGTTTTCAAACAGGAGGCAGTGATGCCGAGTGCCACAAGCTCCCCAAATCCAGACCTTCCGCACAGCCAGTATGGGGAGCGAGTGGGAGAACTGTCTCACAGTGGGTTTCATCAGTCTGCTGAGAAGCTTTCTAGAAACATTCTTCACTGAGAAAAGACCTTCTGAATCACAGAAGGGAAGAGAGTCCCCTGATAGGAAGCATCACACATCATTTTCACAGAAAGGGTCATTAGGCACTGGAACAGGCTGCCCAGGGAGGGGGTTGAGTCGCCTTCCCTGGAGGGGTTTAAGGAATTGGTGGATGAGTAAATTCAGAGCAATAATTTCACATCTTGACTGGATAAAAAGGGAAGATATCTTTTTCTTGCATTTTTATAGAATCATAGAATAAGCAGGTTGGAAGAGACCCACCAGATCATCGAGTCCAACCAATCCGTTCTACACCAACTTTAATGTCGTTTTGTGATCCTTCACCTCAATTTCTACACTTTCCACATGAGGATACCTTCAGTTATATCAAGTCAACTGCAACATCACTAAAAATTGCAAAACACAGAAGGATACAGAAGTAATTTATCTTCTGTAGTTACAACCTAATATTCTGTGGATGTCTACTTATAAAAATGAAAGTGATAAGTATCTATCACTGCTTTGCTTGCAGCTCAAGACCACAATGAGAAGACAGTTGCCTGTGTCTCCACGATATGGAAAACATTGACTAACTGGTTGCTTCTAGGAGTCCCTAGCGTTTGTCTTCAGGCTTCTAATAATTTATGACCTCGTAACCCGAGATGGTATCTCATAGAATCATAGAACAACCAGGTTGGAAGAGACCCATTGGATCATTGAGTCCAACCATTCCTATCAAACACTAAACCATGTCCCTTAGCACCTCATCCACCTGTGCCTTAAACACCTCCAGGGAAGGGGAATCAACCACGTCCCCGGGCAGACTGTTCCAATGCCCAATGACCCTTTCTGTGAAAAAACTTCCTCCTAATCACCAGCCTAAATCTCCCCTGGTGGAGCTTGAGGCCATTCCCTCTTGTCCTGTCCGTTGGGAGAAGAGCCCAGCTCTCTCCTCTCCACAACCTCCTTTCAGGGAGTCGGAGAGAGCAATGAGGTCTCCCCTCAGCCTTCTCTTCTCCAGAATAAACACTCTCAGCTCTCTCAGCCATTCCTCATAAGGCCTGTTCTCCAGCCCCTTCACCAGCCTCGTTGCTATTCTCTGGACTCGCTCCAGAGCCTCAACATCTTTCTTGTGCTGAGGGGCCCACAACTGAACACAGGATTCAAGGAGCGGTCTCACCAGAGCCGAGTACAGAGGGAGAATAACTTCCCTGGCCCTGCTGGTCACACCGTTTCTGATCCAAGCCAGGATGCCATTGGCCTTCTTGGCCAACTGGACACACTGCTAGCTCATCTTCAGTCAGCTGTCAACCAGTTTTGATTTACCTGATGACTAGTTGAAGTTAATGAGATGGCCAACACATCAGAGCTAAAACCACGATGTAGACTGCAGACAGCAAGAGTAAACATCCATACTCTCCACTGCACATTCAGCATCGCCACTTGTAGGCAAAATATTTCCAGAGCCTCCTGAGAGATGATGCCATTTCGTTTAAGTGATAAACTGGAAAACAAAAGGCACTGTGACACCTCCACCCCCTTTCTGCATCCTGATCCTGGCTCACAGAACACATTGCTGAGACATACGGGTACTCTGAGCCATGTCTGCTCCATGGATTAGGGCAGACTTCCAAACCTCCCACCAGGAGTAAAGCAGAATGAAATGATTGCTTTCCAAAGCATGAACTGAAATAACTTTTAATCAGACTTAAAGATATTGACCTGAAAAAGCACTGGGTCCACCTAGTCATAAAACTTTGGGTACTGGGATACAAGAATATTCTATTTGACAGCACAGGTCACTTGGCAAACAAAAAGGGTTCTGTGGCTACTCAAGTGCAACCCTGGGTAATGTGGGGAAAGCAAACACTGCAGCCTAGGATCAAACACAGAACAAATCATTTCAGAGAATCATAGAACAACCAGGTTGGAAGAGACCCATCAGATCATCGAGTCCAACCATTCCTATCAAACACCAAACCATGTCCCTCAGGACCTCATCTACCCATCCCTTAAACACCTCCAGGGAAGGTGAATCAACCACCTCCCTGGGCAGCCTATTCCAATGCCCAATGACCCTCTGTGGGAAAAACCTCCTCCCAATCTCTAGCCTAAATCTCCCCATGGCAGAGCTTGAGGCCATTCCCTCTCTTCCTGTCCCTTGGGAGAAGAGCCCAGCTCTCTCCTTTCCACAACCTCCTTTCAGGGAGTTGGAGAGAGCAATGAGGGCTCCCCTCAGCCTCCTCTTCTCTAGGATAACCCACCCCCACCCCCAGCTCTCTCAGCTGCTCCTCATAAGGCCTGTTCTCCAGCCCCTTCCCCAGCTTTGTTGCTCTTCTCTGGACTCACTCCAGAGCCTCAACATCCTTCTTGTGTTGAGGAGCCCAGAATTGAACACAGTTCAGTTTCATTCCACACCAAGCACAGTGAGGGTGGCTCAGCCTCACACCGTTCCATCCCATCTCCTGCATCAGGTCATCCTCTGATACCAGAAAGGGGTAACCTGCAGCAGAAGCTGCCTTTAGGGCTACGGGAATTCATTCGGGCAGTGATTTAACTCAGCTTTCAGGCGAAAATTTAAGTGGGAGTAGCTGTAGGTCCAACACAGACAAAAGAAACCCTATTTTTAAATAATAGGGAAACAAGAAAAGGTTCGAGAACCAGGAAATGGAGGAGTAAATGACAGTGGCAGAGCAAAGAGATGTCTCCTTCCATTTAGACAAGCAGACATACTCTTGCGATTTAATGGGTAATAAGGACTCAAGGATATTTACTGTCTAGCCACGTAAGTACATTCCAGCTCTTGATTTGCTTTTAGCATTGAAACCGGTCATATATTACATCAATGTGATTCTTGTTTGTTGCAATAAGTGAATAATTTGGGCACTATATTCAATTCGCTGTTTTTACATTCCCTTGTTTCATCTGCCCTCCGTTTCCACAATATGCTTTTTGGAAAACTAAGGCTGGAAGCACATGGTCAGTCAGGCAGATGGGTCAAAAACTCTGACTTCTTACCTAATTTGGAATACGGAGTCCAAACAGTTTGAGAACACAATTTAGTTCGGCTCACGTGGGCCAAAAGGTGCTATTCATAGACTCATAGAATCATAGAACAACCAGGTCGGAAGGGACCCATCGGATCATCGAGTCCAACCATTCACCACCTCTTGCCTCCCAGGACTTGTCTGCCTCCACCATGAGCCAGTTGGAACTCAACTGGCAGAAACCAGCCAGATTTTTGGTAGTAGAATCACAAAATCATAGAATCACCAGGTTGGAAGAGACCCACTGGATCATCAAGTCCAACCATTCCCATCAAATACTAAACTATGTCCCTCAGGTATCTCATCCACCCGCACCTCAAGGGAAGGTGAGTCAACCCCCTCCCAGGGCAGCCTCTGGCAGTGCCCAATCACCCTTTCTGTGAAGGATTTTTCCCTTATGTCAAGCCTGAACCTCCCCTGGAGGAGCTTAAGGCCATTCCCTCTCATCCTGTCCCCTCTCACCTGGGAGAAGAGCCCAGCTCCCTCCTCTCCACAACCTCTCTTCAGGTAGTTGTGGAGAGCATGATTTGGATTGGAAGGGACCTTAAAGATCATCTACCCTCTTGCCATGGGCCGAGACACCTCCCACTGGATCAGGGGCTCCAAGCCCCATCCAACCCCTCCACGGATGGGGCAGCCACCCCTGCTCTGGGTGACCTGGGCCAGGGCCTCCTCACCCTCATAGTGAAGAAATTCCTCCTGATGGACATCCATTCTAACTCTGGTTCATACCCATTGTCCCCAGTCCTATCACTCCAGACCTTCATAAATAATCCCTCCCCAGCTTTCTCATAGCCCCTTCAGGAACTGCAGCTGATGTTCTTCTAGTTTAGGGCTCTCAGTTGAAGGGTCAAGTAGTCCATAGAGGAAAAAAGCACAAGCACTGCAGTCTGGCAAGAAGAGAAGCAGACTGCTGTACCATAAACCCCACCAAAGAGTACCTGGTGATGGCCTCACTCTTATTCTTTTCATATGGAAAAAAAAATGGCTCTGAAATAAGCACAAATCTTGTTTCGCTTGCTAAAGCCTTCTCACATTGCCGGCTTCTGACAGTTTGCGGAATAATTAAAGCAATTCTCTTAATCCATTATTTTTTTTTTTTCTATTACAGGGTTTAAAATTCAGCCACTCGGAGAGAGCCAGTGAAAACAGAAACACCAGCCACCTAAATTCCCATAATATTGACTTGAAACAAAATACGGCAGCGTTTCCTCTATTGCGTTGGCGTGGGTTGGTTTGTTTGCAGTCAAACCGTAATTTATACTGGCTCCTCACATATTGATATGTCGAGGAAATAAACAGTAAATACTATTTCCAATCCATCTGTTTGACTTGTTAGAAAAAACCCAACAGTCAGAGGCTCTCGGAATTGTATTTTTTTCGGCACAAAAGCAAACAGGGAACTAGATTTGTGTTATGTTTCAAGTACTCGGTGCACATGCCCATTTGGATGAGGTATCATCTCAATCTGATTTCCGAGCCCTGATCCTGGCAGACGCTTGCGGGGCTTGCAGGGAGTGAGTGATAATCATCTGGAGGACACTCACCGATCGGTGAGCCTGGGGAGAGGTGTCCAAAGCTGCACTTGCCTGTCCTCATTGTTTCCCTTTGTCTGACTATGCCTTTTAGACAACCATAGAATCATTAAGGTTGGAAAATCTTACAGGCCTTATGAGGAAGGGCTGAGAGAGCTGGGGGTGTTTAGCCTGGAGAAGAGGAGGCTGAGGGGAGACCTCATTGCTTTCTATAACTACCTGAAGGGAGGTTGTGGAGAGGAGGGAGCTGGGCTCTTCTCCCAAGGGACAGGGCAAGAGGGACTGACCTCAAGCTCCACCTGGGGAAGTTCAGGCTCAACATAAGGAAAAAGTTTTTCACAGAAAGGGTCAGTGGGCACTAGCAGAGGCTGCCCAGTGAGGGGGTTGGGTCACCTTCCCTGGAGGTGTTTAAGGGATGGGTGGATGAGGTGCTGAGGGGCATGATTTAGTGTTTGATAGGAACAGTTGGACTCGATCCAGTGGGTCTCTTCCAACCTGGTGATTCTATGATTCTATGAAAAGACGTCTATGATCTCGCAGTCCAACTATCAACACAGCCAAGCGTCTTGAACAGTGTCCCAACGAGCCCCATCTACACACCTTTTTAACCCCTCCAGGGACGGAGAATCCACCAGCATCTTCCAATGCTTCACCACGCTCTCACTGAAGATATTTTCCTTAAGCAAACAGCACCCATCTACCAAAGAGCTTTCTACAAACGGTGCTGCAAGGAGAAGCAGGTCAGCTCCTTCATTGTTAACCTGCCGGTTGCAGAGTGGAAAACACTTGGCTGATGCAGAAGAAAATATTTTTCCCCATGTAATATTCAATTCTCCACAGGCACAACAAGAAAGGTACTTATCTAGCATTCACTCTCAAAAACTCATCAAGTACTGAAGAGCTTACAAAGTCTGCCTAATGTACTTCCTACTGCAAGGATGTAGTGGGGTTACGAGGGTTTAACCAGGTCAGAAGTTCATGGCTTGGTTAGCCCCGTTCAACTTGAGCAGACTCATTAGGTTTGAAAAAGCATAAAGCTGAAGCAAAACAACGCTGCTCAGCACTGGTGAGACTGCTCCTTGAATCCTGTGTTCAGTTGTGGGCACCTCAGCACAAGAAGGACGTTGAGGCTCTGGAGCGAGTCCAAAGAAGAGCAACACAGCTGGTGAAGGAGCTGGAAAACAGGTCCTATGAGGAGCGGTTGAGAGAGCTGGGGGTGTTTATCCTGGAGAAGAGGAGGTTGGGGGGAGACCTCATTGCTCTCTACAACTCCCTGAAAGGAGGTTGTGGGGAGGAGAGAGCTGGACTCTTCTCCCAAGTGACAGGGGACAGGACGAGAGGGAATGGCCTCAAGCTCCACCAGGGCAGATTTAGGTTGGACATTAGGAAAAAATTTTTCACAGAAAGGGTGATTGGGCAGTGGCAGAGGCTGCCCAGGGAGGTGGTTTATTCCCCTTCCCTGGAGGGGTTTAAGGGACGGGTGGACGAGGTGTGGAGGGACATGGTTTAGTGCTTGATAGGAATGGTTGGACTCAATGATCCAGTGGGTCTCTTTCAACCTGGTGATTCTATGATTCTCACAGCATCTTATCCAGCCACATTTTTCTGGCATTCGACAACATTATATGGAATACACAAAGATCTATAATAAATGAATATAGTTAAATTAAGACTAGACATCAGGAGAATTAGGCTAAATGTAAGGAGGAAATTCTTCACAATCAAAGTGGTAAGGAACTGGTCCAGACTGCCCAGAGCAGTGGTGGCTGCCCCATCCCTGGATGGGTTCCAGGCCAGGTTGGATGGGGCTTGGAGCCCCTGATCCAGTGGGAGGTGTCCCTGGCCATGGAAGGGAATTACATGATCTCTAGGTCCCTTACAACTGAAACCATTCTATGATTCTATAAAGCAATTACAGTGCATGTTTAATCCATCTTGTCCAGCAGCTCATGGATGCTAAAGATGACAGGATGCGTATTTAGCCTCTTCAGATAATCCACCCACTAAGCCAAAAGAAAGTCCTACCAAAAAGACAAGAAGAAAAAGACCAGGCCTGGTTTACAATGGCCCAGGGAAATGCCAAAGACAGTAGGAAAGAACACCCAGTTAGCAGTTAGGAAAGGAGAGAAAAGGGTGGGATCCTCCCCCAGTTTTGGTCTCAGCCACCCAGCAGACCAGGCAGCACAGTCATAGAATCACTAGGTTGGAAGAGACCCACCGGATCATCAAGTCCAACCATTCCCACCCGTCTCTAAAGCATGACCCTCAGGAAACCACATCTGTTCAGATTTGTGTTCTGCTGAAAGATGGAATGGTCAGAGGGAGGAAAAAAAAAGTCCTTCTCTTCAGATAGTCACTTTCTGAGCCCTAAGCAATACTACGTCGGTGAACTACAGAGGAAAAAGCCTGAAACATTTGTTGACTCCTGAAAAAAAAGAGCTGGAACTAGCAGCTTTTAAGGGCTCAATTACACTGCTTTCAAGATCCAGGCCAGCAAGTTAGTACCTTTTTTAAATATTAAAAACGTTGAGATGGATACGAGCTTCACACTCGAACCCTAAGGTAGGCAATTTAAATCATCTCAACTGCAGTGCTCTTGCCGAAGCAAATAAAAACATTTCACGATTATTTTTTCCTTCCTTTTCACTAGCAGCAAATACAATCATTGTTGAAGTTCAGAAACACGATGCTGTTCAACACCGAAAAATTGCTTCCCTAACCAGTCAGATCAGTACTGGAAAAGCTGGTGAAAGGTTTCAGATACCCATCAGATTTCTGCTACCAGGAGATCAAGGAATGGTCTTAGTTGAAAGAGACCTCAGAGCCCGTCCAGTGCCACATCTGCCATGGGCAGGGACACCTCCCACGGGATCAGGGGCTCCAAGCCCCATCCAACCTGCCCTTGAACCCCTCCAGGGATGGGGCAGCCACCACTGCTCTGGGCAACCTAAACCAGGGCCTCCTCACCCTCACAGCAAAACATTTCTCCCCAAGATCTCATCCCAGCTTCCCCTCTCTCAGATATCTGATTTTATTTTCATTCTATGATTATGTTTTCCTACAACACCCACTCAGAAAAATGCTTTAATGTATTTTAGGTGCATTCCATATAAACCTAAAAAGACTGAAAAATTCTGCATTTCTTCCTGTAGCTCATCTGAGTCAACTGTGGATCTTTTCTAAAAAAGGATTTAATGCGCTCTTGGTTTTTTTGTTTAATTTTGAGTGCTCTGACAATGGATTAAAATACATAAACAGGCTACAGATATTTAGCCTTCTAAATTCTGGCACCTCCTTCCTCCGTTCGGGACTGCAATCTTTTTGCCTTTGACTTCTTCATGGACTGAAATCCAATACTTTTGTCTGCATCTGCTGCTAAAAGCCATTTCTCCCCAGCCACAGACCAATCCCCTTGTGTCTCGTTAAGCACATTTACATTTGGCTCTTAAGATCTTAAACAGAGCATTTTATGCCTGGCAATAGCGCACAGACCAAAGAAGCACTTTACTTCTTTGATGACTTTGCTTCTGCGATGACACACGGAGTTACCCTGTTGTTTGGGGGACTCGAGCAAAATCTCATTAATAAAGGATTGCATGGTTAGACTTTTTTTTTTTAAATAATCATAAAATCAGAGAAGCATCATAAAATGATTTGGGCTTGAAAGGACCTCAAAGCGCATCCAGTTCCACCCCTGCCATGGGCAAGGACACCTCCCACTGGGTCAGGGGCTCCAAGCCCCATCCAAGCTGGCCTTGAACCCCTCCAGAGATCATAGAATAACCAGGTTGGAAGAGACCTGTCGTATCATCAAGTCCAACCATTCCTATCAAACACTAAACCATGTCCCTCAGCACCTCATCCACCTGTGCCTTAAACACCTCCAGGGAAGGTGAATCAATCACCTCCCTGGGCAACCTACTCCAGTGCCCAATGACCCTTTCTGTGGAAAACCTCCTCCTAATCTCTAGCCTAAACCTCCCCTGGTGGAGATTGAGGCCATTCCCTCTCGTCCTGTCACCTAGGAGAAGAGCCCAGCTCCCTCCTCTCCACAACTTCCTTTCAGGGAGTTGGAGAGAGCAATGAGGTCTCCTCTCAGCCTCCTCTTCTCCAGAACAAACACCCCCAGCTCTCTCAGTCATTCCTCAGAAGGTCTGTTCTCCAGCCCCTTCACCAGCTTTGTTGCTCTTCTCTGGACTTGCTCCAGAGCCTCAACATCCTTCTTGTGGTGAGGGGCCCAGAACTGAACACAGGATTCAAGGAGCAGTCTCACCAGTGCTGAGTCCAGAGGGAGAAGAACCTCCCTGGACCTGCTGGTCACACCATTTCTGATACAGGTCAGGATGCCATTGGCCTTCTTGGCCACCTGGGCACACTGCTGGCTCATGGTCAGTCGGCTGTCAACCAACACCCCCAGGTCCCTCTCCTCCTGGTAGTTTTCCAGCCAGGCTTCTCCCAGTCTGTAGCTCTGCATAGGGTTGTTGTCCCCCACGTGCAGGACCTGCCATTTGGCTGAGTTAAACCTCATGCCGGGGCAGCCACCCCTGCTCTGGACATACTAGCACCTTTCTACAGCAGGTAGCAATTAAATTCAATTAAAAGTCATATAAAAGACACTTCCAAGCTGCATATGAATTCAGTGGGTGGAGTTGGGGTTTTTTTTTTTGTTTTTTTTTTTGTTTTTTTTTTTTTTTTTTAAGAGTAGCTCCTCAAAGTCAATCAAGAAGGTTCATTTCCTCAGAAAGAGAGTGCCAAGGTACGCGAGCCACTTGTGCCATCAGCCCTCTCAAAGTCATACATTTCAGTTGGGAATAGCAGCCAGACTAGAAGACCACAATGTAATTAAATGCAATTCATCAGCTCTGAAGCAATTCCTTCCAGAAGTGCCCACTGAACCTTTTCAGGTGGCAGGAACGTCAGGAATTCATGATCCTGGCACACAGCAGTAGGAAGCAATTCCAGGCTGACTCTTACAAGTCATATTGGCTTCTGTTCAAGGCTTCTATTGATCATTCCTGTGGTAGCATAAAATAAACAAAAAAACCCAAACAAAAAAAAAAAAAAGGAAGCATTCAGGATCCCAGTCCTGAGTCATACGGGATTTAATGCTAACAAACAGTATTTTGCATCATATTACAAGCCAACAAGTAGAACAACTTGCAGGGCACAGGTGCAATGTGCTCCTCGCAAGGAGCGACCTTTAATCACTCTGCTCTCCGAACTAACTCTATGTTCCCTGCAGCTCTCACATGCAGCTCCAAGAAAAAGTGAGTAGCACCAGACTAATCTAAAGCTAATGAAGAAGTCAGGTTTGCCCCCGGAGTGAATTGTCACATTTACCTTTGCGAGAGCAGATGGGGGAAGCAGCCTTTTGGATGCTTCTGTATGAGTTTACAGCACACAGCTGAAGGTCTAGTAGACCTGGAGCTTTCAAAAAATGGGCAGCTATGGTCACCTCCAAGTGACATCACTAACTGGCGCTTTGATTCCTTCATAAAACTTGCCACAAGTGTCAATTTTAGCTGGATTATAGATTCACCAGGTTGGAAGAGACCCACTGTATCATCCAGTCCAACCATTCCCATCAGTCTCTAAAGGTGGTTGATTCACCTTCCCTGGAGGGGTTTAAGGGACGGGCAGATGAGGTTCTGAGGGACATGGCTTAGTGTTTGATAGGAATGGTTGGACTCGATGATCTGATGGGTCTCTTCCAACCTGGTTGTTCTATGATTCTAAACCATGCCCCTCAGTACCTCAGTGCACCAGGCAGCAAGGAAACTGAGGCAGAGATGAGCTCTGCATTCTAATCACACAGCAGATCCCCCAGAGCTGAGACCTGCGCGTTCTCCAATACCAACACAAGCATCAGTCCTCATGCACGAGAGATCAAAAGCAAGAGACAGCCTTTCAAGAGATTCCATTTCATCTGTAAAGGCAAGTGTAGGAAGATTAAAATGATTACTTTTTTTTCTTCTTTTTTCCCATTCAATTAACAGACATTTGTCTGTGTTTCATCATTTCACTACATACTTCTGTGAAATCCCTCTGCCCCAAAGCAGATCACCACCAGAAGACATTATGTCAGAGAGCCTGAAAATCAAAAAACGCACACTGGAGAACTCTCCACTACAATATGGAGAGTATTAGAATGGACTCCAAGTCTTTTTTCAAGCTTTGGAGGATCTCTCTAATCCAACAGCATTAACCGTTCAACTAGAGGCGGAACAAAACCAAGGAGTTACTAAGAACATGGAGGCTGCTCAGACAAAACCAACAATCTAACAATCAGAAAATGCGATCACAGAATCATGGAATGGTTCGGGTTGGAAGGAACCTTAAAAGCCTGTCCAGTCCCTTGAACCCCTCCAGAGATCATAGAATCATAGAACAACCAGGTTGGAAGAGACCCATTGGATCATCAAGTCCAACCATTCTTATCAAACATTAAATCAAGTCCCTCAGGACCTCATCCACCCACTCCTTAAACACCGCCAGGAAAGGTGAATCAACCAACCCCCTCCCTGGGCAGCCTATTCCAATGCCCAATGACCCTTTCCGTGAAAAACCTCCTCCTAATCTCTAGCCTAAATCTCCCCTGGTGGAGCTTGAGGCCATTCCCTCTCGTCCTGTCCCCTGTCCCTTGGGAGAAGAGCCCAGCTCCTTCCTCTCCACAACCTCCTTTCAGGTAGTTGGAGAGAGTAATGAGGTCTGCCCTCAGTCTCCTCTTCTCTAGGCTAAACACCCCCAGGTCTCTCAGATCCTCCTCATAGGGCCTATTCTCCAGCCCCTTCCCCAGCTTTGTTGCTCATGTCAAAAAAAAAAAAAAATAAAAAAAAAAGAGATCAGCAGGAATCAGAGACCTCAAATGAATATGATGGAGAAAATCCATCAAAGGAGTACAAAAATCACTCCCTGATGGCTGGTCCTTACAAGCCAAGAGGCATAGTGAGACCATTATCCAAGCAGTAGCCTTAAGTACCCTCCATCCATTCAGAGTCACGAGCCAGAAGAAGGCTCAGTTTGGCCCTTTGAAACATTCTTCTCCGCCCACGGAAGCTGCAAATTTGAACTGAGAAATTCTGCCTGCGGTACAACCAGCAAATTCCTCAGCTGGAAACAAAGGAGCTGTTGCTGTCATCTAGCAGATGTGGGCTGAGAGCTTCCTGCCCCCAGCCAGCAGCAGAACTGCCCTGCCAGCCCTGCACTCGGCACTTACCAGCCTACTTCCCATTCTCTATTCTGTGGCTAAACGTGCCTCCAGTCAGAAAAAGAGGCAGCCTCCTGCCTGCATCTCCCTTTCACTATCCTTACACGTCCACACAGAAGAACTTCTAAAGAATGAACACTCTGGCGAGGTTGAATTTAAGAGCCACCTGACTTCTTTTTCTTTAAAAAACTTATTCTGACCTCATTTGTTTGTTGTTCCTACTCATAGAATCATAGAATCACCAGGTTGGAAGAGACCCACTGGATCATCCAGTCCAACCATTCCTATTAAACACTAAATCATGTCCCTCAGCATCTCATCCACCTGTCCCTTAAACCCCTCCAGGAAAGGCGAATCAACCACATCCCTGGGCAGCCTGTTCCAATGCCCAATGACCCTTTGTGTGAAAAACTTCTTCCTGATGCCCAGCCTAAATCTCCCCTGGCAGAGCATGAGGCCATAGTCATCATCACCCTTGCACAAAGACCCTTAAAACCCTCTGGTACTTCTTACATGGCCTTGCATTCTCTAAGACGAGAGTCTGAATCATCAACATCATTCTCAGGAGATCTTGAGAATCTCCTGGTCAAAAAAAAAAAAAAATCTGTAACCTTCATCCCATTTATCGATGTAACTCTCAGGTGAAAGAAGCTAGTCAGCTGCTTAAAAGACTGCAATTTAGTATTTCCATCTGGCTACGCATGTTCGAGCAGAAGGAAAGCTCTTCCTTTCTTCTTTGACCCAGAGAGACCTCAGATCGCAATAGGTATTTGAGTCTACATTATCCTTCCTGAGCACTGTCTCCTGGCTGGGTTGAACTGAATAACAGTATCTGGGAGACTATTTGAGTCATTTGTCCTTCAAATGGCTTTACTTCTGAACTGAAAAACAGGAAGAAGCAAAAAGTGCTTTTATGTACCACTTAGAGTAGGGCACAGCACAGAACCAATCTGAAAATACAGTCCCAGACTTTCCTTCTTCAAATTCGTTTCACAGAATCATAGAACAACCAGGTTGGAAGAGACCCATCGGATCATCGAGTCCAACCATTCTTATCAAACACTAAACCATGTCTCTCAGGACCTCATCTACCCGTTTCTTTTGTTTATTCCACATACATAAAGTTGGGCAACAAACTATGATCAGTAAAAAGCAAAATACTTAAAAATCTTGTAGCTATTACGTTGTGTTTTACCCTGACTAGTGCAAATGGGACTCAGTAGTTCTGATGTGGCAGCAGAGACCCAGATTCAAATAATTATGTTACTACTGACTGAAAGTTCTCCTTGATAATTAGGAATATTATAAGGGACATTAAAGCCCATCCAATCCCAACCTCCATACTATGGGCAGGGACACCTCCCACTGGCTCAGGGGCTCCAAGCCCCATCCAACCTGCCCTTGAACCCCCTCCAGGGATGGGGCAGCCACCCCTGCTCTGAGCAACTTGGTTTTAAATCTGCCTTTAGCAACAGCTTATCTGCAAACTTTTGCATGCTCTCACATGACATGCAGTCAGCAGCCCTGTAGTGGGTTTCACACATCTGCTAGGTGAGATTGAACTTTTTGTCCCTCAAATGACTAATTTCATAAACAGATCAGTGTATTCAGCTGCATTCAGATGCTGAGTAACCAGTCTCTCATTAACAGCATTTCACCAATACATTCTCTAACTTCTGGGTTTTTTCAAGTAATAAAGTTACTTAGCAACTAACAGTGATTTTTCTCATGGTGAGGTTCTACTGAAACCAGAAGACACTCTTCTACCCATTTTAATGGGTGTCAAGTACATCTCCTGCTCGTAGCGATACAAGTGAGGCACAGGTGAGAACCAGTCATAGCACAACCAGTGTAAAAACACAATAGGAAAAAGAAGTAAATTCTGACCTGTCAAGGGAACAGATTAAATTTAGCACAGAAGCCAAGTAAAGGAGAAAACCCTTCACAGCTGGACTGCTGATATCTCCACGTAATAGAGGAGGCTGAGAGGAGACCTCATTGCTCTCTCCAGCTACCTCAAAGGAGGTTGTGGAGAGGAGGGAGCTGGGCTCTTCTCCCAAGGGACAGGGGACAGGACAAGAGGGAATGGCCTCAAGCTCCGCCAGGGGAGGTTCAGGATGGACATTAGGAGGAAGTTTTTAACAAAAAGGGTCATTGGGCATTGGAACAGGCTGCCCAGGGAGATGGTTGGTTCACCTTCCCTGGAGGTGTTTAAGGGATGGGTGGACGAGGTGCTGAGGGATATGGTTTAGTGTTTGATAGGAATGGTTGGACTGGATGATCCGGTGGATCTCTTCCCACCTGGTGATTCTACGACAATCCCTCTCGCACTGACCATTAGCCTTCTTAGAGGCACCGTTGGGAAGAGAAGGGCAGCTGGCAATACTTATGCAAGACTCTTCTCAGGGGTGAGGGGGAGGAAGAGAAGCACCAAACAGTGATTTACTGGGGGCAGCCCTAACATCAATACTAATTTTATTAGCATCTCTTGGTGCTTCACATGTCACTGGATGCAGTGCCAGGTCCCACCACCTTTCAGATTGCAGTGTGGGCTACGGCATCTGTTCAAAAAGCGTCGTAGGCTTGCGGCAGAGCCCGTCCGCCTTCAAAACTAAAAGTAAGGCTGTCATTAGGGATATGTTAGTGCTGTTTTCAGTCCAGGAAGCCAGGTCATTTTGGGTTCCCATAAATAGAAAGTGGCAAGCCAGTAAAACAACTCACTCCTGTTGCACAATTTTTTTTCTCGTCCTGCTCTTGATTTAATGCCAACGTAACCAAAGGACTGACCTACAAGAGCTCAGATTTCCTTCCTGTTTCTTCCCTCCCATCTCCAAGTTTCAAACTAATAAATTCACGTTATCTGTAAACTCGGCTATAGTTCTCTTCAAAGTTAAACAGACTGTCAAAGGAATCAGCGGTTACAGCATGAGCTAACCCCATCTGAGCACCATCAAAGGTTATGTCAACATCACAAGGGTTTCCTTAGCATGGTTTCCTAAAAAAACAAGCCTTATGTAAATATATTAGTTACCCGTCTGCCTATGACCCTGTCCCCACTTCCCAGTAATTCTTGAACCACTGGCCAATTTCAACCCCATTTAATGACAGGATGGAAATCTTCATGCCTTTGAGGGGTTTGGAAGGGAAATCGGAGATAACCCAAGCAGCACTACTTCTGTGGGCATCGGATTCAAGAGAGGGGTGCGAAGATTCCTACATCTCATCTGTTATCAGTTCTCACTCCGTTTGCTTCAGAGAAACTCACAAGTTGGACCTTAACCTGAAAAGGACCACAAGTACTCAGGCACTTCTATGGTTTCATGGTGCAGCCATCACAAAACACTGAGAGGCTGCAAAGATTAACAGCTCCGTCTCAGGACTAAAACCTGCACTTGTTTCCTTTGCTGTCACAAGGCAAGAACAAGGCATTTGCACACAAGTCTTCATCTCTGTAAGATATTTACCTAGCAATCCACTCCCTTTACCCTCAAGCTCCACAGTGCCTGGCATCAGAGCACTGCCCCATCCCTGGAGGGGTTCAAGGTCATGTAGAATCAGCCTTGGGCAGCCTGATCCAGTGGGAAGTGTCCCTGCCCATAGCAGGGGGTTGGAACTGGATGTGCTTTGAGGTCCCGTCCAACCCAAACTATTCTATGATTTCCCATTAATAAGACACTAATCCTCAAGCGAAGAGTCAGTGTGACATGTTCACACAGACGTGTCCTGCTCATTAGGGTTCCTGACCAAGTTTGAGTTCTTGGACAAAATCAAGACAAATTACAAAAGCACAAGCAAATCCCATAGTGTTCTCAGCTACTTCTCTCTACAGGCATCTTGGCCTGTATCAGAAATGGCATGACCAGCAGGTCCAGGGAGGTTATTCTCCCTCTTTACTTGGCACTGGCAAGACTGCTCCTCAAATCCTGTGTTCAGTTGTGGGCCCCTCACCACAAGAAGGGTGTTGAGGCTCCGGAGCGAGTCCAGAGAAGAGCAACAAAGCTGGTGAAGGGGCTGGAGAACAGGCCTCATGAGGAACGGCTGAGAGAGCTGGGGGTGTTTAGGCTGGAGAAGAGGAGGCTGAGAGGAGACCTCATTGCTCTCTCCAACTACTTGAAAGGAGGTTGTAGAGAGGAGGGAGCTGGGCTTTACTCCCAAGGGACGGGATGAGAGGGAATGGCCTCAAGCTCCGCCAGGGGAGGTTCAGGCTGGACATAAGGAAAAAATTCTTCACAGAAAGGGTCACTGGACACTGGCAGATGCTGCCCAGGGAGGTGGTTGAGTCACCTTCCCTGGAGGTATTTAAGGTGCGGGTGGATGAAGTGCTGAGGGACATGGTTTACAGATTGGTAAGAATGGTTGGACTCGATGATCCAGTGGGTCTCTTCCAACCTGGTGATTTCCATGATTCTTCCCAGACACCACAAAGACTAATTCTCATTTAGTTCTTCCCAAAATACGGTTCCCTCTTGGAATCTCTTCCAGTCAACACAACCTCTCCTATCGCACCCAGCTTGCTTTCAGAAAATGTCCCATCTTGTCAGCTTCTCAGTGTGGCAACCGTGTTGCCTTTCGACTTCTTTGTGCAGAGTGGAAAGACATTATATCATTAATTGCTAATGGCAAGCCCTCGCTGCATATTAACGAGGCAGCCAATGAACAGCATGTACTTTATTATTCCTATTGCAGCTAGCACAACAAGCTGAGGTGACAGACAAGTACTGAAAAAAGAGCTAAAGGGTATCAAAAACTGTACATATGCTCCAAGTTTCTGAAAAACATGTTATACCCAGGGAGATATTTTTAGGCTTCCATAAACCGACAGGTGCCTACATTATGCTAGAAAGTCTTTAATCTATAAAATTGGATTTACAGCCAGTGCTTCAAGAAGAATGAATACACCCAACAGGCACAAAGTCGTACATTCTCTGTACATTTAATCAGCACAGATTTGTGGGACCTCCCTCAGAACTGGAAAGAATTGTACACACGCCTTTCCTAAAGTTTTAATGGCCACACAGTAGAAAGGAGATTTGTTTTGATTATTTTACTGTTGTTTCGGGTGAGCTTTCACTTTAGCAAAGCTTAAGCAATATGTAACTTTTTCCTTGGAAAGCTGCCCTGCAATCAGTATATTTAAATAGCAAATGGTTCATTGTTAATCTAAGAGTTAATGACACGTGCATGGGTTAAGAAAAAAAACCACTACCAATGGCTTCCCTAGTCAGCACATCGATTTTGGCTCGAAAACCAAAACTCATCAGCTGTACAGAAAGGATTTTTCTTCCAAACACAGCCGCTTATTTCACCACAAACACTGGCAAGCCTTAGTCTGACTGGCAAAATCCTTTACTTGTCCTGAGGAACATGGGTTAGTGTTTGATAGGAATGGCTGGACTCGATGATCCAATGGGTGTCTTTCAACCTGGTTATTCTATGATTCTAAATGTCTTCACAACTGACCTCCTAACAGAAAGCATTTGGAAGTTTTTCACATGCCAGACAGTTTCCAGTTATTAACAGTTACTTACCATGATTTAAGTATCTTCAACCCTGAATGCTCAGTTATTACTTTGGGATTACCCTCAATACCAACTCTGGAATCCAAAACTAGCTGTTCCCTACCAGTCTCCTACCCACCACGTATCCTTTATCAAGAGTACGTCCATACATTCTCCTTCAGACGCTATCATCATGCTCAGCAAACCACTGTGATAACCTTGTTTACCCTCTAGTTACATATTTAAAGCCCCAAAAACCAGTTACTGGTACCTACTGTAAAACAAGAGTTACTGGTTACTGCACAGATACTCTAAACATCATTGTACTTGTTATAAATCTAAGTAGCAAAACACATCTATTCACGTGGTTCCACCAGCTCAAGGGATATTTATTTAAACACTACCAAAGAGTTTCTTCCATTTAAAATGATTTAACGGTCTTTCAACTCTAACTTGAATCTAGTAAATGTGACAAGAATCATAGAATCACTAGGTTGGAAGAGACCCACCGGATCATCAAGTCCACCCAACTGCCTTCCCTCTCCTGGTGATCCCATAGAAACACCTGGGAAGACACGGAATTGGCAGTTTGTCAGATCTCCAGCTGACCAAAACAAAAAAAAAAGTGATTGCTAATGACTTTCGTGCTTCTGGTTTTACTATTTTCATTATATCCAAGTCTTCCGCCATTCTCATTTCCTCTAAGCCCTCCTTAGTCCTTTAGCAACTTCATGGAAATCAGTTACATTCTTATGGACTGAGAAATTACTTAAAGGGAGAAAATAACTATATTTATCATAGAATCATAGAACAACCAGGCTGGAAGAGACCCACCAGATCATTGAGTCCAACCATTACTACCAAACACTAAACCATGTCCCTCAGGACCTCATCCACCTGCACCTTAAACACTTCCAGGGAAGGTGAATCAACCCCCTCCCTGGGCAGCCTCTGCCACTGCCCAATCACCCTTTCTGGGAAAAATTTTTTCCTAATGCCGAGCCTGAACCTCCCCTGATAGAGCTTGAGGCCATTCCCTCTCGTCCTGTCCCTTGTCCCTTGGGAGAAGAGCCCAGCTCCCTCCTCTCCACAACCTCCTCTCAGGTAGTCGTAGAGAGCAATGAGGTCTCCTCTCAGCCTCCTCTTCTCCAGGCTAAAGCTGGATATGAGTAATCATTTTACCATTAACAATGCAACTTGCTTTCACATTAGTAATATCTAGTTTTAATGTCTTGCTGATAACTCCGCTTGGAAATAGGGATGCTGAGTCACTGAAAAAAATCTGGCTTGTCCAGAAAAATCCAGCAAGTTCAATTCCCAGTGTAGAAACAGGCAGATTAGCCTCTCCTCCAACTGCTTCCCTAGGACGGTACTCTCATTATTACTATTACTAATTTCTACATCTCTGTACTATGCAAAAGTCAATGGTGAACAATGAAAAAAAACGCAAGTTCTATTATAAACACTTGGCAAAGTTCAAAATGGAGGAAATGTCTTCTATCCACCCTTATTACCCCTGAACTAGAATGACAGCAATATTTAGCAATAAAAATAAATTATGCTTTAAAGTTATTCCAGCAAAAGCATTAATCCTTTCTGCTCTTTTAGGAACCGGTTACTTATTTTCCCTGAGCAACTGAGCAATAAATATAAATTGTGCGATTCTGAGCAACGGAACGAAAACATTACTTGGGTTGGAGTAGGATATAGGAGTTACCATAAAAGCAAATCACAAAGACAGATCAGTTCCTCATTCCATAAATAAGGAATGAAGTGATGTATTCTTCACCAGATTTGCTTAAACACTAAAAAAAGGGAAAGAATAAAAAAGAGAAGAAAAAAAACACGTCGGCAAACAGCTCTGAAATCTTTGGACAGGAAGATTGCAGATACAGTAGAACTCACAAGTGAGAATCAAGGTACAAATAATGCGTCTCCAGTACTCAATATTTTTCCTAAAATTCTAGAAGAAAGCGAATGGGAAGTGACTGAGCAATCTCTGAAATCAAAGTTTTCTGGGAGGATTCACACAGGCAGAAACACAAGACTGTTTTTACACTCTAGAAGATAACACCCAATCTGGTGGCGGAGGTCAGGCTCTGAGAAGGAGTACAAGCAGTGAAGATGATGGTGATGTCAGCTCCAAACAGGAGATGGAAAGCATCCAGGAAACTTGTTAGTTCTGCAACCATCCAGGAACAAATATTTAACTTGAGAATCAGCAAGGAGACCAACTTGGAACTGGCAAGGGACCTTTGGAGAAAAGCGAAGCAGGAATTATATAAGAAATGCAGGTCAGAGTCTGCAAGGAGCAGGTCCCGTTCTGCTTGTTCCTCCAGCTGCTCCACTCAATCCAAAGCATTTGCATCAGTCAGGCATCCAGATTTTCACAGAATCATAGAACAACCAGGTTGGAAGGGACCCATCAGATCATCGAGTCCAACCATTTTGCATGGGCTTTACCCAGACTGGGAGCATCCACACTACCTCAACATGGGATGCAATGGAAAAAGGTGAATTCCTGTCTCATGGGGAAAAATAACTTCCATGAAACTATATCTTGGAATAAAAAAAGTAACTCTTTGTTGAACCTGCCATGGTCTGAGACTCTTTGCATACTAGTCCAAGGCTGTAAGAACCAGATGTATACATTCACTAATTCCCACTTTCTGCTCTTGGAACTTGTTCCACCCAAAGTGGAAAAGCTCACCTTGGGAGCAGGTAACAGTTGATACACAAGTTCATGAACCCACAAAATAAGCATCTTTCAGACAAGGAAAACTTGAGCTTCCCGAGCCTCACGTCTCACCCCTGGACTATTTCATAGCTAGCATTTGTTTTTTTTTTTCCCGGAATTTCTGCATCCACAGCCATCCCTGCCTTTTAAAATCACCAGTGTTAACACAGCTTTCTTGCTTGTCTTGCCCACAGAGGCAAACCCAGTTCTCTCCTCAAAACACTCATTTTCTCTTCTCACATTTCTGAAGCCCAAGCTGGGGCTTCTCTCCCTTGGCATTGCCACACTCCGAGGTCCTCACTTTTAAGACTTAGAGGGTTTGTTAGAACTATCCATAGGTCAACCACATCTCACACTCTTTCTTTAAGGTTAGTGGCTGCAAATGACCCAGGCCACAGATTTCTTAAGTGCTTATAGATGATGGCGTCACATATCCTCTTTTCTTACAGATTGGTATGTTTTCATCTATTGTTCAACAGACGATCAGCACATCATTTTTACTCCGAGTACCTAGGTATTTATTAAATCATAGAATCAGTGAGGTTGGAAAAGATCTCTAAGCTTACACAGTCCAACCATCACCTTCAACCCCATCACGTCTACTAAACCATATCCTAAAGTGCCTCAGCTACACGTTTCTTGAAACCTTCCAGGGATGGTGACTCCACCACTGCCCTGGGAAGCCTCTGCCAGGGCTTCAATGCTTCGTCAAGAAAGACATTTTCCTAAATATCCAATCAAAACCCCACTTCGCACAACTTGAGGCCATTTCCTCTCATCCTATCACTTGTTGCTTGGGAGATATTTCTGCCTTCTCCGTGGTTCAAAGGGAAACATTCCCCTAGCAGACGCGGGAGCAGCTCCAGGCTCTGCCCACCCCTAGGCTACGGCATTTTAAAGCCTGCCAGCACGTGCCTGGCTCAAGATGCAGAACAGGAACCTACCACAGGTGTTTTGGAGAGGATGAGCTTCAGTAAACAGTGTGATCAAAGGGATGGAGAAAGATTTGAGCCCTAGTTGAAAGGGCTGAAAAACAGAACAAGACAGAACTGCAATTGCATAGGAAGCTGGAGCTCATGGTCTTGGAAAGCCAGAACCACTACCTGAAAGGAGGTTGTAGAGAGGAGGGAGCTGGGCTCTTCTCCCAAGGGACAGGGGACAGGACAAAAGGGAATGGCCTCAAGCTCCACCAGGGGAGATTTAGACTGGAGATTAGGAGGAGGTTTTTCATGGAAAGGGTCATTGGGTATTGGAATAGGCTGCCCAGGGAGGCGGTTGATTCACCTTCCCTGGAGGGGTTTAAGGCACAAGTGGATGAGGTCCTGGGGGACATGGTTTAGTGTTTGATAGGAATGGTTGGACTAGAAGATCCGATGGGTCCCTTCCAACCTGGTTGTTCTAGGATTCTATGAACTGCTGCCACAGTCACCTCAGCCAGAGCACCTGGGAACTCCCAATAGACCTCCAATCCCTAACTTTCCCTACAAATATCCTTATCTGGTACTCACTGCCACTTACTTCCTCTTTCCTGTTCTTTATTCAGTGCCGTGTTCTTTGTTCCACAGCCAATTATTTTCATATTTTTAAGTGGGTTGAAGGGAGGTTGTAGAGAGGAGGGAGCTGGCCTCTTCTCCCAAGTGACAGGGAATTAGGAGGAAGTTTTTCCCAGAAAGGGTCATTGGGCATTGGAATAGGCTGCCCAGGGAGGTGGTTGAGTCACCTTCCCTGGAGGTGTTTAAGGCACGGGTGGATGAGGTCTTGAGGAACTTGGTTTAGTGTTTGATAGGAATGGTTGGACTAGAAGATCCGATGGGTCCCTTCCAACCTGGTTGTTCTATGATTCTATGATTCCATAACTCTAATTCTATGATTATCCACATGCAACAATTTCCTAATCAGAACATCTTTTCAGAGTTACAAAAAAGCATAATCATGCAGAACTCCAAGAGGATTGATCCAAAATTGACTCAACAGTGCACAGCGATACCAAATTTGAGGAGAGAAGAGGACCCGGTAACAAGTTCTATTATGCACAAGAGAAAACTCAATATAAAACTCATGTCTTAGCAATTTCAGTGAAAGTGTTGCCCTTCTGCACGGCTGAAAGCTTCACACTGTGCTGAGAATAAACTTGCAGACAGCAATGACAGCTGTGGGAACGATGCCACATATTAAAACGTTTAAACTTCCCTCACAGATGACAACAGGAGTAGTCACCCGACAGAGCATCGTTCTGCTCAGGTACAGCTTAACCAAGACAAGCAGCAACACTTTCGGGGAAGATTAGAAAAATAAAGCCAAAACAAGTTTTTAAAGGTAACCCTGTAAAAGAAGGAAGAAAGCTTAAAAACCAGATGAAAACTAAGAAATTGTTAAATTCAAGTTAATTTAGTCCATAAGGAGATTTTTATCTTGCCAGAGAAACATGGAAAGCTTGAAGAAATAATGAAAATACGCAAGAGCAGGTAAACAAATGCACATTAGGCCTCTCCTCATCACTGATAAAAGGCAAACGTCTACATTGCACCACATCTAACTGCACTTAAACGTTAGTACACAGCATACAATCTTTTCATTAATTCACTTAAAATCCTGAGTAAGATGCTGCATTGTGGCAGCCCCCAGGACACTTTCTCACCATCAAATCTGGCCAGTGTAGGCTTTGAGTAAGACTAGAGACAGATGAAGGGAAGAAGTCATAGGTTGGAATTCTTGATTTGCTCATCACTACTTGCATCTCAGTCTTAGGAGTCTCTATCAGGCACAGAATCAGAACAAGACCTTGGACGCATGTCAGATATCTGGGTCTCTTGGGGAAAAGTTACTTTTTGACACCTGCGTCTTTACAGAACCGTCAAAGGGCAGAGAAAGTCAAATTTCATAGAATCATAGAACAACCAGGTTGGAAGAGACCCATCGGATCATCGAGTCCAACCATTCCTATCAAACACTAAACCATGTCCCTCAGGACCTCTTCTACCTGTGCCTTAAACACCACCAGGGAAAGCGAATCAACCACCTCCCTGGGCAGACTCTGCCAATGCCCAATGACCCTTTCCATGAAAAACCTCCTCCTAATCTCTAGCCTAAATCTCCACTGGTGGAGCTTGAGGCCATTCCCTCTTGTCCTGTCCCTTGGAAGAAGAGCCCAGCTCCCTCCTTTCCACAACCTCCTTTCAGGTAGTTGTAGAGAGCAATGAGGTCTCCTCTCAGCCTCCTCTTCTCCAGGCTAAACACCCCCAGCAAGAAACAGCAAGGAATTCATTTTCCTAGCCTGGGATGGAGCCAGCATTTGCAGCCCTCCTAGCCCTGAAAGCTGCTCCAGAGGCTGATTTACAAAATGAGGATAAACATTCCCAGCTTTCCAGAACAACACACGCTGTGCATCTGACAACGTGTTGTGTGCATGCGCTTACTTTTCACTGCAAGAGCTGCCAGGATGTCAGCTTCCCGGGCACTTTCCCTTCCCGTGCCTCCTCTTAGCTCAGCACTGGGAATGGTGGGTGAAGGAATGGCTGGAATGTGTTTGTTGCAGCACAGTTTGCTGCTCTGCAATCACTTGCCGCTTCCTGTCCGACTGCAGAGGAAAAAAAACAGGTTTCTTTTAATATCCCCAGTTCAAACTGTAGCTAACACTCCATTTCCATGGGATAAAAGAATGTTTTATTAATGGGAATTATGCAAACAAAAAAATTCTTAACTGATTTTTTTTCCCCCATTCATTTGTTCCTTTTTATACCAGGACTCAAGTGTGTAGGTCTCTATCTTATCCATTATCTATTCTTATGTACATATTTTACAGAACAAAGACATTGAAACTGTGAAGCCAGTTCTCCAATCTAGGCTCTCCATCCCGTCACGGCCACATGAAGAGGCACAGAAGCCAGAAGAACAAGATCCACAAGGAATAACCCCGGGAAGAGGAGCTTTCCCATCTGTCATTAGGCCAACGAGCAACTAAGCGAAGTTTCTCCCTGAGCCCTGGCAACAAGGGCAAAAAGTGCTCCGAGCCACCTCTGCTGTAACCACCAGCTGCAGGAATAAACCCTCTCGGCCGTCACGACTCGGCATCAGCCTCCCTGCACGAGATCCAAAAGCTCATCTGCCTCTCCAGCTTCCCCGAATTGGTGGCAACAAGCAGAACAAATCCAGTTTGGGCTCTTCTGGTGTCACCAAACCCTCGTGTAAGAGATCAACGTGTCGAAGTCAGGATTCCTCAAAAGGAAGCAGCACAATTTTTTTTAAACCTGAAATGTTCTGGTCTGCTACAATTAATACAAGATTTTTCATAGCAGTAGCAGTTAAATCTTTATATCTCGTATAATGTTAAGGCAGCTGCACTCAGCTGTTTAGCTTTAACAAACAGTTTCTTATTGCAAGCTTTACAGTTGCTTCATAAACAGCATTTTCATCTGTCAGATGACATCTGAAATTCGTTACTGGTTTACAAGACTCCAGTTTGCATTTTTAGCTATATCCCTAAAATGCCATTTACAGAGGTTACTGCCTGTGAATATCCAAAAGCAACTGCAGCTGTATCTACCTAAAAAAAGAAAACGAGTTCCATTTATATTGTATTCACGAAGCTAGAACCAAAAGCATCCACGGATTCCAAATTATTGAAGTATGCATCTATTTTCGCTCCCACTATAATTGCGAGGAAAAATAACCACCGCAAAAAATAGTAACATATTTCATAACAAGCAGGACAGTTTTAAACCCCATCCTCCTATTTCTTGCTGATATTTCATCCGGATTTTTCAAAACACGAAGACAAGAATCTGTAGGTTTTAATTCAAGTGTGTTTATAGCATATATAAGCTTTGATAGGAATGGTTGGATTCAATGATCCGGTGGGTCTCTTCCAACCTGGTGATTCTATGATAAGTTAAGTCACAACACAAAGAAGCCCAAAGTGCTCTTTTCTGATAAGACCTTAAAGAGGAGCAGGGTGAGGCTGAGCAGATGTCTCCATCCCTGCTGCAAGACTCTCCCCAAAGCATCTGTGATGGGATCAAAAGAAAGAGATGCAACACTACACTACTCTGGTCATTTCCATCTCAGATTTTTCCTACAGTACAGTCTCATTTATTTGCATGGTTTTATTAATAAAGCAAATAAGAAAACACATCACGCATCATGCAGTGGCTCTCTGAAAACCTGGCAGACGGTTTGGACTCTTCCCAGTGTTAAATGAGTTTATGAGGAACGGCTGAGAGAGCTGAGGGTGTTTAGCCTGGAGAAGAGGAGGTTGAGAGGAGGAGCTGGTCTCCTCTCCTAAGTGCCAAGGGACAGGACAAGAGGGAATGGCCTCAAGCTCCGCCAGGGGAGATTTAGGCTGGAGATTAGGAGGAAGTTTTTCACAGAAAGGGTCATTGGGCATTGGAATAGGCTGCCCAGGGAGGTGGTTGATTCACCTTCCCTGGAGGTGTTTAAGGCACAAGTGGACAAGGTGCTGAGGGACATGGTTTAGTATTTGATAGGAAAGGTTGGACTCGATGACCCGATGGGTCTCTTCCAACCTGATGATTCTATGATTCTATGAAACTCTAACTTCCAATTCATTCTTTGGAGGAAAATATTTGTGTGAATAAGTTATGGCAGCAGGGAAGATATAGAGCTGAGGTTCAGTGTGTCCCATCAAGTGAAATAACACTTGTCTATGCCCACACAAGCACATGATGGTTCTGTTACACGCTGAGTTTCATATCAGTTTTCCACGGGGAAGACTGATCAATAAAATCAATCAATCCCTCTCATTTTGCCATGTTTCCCTACATTAGAATCATAGAATAACCAGGTTGGAAGAGACCCACCAGATCATCGAGTCCAACCATTCCTATCAAACACTAAAACCTGTCCCTCAGGCACCTCATCTACCTGTGCCTTAAACACCTCCAGGGAAGGTGAATCAACCACCTCCCTGGGCAGCCTCTGCCACTGCCCAATGAACCTTTCTGCGAAAAACTTCCTCCTAATCTCTAGCCTAAATCTCCACTGGTGGAGCTTGAGGCCATTCCCACTACTCCTGTCCCTTGGGAGAAGAGCCCAACTCCCTCCTCTCCACGACCTCCTTTCAGGTAGTTGCAGAGAGCAATGAGGTCTCCCCTCAGCCTCCTCTTCTCTAGGCTAAACAACCCCAGCTCCAAAAGTGTATGAACTCTGATTTGGTGTTGTCCAAGCTCTGCTTACAGCTGCAGGTCCCAAATCTAAGGGCACAGCTGAGTATTCAGCTGTGCATTTACATCAAGGAGTTTATCAAAAGAAACTTGACAGAGTTATACCTAAAAATCAGGTTCACAGGAAGCAACTTTGTGCTGCTGTTTCAAGTAGCTGATTGTGTTTGATAGGAACGGTTGGACTCAATGATCCAGTGGGTCTCTTCCAACCTGGTTGTTCTATGATTGTATGAAAATAAGATGACCTGTCACCAGTTCTCAACTTCTACCATCCCTCAGTGTTTTAACAAACACTCTCCAGACAGCTCCATACTATTACTTCTAGCTGAGATCATCTCCTCTTGAAATATTTGAAACTAGATGAATCCACACAAATTATAAAGGGAAAAAAAAATCAGCCTCAGAAAAAGTGTTAAATAATGGCACTTCTAAGCTACAACAGCAACACAAGACACTTTCACAAGTACATTTCAGAAAGCAATAATACAGAGTGTTAGCTAAACAAAGATGTTGGCACCAAAGGGACTGCAAAATTATTCAGGAGGAGTGTTAGTAAAGGCTAATGTATGGAGTGCACCGAGTAGTAAGTTTGGTTCGATCTAAAAGTTCAGCATCTTTTAACTACAAGTTAACAACCGAAGTTTATGCACTAGAATGAAACGTTCATCAGCTGCTGCCCCAAATCCCAGCATGTTCCACAAGGCACCAAGAGATTAAGACTTTTTAGGATGAAATCAGGCAGCCAGACCCAGGTAACTCACCACTGCAAACTGCACTGGGCTCTTGCTCTACCTGTCATAGAAACAGATTTACTCCTAGAGCGATCAAATAATTAAATCACATCAGAACAGCTAGAAACGTTTTGCCTCTATGATTTAAGGCTAGCTTGCGAAATTTTTTTTTAATTTACCTAAAGCAGCATAACATAATTTGTTACTAAGAACCATACGTGACTTGTCACAGAATCACAGAACAACCAGGTTGGAAGGGACCCATCGGATCTTCTAGTCCAACCATTCCTATCTAACACTAAACCAAGTCCCTCAGGACCTCATCCATCCTTGCCTTAAACACCTCCAGGGAAGGTGAATCAACCACTTCCCTGGACAGCCTATTCCAATGCCCAATCACCCTCTGTGTGAAAAACCTCCTTAGGATCTCCAGCCTAAATCTCCCCTGGCGGAGCTTGAGGTCACTCCCTCTCGTCCTCTCCCCTGTCACTTGGGAGAAGAGGCCAGCTCCCTCCTCTCTAAAACCTCCTTTCAGGTACTTGTAATGAGGTCTCCCCTCAGCCTCCTCTTCTCCAGGCTAAACAACCCCAGCTCTCTCAGCCGCTCCTCATAGGGTCTGTTCTCCAGCCCCTTCACCAGCCTCGTCGCTCTTCTCTGGACTTGCTCCAGAGCCTCAACATCCTTCCTGTGGTAAGGGGCCCACAACTGGACACAATATTCAAGGTCCTGACACCATCCTCCTACTTTCAAAGTCCTAAGTCGAACATGGTTGGACATGGTTTAGTGTTTGATAGGAGTGGTTGGACTCGATGATCCGATGGGTCTCTTCCAACCTGGTGATTCTATGAATACACCATCTTTCTCTGCAGAAGATTTCCCAACACAAAATTCATATTGTTGATGGAGAAGTGCTACAGGGCACTGCCAACTACAAAGTCTGGCTCCTAAGGTTTTCTTTCTTTAAAACAACAACATTCAATGCTCAGTCATGGAAATGGAGACTTCTCCTCTGCCCCCAGGGCAATCCAAATCCAAGAATAGTAACTTCAGCAACCAGCTACGTCCTCTCTGTATGAATGTGTCCAAGGGACAGGGGACAGGACAAGAGGGAATGGCCTCAAGCTCCACAGGGGAGATTTAGGCTGGTGATTAGGAAAAAATTTTTCCCAGAAAGGGTCATTGGGCACTGGCAGAGGCTGCCCAGGGAAGGGGTTGGTTCACCTTCCCTGGAGGTGTTTAAGGGATGGGTGGGCAAGGTGCTGAGGGACATGGTTTAGTGTTTGATAGGAATGGTTGGACTCGATGATCCGATGGGTCTCTTCCAATATGGTTGTTCAATGAGTCTATGAAGTAAGCACTGAACTTGGTTTTCAGTCCAACCAGGTCCATCGCAGAGGCAGATGGCACCAGGCAGGGCTGTTGTCTGCACTTCAGAGGAGCTTCAGGGACGAGCTCTCACTGCATTTGAGCACCTCCACATCTCCAATTTAACATTACCTGTGAACCTCCTCAAAAACAAGAAAGGCTTTAGGGTTGTTGGTGAGCATTGTCCCCCCACATACTAACCTTATCCAACACCAAACGATTGTGGGAAATGAAGAGAAACAGGTTTATGTTGCAGAAAGTACGTGAGCCACTAATGCTACATGAAAAACGCAGTGTCAGAAAGTGAGGTTTCCTTTAAAATGCACTAAGAAAACATTTTTTTCTTAAACGATACATCAGTAACGCAATTTCATCAAAGCCTTGGGAGAAATTCTTCACAATCTGGAATTAATGTAGGAAAATATGTTGAGTTTAATAAAAACTATAGGATCTCCTATGAAATAAGAGCAACTGGTTTTTTTAATGGGAAACATTTGTGGAATCAAGCAACAAGAAAAGTAACACATTAAATACTAATAAAGATCATAGAATCATAGAACAACCAGGTTGGAAGAGACCTATCGGATCATCAAGTCCAACCATTCCTATCAAAAGGATATGACAGGCAAAAGAATTTAAAGTTAATAGTGGTCTTCTCTGCTAGAACAGGACAACCACAGAGCCTTCTGACAGGAGGTTTCTCCCGTTCTTTCCTCTGTGGTACAGCCCAGGTTTGGCCACCTGGCAAAGAAACCCATCCTCTACCTCTGGCATAAAAGAATTAAAGCAAACTCAGTGACAAAACTCACTGCAATGTTACCCTGTTGGGCAGACGCAGGTTGCATCTAATTTGGAGTAAAGACAAAATAATGATTCTAGAGTCACCACTTCAGTTTTACACCAGTGTTCATCTCCATTACCCTGGATAGACTCTCATCAGTTTAAAAAAAACCTAGTCCCAAATACCAGATTTCTTACTTTTTCTTTTTTTTTGACCTGGTGAGCATTTAACTGTTTGAATTATAAGGTTAAATTCAGCAATATTTAATATTTTATATTCATTTTTGCCACTACATACATTTTAAAGGAGGCATTTATAGTCTGCATTAATGAAATACGTAGGGAAGGATCTTTTAAGCCACCTATATATTACTGCCTTTTAACTTTATTCTAATCCAGCTGAAGAAAGACCATGCAGGTAACTCTAAATTAAGTTTTGAAAAAATTCTCATTCATCTACCACTTCACAAAAGCACTTGAATGTCTCCAGAAGATCAGATAATAATATAGATCAGTGAACTACTGTTGCAAATAATCATATGTAGACACAAAACAAAAGAAAAAAATCTCTGCCTAATTTTTGGGGCAGTAAAAAATGCAGTGTTCATTGCACGCATATTTCCAAATTTTGTAATTTCCTTTGATAGGAATGGTTGGACTCGATGATCCAGTGGGTCTCTTCCAACCTGGTGATTCTATGATTCCTAAATTACACAATAACTTCATGGACTTAATGTTTTTACAGGTTTCTTATTGTTGCGAGCACTCAGCTTGGACCCTCAGACTTCTCCCCATCCTTAAACCCAAATAAATACTGTACTGCCTGCAGACCAGCAGGCTTCTCATACCCACCAGGGAGTCACTAGCAATGCTGGACCAAGAAGCAGAAGAGCTTCACAAACCATTTAGGTAGAATCATGGAATGGTTTGGGTTGGAAGGGACCTCAAAGCCCATCCAGTGCCACCCCTGCCAAGGGCAGGGACACCTCCCACTGGATCAGGGGCTCCAAGCCCCATCCAACCTGCCCTTGAACCCCTCCAGGGATGGGGCAGTCACCCCTGCTCTGGGCAGTCTGGGCCAGGGCCTCCTCATCCTCAACAGGAAGAATGTCTTCCTCATGTCTTATTTAAATCTTCCCCCTCCCAATTTAAAGCCACCTCCCCTCATCCCACCACTCCAGAAAGTCCCTCCCCAGATTTCCTGGAGCCCCTTTCAGCACCAGAAGCTGCTCTGAGGTCTCCCTAGAGCCTTCTCTTCTCCAGGTTGAACCACCCCAACATCAAACTACTCAGGTCTTTAACTGGTCAGGTCTTAGAATCATAGAACAACCAGGTTGGAAGGGACCCATCGGATCTTCTAGTCCAACCATTCCTATCAAACATTAAACTAAGTCCCTCAAGACCTCATCCACCTGCACCTTAAACCCCTCCAGGGAAGGGGAATCAACCACCTCCATGGGCAGCCTATTCCAATGCCCAATGACCCTCTGTGTGAAGAACTTCCTCCTAACCTCCAGTCTAAATCTCCCCTGGTGGAGCTTGAGGCCATTCCCTCTTGTCCTGTCCCCTGTCACTTAGGAGAAGAGGCCTTGAAACCCTCCAAGGAAGTGCCCAATGCCTGTGGCTAACCTGCTCACCAGTCTGTCTAGTAAGGAAACAGGATGTTTTTATAGCATCCGTTACACCATTAGCCAGTTTGCCTCAGCTTCTGTAAACAAACAGAACTACACGGTTTTACGTTCAATGAGTTAAACATCCCTGAACACATGAGACCACCTACGGCTGCTCCCAGCATATGTAACTCGCTGTAGACTGCAAGATGCATCTCCATCCTCCTCAAAAACAAAGCAAAGAAGGGCTATAAATACTTACAATTTTTTTTGTAACATATTTGGAGTTTTGCTTTTTTGTAATTCCGAAGGTGACAGAATCTAAACAAGTACAGTACAACTGGGAAAATTCAATGCATACGTAACAGCACCGAATTCTACTGCAAAGTTATGCAGACACATTCGCAGATCTCCACACTCTCAAGCTTGCACAGATTTCTGTATATACCTACTGGCGTCCACCAGTAGAATTGATACTATTAGTACTGGAAACTGAACTGCGATGCCTTCTGCTGCTGACTCGGCTGAAAATCCAGCTCCTGGCTGGCTGCAAACACCCTTTGATTGATGTTACACCCACATACCAATAGGTCAACTAATATCTTCTCTAAAGATAACAACCAGAAAAGTCAGTTTTCTATGAAAAGCAAGGGAGGGATTTCTTCATTTGACATTTACAGAGTAATGATGTTAATGAGCTCCCAAGAGCTATAAGCCAGATAAACGCAAGGGCTTTAATTTTTCTCTGGCAGCCTCCCCTCATCAAAACAGGTGGGAGCTTCCCCTCCAGAGCTGATCAGCTCCTATTCACCACTTAGTGCACACGTAAGCAGTTATTCCAAGATGCAGCTTCCCTTGTAGCTCTTTAGCTGTCTTGAAGGATAAATGTTCTTTAAGTACCTGCACTTGCTGCACCATACACTCCCTAAAGCTTTATTCTTTCACATATATATATTTATATTCTAATATAGTTTCTCACACAGTTATAAGACTAAGATAGACCGGGCTCCACTCTCTGTTTAAGAGAAGTTTGGTTTACAAACCACTATTTCTTCTATATAAGTATATATGGAACAGGTTGCCCGGGGAGAGGGTTGAATCACCTTCTCTGGAAGTGTTTAAGGGACGCGTGGACGAGGTGCTGAGGGACATGGTTTAGTGTTTGATAGGAATGGTTGGACTCAATGATCCGGTGGGTCTCTTCCAACCTGGTTACTCTATGATTCTATATGGGTCTATAGGTCAAGGGAGGTAATTCTACACGTCTGTTCCACCTTCATGAGACCCCAAACTGAAGAATTGTGGCCAGTTCTGGAGTCATCAATACAAGAAGGAGATGGAGCTATTGGAACAGGTCCAGAGGAGACTACAAAGCTGAGCAGAGGGCTGGAGCACCTCCCATATGAGGACAGGCTGAGAGAGTTGGGGTTGTTCAGCCTGGAGAAAAGAAGTCTGCAAAGAGACCTTAGAGCAACCTTCGAGTACATGAAGGGGGATACGAGATTGCTGGGGAGGGACCGTTTACAAAGGCAAGGCAATCAGTTCCACACTGTGTTCAATATGTAGGTAACACCAGTACTCAACACCCTGGGCAAACAAAGCTTCATAACGAAACCCATTACAAGCTGCTCTTGAAATGATCTCTTTATACTAAAAACTTGCTTCAGTGACAATCATAATTTTCATCATTTCTCGAATCACCACATGCTCCTGGAAAACTCACTTGGGAAAAATACGTCTATATACACACACACTCACCTGCTCACTATATATAGATAGACTTCACACTCCAAAGTAAACAAAGCAAAAAGCAAGAATGTCTTCATATATTTCAGATCCTGTTTGCTAACAAATTGTTACTGAAATTTTAATTTTCTTTCCCCTCCTGTTTTACATTAATAATCTGGCTTGTTTTAGGAAACGTAAAGAAAAATGTACAACGATACCTCTGGGCTCCCTGTCTTTTAGTCATTAAGAAACATACACGTACACTTTGAAATAATCAATTGTGCTTTGTAGCAGAATATGTGATATGAACTAACATCCACTTCTTACTTTGATGGTTACTAGAAAGCTATTCGTGGGGCGACTTATATGTGTGGATAGGAAAAAAAAAACAACAGAATAAAAACAAAACCAGAAATATCTATGTTGATATTCCCCTTTAATGTGAGATTCCTGAACTCGTGCACAGACCTTAAGTGATATTAAAAGGTAAAGGGAGATGATAGCTAGAGTGGATCACAACATCAGTTCATAGTGATTAGTTCACTGCAGGGTGTGCAGCTATGGGAGCCACTCAAGGAAAAGATGTCATGATATCATCACTGAAAATAAACTATTCATCCTGGGGAAAAAAAAAGTGTTTATATTGTACAGACTCATTTAGGTTGGAGAAGACCTTTAACATCGAGTCCAACCCTTAACCCCACCACTAAACCACACGTGTGTGTATAAATCCTGTATATACGTCTGTGTGTATATAAACCTAAGCATAGATCATATAATGCAGATCTATAAAGACTTTACAAAGACGGAGAACAAACTTTGCACAAACCACAGAGTAAGAATAGAAAGTCTATGAAAAACTTGAAGAAAAATCAATTCGAGGTATAACACAGGCGATTCCCAAGCAGAGCAGAAAGCTGAAGGTGGCACATAGTGATTTCTTTATCATAGAATCATAGAAGAACCAGGTTGGAAGAGACCCACTGGATCAGCGAGTCCAACCATTCCTATCAAACACTAAACCATGTCCCTCAGCACCTCGTCTACCCATCCCTTAAACACCTCCAGGGAAGGTGACACAATCATCTCCCTGGGCAACCTCTGCCACTGCCCAATGACCCTTTCTGTGAAATTTTTTTTCCTAATGTCCAGCCTAAATCTCTCCTGGTGGAGCTTGAGGTCATTCCCTCTCGTCCTGTCTCCTGTCCCTTGGGAGAATAGCCCAGCTCCCTCCTCTCCACAACCCCCTTTCATGTAGTCGGAGAGAGTAATAAGGAAAATGTGGACTGAAAAGTCCATAAATGCATGTGCTACATAAAATGCATCATCGTAGGACTATCAGGTAGTGGAATTATAAGCACAGTTACTACATTTTTCAAACCTATTTTGAAGCCCACAGCCAAAGGGTATACGATAATGATGAAGCTCTAGAGATTTCCCCTTCCTTGTCTGCGGTGAAGAAGGACAAAGAACAAGATGCTGGCAAGAAGCATCACAGCAGTGTTGTTTCTCAAAAGAAAGAGCAGAACTGTAAATACAAATGGATTTCATAAGGCACACAACTCTTTCCAAAGCTGTTTGTCCTGTAGTAGAATCAGTATTTCTAGCACAGAAATAATTATTCTACCAGAGACTCTGTTTAAGTGGGTAGGAAGAGAGAAAGATTTATTCTTTCAACTAAAACATGACCCTAACCACACAACATGCAGGGTGTGTCTCAAATCCAGAACAGATTTTATTGCTGAGTTCAGTTAAAAACTCTGAAGTTTCACAATGGAAATGCTGACAGACCCTAAACTATAGCGACACTAGTGGGTGTCACTATAATAAAGTGGCATTTAAGGGGGTTTTTTATGCTACGCTTTGACTTCTAAAAGGTCACATTTGAATAAAACTATCAGCAAACCTCATTGAAAGTATCTTTCCTAGAAAGGAACTTCATTTTTGATAGGAATGGGTGGATTTGATGATCCGGTGGGTCTCTTCCAACCTGATTATTCTATGATTTTTAACAAACTTGCAGAGTTTTAAGGAACAAATTCTTATCTATATCAAATTATGGTTGATATCAGATCATTCTCCTGCATCATTACTGACATAAGTCCTCCAAGAGGTAAAATGAGAATGAGGGATTTCACTCCCAAGCGGCATTCCCTGCTGACGGAGCAGCAGGGCTGACACACAGCAGCGAGGGAAACACTCTTGGCTCCTTCCCAAGCTTCTTTTCTCTTTGATTATATCCCCATGGGGTGCTTAGGAAGCTTAAATACTGTACAGGATTTTAAAGCAAAAGAAGGGAGTGCGAGAGCTTCAACAACTAAAATTCCCAATTAGCTTTGCAGAAAAAAGAAATTGGACTTCAGGTCAAAGCCACTTTTCATTGTGGTTTAACTTGCAGACCCTGGCTAGACCAGACAAACCGAAAAGACACTGTGAAACAGCGTTTACCCTCTTAGAATTAGCTGAAATACAGAATGAGCAGAGCCTGGTAAATACAGAATATTCCCTGGTTAGAATCTCAGCCAAAGCTTAAGGAATTCTTACAGCTTCACGTGATTATTTGTTAAAAACTGTCCCACAAAGGTTTATGTTAAATTCCTTTTAATCATGTTTTAACAGCTGCTGACAATGAAGGTTTCCTAGCATCCTCAGCTGCAAAATTCAACAATACACTGAAGGCACAAACAAGCACGAGGACCCCAGGTTCCATTTCCTAAGAGGGGTTCAACACTGAGCTGAACCATGGAGACTTCACCATGGTAATACAAGGCTGCTAAAATGAACAGCTGTTTTTAGGATGCCTTACTCCAGGGAGGAAAATCCACAGCCCTCAGCTCCCTCACCATCTAAAGAAGACAGAAAGAACACTGAATGGATGCCTAGGAGCTGGTGTGCTCACAGAGAGCCTCACACGGGGCTTCAGAGCTGAAGAAAACCAACAAAAAGCAACAAAAAAACCCACTACAAATCTCCACCATATAATGCTACTACACAAATTATGGATGGATCCTTCAGTGTCTTCTCCTTTGGAATTTAATATCTAATATCAGTTCAGTAAAACATTAACACTGGCCATAAGCGTTGACGAACTACACAGCACTGACAGCCTGAGGGAACTGGGTTTTAGGAGGAAGTTTTTCACGGAAAGGGTCATTGGAATAGGCTGCCCAGGGAGGTGGTTGATTCACCTTCCCTGGAGGCGTTTAAGGCACAGGGAGACGAGGTCCTGAGGGGCATGGTTTAGTGTTTGATAGGAATGGTTGGACTCCATGATCCGATGGGCCTCTTCCAACCTGGTGGTTCTATGATTATTCAGCCTGGAGAAGAGAAGGCTTCGGGGACACCTCAGAGCAGCTTCCAGTGCTGAAAGGGGCTCCAGAAAAGCTGGGGAGAGGCTCCTGGTCAGGAAGTGCAGGACTAGGATGAGAGAGAATGGTTTTCAGCTGAAAGAGGGGAGATTGAGATGAGTGGTATAATTGGCCATTGTGTAAATAAGCTGAATTTGGACAGGGTTTAGTGTTTGATAGGAATGGTTGGACTCAATGATCCGATGGGTCTCTTCCAACCTGGTGATTCTTTGAATCTAAAATCTTATGATTTCTCAATCATAAGAGCACTGGAAGCTGCCCTGAGGTGTCCACGCAGACTTCTCTTCTCCAGGCTGAACAGCCCAAACTCTCTCAGCCTGTCAATGTTGTGTAGTTCATCAACGGTTATGGCCAGTGTTCCTCAACTGTCCTGGAACATCGCAGAGTTATCCCAGTCAGAGAAGTGCAAAAAAAAAAAAAAAGATCATTTTATGATTTATGTTTGCACACGGACGCTTCAGCTGAGCCACATTCAGATGTAGAAAACCTCCGATTTGTAAGGTGTGATGGGCTTAAAAAGCCTGATACGGAGAAATAAGAAATCACACGTTTCTGAGATAAATCAGAGGTCATAAGATCATCTGCGTGATTACTGAAGGAATACATGGAGGCCGTCTTCCTCCCACATTAGTAAGCCCTGATGGCTTTGCAGATTTTACCCAGCGCAAGTCCTTTAATGCTGTCCGAAAGCAACAATTATACTGCTCCAGGTTCTGTTTCACTCACTGGAAGCAGCCTGGCTGGGGTTTGATCCACTTCCTTGGCAGAACTAAGCTGCTTTTTTCACACCCCTCCAGGGAATTGTTGCCCATATCAAAGCTTCTTCATTAACCGTGAAAGGGTCAACTTCTCGACTCCGCTCTTCTCTCTCTTTTGCCCTCACCCACAGCAAGATCAAAGTCCAGAGCACTGGAAGCTCACTGAGAACTGATGGTATCTCAGCTCAACAGCCCAAGTGCTAGCAGAGCTCTGGGATAATAAAGAAACCCACACCTCGCTGGATCATACCCTAAGTCTTCTGAAATGTGTTTCAGAAATCACTAACAGTCTAGAAATCCCACATACAGTGTTCTCCTCCACTATGGATAGAGCTGCAAAAGGGGATTCTTCTATCACAACCTTATCTCCTCACTCCCACTGGCAGGAGGCTGGAGCTCTATGATTCTATGGACTTGGTTTAGTGTTTGATAGGAATGGTTGGACTAGATGATCCAATGGGTCTCTTCCAACCTGGTTGTTCTATGATTCTACCCCATTTATTACCTTTTTTTATCTACGCATCCATATTTATGTTTAATTTTGGCATTATTTTCATATTTCTACATGATATGTAATCATTTCAACATAAAATTAATTAACAGTGCTTCCAGAACATCCTTTGCTTCACCGAGGAAGTTTTCTGTTCCTATTTTTTCCCTTTAATAACTTGGCTTAAAAGGTTCTCTTCTGCAGCTTGATTCCATCTGCATCAGGCTATTTTTTTTCCTCATTTTTTAAATAAATAAACACTTGTCTACAATGGCTGAGTGGCTTCATTATCTTACTTCTTGCTTTTCTTTTCATTTGCATGTATTTCCGACTTAATTTTTTCTCTTCCCAGCATCTTTAGTTGCATAGTACATCTACTGAGAAGTATTTTCCAGGTATAGTTATAGAAAGCCTGTTCTTCATAGAATCATAGAATCACCAGGTTGGAAGAGACCCATTGGATCATCGAGTCCAACCATTCCCACCAATCACTAACCCATGTCCCTCAGCACCTCGTCCACTGGACCCTTAAACCCCTCCAGGGAAGGTGAATCAGCCACCTCCCTGGGCAGCCTTTAACCCCTTCTCGTCTCATTCGCCTCCACAATTTCCATATTAATTTACCATATTAAGGTAATTTACTATATTAAGGCACTAATAGATCAAGGGACAAAAAAATCACGTTCAGAAAGAGGAGAAGGGTGCTGATTAAAAAATAAACATAAAACCCCTAATGAACCAATTTGCTCTGACTTTTACAGAGCTTCCTACTCGTACATAACGACATGAGAGGCAAGAGGTTCCTTCTCCTTTCCCCTCAGAAAACCTTTTTTCACCCCAAATAATATTGCATTTTCTAATGGGTTTCTAAGTCGGGGGTGAAATCAAACAAATCCCATTATTCACTTTGACCCCTTGCTGGAAGAAGGAATTGGAAACTGCTTCATCTAAGTTTCCTGCCTGGTGTTATTTGCCATACTGACACAGTCCAAGTTACAGCCAACCTGAAGATGCCGCTGAAAGCTCCGAGCATCAGGGATGCTTCCCGTGAGCACTCGCTCAGCAGCTCACTGGAGGAGTCCTGCCAGCCCTCCAGCCCCTGCTGTTCTGCCACGTGGATGCTTTTCAGCTGACAACTCAGCCAAGGAGGAGGCGAGGAGCTAAAAAGTAGTTTAGGAAATTGCTCGCCTCTCCTGTGCTAATTACTGGCTTACAAACGCGATCTTGAAACCAACTTTATAATTGGTTCCAGTCAGGACAAAGTCAGACAAGTTCGCTCACAGCACTCCCAGGACTGGAGCCACTAATGACTACCTGAGAGGAGGCAGCTGATACCCACTCTCGTGGGTTTAAGATAAAACGTTCTCCGCTGTATTGGGACCACGAGGAGGTGGACAAATCCCACGATGACACACCAGACTTGAACAACCTACAATACAAAAGCCCCTTGGCTGGTCCAGCTGATGCAACGAGCTGCCGAGCGCAGAGCCAGGGCTACAGCTCACGTGGTAGCCTGGGAAGACCTTGATGAATAAAACTAAAAGAAGGAAAGGTTTTTGTAAGGAGACTGTACGAATCTCTTGGATAGCTTGCGATGGCACTACAGGGCTCATGGATGCTGTGGCACGAGAAAGTGCTCCTCAGAGTCACTTCAGTGCTAACCAGCTCCAATCTGGACCCCTTCTCCATACCAAACCACCAAATTTCAGCTGTGCTAATATAACTCCTTCCCCCCTCACTGCCCTCAAAACCTCTGCCACCAACTGCCCAAGCCCCACTACTTTCAAACTGCCTTGGGTGGCCCTGTTTGCTGAAAGACCCAAGAACATAGAATCATAGAACAACCAGGTTGGAAGAGACCCATCGGATCATCGAGTCCAACCATTCCTATCAAACACTAAATCACATCCCTCAGCACCTCATCTACCCGTCCCTTAAACACCTCCAGGGAAGGTGAATCAACCCCCTCCCTGGGCAGCCTATTGCAATGCCCAACAACTGCAAACAATCAATTTTCTTCACCATTTGCCCCAAGTGGACTCCAGTTACCCCATGAAAAGTGCACACGCCGGTAAATGTTTCTCCATTGCTACTGCAACAGAGCTTTTAATAAATCAACTCCCAATAGCTGTGAACGCTAATAAAAATAATCAATTCAGCCCTTAACACTTCAATCAAGACATATTTTTAGCCTATTACCGATAGCCGTGCTATAAAAACAGTTGTCTGTTACTTGCAATGCTTATCTTGTGAAGCTCACATAACAAAGCATTTAAAAAAAAAAAGCATTTAAGCATTTTCCTCTAAAACACTCACTGTCCCAGGGTAAAACAACACAATCTCAGTTAACTTTGGCTTCACTATAATCTGGGCAACTATTCAGTGCACCAGGCAGGCAACAAAGGTATAACTGAATAATTACTAATTACCTGCATTCTTCTTCAGCAGTGATATTCTCTGAAATTAATTTTATATGGGATACTTGACTGAAACTCTGTGTGTATGTTCAAATTCAGTTTCATAGAATCATAGAACAACAAGGTTGGAAGAGACCCATCGGATCATCGAGTCCAACCATTCCTATCAAACACTAACAGTTTGAAGTTATATTCTATCACATCAACTTTGCTATTGGGCTTTTTCCAGTTTTCCTTCTTGAAAAAAACCTCAAATATGAGAAAGCCACAAGAGACCAAAAACGCTTTTGTTTCCTGGAGGTTTAACTCCTTTTCCCCCACAGAGATACATACATGAAACATGTCATTTTGAGATGTCATTTTAATTAGGACGGCTTAATACTCTGGCGCCTTGCGCAAGGAAGTGACTATTGCAGCAACCATTTATAACCTCTGCAAGTCCCAGATGCATCTACATCTTGATTCCAACCATTAACTTAATTATAAGCATGTGACTTGTTACACTGAAGCCAGAGAGAGCTGGACAATCCACAGTTTGTCTAACTCGAGAGCTCAGCACAATGTAGGGCGTTCAAGTTTCATTTGAGAACTTGAATTACATTCTGCAGCCCTTGCCGTGCCCAGAATCCATTTCCATTGATTTTCAGTTCCTTTACACCTACACATCTAACTAATGGTCCCATTTGATGAGCTCAGGCATACGTCCTGCTGCTCCTCCAGAGACACTCAGGCCACAAAGCCAAGCAAGCAGTCACTCTCATTCAAGAAAATCTACTCAGCCATTCAAGGAGGCAAATTTAGAATCATAGAATCATAGAACAATCAGGTTGGAAGAGACCCATCGGATCATCGAGTCCAACCACTCCTATCAAACACTAAACCATGTCCCTCAGGACCTCATCTACCTGTGCCATAAACACCCCCAGGGAAGGTGAATCAACCACCTCTCTGGGCAGCCTATTCCAATGCCCAATGACCCTCTCCATGAAAAACTTCCTCCTAATCTCCAGCCTAAATCTCCACTGGTGGAGCTTTAGGCCATTCCCTCTCGTCCTGTCCCCTGTCCCTTGGGAGAAGAGCCCAGCTCCCTCCTCTCTACAACCTCTTTTCAGGTAGTTGTAGGGAGTAATGAGGTCTCCTCTCAGCCTCCTCTTCTCTAGGGTAAATTTCCTCAAGAAGATTCAAGTGCTACAGTCAGAACTACACTTCCAATGCAGTCCAGTTGCCCTCGCAAAGAGCCTTGTGAAGACAGGCAACTTCCAACGTTTAATTCCCACACTTGGTTTGAAATTTCTCATGAGAAAAATGCAAATCAATCACATTTTGATTCAAACTGCCTCGAGGTGTTATCTTTCTGTCATTGACTTGTTGTGTTCGTTTTACATAATGAAACCAAAGAGCTAGCCTAAGGAACCAAAGCAGGACAGAAGTGTAACTGCAGAGACGCGCACTTGACTCCTGAAGAACTTCTTCTGAGCCATCTGAACACATGGTGTTTGGACCTTTGTCCAAATATTGTGAGGGCCAGAAGAGTCACAGCCTTCCATGTGCCTCAGGAGCACCAAGGGCTGAGCAGCACCTTGGGGAAGTCAGCATCAGGTTCTTCTGCATCCTAACGTAACAGAGACCTGTCTCCATGTTCACCAGGATCGAGCCAAAATCCAGAGACTCTTTAGAGAAAGAAGTAAGATTGATTATTAGAGGGATACTGTCTTCCACATGGAATGGTTTGGGTTGGAAGGGACCTTAAAGTCCATCCAGTTCCAACCCCCTGACGTAGGCAGGGACACCTCCCACTGGATCAGGCTGCTCAAAGCCCCATCCCACCAACCTGGTCTTGAACATCTCAAGGGATGGAGTTGGAATGAGCAACAGGATATGTCATCTCTGATATATTTCTATTGATCGCTGTTATTGAACAGTTAAAAACAATTGTTGCCGATATTTTAACCTGTACTGAATAGAAGCGCAAAGGGGGAAAAAAATCAGATAACCTTAAACTAGAAAAGATTTCTCTTTTTTTTGATCTTGGTTTTGCTCTTGAACGTGCTGAAGCAATGCCCGAAATAACTTTCGGTGCCAGAAGGCCCAGTGTTTCTGAGCAGGGAAAACCTTTCCACATGACATACATATGCATGAATAAATGCAGTCTCACTCTCGCTCTGCCTCGTGGCGTCAGGAGTCTGACTCACAGCCTTTAAGTGCAGGAAGGTCAATGTTCCAGCTCACTAGTATGCTTAGACACTATCCCAGGCATTTTAATGCACCTATAAAATTTCCATTTTATTAACCTTCGCTAAAACGTATAGCGATAACACTACATCTATTAAAGCATCCCGGTTCCATAACTCCTAGACAAAACTGAAGGAAAAAAAAAGAGAAAATAACCATATTGATAGGAATGGTTGGACTCGATGATCTGGTGGGTCTCTTCCAACCTGGTTGTTCTATGATTCTATATTCATCTTTCTTAGAATCAAGGAATCATTAGGTTGGAAAGGACCACTGGATCATCGAGTCCAACTATTCCCATCAGTCACTAAACCATACCCTTCAGCACCTCATCCACCCATCCCTTAAACACCTCCAGAGAAGGTAACTAAACCCCCCGCCTGGGCAGTCTCTGACACTGCCCAATGACCCTTTCTGTGAAATATTTTTTCCTGATGTCAAGCCTGAACCTCCCCTGGTGGAGTTTGAGGCCATTCCCTCTCGTCCTGTCCCTGTCACTTGGGAGAAGAGGTCAGCTCCCTGCTCTCCAAAACTTCCTTTTAGGTAGTTGTATATTATTTATATTCTAAAGTAGTGCAACAAACTGTCCATGTTTCTACTGCCAACATGCCCATCAAAACAGTAAGAGTCTGCAAGCAGATCTGTAAATACAAAACTTTTCACCTTCCAGTTTCCCTTACTATGTGTCTCATAGGTCATTTTACTAAGCTTGAGCACAACCTTTAACCTGGCAGTGAGGCTAAGATTGTTCTTTAAGCATTAAAGGGGAAAATCAAGCAATTTGAGATGATGGCGATGCAATTAAGACAACGGTGAATTCAGAATTGCCTGTCGCAAACATCTGAGGCAGCAGCCCAAAGAAATAAAACAGAGAACCCCACACACCAGGAACACACACCATGAATGGAAACAGTACTGATGCATCTTATAAATGATTTCCAAGTGCCCCAAAGCTCCCTTTGCTTCAGGAATGCAGGAATTCCAGATTCAGCCGGCAGCTTGATATTTGCCGGATCTCAGACCCAGCAAATGTCACACCAGGAAACAGCACGGCGGATAATATCATTTATTTTTATCACAGTTGGTTGCGCTTGATTGTCATAATAAACTCCTGTGGCCCACCCGCACAAAGCCAACGTTCATTACGTTACGATCAAATCATGGAGTGATGGGCATTTTTGGTGTGTTAAGCTTCTGCAAAAGTCTCACTGGCCTACAGTTCATCTCATCTTCACTCCCTGCTGACTCGGAGAAAGATGGGCTGCTCTACAGCAGGGCCTTCGCACAAGCCTGTTATTGATCAGCAGAAATGATCTGTGCAGTTTATCTCTGCTGATTTGATTTTTACTGTTCCCCGTCCCCACATAATGAGGGCCCCCAGGCTAATTCTGGTAGATTTTTATCCACTGAAGTCATCACCGTGTCCTAATTCCAACTACTCTTTCAGTCGGTTGGAGTTTAAAGGCACAGACCAGCAGGACAATGCGATGCCCCACGAGCCGTCCCAGCAGAACAGCCCAGTCAGGCAGATGCTCCCACTCCCATCTCGCCTCTGCAGGGAGACAATGCTGCCAGAAGACCTACTGCAAATCTAGGTTAGAGATTAAGAAAGAGGGGTTCAGTGTGAGGGTGGAGAAGCCCTGGCCCAGGTTGCCCAGAGCAGAGGTGGCTGCCCCATCCCTGGAGGGGTTCAAGGGCAGGTTGGATGCAGCTTGGAGCCCCTGAGCCAGTGGGAGGTGTCACTGGTGGGTGGCACATCTTTAAGGTCCCACTAGACCCAAACAATTGTATGATTCCATGACACCTGCACTAAATAAAACCTTTCAGAAGCTAAAAAAAAAAAAAAAATCAAGCAGACATTTGTGGGACTTGTCCTTTGTGATTTACCTTGCCTTTGGCTGACTGCAGTCTGAGCCTCAGGTTAAAGAATCCCAGTAAGAGAGCAGTGAGGAGAACACCCCACTTAACAAGGACGTCTGGGGAATCATTTCTCTTCCTGTTTATTTTTGGGGGTTCTTTTGTGTGTGATATCACCGTTTGCAATTGCTACTGTGGCTAAAATAGAATTTGGACCATGAAGCTTTATCAAAAGGTACTGGTCAATGAAGCTGGGGAAGAGGCTGGAGAACAGGCCTCATGAGGAGCTGCTGAGAGAGCTAGGGGTGTTTAGCCTAGAGAAGAGGAGGCTGAGGGGAGACCTCATTGCTCTCTACAACTCCCTGAAAGGAGGTTGTGGAGAGGAGGGAGCTGGACTCTTCTCCCAGGGGACAGGACAAGAGGGAATGGCCTCAAGCTCCACCAGGGGAGGTTCAGGCTCGACATAAGGAAAAAATTCTTCACAGAAAGGGTCACTGGGCACTGGCAAAGTCTGCTCAGGGAGGGGGTTGATTCACCTTCCCTGGAAGGGTTTAAGGGACGGGTGGACGAAGTGCTGAGGGACATGCGTTAGTGTTTGATAGAAGTGGTTGGACTCCATCTGATGGGTCTTTTCCACCCTAGTGATTCTATGATTCTGTGGGATTATATGGAACTTATGCTGTCAAATTGCTATCGTGATCCTTTGTGTGTGTAATTTACACTACACAACAGTGAAAAATGTCTCTGCTCTCAAATCCTTCCTTCCCAGAAGAGCATATGTGAAGTAAAAAAGGGATTGCATTAAAGGACAAAAGAGAAAAGAAGATAAGAGGTTGTTACAGACAATATTCTTATACATAAACTTGCACACAGGCCTTGAAAAGTTGCCCTTTCAAACATAACTGACAGTACAATATCTGTAACATCTGGAATTATTTATTTTCACATAACAATTGTTACTGTTGCTATTTAAAGAGCCTCTCTGTAAATTCAGGAAATTATGTACACATGCATAGGTCGCCTTAAAAAAGAAAAAAAAAAAAGAAAATCACTTTCCAAGTTACTGGGAAGTTTCACTGCTGGTTTTCCAGTCCCAGGGGGAGGTTGGATTTCTGTTTCACCCAATTCCTTTGCCAACACTTAATATTCCATTTGCTGTAAACTGTCCAGTAATTCCAGCACAGTTTCATAACCGATTTCCAAACTGCAACAGGCACTACAGGGAAGATCTGATTTTACTCTGAGCTATCACATAAGCAAGCATGAAAAAAAACAAGCATTCCTTATTCTTTTCAGGTAAAGGAGCTACATCCAAGAATAATCATGAAAAATCAGAAACATGATGGGTAATGTTAACTCCAGGTACCTCTTCCAGCTCTGAAAGAAACAATTTGGATCATCACAGAATCATAGAACAACCAGGATGGAAGAGACCTATTGGATCATCGAGTCCAACCATTCCTATCAAACACTAAACCATGTCCCTCAGGACCTCATCTACCCGTCCCTTAAACACCTCCAGGGAAGGTGAAATCCAACCTAGTGATTCTATGATCTAAACATGTATGTTGCCGGGTAAGTTCTCAAATAAAGAGTGAAAGGGACAGCAAAAAGTAAATACAAAACTAAATTATGCCCTTATGACAAGAAAATTTGGCTAAAATAGAACAGAATTAACAATAACAGGCCCTAACACACCCTGTTTCCCAACATCACATCTGTAATGAAGGATGCACCTCAAGGAGTCTCAAATCTCTGTTACATGAGGTTTCTGCTGAAGTGTTACAGGGAATTGTGGGGCACAGGTTCCACTCCACATCACTACCTCTCCCCTTCCCCCTGGAATAATCAGTCCATCAAACATGCTCCGAAGTATGGCGAAGATTAAAGCATCATCCAAACATCAAACCGCAAAGCACAACTTTCAAATTATAATGAAAGCTGAGCGGGACATTTCTTCAGAATCCTAAGGTCCAACTACTCCTCCCTCTCACATGCTGAATTAAATCAAGAATTCAAAACAAGACACAGAAAATCTCAGGCTCCAATCTTTGTTCCTTAGAATCATAGAATAACCAGGTTGGAAGAAACCCACTGGGATCAAGTCCAACTACTCCTATCAAACACTAACCCATGTTCCTCAGCACCTCGTCCACCCGTCCCTTAAACCCCTCCAGGGAAAGTGACTCAACCCCCTCCCTGGGCAGCCACTGCCAAATAACCATTTCTGTGAAAATTTTTTTCCTAATGTCCAGCCTGAACCTCCCCTGGTGGAGCTTGAGGCCATTCCCTCTTGTCCTGTCCCCTGTCCTTTGGGAAAAGAGGCCAGTACCCTCCTCTCTACAACCTCCTTTTCAGGTAGTTAAAATCACTGGGAAAAAAAAATCCTCCAATTTAACAGCAACACAGTTTCTTTCTGTGTCTTCACGGTCAGCAGGAACAATCACTCATACTCTGCACAACAGAAAACAATTCACGACCTTCAGAGAGATGCAATAAAACCAAAATCAATGAAAACATTGTAAACCCACTCCCTTCCCCACACAGGCTGACATTTGTTATAAAAACCCAACAAATTCTGAGCTTCACCAAGCCCTTCACTTCTAACCAGCCACCTCGTGGATCCCACAAAGAGCAAGCCAGGGCAGCAAAACACCACAAGCCAAAGCAAACACTCGTGTGGACACCCCAGTTGCTGCTGCTGCCGCGGGACGTGCTGGTAGAGATGTGGCCCCAGATCCTGCTGCTCCAGGTGATGCGCAGCTGAACACAAAACCCTAATTTGAGGGCTGACTTAATAAAATAAAATAGAATAAGAGTTGCTCCACCTGATATCACAATGTACCTGAACCAAAATTACAGATGACAGAAAACGTCGTCCTTTTTTTGTTGTTGTTTAAATTTAACAAGTGAATCAGAAACAGACTCAGCACTAATTCCCTCACTTCCTATAATTAACTGAACTTTCAACACCTCTTCTAATTTACTGATGATTATCTTTTTATTCACCAATCTAGATTAGAACATAACTGACATTCCTCACTACCCACTAGTTCAGATGTTCTCATCTTTCTGCCTTGAGAGATAAGCAGTTCTTCTCTGGTGGGTTTGTTTTCTTGCCTTTACCTCGTAGGCTGCAACATAGGTTAGGAAGAACTTGATATCCTTCAAAACCATCCGAGATGGCTTTTCCTGATAGCATCACACTACTTTGACCAAGAACTCTTTTCATCTGAACTATATTTCATCTTGCAAAGCAGCGTCTGCTTTCTCAACCTGTTTGCTCCTCTCTCCTGCACAACACACAGAGCAGATTTTTCCTCAAAATAAATCATCTGGACAATTCCTGCCTCCAGGACCATAATTTCCACAGCCCTCATGGATGAGAACGCATCTTGAGAAGGCACGGAGGATTAAGGATTGAAGAAATTCATATTAGAAAGAGAAAATAAAAAATATTTCTTAGAATTATACAGAGGGTTTCGCTTGTTTTTCAGATTTAAAAGGTATCAAATTTTCTTTTTTCTGCTTTCAAAGCACAGAACCTTCTTTATCACAATATTTTCAAGCAATAGTATCTGGGTAACTGTTACCCAGACAAACCATGAGACGTTTTCTCAAACCGCCCAGTCAGTACTCCTGCAGACGTGAGCCAACACGCACGTTATCAACTCCAATTTGTTTTTAATCTAACAGTATAATCAATTGTAAACCAGGAAAATCTTGTCTCACAAGATCCCGTCCCAGCCCACTCCAAAGCTGATCATTCCCACCTCTGCTTTTCCAGCTTGTCTCTGCTATTTTTACACTGCTGCTCTTCCACGATGCCTTACAAGTGTTCCCTTAAATATTTTCTAGGCAATAGAAAACATCTAAGAACACTGGACAATACCTTCTGTAACACAGATTTTCACATGGATTCAATTCTGAAGAGCTACAAACTGCTTAACAAGGAAGTTCCTGAAAAGCAATAAGCAAACCATTTTCCAAGTTTCTGAAATAATCTTCCAAACAACCATCATTAAAACCAAAAGATGAATAAATGAGCACATATGGCATTCATAGAGAACAAATATTCATAGAATCATAGAACAACCAGGTTGGAAGAAACCCACCAGGTTATCGAGTCCAACTGTTCTTATCAATCACTAACCCATGTCCCTCAGCACATCGTCCACCCACAACTTAAACCCCTCCAGGGAAGGTGAATCAACCACCTCCCTGGGCAGCCTCTGCCAGTGTTCCCTCTCTGGGAAAAATTTCCTCCTGATGTCCAGCCTGAATGTCCCCTGGTGGAGTTTGAGGCCATTCCCTCTTGTCCTGTCCCCTGGCACTTGGAGGTCATTCTCTATAACATCCTTTCAGGTAGTTGTAGAGAGCAATGAGGTCTCCCCGCAGCCTCCTCTTCTCCAGGATAAACACCCCCAGCTCTCTCAGCTGCTCCTCATAGGGCCTGTTCTCCAGCCCCTTCCCCAGCTTCATTGCTCTTCTCTGGACTCACTCCAGAGCCTCAACATCCTTCTTGTGCTGAGGGGCCCACAACTCATCACAGGATTCAAGAAGCGGTCTCACCAGTGCCGAGTCCAGAGGGAGAATAACCTCCCTGGACCCTGCTGGTCACACCATTTCTGATCCAAGCCAAGATGCCATTGGCCTTCTTGGCCACCTGGGCCACTGCTGGATCATGTTTAGTCACTGTCAACCAACAGACCCAGGTCCTTCTCCTCCAGCCACTTTCCAGCCAAACTTCTCCTCAGTGCTTTTGACAATTATCAGGTTTATATTCAACATCCACAGAATAAGCATCATATGGATATTTTGCAGTATAAACCCCAAATTCCTTATTTTAACCAGGAAACCTAGTCCTGTATCTGCAAATGTGATCACGGTTCTATCTCCAATCCCATCTCCATGCCCTTGCCTGACTTCTGATGAATCAGATCACTTACTGTTATTTCTCACTCATTTAACCTCCACTGTTCTACAGGCCATAATTAGCCTGTTATTGTAACACACGTTCCCTGAACAAACGAACACGCTTTGCAGGAATTACTAATGCTCAAGGTAAGTGGGGCTATGGACCCTTTCTCTTCCCTCTCTGCAGTGCCTCTCTGGTTGATCTGTCCGCAAACAAATTGATCTCCAATCGGTTATTGATCAGTCCTAGACCTGTTTATTTCATAACTCACAAAACTCAGAATTCACTCCCTCTCTCCTAAAAACTCCATGTGAAAGGCCAGGAAACACACTTTGGGTGCTTAATATAAGCAATTAACACCCCACATTACTCTGCAATCTTTGCCATCACAGACAATACCAACAACGTTAATAGATGCCATTAGTAACATTTATCCTTTTTAAAGCCTTCACTCTTAAGCTGTATTGAAGCTGAGTAGCTGTTTCTGCATAAAATCTCTGACCTGAAGCCTTCACAGCAGCCATAGCCCGAGGCTTTGTTCATCCCTGTTCCCCCTGCCATCCCTACCCATCACCTGGACTAAGATGTCCTGTCCCCACAGCTCCTTGTCAGTGCCTTTTTCTTCAAATTATCCGCTTCTCCCTCTCTAAAAATCTACCTTTTATGCACTACTTGGACTTCCAGCCCATGGCAGCCACCAAGACGGAATTGAACTACTTCCCATATTGTTCAAGCAGGTTATTTTTCCACTTTCTCTGTTACTATTCCTCCTGTGAGGAAATAATTTCCTATAAACATGCAGGAGTTGTTCAGTTGCCCACTTTGAAATCCCAGATGAAAAATTTCTTTGAATGTTACTTAAAAGTAGCGATTGCCCCATCCCAGGAGGGGTTCAAGGCCAGGTTTGGATGGGGCTTGGAGCCCCTGAGCCAGTGGGAGGTGTCCCTGCCCATGGCAGGGGTGGCACTGGATGGGCTTTGAGGTCCCTTCCAACTCAAACCATTCTAAGAGTTTGTTTTCATCGATTATCACCTGCTAAATGGCTTCATTTCATCACTGCATTGCCAGGGGCTTCCCTGTTTTACTGACATCAGACTTAAATTGCCTCTAATTGTTCTACCTAGGGAACACTTACAATCAACATCTGAACAAAATGCTGCAGAACAGACCATGTTCTGTAATTCCACTCCCTGGACACTATACTTTGATAAACACAATAAAAAAACAATAAAAAGAGTGTGCTTAGGGTTTAGGGGTTTGTTTTTGTTTTTTTTTTAAATCAGTTTTCTAAGCAGAAAAACAAATATAACAAGTTCTATAATTTTCAGTATCAGAAACTGATTAGGAGTACAGCCACGTAAGGTGACAGAGGATTCCAGTTGTGGTTCTTGACATGGCTCTGCCGGTCTCCCTCCTGCCTTTAACAGATGTATTACCTGGAACAACAGGTCCAGGGAGGTTGTTCTCCCTCTGGACTCTGCACTGGTGAGACCGCACCTTGAATACAGTGTTCTGGGTCCCTCACACAAGAAGGATGTTGAGGATCTGGAGCGAGTCCAGAGAAGAGCAAAGAAGCTGGGGAAGAGGCTGGAGAACAAGAGGAGCGGCTGAGAAAGCTGGGGGTGCTTATCCTGGAGAAGAGGAGGCTGAGGGGAGACCTCATTGCTCTCTACAACTACCTGAGAGGAGGTTGTGTAGAGGAGGGAGCTGGTCTCTTCTCCCAAGGGACAGGATGAGAAGGAATGGCCTCAAGCTCTGTCAGGGGAGGTTCAGGCTGGAGATTAGGAAAAAAATTTTCACAGAAAGGGTCATTGGGCATTGGAACAGGCTGCCCAGGGAAGTCATCTTCCCTGAAGGTGTTTAAGGGACGGGTGTACAAGGTGCTAAGGGGCATGATTCAGTGTTTGATAGGAATGGTTGGACTCAATGATCCAGTGGGTCTCTTCCAACCTGTTTTTTCTATTATTCTATGACATTCCTAGGACAGCTCTACCAGTCCCTTTAGGCACCAAGGTTTAAGTGTGTGGTTGGTTAGGATCCTGCTTCTTAACTTACTTGGGTACCTACCATACATACATAGAATTAGATGATGTGCAAGCTCAGTCTTCCATCATACAACTGGGCAAATGCAGAAACAAACAATAGTCTCCCTGTGGAAACCAGCAGCCTACCCAAGCTTAACAGTTGTTTTCCGTATTCACTGCGAAATAAAAAAGTGAATCAGATCGTGTGGAGAATTTTCTGCTTTCACTTCTGAGCTGCGTGTTTTTCCTGCTCTAGGTAATGAGTAATCCCAGTCCCTCCGATGTGTGTAAACTCCAGAAACAATAACAAAACAATGCATCTCAATTTATGACTACAGGAAATTCTTGGCGCAGCGAGCGCTCTGCTGTATTTACTGATTTTGCAGTGTAAACACATATGTTGCAAGACAGATGGACCTTTCCCCCCCAGCTTTCAGCAAAGGGTGTCTCATCAAGGAAGGGATTAAGAAGATCTTAAAATCTTTAAACAAGGTTTCACAGCCCTTGTCGTGGACAGTCATCGACAAAGGGGAGGATTATTGGACACAAAGGGGTGTGCGTTCAGGGAGCAGACAGGCCGCGCTAAACAGATAATTCAGCAGTGTTTTAATTACATTACAGAAAAGGGGTTAACAATAGACTTTACTATCAACTGCAGCCAGGTGGCTTTACAAGACTAAAATTTGGCTGTTTAGTTCAGGGCGGGCAGTTCCTCATTATCCGTATTCTCAACAACAGTGGGGTCTGGGATTTTAAATGGACTAGCTCTCATCTGAAGCTACTTCGGCAAATCAGCCACAATATCAAATCATTTGATGCATTTTCTAGCGAAATACAGTGCATTTTATATCAACATAAACCATGGGTTCGGTGGTAAAACAACTTCCATCCAGGCACTTACAGACTGGCCAGAGCATAAAATTTTGACCTTTGATTAAAGGTCTATTATATTTAGGTTGAATATTAGGGAAAAAAAAAAATCACAGAAAGGGTCATTGGTCAGTGGCAGAGGCTGCCCAGGGAGGGGGTTGAGTCACCTTCCCCGGAGGCGTTTAAGGTGCAGGTGGATGAGGTGCTGAGGGACACAGCTTAGTGTTTGATAGGAACAGTTGGACTCAATGATCTGGTGGGTCTCTTCCAACCTGGTTATTCTATGATTCTATATTTGCAGAATGAAGGGTTATGCTATAATAATGAGCCTTATTTTTTAACTGATGAAAACTCAGGTGGTGCAGGATGCACTCAGCCTAAAAAAACCAAAAAGCTAGATACAAACACACAGCCCTGACTGTGATTCCCTAAAGGATCTCTTATTTATGGTCCCACCTCCCTCTCTACTATCCTTTGCAGCATAATCACAGGTGGTTCTTTCACATTATTACAGGAACCATCACTGTTCATATTTCTTCTTAAAACTCTCGAACCAACAAGAACATATTTCTGTGTTCAGGTAAAGAAGGTTGACACAAACCTCACCAGCACCACCGCAGAGCAGCACCACCAGACCTCTTCTCTTCACCACTGGCTCCATGAGAGAATTCATAGAATGCTTTGGGTTTAAGGAGACATAAGAGACTATCCAGTCCCAATTCCCGCTGGCTCAGGGGCTCCAAGCCCCATCCAACCTGCCCTTGAACCCCTCCAGGGATGGGGTAGCCACCCCTACTCTGGGCAGCCTGGGCCAGGGCCTCCCCACCCTCACAGCAAAACATTTCTCCCCAAGGTCTCATCAGTCACAACAGAATTTTTTTCCATTTCTGTTTTATTTTGAGGTGGGTTATTACTCCTAGCAGACTACATAGCTCATTTCAGAGACAGAAGCCTTAAAATTACATTTGGAAGAACCAAAAAGCCTCTTTCTTTTTATTAAGTTATGGAACTAGTCTCAAGCAGCTTATGATCTTTCAAAGGCAAAGTAAGACACAGAGAAGTAAAACTGCGCAATGACTGGAAAGACTTTTGTCTCACATTCTAGAAGTTATTAGTTCATTTCCTCCTGCAAGAGCGATTAGGGGAAGGCAGTAAGAATGGACATGCAAACAGGTTTGAGAGAAAAGGAAACAAGGAGGCAAAGAAGAGGAGATAAGCATGAAGGGCAATGCAAGGAATCTTTTTACAACTAGCGAAAAACAACAGGAGTAAGAAGTTAGTTATTTCCTAGAGGAAAACAAGCTGCTACATTCAATTTGGGTTGTGGGCTCAGACAAAAGCTCTTTTAACAAATAAGTCACTGTACAAACAACACTGCCTTGCTTCCTGCTGGACATTTACTGTCTCCATCCCATAACTTAGCCTATGACAAAGTGTGTACAACAGTCACACTAACTGTACCACGATGGTCTCGCACACAAGACTTCAAACTTGTTTTGAAGTGCTTTATATAAGGGTTGGGAAGCTAACAGTGCGAGACAGCTCCTTCCCCACCACGTGCATCTCGTCTTCCTCTCTAATTTATACTGTCAGCCCGATTTTGAATACCAATTCTTGTTTCAATTCATAACAACCCTTGCCAGAAAGCTCTCCGTGGAATCAAATCTCATTTTTCAGTAGGGTTACTTGCAAAACAGCGAGTGTTGTGTAAAAGGTAGGTGATAAGAACTGACTGGCGTTCTCATATGTTATGGATGAGCACACACTCTAATGCTACTTAAAAGATTTAACGTCTGATATTCTCCTAATGAGATTAAGGGGACAAAGAATTGAAAACAGGGGATGTTTACAATTACCGGCACCTGAAAAGCAGTGATGTCACATGGAAAAAATAAACTTTCCACCACAGATGAATTCCCTTGACAAAGTAAACGTAAGCCTTTAATTTGTCTCCTTGCACCGTTTCAACACCATAACCGAGAACAGAAATCAAAGCAGCAAAGTGCAACAGTCAATCAGCAGCAGTTAAAAGATGAGCACATTTAAGTTATGCTAAAAATCCACGTGTAACTGAATAACTGGGTGAACAAAACTATCATGAGACACATCTAATGGCAGCTGCAAGGACGCAAAAGTCTTACCACTCAAGCATGTCACAGTTGACAGAACAATGTTTTCTTTGCCTCTGGACCGAACTGCTTTTACCTGGACAAACAGCTTTAAAGTTTACTTTTTATTATTATTATGTTGCTATAATTCCATGATAATTTCAGCATTAAGGAATGTAAGCTGGAACAATGTTTGGATTGTCATCTTTGTGAAAGGTTGGTCTTGCTAAAATCAGAAAAGCAGCATTTCATTCTGCCTCTTTACCATTAAAACACACTAGATAGGAACATTTTGATAGGAACGGTTGGACTCAATGATCCAGTGGGTCTCTTCCAACCTGGTTGTTCTATGATTCTGTGATAGAGCTCTGCCCTCCTGGTACCTCTTTTGCTCATCTCTTTCTGTCACGTCACACAGCCTGTCAACCCTGACCTGCTGCTCTTCTAGGGTCTTATCCAAACACGTCTGAAATTTTAAAATGCCTGATCATCTTGGTGCTGAGCAACATTATTTTATCTATATGACACACTAAAATCTTCTCCCCCACTGCTGCCAATACATGGTGCCATTTCATAGTGTCTGCATCTCTCAACTACCTTCTTCAAATCTCCACTCTTATTCTGCTGTGGCATTTTCAAAAGGTGAATTTTGAGAAGGGATGAAAATTCAACTCCGCAGAGCGTCAGGGAAAGGTTCAATGAAAACAGCTGTTTTCCTGAGTAACCAATGCAAAACAACTGCATAGTTGGAGGAAATTGTTTCACTTATTTTCATTTACCCAGTTGTGTTCTTCAAATGTCCGAGTTTCATGCAAAGGTACATTCCCACCAACTCTGAGAGCATGAAAATGGGTCCCTCACCTGTCAGCCTTATTCATTTATTTTTTAAATTTTGAGAGCTGGCTCTGCATAAGAGTAATTTGAGTTACTTTTGTGCAGTCTTATAGTCTGTCCTAGCTAAGCGGCTGCAAAAAGCAATGACTTACAGCACCCTGGGTTTGGAGATGAGAGCTCAGGCAGCACATGGACTCCAGTAGATCAGGACACAGAGCCCTCACAGCTTTGCCCCAAGAGCACCGTTTGGTGGTCTGTATTTGAAATATTTCAGCTCTTTAGGGAGGGATGAGTACATCAATACACACCTTCACTCCTCGGGAAAAAGTTTTTCCCAGAAAGGGTCATTGGGCAGTGGCAGAGACTGCCCAGGGAGGGGGTTGAGTCACCTTCCCTGGAGGTGTTTAAGGGACGGGTGGACAAGGTGCTGAGGGACATGGGTTAGTGTTTGATAGGAATGGTTGGACTCGATGATCCAGTGGGTCTCTTTCAACTTGGTTGTTCTATGATTCATCCAGTCACTGCACTCCCTGATCAAGAGTGAACGATCCCAAATGAATGGATTCTGAGATGGATACCAAGTTTCATAGGCTGGTTTTCTCTTCCCCATATCTGGAAATACCTCTAAACCTCCAAGGTGGCTCCTGACACGACCCAGTTCTCTGCACTGATGGCACCTGAAGCTCAAGCACCCAGATAGGACATACTGAGTGGTCTCAGTATGATGGGTCTCTCCCAACCTGGTGATTCTATGACTTGCCTGAAGTCACACATCTGTACTTCAGCCCCTGCCGTGCTGCCTAGTAGGTGCTTAAACCAACACTCTTAACAGATATTTTACCAACCTGCAGCAGATCAGCAGAGTTCGGTTTCTGTTCAGGCCACTGCAAGCTCAGACCTCACACTACTGAGTTTAAAAAAAAATAAAAACCAAACCAACCCTTATTTATTTCTGGAGCCTTGATCCATGCAGTGCTTATTCTCAAAAACCTCTTATCAGCTTCTAGAAGGTGAAATACTATGATAAGATACGCAGATCTCATTAAGCTAATTTTTATCTAATGGTATCTATGCTTTTAAAAGCAAACCCAGTAAAAATACTGAAGGCAATGAGTCTCTTACTTTCTTGTAGAGATGTTTTATTTTTAAAGTTGGGGAGTTTTGAGGTCATATTTGGAGGCTTCTCCAGGGTTGTGTTTGCACAGCAAACACCACTGGGTTTATTCTCCAGATGTAACTTCGACTGCCAAAGTAAAATTCATTTTTGAACTTGTTTTTTTATAACAACATTGAACTAGAAATATAGTTTTTGGCAAGAATAAAAAACAAAAACAAGCACACAAGAAAACGACACCATTCCTGAAGGGACAAGCTAGACCCTAATCTCCCAAACAGGCAAAAATCTGCTTTCGAAAGCAGTTTTTTTAACTGCTTTCTAAAAAAGGCAGCCTCTCAATTCTTTAATACACATTTTAGCTGCTGTGTTTCAATATCTGCTTCGCTGATTATATGGAAATGAAGCAGCTCAAACCTTTAAATTAGTCATGCTAAGCTTCTACCCGCTCGCGATGCGTCATGCCACTGATGTATGTCACAATTTCCTCAAATAAAAGTGTTCTTGCAACAGGCAGAAAGTTTTTCAAATGCAAATAGTACACGGGAGAAGGGTTTAGAAGACACAGAGCGTTTTTAGATAACACAAACTGTTTATTTTCTGCTCCTGTACTTTTTGCTCCGGCTAAAGGAGGCTGAAAATCTCCAAGAGAGGTTCTTCAAAATCCAGACTTGCTATTCTGCCTCTTCCCCAACCCTTTCTCTCACCCAGGGCGCTCGGGACCTCCCACTGTGCTAATGTTTTCCTCCCATAATCATTATAATGAACAACCTTTATAAATAATACATTTCCTCTGTTTCCTTTTGTTCTGCGGGGACAACTCACTCTCCTAAAACGTCACGTACAACAGAAACAATAAACTTAAAAGACACAGAACTATTTACGCATCAGACCAATCTTTTCCCACATAATACAGAATCACCAGGTTGGAAGAGACCCATCGGATCATCTAGCCCAACCGTTCCTATCAATATGATTTGTTTAAATTCATTTTAAACAATTAGTATAATGCAATTTCATGATAAACATACTCATGCTGTACATACTAAAAAACTTGCTGGTCACAAGCTCTTCCTTTATATCAACAACCAGACACATTTTGCCTCTTATTTTGCCACCTCAAGAATTATCATTATTCTTTCACTGTAACCTATAACTTCAATACAGTTGTCAGTTTGCTCCTTGACTATTTCTCTAGGATTTTCTTTCTTTACCAGCATAGAGGGACTTGGAGGGATGAAGATCATAGAATCATAGAACAACCAGGTTGGAAGGGACCCATCGGATCATCGACTCCAACCATTCCTATCAAATGATAGGAATGAAAAGATGAAATGAAGGCTTTTTTTACACCTCCTATTTTACACCATAAGGGCTTCATTCAGGAATATATGCTTAATTTAAACAGTTTCATTCTAAATACACCAATAGCCACACTGACTCGAAGCTGTTTCAAATGATGTAAGCACGTATTTACTTACGTTTGTGAATCATTATTTATTTCTGCCCCAATTACTTGAAAAGACACTGCCCTTGTTTACATTGCTTTTGAAACACACTGATCTATATCCTAGAATCTTGCTCAAAAAGTAAAAAGCCACAAGGAACACCTTTAAATTACGGCAATGCGGATACCCCAAGCTACAGAATAAACAGAGACACACGGGGCTATTGTTGCAGGTAGGACGAGATGTTATCTTTCCCCATCCCAAAGAAGAAGAGCAGCCAGAGACAGAAAAATATTTTTACATGCAAGCACCGCTAGGGAAAACATAAAACAAATCTAGATTCCTAGTTAAGAGAACACAAGTGTGATTTTCATTTTTTTAGAAAAGAGACCCATCGGATCATCAAGTCCAACCATTCCTATCAAACACTAAACCAAGTCCCTCAGCACCTCATCTACCCGTCCCTTAAATACCTCCAAGGGAAGGTGAACCAACCACCTCCCTGGGCAGCCTATTCCAATGCCCAATGACCCTTCCTGTGAAAAACTTCCTCCTAATCTCCAGCCTAAATCTCCCCTGGCAATGCTTGAGGCCATTCCCTCTTGTCCTGTCCCCTGTCACTTGGGAGAAGAGCCCAGCTCCCTCCTCTCTACAACCTCCTTTCAGGTAGTTGTAGAGAGTAATGAGGTCTCCTCTCTTTTATGAGGTATAGGTGAACATTTAACTTTCTCCATACCCAACTTCCACTTTCAGCCATCAGTCTCACCTGAGATATAAACCATACCTCGTGTTTCCACTCAGACATTCGCAGAATTAAAGAAGATAAGGGCATATCTAAAAGCAGAAAACAGCTAAAGGGGGAACTGAAATAAATCCTGATGGTCCCATGCTGGCTTCACCCTAATGCATCCAGGTTCACAACTGCAAACCTGGCTTCAAAGTGACTTAATGATAGATTTAGTAATTAGTAATGAGCAAAAATAGCATCTAAATAAAACTGTGTGTACGTTTCTAGAGCCATCTGCTATATATAAAGAGCTGGGTGTTGGAAACACTTTCCCAGAGCAATCTCATCTGTCTTGTTGTCTGTGGAGTTTGATGACTAAAATCGAAACCTATAAATAAAGATTTTGTATAGATTTTAATTTTATACTCTCGGAGTATTTCATATAAAACAGCTTTTCTGTATTCTGCAGCTTTCCACGTCCTGCTTTCCTACGCCATACAAATCCTTTCTATCCACATTGCTTTGCTGTAATCTGGAGCTTTTGGGTCTGAAATCCTTTCAGAGAGAGAGGAGAAGAAGAAGAGAAGAAGAGAGCTCTCTGCAGCCATTCACTATGAACCCCTTTTACTTGTCAGTGACTTCCCTGACAAGTCTCCCCATAAAATATTCTACAAATAACTGGATCCTTTTCCTCAGATAAGGAAAATAAGGAAAACAAGGATTGGTCCACATCGACCCAAACTAAGTGATAACACAGTCCATGGCATCAGAAATCATTTCAGTAAATAGAGTAGAAATTAAACATATTGCATGGAAAGTGTGTTTGCTTTCGAAAGCACAAGTCTGCTTCCTTCTGAAATACGTTACTGTGGTTCGTGAGAGAGTCTAACTCAGCAAGCTATTCAGAAGGTGGTCTGAGCCCCTTTGGAGCACTGGTTGTGTAGAACAACATAAGCTTGGGCAGCAGAGTGAAGAACCAAAGGGAAACTCTGGAGAGCTCTACTTTCCCTGGCTAAACAGATTAACAGGCCAATCCTACACTCCTTAGCCAGAGAAGGCAGCATTAGCTCAATGGCAGCACTAGGGAGGAGAGCCCTGCCCCACTCGTCACAGATTCTGTCCTGGTCTCCCTGGCTTGGGCAGAACCAAGAGTGTGTGTTGGTCTAATTGCATCTTTCCTCTACACTTAAAGAGCGAAGATCACACAAGAAACTCCTATGGAATGCCTGAGGAACACAGAAATTAGTGCTTCTGCAAACACCCAAAATAAACATTACCTCAAAACAACCAGAAGAGATGAGGAATAGCAGGAGAAGTAATGCTCCTTCTCTCAGGTGCAGCTCATGAACACACCTCTAACTGCTTTTAAGCAATAAGCCACAGCAGGAAAAAAAGTCATAGAATAACCAGGTTGGAAGAGACCCACCAGATCATCGAGTCCAACCATTCCTAATAAACATTAAACCATGTCCCTCAGCACCTCATCCACCTGCAACTTAAACACCTCCAGGGAAAGTGACTCAACCACCTCCCTGGGCAGCCTGTTCCAGTGCCCAATGACCCTTTCTGTGAAGAATTTTATCCTTATGTTGAGCCTGAACCTCCCCTGGTGGAGTCCTCCTCACAACTCTTTCTTTGGATGCAATTCCACAGCCAACATCACAATACTAGTCCACGCTACATATCCAAAACCCGACAAGCACATCCAAAAGTCACTCTTATCCTTTTAGTATTAACAACTAACCTAAGAGCTATGAGCCTTATTCCTGATCTTGAGACAAAGCCCCTCACAGACACAGCTATTTCTTTGACGCAACCAGATTTGTTTACGAGGATATCAGAACATCTTTTACCTGAGCACAGGAGGAATTCAACATCAGAGTTGGTTTCTCTTCTCACAAGCCCCTTCCCAAGTTGCTCCCACTATGGAAGTTTCTGGAAGCTTCTCCCCCTCCTCCTTAAGTAACCTTCCAAAGGGTTGTTCTAACTAGCAACACCTGATGAACTTCACTCAGCCAGTTCTAATTAGCCCCAATGAGAGGGTTTAGCAGCACCTGACATTTCAACCCAGTGTATAAATTAGGGTTGGTTTTTTAACATGGTTAAGGGACACAGCTCATTAATTAACTTTTACTTAAACGCTGGCATCAGAGATTATTTTAGGTAAACTAATTAAAGTTATTAATCAATAGTGTATTGGTATTATCAATTACAGATACTCTATTGGAAATAATTCATGTATAAAGCCAGTACAGAAATGAGCTCACAGAAAGATGCAGGTGTAGGGTCCTCAACAAAATTGTGAAGGTCATGTTTGAAGGATTCTGGTTTCAGTGCAGACACTCTCCAGGTGAGAAGATACTAGAAAAAAAAAAAAAAACCAATTTTAGAAGGAGTTAATGAAGCAGTGTTACAGCCTTGGTGTAAAATCTTGCCTTATCTTTTCATGGAATCATAGCACAATCAGGTTGGAAGAGAACCCCCCAGATCATTGAGTCCAACCATTCCTATCAAACACTAAACCATGTCCCTCATATTTTATTTTAGGAAAAAAATGCAAATTACAGTCCCTCAGAAGAAACAACAGGCTTCAGTTTTCCTTTTCAGACAATTAGGTTACGTGAAGCATAAACATTTATTTTATGCTCATTATTTTTATATCTACTTTTAAAATGCAGATTACAGTAACAGTAGCTCTACAGGTATTCTCCTCAAATCAAGCACTTAGCAGTCAGATTATTAATATATACTTGAATTTTGTGATCCAGCTGAGGGGCAGTGGGAATTCTTTCTTTCTCTTTCTCTCTTTCTCTCTTTCTCTCTTTCTCTCTTTCTCTCTTTCTCTCTTTCTCTCTCTCTCTCTCTCTCTCTTTCTCTCTCTTTCTCTCTCTCTCTCTTTCTCTCTCTCTCTTTCTCTCTCTCTTTCTCTCTCTCTATCGAATTGAACACCATACATTTCAGGAACACCTCTAGAGTTAAAATCATATGTTATAAAATCAAAGAGTTTTCCTCTCAGACTTCTTACACAGACTCAACCTACTTCTGCAGTGCCTGAAAGAGCTTTTCTACTCAATTTGTGTTAGATTAAAGCATAAAGACAGAATTCAAACATAGGATTTGCTTCATTTTTTTTTCAAGATCTGTATGGAAATTGCAAAAGAAATGATGACTTGGATGACAAACAACCCCTCTTTTTCAAGTTCTGAGACGAATCCATAAATAAATACGTCAGAATAAAGGCAGAGTGTTTTCCTTTTTACTTAAAAAGCTCTTCTTACAGTGTTTCAACCCTGTTCCTTCTAACTTCTGCCGCAATGGAAGTGAACATAGAGGTTGGGTTTGAAGAATAGAATAGAATAGAATAGAATAGAATAGAATAGAATAGAATAGAATAGAATAATTTGGGTTTGAATGCACTGAACAGTACAAACTTCTTACCAAGTGGCTGCTCTGTGGATTATAAAGCACTAATATATGAATATCATAGAATCACCAGGTTGGAAGAGACCCACCAGATCATCGAGTCCGACCATTCCTATCAAACACTAACCCATGTCCCGTTCATATATAGTTCATATTACTACTCTCCATATAACATAGTCTGTAAAGAAGACAGCCTGCTCGGAGAGGATAATCGAGATGCAATATTTACTTTTAAAGCAGTCGACTCCCCCGAAAGCAAACAAGAACACCCTGCCACTGTTTAAAAAGGTCACATGCGAAAATACTGACACTGCCAGAAGTAGGAAAATTACCATACTTCCCTTGCATATGATGAATAATGTTTTATCTCTTTACATAAAATACAAGATAAAAGATGCTACAATAATCTCTGAAAAGCTGAATTCAACAGCAGTGCCTCTTCTCATCAACGCACTGCTGTAGTATTTTTACTGAACTTAATGTGTAATTCCCTTTCCTAGTGTCCAACCTGAACCTCCCCTGGTGCATCTTTCTGCCATTCCCTTGGGTCCTCCCGTTGCTCACCGGGGAGAAAGGAGATTGTAGAGAGAGGGGATCTCTTCTCTGTCCTGTTCTCCTAGGTGACAGGGGGTGGGACAAGAGGGAATGGCCTCAGGGTCCACCGGGGGAGGTTTGGGCTGGACATGGGGAAAATTTTTTTCACAGAAAGGGTCATTGGGCACTGGAACAGACTGCCCAGGGAGATGATTGAGTCACCTTCCCTGGAGGTGTTTAAAGGATGGGTAGATGAGGTGCTGAGGGACATGGGTTAGTGATTCATGGGAATGGTTGGACTCGATGATCCAGTGGGTATTTTCCAACCTAGTGGTTCTATGATTCTATGATTCTCTGTTTTTCATATAATCCATGGGCTGCCTGTTCAAAAGAATCATAGAATCGCCAGGTTGGAAGAGATCCACCGGATCATCGAGTCCAACCATTCCCATCAAACACTAAACCATGTCCCTTAGCACTTTGTCCACCCACACCTTAAACACTTCCAGGGAAGGTGAATCAACCACCTCCCTGGGCAGACTCTGCCAGTGCCCAATCACCCTTTTTTCCTTATGTCAAGCCTGAACCTCCTGTGGTGGAGTTTGAGGCCATTCCCTCTCATCCTGTCCCCTGTCCCTTGGGAGAAGAGCCCAGCCTCCTCCTCTCCACAACCTCCCTTCAGGTAGTTGTAGAGAGCAATGAGGTCTCCCTTCAGCCTCCTCTTCTCCAGGATAAACACCCCCAGCTCTCTGTCGCTCCTCGAAAGACTTGTCACAGAAGTCCCATCCCTGGAAGGGTTTAAGACCAGCTTGGATGGGGGTTTAATCCAGTGGTGGGTGTCCCTGCCCATGGCAGAGGGTGGAGCTTTATGAGCTTTAAAGTCACTTCCAACCCAAACCATCCCACAATTCCATGATTTTATGATCTAAAAACTAACCACTGCAAATAAACAGAGGACAACAGGCAAAACTGAAGCTTGGATTAGGCTTTCTACCTCACCAATATGACTCTGACCCAGTAGTTCATTAATAAAATGGTTACAAGCTGCAGGCATTTTCTGCTGAGAGCCAAACTCAACAACCGCTGACATCTACTTCCATCAGGTCTCCCTGACCCATCCCTCGTCACTAAGGGCAATCCGAGACGATAGAAAAGCACCAAGCAACAGTTTTGCATAAGTATTTTAAGAGGAAACTGCAAAAGTGACTTTTTTTTTAATATAAAAGTGTAAAGTTTATGAAGTTTATATCTCATAGGAGTGTAAACCAAAAAGAAATTACCATAAATTACTTGGCTAAAAATCCATTTTGATGTTTAGAAAGCTTTCCCATGGATTCTAGTCACACATGACACCCTTTCCCTGGCAGTGAAACTGCACTAGAGGAAAATTAAACGTTCTGTTCTTTAGATATGGGAATGCACAGATGCTGGCAAGAAATTTTAATTTGAACAAATTTCCTACGTTTCCTAGAAGGAAATATAACTGAAATCTTAATCTGGGCCACCTGTCCACTAAAGAATTCCACATTTGAATCAGGATCTGATGTTATCATGTTCCCATGATCAATACAGTGTTCAGAAAAGATTATTAAAGACCTCGTTATTTAAAAACCTTAATTTTCAGTTTCACTGAGAACTCTGTGATGGGTTTATGAAACAGCCTTTAAATTTGAATGTCAAAATCACGACTGAGGCATTTTAATCAGTAAATGTTTGTGTCAGCAATGACAATTTACAACTTCCAATCTACTACCGAAGAATGGAAAATTCAGCAGTGACCTGCGTTTAGCCAGAAAAAAAAAGAAAATATTCCATTTGCTGATGGGGCTCTCATGAGCAAATTTCCCTGAAAGCAGATTTAACTGACTGTGTTTCATTTTGAGTTGGGTTTTTTTATTATTATTATTGCATATGCTGCACGTGCCAGCTCCATGGGTTGTGATCAATGTATTGGTTGTATTCAAAAATAATTGTAATTCAAAAATAACGCTTCACATCTTCAACTCCACTTGCCTAAGAAATATTTCTAGCAAAATTGATGATCTGCCCTGGCTCTCAGCAACCCTGAACTTCTTGTTGCTCCTGAAGTACACTGCGATTACTCGACCAAGATAAATATGTTGAGATTAAATCCACACGAATGTCCTGAGACCCACTCTGTTATTTTTAACTTGAGCCACAAAATGAACATAGTTTTAGGGCATGATTCTCATTAACAGGATATATAGTGAACTCTAAAATGTCACCGAGAGCTTGTGCTGTTTTTATTTTGGCTCCCCAGGGAATCCACCAGACTGAAATAATATTAATAAAAAATATACATTCGACCCTATTAAGCTAACCTAACCAAATGTCCCTGGAAGCAAGAAAAATACAGAATTGTTCAATGAGATATTCAGGTTAATTTTTTCTGTTTGGCTTATCCAAATAGAAAAGAGCCATTTGTAAAATCAGAATCAATGATTATAGTAATTAAATGCTATTCTAGCTCTCCCCATCATTTTGCTTCTCATATACAGTGACAGATGTTGCATCCAGACTAGCTCACAAGACACCGAGTCAACACGCGATGGTTGAGTCAACAGGACTCAGCTTTCCTGATCGAGATCACAAAGGCTGAAGATCTGAAATCACAAGGAGACTGTTTAACTTGCTAGCAGATGTTAGAATGAATCATAGAATCATAGAACAACCAGGTTGGAAGAGACCCACCAGATCATCGAGTCCAACCATTCCCACAAATCTCTAACCCATGTCCTTCAGTACCTCATCCATCCACACCTTAAACCCCTCCAGAGAAGGTGAATCAACCTCCTCCCTGGGCAGCCTCTGCCAGTGCCCAGTGACCCTTTCTGTGAAATATCTTTTCCTGATGTCCAGCCAAAATCTCCCCTGGTGGAGCTTGAGGGCATTCCCTCTTGTCCTGTCCCCTGTCCCTTGGGAGAAGAGCCCAGCTCTATCCTCTCCACAACCTCCCTTCAGGTAGTTGGAGAGAGCAATAAGGAAATGAAGTGGCAACAGAACTTGGTGAGTTCAAAGAACTGACAAAAATCAACGCGGAAGACCAAGAGAGATTTTGACACCAAAATCTCATGTCAAACAACACAATCAATTTACAGATCAGATAAACCAAATCAAACTGGCATCTAATGTAATCAGAACATTCTTAAAGGTCAGAACAAAAATGGTATTTCATTTAGTAAACACCCATCAGCCACGTAGCTCCAGTTTTCAGGATGAAAATAACCTCTAGAACTGGCTAATACTAATGGTAGATATAATCTGAGTTTGAACTAGCAGAACAACAGTAAGGAGGGGTTTTTTTTTCTTTTTATTAGCTCTTTATGTCTCGAGGAATTCAGGATTAACTGCGTACAAGTTATCAGTTGAGATGAAACGAATAAAGTGATTCTGCCCCTCTATTCTTGCCTTGTGAGACCTCATCTGGAGTATCGTGTCCAGTTCTGGAATCCTCAACGTAAGAAGGAGATGGAGCTGTTGGAACAGGTCCAGAGGAGGCTACAAAGATGTTCACTGTACTTGGTGAATAACATTCACTCTGATTTCAACAGTGAAGTTACAAGGTGTTTCAATTAGACAAATTCAAGGTTTTTAACATTTCAATACACACGCACATTTGTATCTTTTTAATGAGTTTATAGGATTTTACAGCCTTTGAGCCTGGTTCTACTTAGGTCAGTGGCAAAACTTTGACACTGTTCAGTTCAGTGAAAGCAAATCAATCCACGGGCAAGAGAAAATCACACTGCTTATAAGGATCTGGTTTTTTCCCCTGCTTATTGGAAGAAAACATCAAAAGAAGGCTAAGAAAACTTGCTCCCCTCAATGTCACATTAGCACCTATTCACAAACACATTTTCAATTATCATTTTTCTTTTAATCAGACACTTCTCATCCCGTCGTGGCGGCTGCCCCGGTGCTGGATCCCAATTACTGCCACAGCCGTGCCCGCGGAAAGCTGCGTTTGCTGTTTAATCACAGTTACACACACGCTTTAGGCTAAAACCCTTTTGTAAAACTGCTACACCCGATTTACTGTCCAGACAAACTGTTTGAATGGGACCTAAGAGGATTCAGCTTTAATGCTCAGAAGGAATAAGGCTCTTTAATGCAAAAAAAAAAAAAAAAAAAAAAAAAAAAAGCCTAATGGAGTCTGCATGTAAGTCTTCACTACACAAGGCACAGGAACCTGGCAATCGCTGACACCAGCTTTCCTAACCTGTGACTTCCAAATGTCAAATGCTTACGGAAATGCTGAAGTTAAAAACTTTAATGTTGCTTTTTCTTAGTGAGTAATGCTTTCTCACCCCCCTCAAAGTGCTAGACGGCGACATTAAAAATGGAACAAACTTCCAAACTTGCCGGTTGCCACAATAAGTGTTGTCTCAGAAAGTCTGTGTTCATAGAATCATAAAATCATAGAATCACCAGGTTGGAAGAGACCCACCGGATCATCGAGTCCAACCATTCCCATCGAACACCAAGCCATGTCCCTCAGCACCCCATCCACCCACACCCCAAACATCTCTAGGCAAGGTTCAAAGACCGAGACTCCTGCAAAAAGGAGTCTCCTGTGCTGCAGGTTCACAAAATCATCTGTTCTATTCAATGCCTAACTATTTGGTAATTGCTCATATTCGGTCTCACCCCAGCTTGAATGATTTCAGCTTTTAATGTGCCTCGTCTCATCCTGAGGCACATCAATCCAGGAGGAGATCGCAGCACCTTGAAATACTAATGCTTGTCACATACTTTAATCTCCTCTAAAAGGTCTTGTTCGTCGCGTGCTTAAATCTCTTAATAGCTTTTTCTTCTCCTTGGGTTTTTACTTTTGTGGCAACCGATTCTATTAGGATGAAGTTTGTTTAATTTTCATCTTCGCGAAGTGCAGGAGCAATAATGTAAAAGCCTGAATTATTACTGTATTAATAGAAAGGTAAAATTGCTTTTTCTAAAAAATGACTTTTTTTCCCCAAGCATGAAACTCTCTCAGAAATGTATCTATATTAATAAAATAAACTTTTCAGAATGTACAAGAACTTATACTTGCTTAGGTATGAGGATCGCTCAGATGTGCTCGAGCAGATGTCAGAGTTTAATTTCTACCATTATTGTACAGCACAAACCCTGGGGATGTCTGACACGGTGCTGCAAAACACCTCTTACAATAATGAGATTATTCTTTTATTCCAGGCTTGGGTTTATTCTATTGTCTAACTAGAAACCGAATCATAGAATCATAGAACAACCAGGTTGGAAGAGACCCATCGGATCATCGAGTCAAACCATTCCTATCAAACACTAAACCATGTCCCTCAGGACCTCATCTACCCGCACCTTAAACACCTCCAGGGAAGGTGAATCAACCACCTCCCTGGGCAGGCTGTTCAAATGCCCAACGACCCTTTCTGTGAAAAACTTCCTCCTAATCTCAAGCCTAAATCTCCCCTGGCGGAGCTTGAGGCCACTGGTACTGGTTATAGTTTTATCTCCACGTTCGCATTCCAGCTCAGGATAGCCTGGCTGCTTCCTTCCCACACTAGCCCCTTCCTTACAAATCAAACCCCAACCCACCTCGTTCCTATCCTTCTCCTTCCAATACTCAGAGAGAAATCCAATGGAAAAGGATTTCTCTGCTAAGCACACCTGTAGGACTGCCCCCAAATCGCATGGAGAGCAGCCACACTTGTGGGGAGAACATTTTAAGGCTAAATTAATACCATCTGGACAACAGCAACAGTTCTTAAAATCATAGAATCATAGAATCACCAGGTTGGAAGAGACCCACCAGATCATCGAGTCCAACCACCTGCCATTGACTCCAAGCCCCATCCAACCTGGCTTTGAACCCCTCCAGGGATGGGACCTCAGCATCCTCACAGGAAAATGTTTCTTCCTAAGATCTCTTCTCAATCTCCCCTCTTTCAGCTGAAAACCTTTCCCCCTCATCCTATCCCTGCACTCCCTGATCCAGAGTCCCTCCCCAGCTTTCCTGGAGCCCCTTTCATTGCTAAAAGCTGCTCTAAGGTCTCCCCAGAGCCTTCTATTCTCCAGGCTGAACAATCCAAACTCTCTGAGCCTGTTGATGCTCATAGCAGAGGTGCTCCAGCCTCTCCTGGCCTTGCACCATGTCCTGCCTGTGCTGAGGATGCCAGAACCTAACACAGGGCTTCAGGTTAGTTCTCTTCAGAGTGGAGTGGAGACAGAGAGTCCCCTCCCTGGACCTGCTGGCCACACTGCCTCTGATGCAGCCCAAATCTTTCAATGTTCTTTAATTTTAAATATAGAATCATAGAACAACCAGGTTGGAAGAGACCCACCGGATCATCGAGTCCAACCATTCCCATCAAACCCTAACCCATGTCCCTCAGCACCTCGGCCACTTGATGTGATACTTGATGAATCAAAGTGCTCTTACACTGCAGTTCCTGCTCAGGCAGTTTTTTTAGCAGTAACAGTACCAGGGATGGGGCAGGGTTAAAATATTTTCTTGTTTTAGTCTGTCAAAATACTCATTGAAACTAACATAGCTGATACATTAAAATATTTATGTGCAATCTGTCTGTTCAGCGCTCAAGCACAGAACCGATAAGTGCCGTCAAATTCTTCCTGGATGTCAATCAACTTGCGAACGCATGGAACCACTCAGTTAAAGAGCACGGATACAGGAGCAGTCAAACGCTTACACCTGTGATCCAGTAAATATTTCCCATTTTCACTTCAGAATGTGGGACTGCGCTGTCCTTACGCATCTACACCATTCTTCATATTTTCTTTTAAGTCTATGAGGCAAAAGAAATTCAAATCAATACAAGCTGTTTATGAAATGTCACCTAGGAATCTTACCATAGAATCATAGATTCATAGAACAACCAGGTTGGAAGAGACCCACCGGATCATCGAGTCCAACCATTCCCAACAATCACTAACCCATGTCCCTCAGCACCTCATCCACCCATCCCTTAAACCCCTCCAGGGAGGGTGAATCAACCACCTCCCTGGGCAGCCTCTGCCAGAGCCCAGTGACCCTTTCCATGAAAAAAATTTCCTAATGTTAAGCTTAAACCTCCCCTGGTGGAGCTTGAGGCCATTCCCTCTCGTCCTGTACCCTGTCGCTTGGGAGAAGAGCCCAGCTCCCTCCTCTCCACAACCTCCTTTCAGGGAGTTGGAGAGAGCAATGAAGTCCCAGTTTATCACAGATGATGCTTAATTTCTCAAAATATTTTCTCAAGAAAGGGTCATCTGCAATGCTGGCACAGTTGAACCTTTACTTTCATTGTGTTACAACTTCCAAACAGCTTTTCAGTTGGGGTGTTGGGGTTTTTTTGTGTGTCTGACCCCTATACGCGAGCTCTGTGCTTTAGGAGGAGATCACCAAAGTGCAGATCAAAACCCTTCCTGATGACTACACTGAGTCCAGGTAGCACCTGAATGTCCACATTCTTCTTCCAAAACCAAAGGTATTCAGTTCTGGAGCAAAACCTCTATTTTCGGTCAAGGCTTTTCATGTTTTGGGGGAGAGGAGGGAAATTCAGCATTTCCCACACCCCAATACGCCTCCTCTTTCCCACACTCAAAGAGCAAACAGGAGCAGAGGCAATTCCAGAGCTTCACAAAGTCGCTGCCAGCGTCTACCTCACTGGCAGGGGATGAAATTCAGTGCGAGATTTTTGTCATGGAGCAACACACTGGGGACCAAACGAGTGTCAAGCACGACACTTGGCAGGGTTGCCTGCCAGGAGTTGAACCTGCGGTTCCAGAGAGTCTAGATGTTAGTCTGGGAAATCTAACCTGCTGCTTAGATGATTAAACCATCCCCAATTTAAAACCTGCAGCCTTATTCCTCTGGAATGTCCCTTCAGATGAATGGAATATCCAACCATGCTGGATAAGCACATTAACTGGATGCTTTTACTAAAACGATCAGAAGTAAAATAACTCTGTTGACATTTAAATCGCCATAATCTCTCTGCAAAGCTAACTCTCGGTTGGGATGAACAGGAACATTTATTACTTCAGTTTTAACTCACATGGGATGATTTCACAATAGCCACTTGCACTCAAGAGGCTGCCTTTGCAGTCAGAAGGCACCTAAACTAATAGAAATGGTTGGACTCGATGATCAGGTGGGTCTCTTCCAACCTGGTGATTCTATGATTCTATGATTCCATGATTCTATGATAAGAAGACCTCTGTGGCACGAACATAATGTCATCTGGTCGAGATAAGCCTGAATAGGATTCCATGTATTCTTGATGAATTCAAGAGTAACATTGCACCCACAGTGAACAGAACTGCCTGATCAGAAAATAATCTCCAGGATCTTTAAAACATCTCAAATGTTGATTTTTATGAAGGCCAAAGACTGCAATGATGAATTTGTTCAAATACTAAATGCTTATCTGTAAATTACTGGTGCTTAACAGCTGCAATAAATATAATTGGGTCAGTACAGCTTTAATCCCCTCTTTTGCGCTTGCATCTCAAACCTAAACAGCTGAAAATAAAATCAGAACTGAAGTAGCAAAACACACCTCAAATTTCTGAAGTAGTTGCACTAGTCTGATGCTCCAGAGGTAATTATTACCCTTAATAACGCCAGATATGATTGAGGCTTTTAACAAAAGGACTGTTTCTTTGAAACCATCTGCTACTACTCAGAATTTGACTGCTATGAATAATTGGCAGATGAGGAATAAATGTGCATTATTAATGATAGGTAGGTGATGAGATGTGCAAGCTCTGTGCCCAGAAAGGGCTGGGAAAGGTTAAATTCCTTCACCAGTGGAAAGAGAAAGTTGCACAATTTGCCTTAGACCGGGTGAAAAGGAAGACCTCCCAAACATGACATGGAAAACAGCAGGTTTGGAAGCAGAGGGTTTACAGCAGAATCATAGAATCATAGAACAACCAGGTTGGACGTGACCCATCGGATCATTGAGTCCAGCCATTCCTATCAAGCACTAAACCATGTCCCTGAGGACCTCATCTACCTGTGCCTTAAACACCTCCAGGGAAGGGGAATCAACCACCTTCCTGGGCAGCCTGTTCCAATGCCCAATGACCCTCTGTGTGAAAAACTTCCTCCTAATCTCCAGCCTAAATCTCTCCTGGTGGAGCTTGAGGCCATTCCCTCTCGTCCTGTCCCCTGTCCCTTGAGAGAAGAGCCCAGCTCCCTCCTCTCCACAACCTCCTTTCAGGGAGTAAGAGAGAGCAATGAGGTCTCCCCTCAGCCTCCTCTTCTCCAGGATAAACACCCCCAGCTCTCTCAGACCTTCCTCAGAAGGCCTGTTCTCCAGCCCCTTCCCCAGCTTCATTGCTCTTCTCTGGACTCACTCCAGAGCCTCAACATCCTTCTTGTGCTGAGGGGCCCACAACTGAACACAGGATTCGAGGAGCAGTCTCACCAGTGCTGAGTCCAGAGGGAGAAGAACCTCCCTGGACCTGCTGGTCACACCATTTCTGATACAAGCCAGGATGCCATTGGCAGGATGGTTTTGTGAGTAGAAACATGTTCCCTAAACACTGAGCATCATTATTTGCAAGCATTTATTGTTTTAATAGTGGCTCTTTCCACATAGATGGGTGTTGGAGGCTGCAAGCAATGATCAAATTATTTCTTAATATAAAATTAGTCAAATCAGGCATGATTCATCAGGTATAATAATCACATTTTTCATACATTATCGGTTATAACATTTTCTCTTTAATAATTCCTGAAACTGCATATCTACTTCAGCACAGCGTGACGAGGGCTGCCAGTCCTTGATTTGAAGAAATCAGGGGTGTTAATACATGCTCAAAATAACATAGATTTTTCCCAAAGGATTTTGCATAGAATCATAGAATCACCAGGTTGGAAGAGACCCACCGGATCATCGAGTCCAGCCACTCCTATCAAACACTAAACCATGTCCCTCAGCACCTCATCCACCCGTCCCTTAAACACCTCCAGGGAAGGTGACTCAACCACCTCCCTGGGAAGCCTATTCCAATGCCCAATCACCCTTTCTGTGAAAAACTTCCTCCTGATGTCCAGCCTAAATCTCCCCTAGTGGAGATTGAGGCCATTCCCTCTTGTCCTGTCCCCTGTCCCTTGGGAGAAGAGCCCAGCTCCCTCCTCTCCACAACCTCCTTCCAGGTAGTTGGAGAGAGCAATGAGGTCTCTCTACATAATGCAGAATCCGACCAGTCTTCTCTTTTTAAAATATGGAGCAAACTAAAATCACGCTGCCTCCTGAACCACAGCTCAGAGCGAAAATAATCTTTCAACCATTACTCCAAACGATGGCACCAACCCACAGCAGCTCATGCGAGTACTGCACATCTCTGAGTTTGTGATTAACACAGTGACATCTCTCTCAAATAAGCAAGTAGGAACATTGACGCATTCAGGTAAGTCTCAAAAAAAAAAATACACTCGATCCTGAGATGTGCTGTGCAGATTATAGAATCATAGAATCATAGAACAACCAGGTTGGAAGAGACCCATCGGATCATTGAGTCCAACCATTCCTATCAAACACTAAACCAAGTCCCTCAAGACCTCATCCACCTGTGCCTTAAACACCTCCAGGGAAGGTGACTCAACCACCTCCCTGGGCAGCCTATTCCAATGACCAATGACCCTTTCTGGGAAAAACTTCCTCCTAATCTCTAGCCTAAATCTCCCCTGGCGGAGCTTGAGGCCATTCCCTCTTGTCCTGTCCCTTGTCACTTGGGAGAAGAGCCCAGCTCCCTCTTCTACACAACCTCCTTTCAGGTAGTTGTAGAGAGTAATGAGGTCTCCTCTCAGCCTCCTCTTCTCCAGACTAAACACCCCCAGCTCTCTCAGCTGCTCCTCGTAGGTTCTGTTCTCCAGCCCCTTCACCAGCCTCGTTGCTCTTCTCTGGACTTGCTCCAGAGCCTCAACATCCTTCTTGTGGTGAGGGGCCCACATGCTGTATTTGAACTTCTAACACAAGGACCAAAACACCAATTAGGATCCTGCTATCAACTTTACTCCGTATTCTTTCAAACTCTGCTTAAAAAGGTAGGATTAAAAGTTTGACCAGATCTTTGCAAAACATTAGTTTGGCTGGGATGCTTCCACTTGAATTTTTAAAGACGCGATTTTTCAGGAGAACGATATTAGCGAATAATAAAGAGTTTGAAAATTAGGTTTGGAAAAAAATTCCAATGAAAACGATGCCCATTAGGATAAGCCCGTGCCAAGACCAACACTGGAGAGGGCTCTCGGGGGAGCAATCAGTTGCAAGGGCTGGAACTGTACAAGCTGCCTTTTCATTGCGATGGTGTTTAGATGTGTAGAACGTACACGAAAAAATCCAGATGAATTTATGGAGGTCGAAGGAATATTATGCTATGGTATTATTTATTTTGTTACAAAGCTTTCTGCATTCCTACAATAATCCTGGCCACTGCCGTCCCCTGGAATAAAAGATGAAGCCGTGACTTCTTTAGTGTTTGATAGGAACGGTTGGACTCGATGATCCAGTGGGTCTCTTCCAACCTGGTTATTCTATGCTTCTATGATTATAACCATTCTTGCCTTCCTTATATTCACGTATTTTACACAATTATTTCGAAATACCACAACTCGTACTGTGAAATACACCTTTCTATTCCGCTGTGTTGTATATTGAAACATAGAGAGACTTTTTCTAAATTATAAAGGAAGTCTCTGGCAAACTGGGAAGAGAATAGGAATTTTCTGAATCTCTCAAGCACAAGCAGCATCCAGAATTTGTCCCAAGTTCACCTTTTCTATCTTAAAAAGCAATAAGAAGAAAGGAAAGCTGTTGGAGACACCAGATAGCTGGATCAATGCCAGAAAGCATGACTCATGAGGAAAAGTGAAGCGAGGACAGAACAAAATAACAGTTGGACTCGATGATCTGGTGGGTTTCTTCCAACCTGGTTGTTCTATGATTCTATGATTCTATGAAAATTCCAGAACATGGGCCAGAACAGGCAAAAATACAGGCAAAGTGGTGCAAGAAGTGGAAGGGAAGGACCAAGAGCCTGAATAAAGTGTTGATGAAGGGAAGAAGTCCTCTTGCACGCAGTGATTGTCTCACCAGTAAGGACAGATCCATAGGAAAGGGATGGACCCTAGGGGGAAGGGATGGACCCAGGGGGAAGGGGTGGATCCATAGGGAAGGGATGGACCCAGGGGGAAGGGATGGACTCAGGGGGAAGGGATGGACCCATGGGGAGGGGGGATGGATCCATAGGGAAGGGATGGATACAATGGGAAGGGATGGATCCATGGAGAAGGGATAGACCCAATGGGAAGGGATGGACCCAGGGGGGAGGGTTGGATCCATGGGGAAGGGATGGACCCAGGGGGAAGGAGTGGCATCCAGAAGAAAGTGATGGATCCATAGGGAAGGGAAAGCATCCAGATGAAAGGAGCATATCAAGAGGAAAGGGATGGACTCAAAGCGAAGGAATGCCTCCAGGGGGAAGGGATGGGGCCAGAGGGAGGTGTATGGGGTAGATGGATTTGTGAGGTGCTTAGGGTGCCTGGGACGGCACCCACCCACATTCTGATCCTTGCCTGCCCCGAAATCTGTGGTGCTGCGAGTGCAAAGCACTGGCGCGGGGCTGCCCAGGCCCTGCTGCTGTTTGGTGTCCCCTTGCATGCCACAGAAAGAGGGGGATCATCCCCCAGCAACCAGGACATGGTTTAGTATTTGATAGGAATGGTTGGACTCGATGACCCAGTGGGTCTCTTCCAACCTGATGATTCTATGATTCTATGATAGGCAACGCTGACAGAGCTCCACTGCTTGAATTCGTATTCCACCTCTGTCTACCCATTCACAGAGAGGCAGTGTATATCATATACACAACACGTACACACCAAGTGTAAGACCACAGGTCACAATGACTGGCCTGGTTCACCAGTGGAATGGGGCAAAATCCCATTAAACCAAAAAGAAATTTTATATTAGAATCACAGAATCATAGAACAACCAGGTTGGAAGAGACCCATCGGATCATCGAGTCCAACCATTCCCACCAAACACTAAAGCATGTCCCTCAGGACCTCATCTACCCGTCCCTTAAACACCTCCAGGGAAGGTGAATCAACCACCTCCCTGCACAGCCTATTCCAATGACCCTCTGTGTGAAAAACTTCCTCCTAATCTCCAGCCTAAATCTCCCCTGGCGGAGCTTGAGGCCATTCCCTCTTGTCCTGTCCCCTGTCCCTTGGGAGAAGAGCCCAGCTCCCTCCTCTCTACAACCTCCTTTCAGGTAGTTGTAGAGAGTAATTACCTAGAGAGCAATAACAAAGAAAACTTCAGAGTAGTCATGTCTGACAATTTGAACTAAGGGTCAGCAGGAATTCTTAGTATCATCAAACGGCTTGGTTGGAAAAGACCTTCGAGATCACCGAGTCCAACCCTACCTGTCCACTGCTAAATCAGGTCCTTGAGCGCCTCTAATTGTAATTGTCCCATCCAAGCTCTTTCAACGCTCCTACCCTCCACTGCAAACTGTGTGATTATAGAATCACAGAACTACAGAATCACAGAACAACCAGGTTGGAAGAGACCCACCGGATCATCGAGTCCAACCATTCCTATCAAACACTAACCCATGTTCAGAAGTTTTCTGTTAAAAGAGCATTTCTTACAACAGGAAAACGCCAGTAATCACCAGGTTTTTGCACCACAAATTCAGCTCAGGTCCAGATAGATTTCAACTTTGACACAAAAAGCAAGAGAAACAGATTAGCTGGCAGCTTTTTAAGCAGCTGGCAGAGAGGAACTATAAATTCGCTTCTCCCACTGGCTTAAAAAGAAATTTGCTATACTTATTACTGGAAGGAGACTCATGCAGGAGATCGTTCCAATCCACATTATCTGGGACAACAGCTTTGGAGTTCAGAGTTTCAAAACCATTTGTACTGAGAATTTTAAGTCAGCGCTACCTTATTTGCTAATTATTACTTTGATACTTAGGATTGAGCTGTTTCCAAAAGTACAAACTTGGCTCCCCACATTTACTCAGGTCTCTTCAGAAGTCTCACCTTTCTCTTCCTTATTAAAGCTTTTTTCACCCAAGACAAAACATCGTCTGGTACACAGACACACAAGTGCGATTTTCAGCTTCTCACTGCAAGACACGCTGGCAAATTGTTTAATTTTAACTTCACAGATCGTAAGGTGTGCGAGTACAACATCCATAACCTCCAGAGAAATAAACACGACCAGAAAGACGCACCAAATCACTAATCTGCCTTCTGCTGCCAAGGTCACGGAGAGCACGCCAGGTCAATGCATTAAGTCCTGAGCACTAGTAATAGCTGCTCTGCCTTTGAGATGTCACTTTGCATTTGTCTCGAGAAATCAAGAAAGGAGTTAAATAGGCTGCGATGTAGGTGATGGGCGGGGGACGCAGTTTTTAATCAGTAAATTGGTTTACAGAAGCAAACTTTCTGCTAGATTGGCTTTCAACATTAGGGTAATAATGAAGGAATATAGAATCATAGAATCATAGAACAACCAGGTTGGAAGAGACTCATCGGATCATCTAGTCCAATCATTCCCATCAAACACTAATATAGTTTAATGAATATAGTTTAATGACAGAATTATACTATTCATAAAAAACTCAGGTAGGACCATTTTTTTCCCCTGAATTTAGCTGTACATGACCCATGTTCTGGGTTTAATCTCAGACATAAAACTATGAGAAAACACTAAAACTGCAGTTACACAGTGAAGGCAGGAGGCAGGATAACACAGACACATATATACAGACTAGGAGAAGTCTGTCTAGAAAGCTGCCTGGAGGAGAAGAACCTGGTGGTGTTGGTTGACAGCAACTGACCCAGGTGGCCAAGAAGGCCACTGGCATCTTGGCTTGGATCAGAAACGGTGTGACCAGCAGGGCCAGGGAGGTTATTTTCCCTCTGGACTCAGCACTGGTGAGACTGCTCCTTGAATCCTGTGTTCAGTTGTGGGCCCCTCAGCACAAGGAGGATGTTGAGGCTCTGGAGTAAGTCCAGAGAAGAGCCACAAAGCTGGGGAAGGGGCTGGAGAACAGGCCTTATGAGGAACAGCTGAGAGAGCTGGGGGTGTTTATCCTGGAGAAGAGGAGGCTGACGGGAGACCTCATTGCTCTCTCTTACTCCCTGAAAGGAGGTTGTGGAGAGGAGAGAGCTGGCCTCTTCTCCCAAGGGACAGGGGACAGGACGAGAGTGAATGGCCTCAAGCTCCACCAGGGGAGGTTCAGATTGGACATTAGGAAAAAAATTTTCCCAGAAAGGGTCATTGTGCAGTGTCAGAGGCTGCCCAGGGAGGTGGTTGATTCACCTTCCCTGGAGGTGTTTTAAGGGACGGGTGGTAGAGGTGCTGAGGGACGTGGTTTAGAGATTAGCGGGAATGGTTGGACTTGATGATCCGGTCGGTCTCTTCCAACCTGGTGATTCTGTGATTCTGTGGTATGGTTGGACTCAATGATCCGATGGGTCTCTTCCAACCTGGTTGTTCTATGATTCTATGAGTCTATGATAAAGATGGCCAGGCTGCCCATCCTGTCTGTAATATTCAAAAGCAGACAATGGGAGCATTTATATCTCTTTTCCCTATAAACACTCAATATGATCTGGACATCTAAATTGCTCTTAGGCTCTTTAAAATCACAGATTTCTCAGGAGGCTTCAAAACATACCTCAATAAGGTAAAGGATTTCTGCACTGCAGCTCTTATTTTTTTTTTTTTAAATCGTCATTGTTGTGCAACGTGGCGAAGCATCAGAATTCCCCACATTTCTTTTGAAGCGTTTTCTCCGTGGGAATGTACATAAGAGGTGAAAGAATGGGGAGAACTGTGGTATCTCTGGTCACTGTATAATCTAAAGGCCTCCACACTGGACATTTTGATTATAACCAGATGGCTGCAGGCGGCCAAACTATTCCCATCTTCAGCACAAATAACATTTTAGTAACTCTTGTTTTTCTCAGCAGCATTAAAGAGACGGGTCTGTGCCCCCTGCTTCTGTCAAGAGTCTGAAATAAGGCTGTGCAGTGGCTTCCAGCCTTTTACAAGTGAACCTCAGTCAGTACTTTATGCCTTTCCTACCTCATCCCCACTTCCAGACCACCTTCTCTTCCCTGTTTCAAGTCTTTTCCTCACTTGAATACGAGCCTTAGATTGGAAACTATTTTACTAGTAGCAAAAATACTTAATTAAGTCATCATCTACTTGTATGGAAACGGAGCAGAGCGATGTAAGGCCTCAAAACCAAGATGTGCAGCTTTAAAACCACGGGATCTTTTTCATTAACTCAGATCAGCAGCAGTTCTAACAGCCTTTTAAATGATGCTGCAAGATAAGAAATGTTTGTGGTGTCCAGCAAACAGAGGCAGACCTACAAAGGAGTCAATGCTCTCGTGTCCACATGCCCTGTCCCTTCTGATGAGCAGAGCAGTCCTGGGTTATGCTATCGACAGTTCTGCAGCGTTTCACAACTACCCAACTCGGCTGCTGGACCAGAGCTGTAACTTCTCCTCTACTTGCTGTCCCCTCTCATGCTCCAAGCCATGCAGGAACATCAGCTGCTGTTCCTGTCCACAAACACACGGTGGTCGGGCTTGGCTTTGGCCAAGATTAGCTGCTTCTCCACTGCTGCTTTCTTGTTATGCCTGCGCTCCAGCTCTCTCCACTGCACTGGGATCTCCTTCTATCTAGCCTCACAACTCCCAACCACCTCCTCTACAAGCCTCAAGCCTCCTTGAGTAATTTCAGTTCCACATCCTCAACTCTTTTTGGTTCTCTAGTTCCCAGGTCCCTCTCACACTTCCCCATTTTACACTTCCATTATTTTTCAAACTCTTTCATAGAATCATAGAACAACCAGGTTGGAAAGGGCCCACTGGATCAGCGAGTCCAACCATTCCTATCAAACACTAAACCACGTGCCTCAGCACCTCATCTACCCACACCTTAAACCCCTCCAGGGAAGGTGACTCAACCCCCTCCCTGGGCAGCCTCTGCCACTGCCCAATGACCCTTTCTGGGAATTGTTTTTTCCTAACGTCTAGTCTAAATCTCCCCTGGTGGAGATTGAGGCCATTCCTTCTCCTCCTGTCCCCTGTCACTTGGGAGAAGAGGCCATCACCCTCCACTCCACAACCTCCTTTCAGGTAGTTTTAGAGAGCAGTGAAGTCTCCCCTCAGCCTCCTCTTCTCCAGGATAAACACCCCCAGATCTCTCAGCCGTTCCTCAGAAGGCCTGTTCTCCAGCCCCTTCCCCAGCTTCATTGCTCTCCTCTGCACTCTCTCCATGTGTCCAGAATCTACACTGGTCAGAACTTGCCTGTGAGCTTGATCACTTTTGGAGTAAAATTACTTCATAAACATAATTACTCATGAGGTCACATCACTCCAGTTTGTAATATCTTGGCTACTGGAAATATTCACTGGAGAAGGCAAATTTTTTTATGAGAGCTTTGATTATCAAACACGATTTCCATGTCGTGGAAGCCAGCACAAGTCACAACCTTCAGTGGAAGGTTGTAAATCATCCCACTTGTAGTGGAGAGGGACTGAATCATTTTTCTGATTTCTTGCCTGTCTCCCACACAAAATCCTGGGGAGAAAAGGTGATTAGCATTCCAGTTAATAGAGCCCAAAGCTGTTAATAATAAATCCATTAGAACTTTTAATTAAACGCCCAAAACTAGTCAGACAAAATCCAATCCAGATAATAAAATAAATCTATAATATCAGTTATAATTAGCAATGTATCCTGTAGGATTAGAAATCATTAAAATAATTACATTTTGCAGTATTTTTAAATAGGTAATAACTGCTTCAAAGAAGCTAATAAAAATACATTCAGAACCTGTAAGTTGCTGTCCTGGTGGGATATACTTTGAGTCTGGTATAAAATAAGGGATTTACACTTAATTAAGAAGTATCAGGTACTAGATCATTATTTGTAATGATGCTGTCTTCTTTCTTGAAGACAGAAAACATTTGGGGGCCCTTTTAGCAAGATTTTTTAATGGTCAAACTGAACGTGTTGTCCACTGTGTGCAAGATAGAATATTAGAATCATAGAATTATAGAATAATAGAATAGTTTGGGTTGGAAGGGACTCCAAAGCCCATCCAGTCCCACTCCTGCCATGGGCAGGGACACCTCCCACTGGATCAGGGGCTCCAAGCCCCATCCAACCTGGCCTGGAACTCCTCCAGGGATGGGGCAACCACAGCTTCCCTGGGTAACTTCTTCCAGTGTCTCATCATTTTTATATTGAAGAAATTCCTCCTTCTATCTAGTCTAAATCTGCCCCTCTCCAGTTTATCCCCATTCCCCCTCATCCTATCACCACAAGCTTTTGTGAACAGTCCCTCCCCATCTTGCTTGTAGCCCCTTCAGGTGCTGGAATATCAACAAGCAAACGGGTACTGCAGTGTTCCAGGACACCTAACAACAGGGTTAGACAAAAGCATACTGAGTATGAAGCCCAGAATTCCTACGCAGGCACCAAAATAAACAGCCACTTGGCAGGGGAGACAGGAACAGGCTTTCATAGAATCATAGAACAACCAGGTTGGATGAGACCCACTGGATCTTCGAGCCCAACCATTCCTATCAAACACTAAACCATGACCTCAGCACCTCATCCACCTGCACCTTAAACCCCTCCAGGGAAGGTGAATCAACCATCCCCAGGGTTCTGACAGTGTCCAATGACCTTTTCTGTGATTTTTTTTTTTCCTAATGTCCAGCCTAAACCTCCCCTGGTGGAGCTTGAGGCCATTCCCTCTCGTCCTGTCCCCTTACACTTGGGAGAAGAGGCCAGGTAATCGGCAAAATAATTGCTAATAACCTGGAGATTTTTTTTTTTTTCTGGGGCAACTTACATGAGAAAGAGCAGCAAGTAAAGAAGAGTAAAGCAGTTTAGAAGCAGCCCAAACAGGAAAAATTCCTAGTTACTATACATAGCTAATGGAAAAGCATGGGTAGACGAGGTCCTTAGGGACATGATTTAGTGTCTGATAGGAATGGTTGGACTTGATGATCCGATGGGTCTCTTCCAACCTGGTGATTCTATGATTCTATGATTCTATGATTCTATGAAATTCAGAGTGGACACGGCGTAGAGGGAAAAACAACCTAAAAATCTATTTACATCCCATTATATAAAGACTCAATGGATCTGGTAAGAAATTGCCCAAAAGGCATCCTCAAAAGCACTACAGGGAAAATTATTGTGCCGTAGAAATTCATTAGTTGACTGGAAGCTCAAGTGATCTTAACATGTCGGAGGTTTGCTGCTTAGAGGCACTAGAGAAGTTTTGCACGGAATATGCTTTTGCATATTCCGTGCAAAACTTCTCTAGTGCCTCTAAGCAGCAAACCTCCGACAAGAAGAAGAGCATGGGAGAAAGGGAAAGGGAATTATACAATTTCCATGAGGCCTGACAAGTTTAGGCACACAGCTCGAGATTTAAAAAAGCAGCTCTGCTATACATAATTGGCTCTTCCCCAGCAATTTAGCTAAGGAAGATTTATGCAAAGTCCTCTTTCTCAAGACAGCTATCTAAGCTGCACTCCACCCATGCGGAATCTGCCAAACTTTCCTGCTCATAAACAACCTCATTTAGAGATGTATGTGGAGCTCAGGGAAAGAGAAAAGGAAAACTCCACGTTAAAAACCCCCAAGGAGGAAAAGAAATCTTCCTGGAAGAGTTATCACACGCAGAGGAGTTTGAGCAACTTAAGAAAATGAAAAGCGTGTAGGAAGAACAGACCAACATTACATGGACAAACCGGGTTCCCATGCTCCAAGGCTGGATGGAACGACCACTCTTACAAAACAGCAGCCTCTTTGTACAGCACAAAAGCTCAACACCCAGAAGCAAGGCAAAATTCTTTGCCCAAAATAAAGGTTTTTTTAAAAATTAATATCTTTCTAAAAGAAGTCCAGAGCTACTAATTTCTAAATTGCAATTATAAATGACAGACTAACACAATAGCACTGACAAAGCAAGGCAAGCAAGAGGTGGTAGATTAAATTTCATGCTCCTGGAGACTGAAGACTCAAAAACCTAAATTTCATAGAATCATAGAACAATCAGGCTGGAAGAGACCCATTGGATCATCGAGTCCAACCATTCCTATCAAACACTAAACCATGTCCCTCAGCACCTTGTCCACCCGTCCCTTAAACCCCTCCAGGGAAGGTGAATCAACCACCTCCCTGGGCAGCCTCTGACACTGCCCAACGACCCTTTCTGGGAAAAACTTTTTCCTAATGTCCAGCCTGAACCTCCCCTGGTGGAGCTTGAGGCCATTCCCTCTCGTCCTGTCCCCTGTCACTTGGGAGAAGAGTCCAGCTCCCTCCTCTCCACAACTTCCTTTCAGGGAGTTGGAGAGAGCAATGAGGTCTCCCCTCAGCCTCCTCTTCTCCAGGATAAACACCCCCAGTTCTCTCAGCCATTCCTCATAAGGCCCGTTCTCCAGCCCCTTCAGCAGCTTCTTTGCTCTTCTCTGGACTTACTCCAGAGCCTCAACATCCAGGAGAGACACAGGCAGCTGCCTTCTACTCACCTGCTTAAGACATCGGTAGAGAACAGAAATCATTTTGATAAACAAGCGCTTGCCTGTATCTGTAATTGAAGACATTTGTCTCTAAACAGTGAGCAGATTTGGAAACTTCCTCAATGTCACCTTTGTCTGATATCATATCATCAAATATGCCAAGAATTAAAAGTTTCTAGCGATAAACAGAAAGTTTCACAAACATCATGCTTGGATTTGATGATCCAGTGGGTCTCTTCCAACCTGGTGATTCTATGATTCTATGATTCTATGGCTAATGTTATAGCTAAAATCCTCCTATAGACTAGAAGAGCACATTAGAGCTTTCTAGTGGGAGGGGTCCCTGCCCGTGGCAGGGGTGGGATTGGATGGGTTTTGAGGTCCCTTCCAACCCAAACCATTCTATGATTCTATGAAAATAAATACAAAGTGCAAACAAACAGAATGCAGAAATGCGCTAACTCAAACCAAATGTAATGAACTGTTATGTCCAGGCTCTTCCACAAAGACTGGCACTAGGCTGGATTTTTAGCCCTTTTATTGTGTGTCTTGGAATTCAAAGGAACCAACATGAAAATGAACATGACGGAAAAAAATCCCTTGGAAGATGTTGCAGTTTTAAGGAGGAATGATATAATCACTGAAAAACAGAGTCGGAGAGAAGTGATAGAACAGGATAAAAAAAAAAAAAACATGGCTTAGAAAATGTGCAAAAAAAAAAAAAAAAAAAAGTCAAAAGCAGGGAAAATTATCTGAAATGCTGAAATTAGTCTGAAAATTTTTGTTGATAATTATTTAAAATTTTGCTGAAATTTATCTGAAAAACTTCAATAAAAACCTTTTAGCCAGGTAACAGTGAATAGCAGCTTGACGACTTTTGGTTGGACTAGAAGATCCGATGAGTTCCTTCCAACCTGGTTGTTCTATGATTCTATGATTCTATGACTTAGCAATTGAGCTTGGCAGTAAAAATACCAAACCCATTTGATACACGTTTGCTTATGCCGAGACCTCAACTGAGGTTTTCAGTTACCAGAAAGACTTAAATTAGTGACAGAAGATTCATGGAGGAACAAAAAAATTTGTAAGGGAACACAGACAATTGAAAAATCATTAGAACTTGGAAAAAACCCTCAGCTATAGACACCGTAGTTTAACACAATTATGAGTAAATTGGCAGGAAATAAGTGCTGCCTACACAATTCTAAATGGTATAAATATTAGTGCTGAAATTGCTGCATTTAACTCGATGGGAGTTTTGCCGTTGTCTTTATGGGGGCAATTAGTTGACTTGGAAGCAGCAAGGGAGAAATACGAGATGCAATCAGAAATTCGCTTCGAGTTCAACTTGCTAAATCAGTTGAGAAAGCTCCTTAAAAGAAACGATGGAAGATTCAGTGCGTGTGGTACCTAAACATCCTGAAAAACAGCCTGGAAAACACGTAGCAGGTACATTCCTCTACCATCAACTGAATTAAATGTTCTCAGCAACTTTCAGTGGCTTGTAAATGCACCAGCACTGCTGCAATAATTGAAGAAGTTAATAGAGAGACTGTCCAGAGACAAAGAAAGTTTGTACCCACCAGCACTAATTCTAATAATAATCGCAGTCCCGTAATAGGCTCTGTGCTCGTGTCAGGCCCTATTCTATATTCCTCTGACTCTGAGTCACCGTCAGATTCTGTTTCTATATCCTCCTGCTTAACTTGGATGTAGATTGAGCTGGTATTAGACAGCAACACATGGTACAACCTGATGGAAACTCTTAAGTGCTTGTTAGTTCTGCCACAGACTTCTAGAAGGTCTTAGTCTTTTATTAAGACGCGTCTACACATCACAACAAAGCACGGTGCAAAGGCCTTCAAGTTAATATTGACCAAACCACCGTCACAGGTTGAGTTTGGGCTTCTAAAACAACACAAGGGCATCCACAGAGGTCTGTGTTCAAGCCAACAGGCTCTGAAAGAAGCTCTTGTTTCAAAGGCATGAAGGCACCAACTACTTTGCTTCCAACTCTGGAGCTAACTCAAGCTGCACTGCAGTTCTCATCATACCCTGCTCTGCAGAACAGATGTGTTCTAATCACTCTTTTTCAACAGAGAAACAAAACTGAAGTCTGAGGTACCTCTGGTGATGTTTTGTATCACTGCACTTTCACTCTGAAATTAAAAAAAACCCCATAAAGTAGCAGCCCATAAGCAAATAATTTACAAGTCTACCTCCTATCCAGAAATGGATGTGTCCCTGTGCATAGAAAGGAAATAGAAGGCTGCCCAGGGAGGGGGTTGATTCACCTTCCCTGGAGGGGTTTAAGGTGCAGGTGGATGAGGTGCTGAGGGACATGGTTTAGTGTTTGATAGGAATGGTTGGACTCGATGATCCGATGGGTCTCTTCCAACCTGGTGATTCTATGATTCTATGAAATACCCTGTTTGCAGAAGCGATTTGGAGGAAAGGAACAGCTTTTAAGAAGTCCTATGCACTTAACAGAACACAGACCCAAAGCTGGAACAACTACACTTACAAACAGATCCAGAGTTAAAGCCACAAGAAGCTAAATCCTTCTTACTTTTATTGAAAGATTCCAGTGTCCTCTCTAAGAGGCACAATATTTCTGTTTCACGTCACAACCGTCATTGGATCAAGTCTGGACGTTTCAGGGACTCCAGAAAAACAGACAGTAATTGAGCTCATTGCGGGATTTTTATACTTAAAGTAGAATTACATGTACTTACGTTACCTCTTCACCTGAAGCAGGCTCATATTTACAATCATGGTGTGAAAGACACCCTGCCATCTGGGATTTTTATTGAAAGAAAATACCGAGCCATAAGAAGCAGCTAATACTAACTGCAGCAGCTGTGCACTGTCTCCAAAGAGAATTATGGGACATGCATCGAATGCATGGCATTGCTTTGTAAGGATTTGATTAGATACAGTTTGGGAAGAAGGAAAAAAAAAGTGTTATCCATCAAATAAACAGTCTGCTCTTTTCCAAGAAAACTTCTGCATGTACAGCCCTAACGCAGTTTCTTTCCTATATTGCAAACACAGGGTGATTCCTAGCACTACTTCACTAGTTATAGAAGTAATTAATTCCGTCTGCAGAACAGGGGGTGAAGTTAATTACAGATAAAAACTATCTATAAGATGAATTAAAATTCACAAGAAAACATTACTAAAGGCAGTCGGCCATTTATTTTTAATGCTTTTAGGAGCAGCTACTCTGGAAATGAAGAGCACAACAGCACTTAGCGAAAATTTCTGTTTTGAAGAATATGATGTTTAAAAGGGAAAGACGCAGTGGAACTGCATTTAAAATGTTATCCTACAAGTTCTCGAGCTACTGCTAACGCATATGGTACAAATTCTGCTCTCTTTGAAGTCATAACCTGACTCTAACACAGTGGAAATATACAGAGGATTTAATTACATTTACAGCACTGAGGGACATGGTTTAATGTTTGATAGGAACGGCTGGACTCGATGATCCGGTGGGTCTCTTCCAACCTGGTTGTTATATGATTCTCTGATTTTCGCTCTACCTACATAAAATACTAGTGAATACTGGTTACTTATGACTTTGTTTAATTACTTATATATTTCAAGGTGTTTTAACAGAAAATAAACAGTTGTGCCACTGAAATCAAGCTCTCATCTAGTACAAGCACAACACTTAACTCCTACACAGCCAGTGCAGGAAAAACTACTCTGCAACCCTCACAATGTAGCTGAAAACTCAGCTCATTTATTTAAAAGTAGGGACCCAATCAGCACCTTCTGACTTTCCATAACCTCCGCAGTCTTTCCGATGAAATATTTCATGCACCTGTTAAACTTATTGAATGAACCCAAACTAAGATGCATAGATTTTGATTGCTTTCAGAGAGTTCTACCCTCCTCATTTCTTTCTGTTGATAAAGTGAAAAGAATCCTCTGTGCGTGTTTGAGAACTCCGCTCTTCCAAGCACAGATCACAATGTGCAAGAATCACGGATGCAGAGATTTGTTGCGTTTGTTTAATCGCAACACAGAAGGGAAAAGCAATCATTCACCTGCATAACCATAATTGTTGGGCAAGTCAGCACTTAGAAATTCTCTGGAATGGTATTTTTTGTTCATGTGACACTTCCCGAAAATTTAAGAATAAATGAAAGTGAGGGAAAAAAACCACGCAATAAACAAGTGGCCGCTCTTTCATTACAAATATTTTATACATCAGTGTCTTGAAATAATATGGATGCTATTTCCATCCCCATAAAAATAACTCTTAGTACAGTAATTTCTTGTTACTATTGGGGGTGGGAGCAAAAATAGCTTTCCAAAAGGATATTTGGCATAGGAACAGCAGGCTATATTTTTTTAAAATAAAAGATCTCATGACACGCAGGCATTTGCAACTCAAGAACACGAAAAATCAGCTGGAACTCTCACGCCAGCGAACGGAACAAAACACACCTTATCTTCCCCAAAATTCTCCATCGGCAAAGAAGCACATTGTAACAAAGCAGGGTTGTAAATATTAAACCTACTGCAACAGGTTGATTTATAGTAGCAAATAAAAACATACCGTCAGGCAATTAGCATCCTATTAAGCGTAGTGTTTACTACCATGAGGCATGCATCGGTTTAAATAGAGTTCTTCCATCATCTCTTTATTGGGACCTCCCTGTACTCTCCTACTTAGAATCATAGAATCACCAGGTTGGAAGAGACCCACCGGATCATCGAGTCCAACAATTCCTATCAAACACTAACTTCAGGCTCTCTTTTTACTTTTTACAGTTTAGATCCTCACCTGGTGCAGAATAAAAGAATTCACTCATATTATTTCTTGATAGCAAACTCAGAGCAGTACAAGGAGGACTATGTGTGCTGGCATCAGTTCCTTAGTTAACGATCTGTCCTGACTGCAGAGCTTTCTGCCCCACTGCACTCTTATCCCAGTGCTGGATTCTTCCCAAGTATGCGAGCAAATCACTCTTGAAGCCTCTGATACCCCAATAAAGCTAAAAATGTTGTCTTAGGTTATCAAAGCGACTCAAGGCAGCGAAGGGCAGTAAACAGCTGGTCACATGGATACACACAGCGACCCAGGAGGTCATTCCGTAAGGACAGCATGAGCTTAAAAAGGGTCTAGAAAGAAATAGGAAACTGAACCAATAACCAAAATGCCACTATGATCTCATCTGTCGTTTTGAGAGATACTGTAGTAGCAGTAAAGAGAATATTAGGACTATTTTGGCTTCAGCTATGCCTGGATGATTTGTTAGCTGTCTACAGGGAAATACTGGTCTTTAAAAATGGCCACACGGGTTTTGAAGTGAAACCGTATCGTGGTAAGTAAATAACAGCCCTCATTCAGGACCCCAGCTCCAGACAGCTGACACCATCATCCACCGACGATCATACCTGGAACTCATTGCCGTGAATCATAGAATCATAGAATCATAGAACAACCAGGTTGGAAGAGACCCATCGGATCATCGAGTCCAATCATTCCTATCAAACACTAAACCATGTCCCTCAGGAAACAGATTTCAAAAAATGTACAAAAGCAGCGAAATCTCCCTCTCACAGTATTTGTCATTTACAAATAGCACTAGCTAAAAGGTTTCATCAAAGCACTGCATTCATCAGTCCCGTGTATTACAGAAACTGTTAAACTGTATCCTAAGAAGCTTAGAGGCATGGAGCTAGGAAAGGGAATGTACATCTTGATGATTGTATCTCCCTTCCTTTGACCAAAGCAAATTCATTACATTTAGATGAAGGATCCACAGGATACGGACCCTCTCTGCTCCAGGCTGGGTGGAGGTACAGACCTTGGGCCTGTGTTCCTCACTCAAGAACTCCTTCCACACTTTGACAAACGATCCCGTAAAGATGACTCCAAGAGCAGAGCATCACTACAGTATTATTTTTATTGTCCTATGGCCTGTTCTCAGTTTCTAGCTATAACCAGAGACAGGGCCAGTTGCTTCTCAACTGAAATAAACGGAATCATCCACATCAAATGTTCGAAGACCAAACTTGAGAATTGTCACAAAGCTGTTCAGTTGGTTTCTCGCATTTATGTCAATGCCCAAGAATGCAGAGGGAACCACAGCTGCATTGTAATGATTTCAGATTCCTCCTCCAGTGCTAGATTTCTATAGAGCAAGTTTCCACTTCTCAATGACTCATACAGATGTCTTCTCACTTTGTCCCATATTTCCATTGTTAAAAATAAAGTACAGTACTTGTAGAATGAAAGACCTTTTTCCTTCAATTCCTCCTCCTAACTCACTTCTACCTACGACACAAGAATCTGCCAACTGATAACGCTGAGATAGCTCAGAGGATGGGAGCTCTTTGGCTTCACTGAGTTAATGGGATTTTGCATAGAATCATAGAATCAATAAGGTTGAAAAAGACCTCTGAGATCATTCAGTCCAACCATCAGCCCAACTCTACTTTGCCTACTAAATCTTGTCCCAAAGTGCCACTTTTACACATTTATTAACCCTTCCAGGGGTGAAGACTTCACCACTGCTCTGGGCAGCCTCTTGCAATGCTTCACCACTCTTCCAGTAAAGAAAATTCTCCTGATATCCAATTTTTGTCCTACACAAATGAAAACTTCCAGTATTGTGGTCTATGAGAAAGTGTAGACCAAGGAAATATCCCAATGGATCTCAGAGAATCCTGCTTCTGGCAATCCATCACTTTTTTTTGTTTGTTTACCACACTGCCAACAGATTATAGAAACTATCAGTTACAGAACAGGGTCCATATGGGAAAAGTTTCCCCTGATTTTTAACTGACATCTCAGAAAATATTCGCAGCTGCACGGTCACAGTTACAGCTTTCGTTGACTATAATGGAATTTCCAAACTCAACATGTTTAGGAAATCTAAACGTGAATACCTGCCATGCTGCTTCTAACTCAAGACATTATAAGGAACATTACAAAGCAGCATATTTTCCTTGCATGTCCCAGAGTCCTGAGACTATGGGAGAATTTGAGGTGAAGAGAAAGTCTGTGTTTCCAAAGTCATTTTTTCCAAAGTAAATAGCTCAGGAAAAAAAGTTAAAAAATAAAGCTATGGGGATTTGGTAATTAATACAAGGTAAATTTCCTCGGCACAGGGTAGACTGGCATGCACCGCACAGATCGAGTGCTCCTCCTCGTCACCTACATCTCCTGTACCAACAATGACACTATCACATAGAGGAAAAGGTACAGGACAGTCCCATCTGCTCCAAGACCCTGAGAGAACTTCTTCCACCACCTTGTTTAAACTGTGAACCCCCTCTAGAGAGGCAAAATTTCAAATGTCTGTGATATCTAATGCAAAATCATAGAATCACAGAACAACCAGGTTGGAAGAGACCCATTGGATCATTGAGTCCAACCATTCCTATCAAACACTAAACCATGTACCTCAGCACCTCATCTACCTGTGCCTTAAACACCTCCAGGGAAGGTGAATCAACCACCTCCCTGGGCAGCCTATTCCAATGCCCAATGATCCTTTCCGTGAAAAACTTCCTCCTAATCTCCGGCCTAAATCTCCCCTGGTGGAGCTTGAGGCCATTCCCTCTTCTCCTGTCCCCAAGATCAAATGATGCTTTTCTAAAGTACTCACCAGGCAGAAGCTTCTGCACAAGCCCTCAGTTTTCCCTTTGCAGGTCTTTTTTTCCATGTTAAGGTGGAATCCTGACTAATTTCTGCTGTAACCACAGCAATGTGCAGTGGACTCGTGAAAAGTGCTTTGATGGGAGGTTAACTCCATCAAAACAGAAAAAGCCATGATAAAGAGAAAAGCTTTGTTACATGGTTATAGCAGAATTCACCTGCCACTTCTAAGTTTTACTGACAGATGTGGAATTGTACATACACTTATTTACATCTAATGAAGAAAGAAATGATGCTGGAGAATTAAATTCTCTTCCTAGAAGACAGCTCTGACTCCACATTCTAGTCTTAAATCTTATTTAATAGTTCAAAATAATTATATAATTAATAATAATTAGGCTTTATGAGGAGCAGTTGAGAGAGCTGGGGGTGTTTAGCCTGGAGGAGAGGAGGCTGAAGGGAGACCTCATTGCTCTCTCCAACTACCTGAGAGGAGGTTGTGGAGAGGAGGGAGCTGGGATCTTCTCCCAAGGGACAGGGGACAGAATGAGAGGGAATGGCCTCAAGCTCCACTAGGGAGGTTCAGGTTGGACATTAGGAAAAAAAATTTCACAGAAAGGGTCATTGGGCAGTGGAATAGAGGGGATCGATTCACCTTCCCTGGAGGTGTTTAAGGTGTGGGTGGACGAGGTGCTGAGGGACATGGTTTAGTGTCTGATAGGAATGATTGGATTTGATGATCCAGTGAGTGTCTTCCAACCTGGTTCTTCTATGATTCTATGATACTAATTCTGTTAATTCTCAATTATTCAAAGACATTTTCTTGTTAAACTATTGGAATCCTGTATCTCGCAAGCAGTGATTTTAGTTCCCCTAAATTCCTCATTAAGAAAAGCTAGATAGAATTAGCAAGGAAGAAAATAGATGTCACATCAACTGATATAATTCAGAGAAAAGAGAGAGATGTGGGGGCACAAAGCCCTTCCTCAGGTCCCGAGACAAACTACCATAGAATTTTTTATATAGCTTGCCATTATTTATCTCATTTATTGCATTTAAGATGAGATTTTTAAATTCAACAGTTTGAAAGTTGACTAATTCTGGCAAATCGATTTTCAGGTATGACAATGCAGGTTGCCAAATGTTAAAAGTGGAGGACTAAACTAATACCTCACCCTGTACGCAGACCACTAATCCTTCACTGTAGGCAGATGTGCAAAAGTGAAATTCAGATCTCCCACCTCTTCATTGAAAACTACATCAAAGGAATTGTATTAATTAGGTAGATACAACGGCCAAATAATACTTAGGGGGGTATAGAATCCAATCCAACTCTGTTAACAGCAATGCTCCCAGACCAGCTCTTGGAATTTGTTCTCCAGAGAGAGACAAAACTTCCCATGTCAAGATCTCAGGCAAAAGGCAGCGAATCGCCATCCCCACTGCAGGATCAGGAATTTTCTTCATAGATTTGGAATAGTGAAGTTAATTTCTTGCCTAGAAGTAAAGAAAGGGCACTTTCAGTCTGGCTAATTATCTAATGCAACTCCATTTAAAAAGCCAGCAGGCTATTCAATTAATTAGGATTGGCAGCAAGAGCTGTAGCGGAAGCCTAACGATGTATCAAAAACTCAGAGCAAAAGCGAGCTTTTTAATCCTGATTTATAGGATTTCTTGAAGCAGAAAGCTTTGATCATCTTTTTAATATCACAAAAAAAAAAAGAGAGGTCTTGTGAAATACGTGTGATAGATGATGTGGGCTGTACATCAACTCAGTAAATACGAGTTCAGCCACCACCTCTAGCCTACGAGAGTGCTTGCTGCCACGATCACTCCAATACAAGGAAGAAATCATATACAAACACACTGCAAGTGTTTCCCCCAGTCCATCGCTAGCCTGAAGGGTGCAAATCTCAACAAGGCAGGTACTATCGAAACCAATATTTTTATGATACATGGGAATTTCTTTGCCATTTTTAAGGCAAATACTGACTCATGAGGTTCAACAAGGCCAAGTGCAAGGTCCTACAGCTGGGTCAGGGCAATCCTCGGTATCTATACAGGAAGGGGAATGATGTGATCGAGAGCAGACATGCAGAGAAGGACTTGGGATGCTGGGGATGAAGAGTGCGACATGAGCCAGAAATGTGTACTCACAGCCCAGAAATCACCCATGTCCTGGGCTGCATCAAAAGAAGCACAACCAGCAGGGAGGGAGGGGATTCTGACCCTCAATTACTCTCTTCTGAGACCTCAACTGGAGTACTGGGTCCAGTTCAGGAATCCTCAGCATAAGAAGGAGATGGAGCTGTTGGAACGGGTTCAGAGGAGGCTACAAGGATGATGTGAGGGCTGGAGCAGCTTCCACACAAGGACAGGCTGAAAGAGCTGGGATGGTTCAGCCTGGAGAAGAGAAGATGCCAAGGAGACCTTATAGTGACCTTCCAGTACCTGAAGGGGCTACAAGAAATTTGGGGAGGGACTGTTTACAAAGGCTTGGAGTGATAGGACTATGGAGAAGAGGTATAAACTGGAGAGGGGCAGATTTAGACTAGATAGAAGGAGGAGTTTCTTTACAATGAGAGTGGTGAGGTACTGGAAGAGGTTGCCCGAGGAAGCTGTGGCCGTCCCATCCCTGAAGGTGTTCAAGACCAGCTTGGATGGGGCTTGGAGCCCCTGATCCAGTGGGAGGTGTCCCTGCCCATGGCAGGGGGGTTGGAACTGGATGGGCTTTAAGGTCGTTTCCAACTCAACTTCTATGATTCTATGAAACTTCACATAACATTTGGGCATAATACCCTTTTAAGCTTACGAATGACTGAAGTCTCTCCAACAGCAAACTGCAGCATTAATACCTGCATTAAGAGCAGAACATCAGTTTGAACTGCCACGGGCTGTTACACAACTGCTGGTCTCAGTGCCAAAGGTGGCCGCGTTTCAGCAGCGAGCGAGTGAGTCACGGTTTGCACCATCGGAAAAACTCTTGGGATGAAAAGTCCTGCACGAGTCATTCATAGTATCACTCTTGTTCCAGGGCTGAAACCAGCTACACGCATGCAAGCTCTGAAAACACAAAGCACGACTGCCAAGTGTTTGGCTATACATCCTATATCCACTCCCACCTGTTAGCTTTGTTATTTTCGGCAGCAGAGCTGGAGGAGTCCAGTTTAAGGGTGGATTTCACTACGGCTACCGCATACTATGCAACCTGTTGGCAAATTCAATCAAGTGGGTCTCTCCCCGTGTGCTGCTGCAGTGAAATGTGGCACAAAAGAAAACAGGAAAACCAGAGGCTCCCTCCCAGGATGGTGTGTGCGCAACTGTAAAGGAAGTAAACACTAGGATGGTTTCTGCAGCTGCTTGTATTCTCTGATCTCGCACACTTCTGCTGCTCCTTTGAGTCCTTTCCCTTTGTTTATGTTTAAGACAACAAAGAACAGCTTAAACACTGAGCTGATGGCCAAAGACTTCAGGTAGATTTTTATGATATGAACTGACAGCACCAAAATTAGTTTTATTATTGGTTCTATTGATGCAAGCAGAGATAAACCTTAAAATGATTATGTTCCTGATGGACAAGTGTTTGGGTCTGAATAGTGTTCATCTAGCACATTGTCCTGGCTCTGAGGGTCACCAAGGCCAGTAACACCTCTGCCTCCTGCAATTATCCACTGAGAACCTTCCTGAACAGGAGTTTGTACCTTGAGCAGTTGTTTTGTGACTGGTTTAAGGTTTGTTGTCTCTTTTTAGTGGCCACTGACGGTGATTTAAAAATCTATTCACGCTTCTGGCTTCCATGTTCTCCTGTAGCAGCACATTCCATAATTTAATCCTGTGCTATTTAAGAACACTTCACATTTGTAGGTTGTCTATTCCTTGTATTATGAAACACGACGAAAAATCATGTCCTATGCACCTTTCCCACACTATTCATGGACTGACAGGCCCCTTCCAGAACTCTCCATTTAGTGTTCTCTTTGCAAAGTGGAAAAATCCCAAACACTTCCATCTCTCTTCACCGAGCAGTTGTTTCATAATTTCAAGCACTGTATCTCCTCACTCTGCCTTCTCAAGTTACTGCCTAAGCTTTCTAAGATCACGGTACTGTTTTAAATAAACCACTGCTTTGCTAGCTACAAGTAAAAATCAGTTACAGATAAAAAAAAAAACAGTTAAAAGTTCTCTCATTCATAAATACAGGGGAAAACAAGCACTTCCAAGTGACCCACTGCGCTACACCACTTGCCTGTGACACGCAGAGGATCTCTCCTATAGAAGTTTTAGACCTTGAGACGCTGTCTTAAAATGAAAAATCATAATGAATGTTGAGCATTTCCTAACCTACACAAAGAGTTCAACTTCTAAATTTGTGGGAGTCAACCTTGCCGTGAAACTTCCCCGTTATCCCGAAGCCAGCACTGTCGTATTGTGACTGGAAGCTGAGGATTTGTTTGCAGCTGCAAAGTAGATTTCCTGCTGTGTGACACACAGAGAGAGAAAACTACTGTTCTGGCTGCACATAATTCTCTTCTCTAGTCTTCTCAGAGTACCGAGGTGGAGCAGAAAGAAAATTCTTACCACCATCACCAACACAAAGAAGCAGGGAACAGTTATGAAAAAGACAGCTTCTATTTCCTACACTGAGTCTGCATGAGAATGACACTAGTCATAGAATCATCGAATCATAGAATCACAGAATCATAGAACAACCAGGTTGGAAGGGACCCATCGGATCATTGAGTCCAACCATTAAAGTCATTATAGTCATAGCTGTAATGAGAGAAAAGCAGCAGTTACAGACAGGTAAAGCCTCAGCAGCAGAAGTTGTTGCTCTGGGTAGATGTATTCTGTGGAGAAATACCAAAGAGAGCATATGGGGCAGTAAATCAGCCATTGTGCCTAAGAAGCTCTCAGACAGGCGAAAAAACCCCAGCGAGCTGAAACAGCTGTGCCCCAGGAACCAGCAGAACGAATGGATTTGCTACCTCCTGACTGCAGGGATACCAATACCCCTACGGAGAGCAGCAGGGCAAACAAGGGAAACTGGAAACTCTCGGTTCATTTATTTGATCAACAAGTTACCAATACCCAAACACTACTTCATTTCAATACTTAACGCTGTGAAAACACAGATCACTAAATCATAGAATCATAGAATCACCAGGTTGGAAAAGACCCATCGAATCATTGAGTCCAATCATAAAGCTATAGGATAACTCTGCTACCAGACATGGAATACTGGGTGCTGTTTCACTCAAGCTTACGTTAAGAGTTAACTACCTGAAAGGAGGTTGTAGAGAGGAGGGAGCTGGCCTCTTCTCCCAAGTGACAGGGGACAGGACAAGAGGGAATGGCCTCAAGCTCTGCCAGGGGAGATTTAGGCTGGAGATTAGGAGGAGGTTTTTCACACAGAGGGTCATTGGGCATTGGAATAGGCTGCCCAGGGAGGGGGTTGATTCACCTTCCCTGGAGGGGTTTAAGGGACAGGTAGGTGAGGTGCTGAGGGACATGTTTTAGTGTTTGATAGGAATGGTTGGACTCGATGATCCGGTGGGTCCCTTCCAACCTGGTTGTTCTATGATTCTATGATTCTATGAGTACTGACCTGCTACAGGAGAGACAGAAGTATCTCCTTTTCTGTGGTTCTGTTTACCCTGAACCATGCCATGCAGCTCTGAGACACGTGACAAGCTCTGAATGAGGTTGTATTTTCAAGTGGCAAAGAGCATTCCTGTGCACAGATACCGAGGCAGGTCTTGAAAGTAGTACAGCTGCTTCGGTGTAACTCAAGCTAGTTCATGAGAAATGTGATAACCCTAACGGAGCTCTGCTGCTTTCAGCTCTGGAGAGGACCTGAACATCGATCTGGAGTGCTCAGCTTGGCATTGTGTCACACAAGATGAGCATACCATGACAGACTCTCCATTCTTCATAAGTTCTGTACTATAGAATAGACCAGAAGGGTCTTTATCATGGAATTTGAAGGCGAGAGGTGCTGATGCAGAACGTCTTTGCAACAGAATGATTAACTGAACATGACCTCCCATAACACTCATGGCAAATTCATAGAATCGTAGAATCATAGAATAACCAGGTTGGAAGGGACCCACCGGATCATCGAGTGCAACCATTCCTATCAAAATGTTGCCAAAGCTCTCCCCATTTACTTTGAAATCTAAGCAACCAAATAATTAGCTAACAGAATTTCTGAAAGAAGAGAAGGGGACAGTAAACCTTTTTCAAAACAAACTTTACAGCAGAACAAATAACCTCTTGTGTAGATGATGGATGTGAAAAAGGATGATCAGCCATTAAAAATGTTATAATAAACTAGATATGTTTTAAAAATATGTAAACAAAGGGGTTTTTTTCCTTATTTAAAGAAACAGTGATAAAAAATAGTCTCATCTGCCAATGATAACCCATTTTTGGACTAAATTCTGCTTACTTCTTGTGTAAATCTTCATCGTTTACTTTAAGTGGCTTATAGAGATGCATAACAAAAAATTTGCATTAGAGTATTTAGTTAGGAATTGTTGGGTAGATGCGCAGCATTTTCTTCTCCTCAGATTACTGGTGGGTTTTAACAATCATAGAATCATAGAACAACCAGGTTGGAAGAGACCCCTCGGATCTTCTAGTCCAACCATTCCTATAAAACACTAAACCAAGTCCCTCAAGACCTCATCTACCCGTCCCTTAAACGCCTCCAGGGAAGGTGAATCAACCACCTTCCTGGGCAGCCTATTCCAATGCCCAATGACCCTCTGTGTGAAGAACTTCCTCCTAACCTCCAGCCTAAATCTCCCCTGGTGGAGCTTGAGGCCATTCCCTCTTGTCCTGTCCCCTGTCACTTGGGAGAAGAGCCCAGTTCCCTCCTCTCTACAACCTCCCTTCAGGTAGTTGTAGAGAGCAATGAGGTCTCCTCTCAGCCTCCTCTTCTCCAGGCTATAATATGCAATAATATAATACAACAATATGCAGTAGTAGTACTGGATTTGTAACAAGCAAGACTGTTCTATGAACTTCGAGGTCCCAAGAGCTTTCCAAAATGATGGGAGAGGAGGAAAAGCAGAGTTCTGTGTCACCCAATACAAGAACCTGTTGGATGTGGAAGTGGAAATACTTTGTTTGTGAAGGATAAACTCTCCTCCAAGCATGTGAATCCAACAGGAGGCTGATAGGACTATTTCCCTGGCACCATCCCATGTATTTCACCAGCTGTCTTCCCATTTCTCGGGGTGAGGATTGCTACTGTGCTTCCCAACTCGGTGACAACATTCTCTCCTAAATCATACCACAAAGGCAGGCGAAGAAAAGGGAAGCGGCATTAATAGAAGCATTTGAGATAAAATAAGTAGAATTAGCACAAAATAGTCCAAAATAGAAGAGCAGCAGACCACAAGATTTGTTCCAGTATCTATAAGTAGCACAATGTGTAGGAGCCTATAAAGTGTGGCTACATTTCAAATATAAAAATATTACCATGAGGCTTCTCCCTCCCACTCTATTATACTCTCCAAGAGAAAAGAGAGTAGGTAGACAATGAAATTCTTAGTTCACTGCCAAGAATTCCAGTGCAAACAAATTATCAAGAGAATCAGATAAGAATAATGATGTGATATTGATAGAGAAAGCAGAAGCTCCGTATAAATTAAAGTTTAAAATAAACTGTAGGAGTGACAGAAGGAAAAGGTAAAAAGGCAGGCAGAGAAAAAAGATCTGTATTTCGACAGAGAAAATGATATGTACGTCCTGTACGTACTAGTGGTAACGGCATGAACAAACAGATCCACAGTGCAGGCGTCTCCTCCTCAGATAACAAGAGCATCCACAATGCAAGACACAGCTTATGTAAAAAAAAAGTATGTTCAGCAGAAGATAGCTCCTAATCGCTAAAGTTACAGGAGTCACTTGAAAAAAAAAAAAAAACTTGCCCCAGACTGTACCAGTGTCTGTACTAAACAGTGAAGAGCAAATAGTTTCACTCTTCTGTTCCCTAGCAAGGTTAAGACTTTAGTAGGTCAGTCCATTTTGCTCAGCTCCTGGGAATATTCCCAGAGTCTCCTGAATTGCAACACACCAGTAAAAATATTTTTACCCTGCCTGGCTTCCTTTCAAGGTTATCGAGTCTGAAGTGATCAGGTATGAAATCGGAATTCTCCTGCACAGGCCTTCTTCGACACTCGCAGTGATCATTGCAGCTGACCTAGTTTTTCCTCCTTCTGGATGCTGGTGCTTCATGGTGCCTTACCCTGATGGATTTGATACAGTTCCACAGGGAATTCCCAGATCCATCCCCACTCAAGGACATACATTTACAGAGTTTGCTGTAAACGTATGTAACAAGAAATACTGATCATTGGGACAGAGATAAAGAAATGGCATATGGAAATCTGCAAACTTATAAATGAGGAGAAGATGATTTTCTTTGCTTACAAGTCAAATTGAATCAGCTCAATGGAGTGGCAGTAGTATTGTAAGGAATCAAACAATCAGCATTAGCTGAAAATTGTATCCAAAGACCTAAAGGAATTCAGATGAATGATGTGTGAAAGGTGGAGCAATTCATGAGAAAATTAAAAAAGGTAGGTAGAATTATGCCAAGAATGCCTGAAAACTTACAGAGTAGAAACTCTATAAAAGGCAGAATTGCTCAGGAGAGGTGGTGGAGTCACCATCCCTGGAGGGGTTTAAAAGACAGGTAGACTAGGTACTCAAGGACATGGTTTAGTGGCTGATAGGAATGGTTGGGCTCGATGATCACAGAGGTCTTTCCCAATCTAGCGGTTCTATGATTCTATGATCTAAAACAAACTCACTCACACTTAAAGCAAAGATGCTCTAGGGTGAAAAGCCAAAGAGTTAAATTAAGTAGATATCACCCTAACTCCTAAAGATGTGAAGGGAACTGATTAAAACACTTCAATTACCTTTTTTTTTACTGAAACAAGACAAAGTTCTGCCTATAGAAATTACCTGCATTCCAGCTCTGCTGCTGTTTTATTACACGGAGAAAAAAACATTGCAGTATAGCAGTGTCATTCATTCTTAACCAAGATAAATGATTGGAATGGAAATTAAGCCAATAACATGGATATTTTCGAATGTTGTCTTAAAACAAAAATTAAACCAAAAATTATTGCTTCCTATAGTTATGAATCACATCTAACCTAAAGCCAGTTTAGTACTGGACAAGGTCAGTTGTTCACGATGATCTCAAAGGTCTTTTCCAATCAATTGATTCTATGATAAACAAAATCAATTCATTATAAACAGAGGGGAAAAAACCATTTAAAACTGCTGATTACTCTTTCACATTTTATACGCCTTGACACACAAAAAAGCATATTATGTAGAAATTACTAAGTAACAAAAGCAAGATTTCTGTTACTTAAAGAAAAGGTAAGGTAGATTTCACAAAGCCAGGAAGGTCTTCGTTATCGTTTATTTTTCTGTTTTATTTTATATACACCTATACTATTATATATATAGTATATATACCTATATACTATTATACTGAGAGGCAGTATATGCTTTGAGATGATAAAGTGCATTTATTTATCCAGGTTGCAGTAAATTGTACTACCAAGTATTACAACTAAAAGAAACTTTAGAAAGTGAATTGTCCAGCTCTGCAGACTTTCTCCATCACCTTTCAAGCTGCTACGTGCTCTTTGCTGAACCACACGTGCACTTAAACAATGACTGGGTCTTGTTAAGAGCTTGGCTGATTCCTGGTCCTTACTGAGCAGTGAAAGTGAGATTTTATCTTTAATAGCCAATGAATGCTGCTTCTTAAGGCACAAACTTATAACGATAGCCACAGAAGTTTTCATTTTTAAACCATCTGGATTGCTTGCCAACTGCTGCTTACACTGACTGGACCACATCCTCACAGCTATTTATCTTTGTCTCATTTGCAACTTCTCATTGACACAAAATATTGTGAGATACCCTCGAACAAACCCCAAAGACAGTGTTTGTTGAGACCCTCATAAAAACTGCATCAATTTTCCCTGTCTACATCAAACAGTTCAAAAGGAGTGAACACACTCGCCGCTCTTCACCTGCTACTTAACAAGGTAATTGTAGAGTGGTTGAACCTCAACCACAGCTATAAATAAAAGCGCACTGGAAATATTACCGACATATGCCCTAATTTTCTCTGCACGTGCTTGTGCTTCACACACAACAACAGCCGAAAAAGGAAACACCTGAATAAAGGTCGCGAGCACTGGGTAGGTCGTAATTTGCCTCCTGAATTCATACAGAGAGACCTTATTTTATAAAGCCTCCTCACTTCTTCATATAGTTGCAGATCCTCAACAAGTGGTTGGACTCAATGATCCGGTGGGTCTCTTCCAACCTGATTCTATGATTCTACGAAAACTTGAAATTAAGGGAATAGTAGATCTACAAAGCAGTCTCAGATTTTTTTTTTTTACAAGTAAGAATTGTAAGAAGAGAAAACGTTATTTTTAGCATCAGGGTAAGAGCAAATCCAAAAATCTTTGAAGTAAAACCTCAAGTTCCTCCTTATGAGGAACAGCTGAGAGAGTTGGGGTTGTTTAGCCTGGAGAAGAGGAGGTTGAGGGGAGACCTCATTGCTCTCTACAACTACCTGAAAGGAGGTTGTAGAGAGGAGGGTAATGGCTTCTTCTCCTTAGTGACAGGGGACAGGACGAGAGGGAATTGCCTCAAGCTCCACCAGGGTCTCTTCCAACCTGATTGTTCTATGATTCTATGATTCTATGTCCACAGAGCCAGTGGGGGAAGACCATGGCAAACAGTCAGAAGTCCTCAGACGTGCCAGTAATTATGCAGTAACAACAGTTTTCTACATGCTAATTAATAGAAAACATATTGAAAAGCACCTTATTATACACAAGGTATTTGTCAGTATTGTACACATAGAATTTCTTGGAGCTATATGAGCTGAGTCCTGTTCTCCTGCAGTGGGTTCACTCTACCACAGTACATGGTACCTACGGTAAAGGTGATGGAATTTCACATCTGTCTCAGCCCATGCTTGTGTCTAGTTTTAGCTGGAGGATAGAATCATAGAATTATAGAATCATAGAACAACCAGGTTGGAAGAGACCCATCAGATCATCGAGTCCAACCATTACCACCAATCTCTAAACCATGTCCCTCAGCACCTCGTCCACCCGCACCTTAAACCCCTCCAGGGAAGGTGACTCAACCACGTCCCTGTGCAGCCTCTCCCACTGCCCAATGACCCTTTCTCTGAGTCAAGTGGCCATGGAAGGTAAAGATTTTCTGTTGGCTGTTTCTTAGACAAAAAGCTCTGAATTGCTTGTGTCAGCAGTCAGACACATCAATAAAGTTTGACATGAATGTCTTGGAACTCAGGGAAACCAACACTATTAACAGTCTGCTTAAGAGCTATAGAGTCTGCATAATATGAATATTAGGTGTGTTTGTAAAAATAAAGTGATTCTTTAGTGATTAAAGCACTACTACACTTCTAAAAATTAATAAAAGTAACACATTGATAATCTCTTACACCTATTTCCTCCTTAAAACCAGAAGTTATTACTAAAAGTCATACAGTAGGACAAGACTTTGACTCTTTAACGACACCAGAAATACAAATTGCTTTTCAGAAGTGTCTATATCACACAGGAATTATGTAATAAGCACAGTGTTCACAAACTTCATAAATATCACACAGAAATTATATAGTAAGCACAGTGTTCACAAACTTCATAAACATCACACAGAAATTATGTAATAAGCACAGTGTTCACAAACTTCATAAACATCACACAGAAATTATGTAATAAGCACAGTGTTCACAAACTTCATAAATGAAGTTTGTGAACACTGTGCTTATTACATAATTTCTTTTTTAAGGAGTTACATTTTTTTCTGATTCTTTAAGCTCTTTATAACTCCCTCATCCCATTTGCACTGCTGGAGATCTCTAAACCCACTCTCTTCATAGTTAAAAACAACGTAACGAGATTAGGCTCAGAGCCAACAAAATCAACTGTGTGCCAACCAGTCGTCTGAATTCTAATTAGAATATCGTTTGTATTAAGCTCCATTTCTCTAGCATAAGGACAATACTATCGTTTCTGTGATTAGATCAGTGAAGCAATTATCTACTCCAGAATATACTGCGAGATAGAAAGAATAAAATGTAATACTAGTAGGACCACTTGTGGAAAGTTATTAAATATTAATTTATATTCCAGAATGCTGTACATTTATCTAAAATGTTTAATAGACATGCAATAAGGTGATAGCCAGTCATAGTCAAGAAGAATTTGATAAAAAAGACTATATCCAAGAGCATTTATGTTCTAGTCTAGTGAAAAACTAGACTTTACTAGGTCTTCTATTCATCTTTTCTAACTGGTTTTAGCATCTATATTGTCACTTTAAAAAGAGAATGGCTTTTTCAGTCAGTCTTGAACAACATTTCTCTGCCTTCAAAATGCTCTTTTTGTATTCCATTGTTAACACAAATCAGATTATCTTGTGTACATGTGCTTATTACATATGCATGTTACTAAAATAAATCATCACGACTATTCTGGATATAAAATAAATATGTATAGTCTATTATGGTTTTATTAAATAAGATATTAAGTACCTTTCATTAACAATCTTTTCTAAAATTTCATTAAAAGCACATACGCACAGACTGTGGAAACACAGTCTAGAAATGGAATTAAGAGCTTGTTAGGTATATGTTGTATATAAATCCTCTAAACCCCAGAAACCTAGTTAGCCACTGACTGAGCACAGTCAATGCTTAAAAATGCTTTCCTTTCACTGAATGAACGATGTAATCTCTATTTCAAAAACTGGAAACTCCAAAACTGCTCTCTCCTGTCACTTCCCATGTCATTCCATGAACTGTTCTCTCTTAACATGTCATGACCCATCAAGTAATCAGGTGTTTGCTCTACTCTAACTTCTGTTCCTTTCCACAGGGAAGGTCTCCAGATGTTGCTTCCAGACTCAAACATTCTGCACAGCTCTGTGGTTCCTTCATGCCCTACACGTACCTCTCCAAATTCCTGCGATTCCACTTATCTGGGCAACCTGTTCCAGGACCTCACCACTCTCATCATGAAGAAATTCCTCCTCATATCTAGTCTAAATCTGTCCCTCTCCAGTTTATCCCCATTGCTCCCAGTCCTATAACTCCAAGCCTTCGTGAACAGCCCCTCCTCAGCTTTGTTGCAGCCCCTTCAGTTACTGGAAGGTTGCTATAAGAACTCCTCAGAGCCTTCTCTTCTCCAGGCTGAACGACCTCAACTCTCTCAGCCTGCCCTCATACAGGAGGTGCTCCACATCATCCCTGTAGCCCTCACATCATCCTTGTAGCCTCCTCTGGACCTGTTCCAACAGCTCCATCTCCTTCTTACGTAGGGGATTCCAGAACTGGATCCAATCCTCCAGCTGAGGTCTCTGAGGTTTGACTAGAAGATCCGATGGGTCCCTTCCAACCTGGTTGTTCTGTGATTCTGTCTCACAAGAGAGGAGCAGAGGGGCAGAATCCCCTCCCTCCTTGCTGGCTGTGCTTCTTTTGATGCAGCCCAGGACACGGTTGGTTTCTGGGCTGCAAGAGCACACTGCCGGCTCATATCAAGCTTCTCATCAATCAGCCCCCCATGTCCTTCTCCTCAGGGCTGTTCTCCATCACATCACCCCACGCCCTGCATTGAAACCACTCCATAGAATAAACAGAGAATATCAGCTCTGTCTGGAAGCAGAGTGAATAGAAACAATGAAAACAAAAGAATGAGACCTTTTGCTCTAAAACCAAACAGAAAGGTACAGTTAGCAAAGTAATGCTCTAAGCCAGTTCCTTTATCCTAATACCATGAATGACTTGATTATCAAACACCTTTGTGGCATCACCTCTTTATGGTTAAGAATTGGTAGGGCTGCTGTTACCTCACATTCAGCATCACAATCACATAATGCAAAAAGTGGCTCTCTTGTCTTTGGAAATGAGTCCTGTGAGGCAAGGGCTACAGTAATAAATACATAGAGATGAGTAGTGATATCATTCCCTCTTCCCAACAGTCCTCATACACTTCAGAGAGAAATAAGGAGTCACAGAGCGAGGAGCAGCCACTGCCAGTGCTACAAGCAAATCAAAGCAACTTGGGTATTTCCAAAAGGCCCCTTGGCAGTTCTACCTGTTCAGCAAGGGCCTGTCGCTTACATTTAAACACAGTGTGAGAGGTTAAGAAGCAACAACCACCTCTGATAAGCCTGATTCTCTCAGGGATCAGTTTGGGCATCGATCCCCTAGAAAATTCACAGTGTCTTTCTTTCGCACCTACTTCTTTTCCAAAGATTTTATCCCTTCAAGAATTTTTCACAGGAGTTGGGAGAACAAAGGCACTAGAAAGACATGATCAGGAAGGAAAAGAAATGTTAGGAAAATGAGGAGTGCAAGCGGCAGGTTTAATAAGAGCAAGAGAAGAGGCTGCAAAGAAGAAAAGGCACAGCAGACAAAGCCAGATTGCTGTGCAGACCCTCAGAAGTTGTCAGCCAAGTGATAAATACGTATGGAAACTTCTTGCTTGTGGCTTAATCAAGCTCAGCTGCAGCAAAATCTTCAATTATTTTTAAAGCTTTCCAGAATTTATGACGCTTCCGCTGGTGTTTTACAAGTCACTGGGCTCCATTTCGTTTAAGAAGTTAAATTCTATTTTTGAATTCTCTTAAAGGCAACCATGTGAATGGAACTTCCACTCGCTTCTCCCCCAAAATGTATCACCTTTCCAGCTCATTTTAACACAAAGCAGAGCAATCTTACATTTTAATGCATTCAGAAGTAGGTAAAGTTCCCTCCACAAGAAAATATGATTGATTGTTACAATGACAGTAATTGCATTTGAGTAAAAGTAACCATTATGGTAATTTTCCTCCAGAAAGAGACATTTAACTAACTTAAGTAACTTGTTACTTTTCAACACATTAACTCGGGCAAATTCAACATTGCAAATGTACAGAGTTCACAGACACAACAACAAGCATCGCTTAGGGAGCCTGCACGCTTTTTTCTTTCTCTCTATCAAGCAGTGTTTCCAAATAGTATTCGCTAAAAGAATGTGCATACATAACACAGCATTAATTAAACTGTTAAGCGCAGCTCCAGCACATCTGTTGCCAAGCCTCCTGTTTAAAAACTCTGACTTCAAAGTAGCAAACTTCAGATCATTATGAGACATTAATTCCTAAGCATCTACAAAGATTAAATGCCAGCTCTGCAAAAACCATAATAAAAAGATGCTGGGAAAGCAAAGCAGATCAACAGTAACTCATGACGCACCACAGAGAGAGGCAGGCGGCTGAATGACAGACACAGAAAAGCATTCGAAGCACAGAAAAACTGTGCAGAACCCTATAGCTCTGGCTCGTAACACTGTAGAGAGAGAGAGCAACCTGTGACAGATCACCTGTACATCACAGTAATATCTATATAGAATCATAGAACAACCAGGTTGGAAGAGACCCACCAGATCATCGAGTCCAACCATTCCTATCCAACACTAAACCATGTCCTTCAGGACCTCATCCTTAAACACCTCCAGGGAAGGTGAATCAACCACCTCCTTGGGCAACCTATTCCAATGCCCAATGACCCTCTGTGTGAAAAACTTCCTCCTAATCTCCAGCCTATATCTCCCCTGGCGGAACTTGAGGCCATTCCCTCTTGTCCTGTCCCCTGTCACTTGGGAGAAGAGCCCAGCTCCCTCCTCTCCACAACCTCCTTTCAGGTAGTTGGAGAGAGTAATGAGGTCTCCTCTCAGCCTCCTCTTCTCCAGGAAAAACACCCCCAGCTCTCTCAGCCGCTCCTCATAAGGCCTGTTCTCCAGCCCCTTCCCCAGCTTCGTGCCTCTTCTCTGGACTCGCTCCAGAGCCTCAACATCCTTCTTGTGGTGAGGGGCCCACAACTGAACACAGAATTCAAGGAGCAGCCTCACCAGTGCTGAGTACTGAGGGAGAATCTATATGGCATTAAAAACCAAAATTTAACATCTAATTTCATCTACAGCTCCCAAACACCACTTGAATGCTACTTAAAAACTAACCCCCAAGTCGGCTGCGCAGATGAGAGGGGTACGTCATTTTTTTCCAACCTGCTATTTACAGATTTCATATTAGAAGGGTAGATTCTGATCACTAAGGACTACATCATAAAATAACTTAAGCGTCCAGGTTTTGTTTCCATACTACTTCACATGAGGTAAAATGAAACCACTCCACCTTTATTTTAAAGTTGTTTGAGATAACAATCATTCCTTCTGCACTAAAGGGATTCAGAACTGCAGCCGGTTGAATTTTCACACTACTGGATGTTTTTACACTAGAAAAGAACTGAAATTAGTCTGGATTGAAATATTGGTTTTAAGAAATTTATGTGAAATATAAACAATAAAAATTTGATTGTCAATAAATCAAATTTAGTATTGTCACCTCAACTTTCCTACCTGCTCTGAAAATCAGCTTTTGTATCTCTGGCTCCTTCTACTTCCCTTGCTCTCTTTGAAGTGTATATAGTGTTTAATGAGCAGAACTGTGCACTTGTGACTGGAGTTTTCATATATGATGTTGCAAGGAGAAGTAAATCCTTAGTAATTCCAAAAATTTCTCCTCAGCCCAGTACTCTGTTGGGATACTACGCTGCTCCTCCAGGTTTTCACACCTAGCAAATTAAATGCCATCAGGTAACTCAACACAAGAAGATTCCCCTCAGCCCTAAAGTCAAAGGAGCACTGTTATCATAGAATCATAGAATGCCAGGTTGGAAGGGACCTCAGGGATCATCTGGTTCAATCTTTTGGGGTAATACTTTAAATGAGATGGACCAGAAACCCTGTCAAGCTGAGCCTTAGATGTGTTCAGTGTAGAGGAATCCACCACTTCCCTGGGGAGACTATTCCAATGTTTAACTGCTCTCATGGAGAAAAACCTTCTGGAATCCGATTGGGATATCCCCAGGAGCAACTTATATCCATTACTCCTTGTGTTTTCCATGTGACTCCTCATAGAAAGGGAGTCTCCATCCTCTTGGTAGACACTCTTTATGTACTGGTACATGGCAATAAGGTCTCCCTGAGGCTTTCTCTTCACAAGGCTGAACAAGCCCAGTTCTCTCAGCCTCACTTCATATGGAAGGTTTCTTTGCTAGTCCTCTGATCATGTTTGTGGCTCTTCTCTGGGCCCCCTCCAGCCTGTCCGCGTCTTCTTTGTACAGTGGGGACCAAAACTGGACACATTACTCCAAGCAAGCCCTGATGAGTGCTGAGCAGAGGGGAATAATGAGGTTTTTATCTCTGCTGATCTCTACATTAAAGAGGAGGTGATGCTGCCACATTGACGGTAGCTCAGCTGGCAGGTCCAGACCAGCAGGTTTCATCCCCATATCATCAGGAGTGGGACACACTCCTCCCTTCTGGGAACTGCTGACCTTGCAGGGACATTAATTCAACTGTTTTGATGTGAAACACTCTATTTTGTCTTTAAGAGGGTTATTAAAAACTACTTAGATTAAGGAGCTTCAGTTTAAACTGTGATTTAAGTATTCAGCTGGAATGACCCATGGTTTTACTCTCCTCTTCTTTAAAGATCCTCATTATACTAACAAAGATGTTATATGCATTATAAGGTGGAAAAGAAACTAGAGAAAGTTACAAAGATGAAGGCTAAGAAATAAGATGTTAAAATATTAATATTTATTATCCTAAGTCTGCTGAATTGCTTTTTCAGTAGCAGCTTTCCAGGTAGTTTTAGATGAACCCTCAATTTCTCCTTTTTTTCTTCTTTTTTTAAAAAAATTCTTAAGCAATTACACAGGGAAATTGCTCAATGATTATTATTTTTAGCTTTTATAATTCAAAGCAACTCTTTAGACTGTGAACTCTTAGTGAAAGAAAAACCAAAACTCTTGAATAAACAGAAGGAACTGTAAATTCATCCAGCTTGAGAAAAAATCCTGTCAGATATTTTCAAGATTAAAATCTTTCCAGCACTGTTCGTTTTCTACTACTTTATAAGGGAGAACATTTAAGAAACTGTCAAAAGTCATTTGGTTCTTCAAAGATAAGGTGAAATTAGAAATAAACTGCTGACTGACATGCAAACAGCAATAACCTAAGGCACATGTTAGGAGCTTAGTGACACCCACTCCACCATGGAATTCTGCGAGACTATTTTTATAAAGCAGTGTCCTAATTACTTTTGAGGAGGAAACTTCCAGCTTGAACAGAACCAGCAGCTGACCTCTATAATTAGTCCTTTGTCTTTTCCCAATCTTCTAAATCTCACATGACAAGCTACCTTTCTGAATGTTGCTTTGCAAAGCGGAGGAGTTAATTCTTCAACATTCACTGAGGAGCGACTGGGAGAGCTGGGGGTGTTTAACCTGGAGAAGAGGAGACTGAGGGGAGACCTCATTGTTCTCTACAACTACCAGAAAGAAGGTTGTGGAGACAAGGGAGCTGGGCTCTTCTCCCAAGGGACAGGGGACAGGACAAGAGGGAATGGCCTCAAGCTCTGCCAGGGGAGGTTCAGTCTCGACATACGGAAAAATTTTTTCACTGAACGGGTCATTGGGCACTGGCAGAGGCTGCCCAGGGAGGGGGTTGAGTTGCCTTCCTCGGAGGTGTGGATGAGGTACTGAGGGACATGGTTTAGAGATTGGTGGGAATGGTTGGACTCGATGATCCAGTGGGCCTCTTCCAACCTGGTTATTCTATGATTCTATGAAGAAATCAATGATTTTCTTACTTCCAGAGTTGACGTGCTCTACCGCGTGCAACTCAGGCAAATGCATCGCTCTTGGACCAGATGTTTAGATGGACTCACAAACCAAACTCCCAGTCAGAGGTGTCTGTTGAGCAAAGGGACACCTTCTACATCTACACAGGCTGCCACACAGCATCACGACCTCTTTCCATCCTTTGCTTCAAGCCTCTGAGGTTAGAGAGAAGCAGCAGCTGCGGAGCAGGCTTGCCGCGTATTAAAGTGCCAAGCAGGCAAGTACAAATTGGGATTTATATGAATAACTCTTGCACATAATGCATTAAATTTGGCAGGCTTGGAGTGGAAAGATGAGGAAAAAATAACATAACTAGTATTTGCATTGTACTAAGAGATTACTTAAATTAAGGAGAATTTCTCTCAAAAAAAAAAAAGGCATTTAATTTTTATTGAACTAGCTGCAATTGTCTCAGAAATTCCAAGCGATACAGAAGTGCGTGTAAGTACTTTGTAAGACCTGCAAAGCCTAACGAAAGGAGTCAATGCAAATAACCATGATCCCTAAATCTATTTTGATGTCCAACAATGTAATAAATGAGACGTGAATGCATTTTCTACTGTGTAATTTGGGATGAGTGAAACTCTGTAATTCTTTGTAATCCAAAGATAAAACACTTACAAAACGCATAAATTATCTCTAGGCGGTTTGGGGGAAAAGGAATGAGCCATTTAAACTGTCAGATTGTAACACTGACAAGCACAATTCATCTAAGTCCTTTAGATTTTTCCAGTTGTTCTGATGCACCAATAAAAACGTAACTACCTATCGGAGAAAAACATCTGTTGTGAGAGGTTGTGAGAGGGCAGGAAAATATCTAACTGGGTGTGGAAACATGGTTTGGTTAGACGCAGTTTGGATCACAGAGGAAACAACTTGAAGTTCAGGAGGTGACAGAGAGAGAATTAGGCCAAGGCACGCCCTGGGCTCCATCCAAGGTGTGTCTGACACAACTTGGGAGTCAGGGCATAAAAACGATGGCCATTAAGCCTCCTTTACAATGTTTGGCTGTTTAGCAAGGAGCCACAATTTAAACTGCAAGTCCACAAGCCCTTTAAACCAGCCTTTGCCTCAAAAAACCAAGCGGCTCCTGCTTTTCTTCACACACTTGTTGTGGTCTTAACGCCAGGAAGGTGAAGACCTTCAAGCCAACGTAAATATTTGTGAGGCTAGGAACTACGTGAGTTCAGAAGCTGGTTTAAAGCGGACGTTTTGTTTTGGTTTGTTTGCTGGGCTGGTTTTAACCCAAATCAGTTCCCCAATCAATTAAGTGTGCAGCTGCAAGAACATTTGTGCAGGGCAGGGCAGCATCTCTTGGCTTACGCTGGCTTAAAGCCTTTGGGGAAGTACAGCACGACTGTAACTAAAGCTCTGCTATAGTCTAACACTGCTAATAATCCACAAATGCCATTCCAGAACACAGGAATAGTCAGAGCATACAAATGGCCTTGCCATGTGCCTTCCATAGGGGCCTAACAAGGGAGGGCTTAGAAATTGTTATAATAGCTTAAAAAATACCTAAGTTTTGAGGTAACTGAAGGAGCAGCAAGGACAAAAACCTGATTCTCAAGTCATTCGCATCAAACTACAGTATGGCTGGTGAAAACACAATAAATCATAGAATCATAGAATCACCAGATGGGAAGAGACCCACCGGATCATCGAGTCCAACCATTCCTATCAAACACTAACCCATTTCTTGTAATGCTCCAAAGGTGACAAAGAAAGAAACTGAAGTAACAGCAGAAATACCAGAAGAATCAAGATGGAAAGGACACTGCCATTTTCCCATTATTACTTCATTGTCGTTTAAAGGCTTGATACAATCTCAATGCTTCTTTCATATGATATGGTTGATAGAAGACTGAACAGGAGCCAGCAGTGGCCCAGGTGGCCAAGAATGCCAATGGCATCCTGCTTGGATCAGAAACGGTGTGACCAGCAGGGCCAGGGAGGTTCTTCTCCCTCTGGACTCTGCACTGGTGAGACTGCTCCTTGAATCCTGTGTTCAGTTGTGGGCCCCTCAGCACAAGAAGGATGTTGAGGCTCTGGAGCAAGTCCAGAGAAGAGCAACAAAGCTGGTGAAGGAGCTGGAGAACAGGCCTTATGAGGAACGGTTGAGAAAGCTCGGGGTGTTTATCCTGGAGAAGAGGAGGCTGAGGGGAGACCTCATTGCTCTCTACAACTACCTAGAAGGTGGTTGTGGAGAGGAGGGAGCTGGGCTCTTCTCCCAAGTGACAGGGGACAGGACGAGAGGGAATGGCTTCAAGCTCCACCAGGGGAGGTTCAGGCTTGACATAAGGATAAAAATTTTCACAGAAAGGGTCATTGTGCATTGGAACAGGCTGCCCAGGGTGGGGGTTGACTCGCCTTCCCTGGAGGGGTTTAAGGTGTGGGTGGATGAGGTGCTGAGGGACGTGGTTTAGAGATTGGTGGGAATGGTTCAACTCAATGATCCAGTGGGTCTCTTCCAACCTGGTGATTCTATGATTCCATGATTTCACAAATGCTGGAGTAGATGGGTATACTCATAAACTTTGCCTTGGAGCCACAAGCTCACTGCATCGGTTTATCCTAGGAGTGTCCAGTCAGAACAATTTATCTTCCTGGTTCTATTGACATAGCATTTACACCAAAAGCATTAGGTATTCCAAGGAGTAGGAGCTATCTGTTAGAACTTGTATAAAAAAATTACTTCGTGCTGACTGATCTGCCACCTGGTTCATGTAGTATTTTCATTTTATCCGCCCATTTTTAAGAAACTACTGATAAAAAGGTTGCAATTGCGTTCTAGTTAAATAAATAAAAAGTCTTCACCAACAAAGCCCATATTTGCCTGGTACAAATCTTAAGTACAATTTAAGCAAAGCAATAATAGAGAGGAATAATCATCTGCTAACACACATACACTATATATTGTGCATACCCCACTAAGCTTTTGTCAGATGCGAATCAGCTCATAGGGCTTAAAGATAGCAGCATGCTATTATTTAAGAAGAACAGTTTCAGAAAAAAAATGTTCTTTCAATATTTTGAAGCTTGTTTGATAAATATTTGACAGTAAGTCTCCATTAGTCAGTACTCCTGAAAGCAAATCTCATGCACGAGAAGAGTTTTTCTTCAGCTACCCTATATAACTGATATTAGGCTGCTGGATGGTGTCATGCAATTCCTAAAAATACATGGATAATTCCCTTTCTGAACTTGATCTGACAAGAGATCCCTCTTGTCCTGTCCCCTGTCCCTTGGGAGAAGAGTCCAGCTCCCTCCTCTCCACAACCTCCTCTCAGGTAGTTGCAGAGAGCAATGAGGTCTCCCCTCAGCCTCCTCTTCTCCAGGATAAACACCCCCAGCTCTCTCAGCCGCTCCTCTTGTTCTCCAGCCCCTTCCCCAGCTTTGTTGCTCTTCTCTGGACTCACTCCAGAGCCTCAACATCCTTCTTGTGCTGAGGGGCCCAGAAATGAACACAGGATTCGAGGTGCACTTGCACTCACCTTCCAGATTCCAAACATCTGGGCAAATGTCTGGGAGTTTCTTTTTTCTCAGGGTAGATCCTGACAGGCTCTAGGACACAGGATAACTGAAGTTTTCCAGGTTTGTGGCCTTCAAGCAGCACCTGACTGGAAGTGAAAAACTCTCATGAACTTTGCGAAAAAATGATCTGTGGTAATGGCAGAAGAACTAAATCACAGAATCACAGAACAGAATCACAGAACAGCCAGGTTGGAAGGGACCCATCGGATCTTCTAGTCCAACCATTCCTATCAAACACTAAACCAAGTCCCTCAAATAAACCTATCTGGAGAAGAGAGACATTATTTAGGAAACAGAACAGAAAGAGGGAGCCCTAAACTACAGTGCCAGCTCTACTGGTTACACCATTAATTAGTTAGAATCATAGAGTCACAGAATCATAGAACAACCAGGTTGGAAGAGACACATTGGATCATCGAGTCCAACCATTCCTATCAAAATTCCTATCAAAATTCCTAGTTCATCAGTGTTTGGGGTAAAAATGGTAATGATGGTCTGCTGGAAGAGGCAATGCCTGCTTGTGTATGAATCCCAAGCCAGAAAGCCCTTGCTTTCATTTCACACCTTTAAAAACCTCATTGTCCTGTCAAAAAAATCATAATAATGACTAAGCCATCAATACTCTCAATATCAGAATTGACTAAGAGCTTTAAATGGGAGTGTTCCAGTAGAATCCTTTAAATGTTTTGGGGTAAGCGTGTATAAAAATCTAGTATCCGTGTGTGTGTATACTTTAGCTTCCCTACCTCTCTGTATAAAACAAAACCACTTTCCTCTCTGCAGTTTTGTGAAAGTTAATTACTCGGTGTTCCTAAAGCACGGTGCATACACCACTAAAAAACCAGCTTTTATTGCATAAAGAATAAAAAGGCAAGAAAATGAACCTTTATATAAGAAAGACAGACTGCTACATAAAAATACTTCTAGTTAAACGGGGAAAAGGTCAGCGTTTATTCATTTTAAAATAGCCTGAACTGAAAGAACTTCTCAGTATAGGGACTAAATGGAATTTTGTCATCTCGGACATTGAAATATTATTTGTTTAACGTCTGGATTTGAATTATTATAAAATAATTTGTAGGTGAATCTACCCCAAAACTATTCAGCAGCAGTAGCTGGAGAAGGATTTTAGCTTTCCAAGGAGCTGGACACAACTAAGCACGTGTAAATGCAGCAGGTTGGGATCTCCTGCTGGTTGCAGAAGCAGGATAAAAGGTTTTAACTTAGAGAGAACTTTCAGTGGCCTTGGACAGGCTCACCCCACCCTTCCCACCAAAGGCACAATCTTCAGAAGGAAATGTTCCAGCAGTTGGATTCTCTTCTTTATAAAAAGAAATGGACAGCTAGTAAGTGTTCCTCGAGTGACTTCTAAGACCATAAACTTACTCCGTCCTTCTTTAAAGCTGAAATAGGTCAAATTTGAGAGCCTTCCATATTCTTTAGAAGAAAACCTTTAATATGTCAGATCCTCAGGAATCAGTGCTTGAGAAGTATGCTTTTTGTACCAGTGAGCAGGAACAAAAGGGTGTCTGCAGGCTGAGCTCCTGTTGGCAGGATTATTTTAATGCTACTTTAATTCCACGTAGAAATTATGAAAACCCTAAATCACTGATTATGGGTTGAAAACAAAAGACATGAGCTTAGACCAGTTCAGATCTATCAGGCAACACTGCCTCACACTTCTGTCTTCCTGAGGACTCCTGCCACATTTCCTCATCACTACCTTTAATAAACTGCTGTGCTGTATACTTGGTAGATCAGAGAAGTGAGACACTATCACGGGTCTGACAAAGATGCAGGTTGAGATGAAGCACTGAGAGGCAACAGCATCTCTCACCTTTAACGCTGTCACATCTCATTGCTCAGGTGCTGATGTAGTAGATTTTTTCAGCTATCCATCACTTAGAAATATTTCACTACAGAAAATACAGCCCATGACAAATACAGCAGAAATGCTGGAAGCTCCCCTTTCTCTTTGGAGTTTGACTCTGTAGCAGTATTTATTAGATCATAGAATCATAGAACAACCAGATTGGAAGAGACCCATCGGATCATTGAGTCCAACCATTCCTATCAAACACTAAACCATGTCCCTCAGGACCTCATCTACCTGTGCCTTAAACCCCTCCAGGGAAGGTAAATCAACCACCTCCTTGGGCAGCCTCTGCCAACAACCAGTGATCCTTTCTGTGAAAAACTTCCTCCTAATCTCTAGCCTAAACCTCCCCTGGCGGAGCTTGAGGCCATTCCCTCTCGTCCTGTCCCCTGTCCCTTGGGAGAAGAGCCCAGCTCCCTCCTCTCCACAACCTCCTTTCAGGGAGTTGGAGAGAGTAATGAGGTCTCCTCTCAGCCTCCTCTTCTCCAGGCTAAACACCCCCAGCTCTCTCAGACGCTCCTGTACCTGTTCCTGTTTCACAATGGGAATTGTAGCAGTCACTGTTCTCTACTTGGAGTCAAGTTTTCAGATGACAGCAGGAGAATCGGTAGCTAAGTTCCCTTCAAAGAAGTGGGTCTTAAATCATGTTCCAATCATTTTCCTTTGCAGAACAGCTTTGCTAGTCTGTAACTGCCACCTCTAGAAGTAGGACAATTTCTTCTGCCATGTAACATATTTGCCAGGGTGAACTCTACATGCATTGAATCATGGAATGGTTTGGGTTGGAAGGGATATTAAAGAGCATCCAGTTCCAACTCCCCTGTTCCAGTTCCAGTTCCTCCCCTGTCCCAGTTCCCTGTTCCAGTTCCCCTCCCCTGCCACAGGCAGGGACACGTCCCACTAGATCAGGCTGCCCAAGGCTCCATCCCACCTGGCCAATTCTTCAGTTGTCACCCCCAATAAAACACAAAATTAGCAGCAGCTTGTGCATTACCATGGATCTTCACATTTCTTTTCTAATATTCAAAATGACCTATTTTCTAATGCAATATCCACGGATTTTTTGACCAAGGCTTGGTTGCCAGTTGCCCTCTCTTTATGAAACCATTTAGTTACGTTTTGGAGCCTCAATTTCTTAGCACTTAAGCAAAACCAGTAACTAATGTTTGACCTCCAGTATCCTCCAACCCATCTGGATCTTCACAAAGTCTGCCTCCCATTACTGTTCTTCAACAACACTATTTGGAACTTTGATAATAAAGTTCCTTGTTGAACCAAAGACCAGCACTCAGTCACCTTCCCCAGCTCTTTCCTTGTCTATGACACTGAACTGAATCAAATAACATTCCCAGGAATGTTATAGTTGCTGAGGTTTTAAATTACTAGAGTGGGACAACAGGACCTCTCTCATCAACAGACTCAGAAACAGAATCATAGAATCACAGAATCACCAGGTTGGAAGAGACCCGTTGGATCATCAAGTCCAACCATTCCTATCAATAACTAAATCATGTCCCTCAGCACCTCGTCCACCCATCCCTTAAACCCCTCCAGGGAAGGTGAATCAACCCCTTCCCTGGGCAGCCTGTTCCAATGCCCAATGATCCTTTCCGTGAAAAACTTCCTCCTAATCACTAGCCTAAATCTCCCCTGGTGGAGCTTGAGGCCATTCCCTCTCGTCCCGTCCCCTGTCCCTTGGGAGAAGAGCCCAGCTCCCTCCTCTCCACAACCTCCTAAACAAACACAAACATGCAGTCTCACCCAAGGCCCCTCACTTCTCCTCTTCCTCCAGGTTCCTAACTTCCATTCAGACTTGCAGACCTTTGATTCACTTCTCGAAGTGTTCCTTCAGCTAATTAGCACTACTCACCTCTCCTAAAATAACTCTGAAATGCACAGAAACTTATCTCTCAATGCTTCTGCTTCCTGAAAACCCGGCCTGTGACTGTTTGGCTACTCGTAAGCTGTCTGGCTCATCCGACCATTCCTAACCACAATTATCACAATGTATACTAATCTGTCAAGACTTTCTAATTTGTTGTTCCAGGAGAGAGTTCCAGAAGCCGTATTTTTAAGGTTGGCAGCTCAATCTTTGCAACCTTTTTTCTTCTTTTTAGTCTAAGTTTGTTGACTATTAACATCTTACAAACATTCCTGCTACAAAAGACCTCAACAATTTAAGATTCAGGGATGAAACGAAAACTCAAAGGAGAAACTCTGTTATCAGCTCTTTAGAAATCCCATGCATGTACTCAGTTTGTTGCTAAACCCTGAATTCAAACTGCACATCACAGCTTTGATAATCAGCCCACCCTTAAAGTTCGACACCCTGGCCCCCGGGGGCACTTTTCTCTCCGTTTCATTTTGATTCGGCGAGCAAGCTAGATTTAATTTTCTCTAGAACACAGGCTGTGTACCCACAGCCTAGCACTGCGCTTTTCATCAGACTCCCAGAAATTGTTACTGATACTAAGAAATAAATTGTTTCTGATACTAAGAAATAGGTGAAGACTTCGAGTACACTTTCGACAAAATGCTTTTGTCTTACAAAAAAAAAAAAAAAGTTATTTTCACTTGCAACATTGCCTGTAAGAGTGTATTGGACTTGTTCGTGTTTTTCTAATGCTGTTTAACAAAAATTATATATATATATATATGTATATATATATACACAACTTGTTATTAAACTCTTATATATATATATATATATATACAACTTGTTATTAAACTCTGAAGTTAAACCACATATCACAGCTCAAAAAATTAGCCAGCTCTCCTGATCACACTCTTCACGTATAAAATCTCTGGTATATTTTGAGTGACATCACAAGTAACTACATCTATTCGACTATTTTCCTTGTTGTAGAAGAACCAAGTCATATCAGCACAGTAATTCTAGAGCACATACAACTTAATACTCTAAATACCTGACAAGCTCTCCCTACTTGGCTACTCTACCCTCCTCTTCTTATGCTTATTTAATTGCAAATTGTCAGTCTAAAACGTGTAATTCTATATCAAACAATATATATACGTATAAAGACCTTAGAAGTAAGTGTGGAAGATGTATTCTTTAAAATCTAGCATCTTTGACACTGTAGGAGAAGAAAAGACTAGTCACCCATTCTAAGAAGGAAAATCTCTACGCAGACCTAAGAACCTTTTTTTCATAATAGAGCTTAGGGTTTAAGAATTCATCTCGGACTCTTCGCGACACTTCAAAGAAAGGATTGCGCAGGATAAATGAGGACTGTAGTACAATATGGAGACAATTTGATTTTGATATGGAATATATATGAAATATTACACGATAAATGCCACAGTAATAAAAAACGGTGACACAACAGGCTGCCTCTAAGAGACAAGGTAGCACCGGAAAGGAGCAGGAAGCTTTGGTTGGGTGATCGTTTCTGACAAGAGAGTGCAAATACTAGAAAGAAACATCACTCCGAGAAAATAGGTTAGATATTTCTGAATCTCCACACGAGTATTTTAAGGAAACAAAAGGCTGGACAGCAGATCACAAAATAAAAAACAAACATTGGTATGAAACTAGTTTTTAATCAAAATTACTTGATGGAGATTGTACTTAAGCGTTTATTTCTGTAAATTTGTGTATCTATGTGTTTGGTTTTAAACTCAAGCAAGGAAACACTCACCTTGGTGTGGGTCTGTGTGGTTACAGTAAAAAGGAATGTGTCACACAAACTCGCTACAGAACTGGCTTCACGTAACACAATACAGGACAAATCCTTCTCATTTGTAGCTTTTAGTATTGTTTCCATGAATAAAAAGAGCACATATTAGTCAAACACCAAAATACCTGAATCCAGATCAGGGCTGGTTATTTTATCTTGGTGAATATCACTGGATTTGACACTGAATGTAAATTACGTTTGATTACAAGAGTAAAAGGAGAACATTTTGATGGCCAGATATACTGACCCAATCCAAAAGCAGAGCAAAGGCAAGCTTTGGATTTCATTTCAGTCATCAACATTTAAAATGTTGATTAATTCTCCCTTTTCCTGTGCTTTAACACTGTGTTATCCAGGTCACTGTAAAGTACCTCAAGAGTTTGGGAACAGAGTAGAAATTGCAAAATAATGAGTACTTTGTGGTAATTCTATTGATCTGTCCAGTGCACTAAACCCAAAAATGCATATTAAAATTCTTTTTAAATATTCCAGGTTTCACATAAATTACGGAGACTCATCTTTAATTATAATAGTTCTAAAGTGGTTATATCTATCCAGTTATTTATTATTAGTTTTTAGAAACTAAGCTGTTCTCTGGTTATCTGCACTTTTCTGACAGTGTAGAAAGCTAAAGTGGCTGGTAAGGAGATCCCTGGGATTAATTTTTTGCTGTTTGGGTCATTTTTGGTTCAGCTCTGGAAGGTCTGTGTCTGAACATGGTCTCCTCTTCCTTCAGAGTTTCCAAGGGGGAATTACTTAGGCCATGAGGGAAGATTAATGAGATAATGACAAGGGTTGTATCTGTTGATGTTACTCCTGATATTGTAAACCCCACATTCCCACTTTACCTTTTAAAAATCATAGAATCATAGAACAACCAGGTTGGAAGAGACCCACTGGATCATCGAGTCAACCGTAAATGCTTGTATAGACACAGAGAATGAGTATCGCACAAGAGCTTCTTACCTATAATGCTGTGAACAGTATTGATTCAGCGGTAATCACGGAGATCACAAAGGCACAACTGAAATCTTCTGTTCCTAGCAGTGCTCTGAAAAGAAAAATGAGATATTACCAGTTTTTAATCCTTCTCCTTATCCCCTAGAAGGAAAGTTATATTTGCGCTGCCTCTAGGCAAAGCACCAATCCCACATGAACAGAAGATGGAAACTTAGATCACATCCATTTCATCCTGCTGCTCGTGCACAGAACCTCTCAGATGCGTAGAACCTGACATGGCATCTTCAGTGCTCGTATGTCACAGCAAATGATTCATTAAAATGCACAGACAGATTGATCGTAGAAGACGAAAAAAGATCTGGAGTTTAAGGAGAAAGGAAAACAGAAATGAAAAAGCTAAACGGAGAAAAGGGAAGCACTGGAAGCACCCCAAAATTCACAAGAGAAAGGCACACAAAAAGACATTTAAACATAATTGGAATTGGAATATTGGAAATTATTTATAATTTTCTGTTTGGACTTGATGATCCAATGGATCTCTTCCAACCTGGTTATTCTATGATTCTATCAAGAGGAGACAGCAACTGTCTTGCATTAAGTGTGTCTGTTTGGGATAAATCACCCTTTTACTAGCAATAAAGCAACAGCCTAGAGAAAGCCCAAAGCCCTTAAAACATTTTGCAGAGAAAGAAAGAAAGAGAGAGAGAGAGAGAGAAAGAAAGAGAGAAAGAGAGAGAGAAAGAGAGAAAGAGAGAGAGAAGAGAGAGAGAAAGAGAGAAAGAGAGAAGAAAGAGAGAAAGAAAGAGAGAAGAGAGAGAGAGAGAAAGAAAGAGAGAAAGAGAGAAAGAGAGAAAGAGAGAGAGAAAGAGAGAAAGAGAGAAAGAGAGAGAGGAGAGAGAGAAGAGAGAAAGAAAGAGAGAAAGAGAGAAAGAAAGAGAGGAAAGAGAGAAAGAGAGAAAGAGAGAGAGAGAGAGAGAAAGAGAGAGAGAGAGAGAAAGAGAGAAAGAGAGAAAGAAAGAAGAGAAAGAGAGAAAGAGAGAAAGAAAGAGAGAAAGAAAGAGAGAAAGAGAGAAAGAAAGAGAGAAGAAAGAAGAGAGAAAGAAGAAAGAGAGAAAGAAAGAAAGAGAGAGAGAAAGAAAAGAAAGAGAGAAAGAAAGAAAGAGAGAAAGAAGAGAGAAAGAAAGAGAGAAAGAAAGAGAGAAAGAGAGAAAGAAAGAGAGAAAGAAAGAGAGAAAGAAAGAGAGAAAGAGAGAAAGAAAGAGAGAAAGAAAGAAAGAGAGAAAGAAAGAAAGAGAGAAAGAAAGAGAGAAAGAGAGAAAGAGAGAAAGAGAGAAAGAGGAGAAGAGAGAAAGAAGAGAAAGAGAGAAAGAGAGAAAGACAGGAAAGAGAGGAAAGAGAGAAAGAAAGAAAGAAAGAAAGAAAGAAGAAAGAAAGAAAGAAAGAAAGAAAGAAAAGAAAGAAAGAAGAAAGAAAGAAAGAAAGAAAGAAAGAAAGAAAGAAAGAAAGAAAGAAAGAAAGAAAGAAAGAAGAAAGAAAGAAAGAAAGAAAGAAAGAAAGAAAGAAAGAAAGAAAGAAAGAAAGCGAGAGACACTCCTAACTAAAACATCCATGCAAACGATGAGATAGTTATACCAATTCCATTTAAAATAATGGTTAAATACAAATACGGACCACAGTTTACATTCTGGAAGTAAAGAAATAAAAAAAAAAAAAGCTAAATACCTACAATGGGAAGTATAGCATTCACACACACATGTACAATAGCAATATTTTTAGCTACAATTTCCTACTCATGTGGCAACACGACGAGCATTTTGAAGAAGCTGAGCCAAGTGAAAACACAACCTGCAGAACAGGTCACATTAAATATTCTGCTATTGAAGAATATTAAAAACTACAGATTAAGTAGGAGTGTCGTAATACTTACATTAATTAATGCTTGTAAATCATTCTGAAGTACTTGGATAGAAGATGGCACAAAAAGTGTTGCCACATGTCTTGATGCTTCTGGATGCGCACAATCCCATACATCTTGTTTTGCTTCTTGGAATGATCAAAAATACTGCCAGTGGTTGAATTCAGCGTCGTTAAGTGTTTGAACACAGCAGAGAAACACTAAGGATGCCTGAATTCTGACTAAGAGCTCCAGCAGACACCTCAGTATAAACAGATTGAAACATTGACATTTTGTCACATCTGAATCCAAGTGCTGCTGGGTGGCTCACCAGGTCTGGTTACCGAACGCCCCTGTTGATCAGCAAACTGGCACAGCTCAGCTTGGCCCTGTTATTCCGCCTCAAATTGGCTGCATATCCTCTTATTATAGAATCACAGAATCATAGAATTACCAGGTTAGAAGAGACCCACTGGATCATTGAGTCCAACCATTCCAATCAATCTCTAACCTATGTCCCTGAGCAGCTCATCCACTCATCCCTTGAACCCCTCCAGGGAAGGCGAGACAACTCCCTCCCTGGGAAGCTTCTGACAGTGCCAATGACCCTTTCTGTGAAAAAATTTATCCTAATCCATAATATTCCTTCCAATCTCGTACCTCCTAGAATTCACATCACCAAAACCACTTTGATCGTGCTGTCCAGCAGCCTGAAAAGGAAGGTACTTGAAATCACTTGATGCACGGCTATGGTTAGTGAGTTTTCAGGGAACTGGGTGCTTCTGGCTTATGCAAACACAGCCCTTTCTAAAACTACAGAAATTAAAGGCTGGCATTAAGGTCGCGATGCTTCCCCGCATTGATCTCCAGATCTAAGAGACGCCTTTCTTTTCATTCAGAGACAGGTAACCTCTTTCACGGCATCAATTTAAATCAGAGGGAGTCTCACCCAACTCATGCAGGAGCAGAGCTGCTGTCCTTAAGGGGGATGGTTTAGAATCATAGAATCAACCATCATCTTATTATAGAATCATAGAATCACAGAATCACCAGGTTGGAAGAGACCCACCGGATCATCGAGTCCAACCATTCCCGTCAAACACTAAACCATGTCCCTCAGGACCTTGTCCACCCGTCCCTTAAACACTTCCAGGGAAGGTGCCTTAAACATTTCCAGGGAAGGTTTAGTGCAAAAAATGTTTTATCTAGAGGCACACAAAGTACCACCAATACCCACGTGTGTCCCAGAAGGCGAGTACACTGGAAATTACTCAGCCTTTCCTCCGCCCTCTCCCCTTCTCTGCTCCAAACTGAGCGCGTGTGCCGCTTTAGACCCACGTTCCAGAGCACGGACACGTAAACCAGCGCGATGCTGTGCCCATCTCAGGAACTCATAAAGTACAAATACAATGACTACCGCAAAGCGCTGGGCTGCGGCAGCTGCAGGACAAACAATGATAGGAAACAGAAGTTTGCTGAGATTTGGGGGGCAGCGGGAAGCACAGACACCCTGGGGAGAGAGCACCCCAGGGGCTCTGGATCAGGGAAGGCAGAGATGGGATGAGGGGGAACGGTTTTAAGCTGAAAGAGGGGAGATTGAGGTGAGATCTCGGGAAGAAATGTTTTGCTGTGAGGGTGAGGAGGCCCTGACCCGGTTTGCCCAGAGCAGGGGGGGTTGCCCCATCCCTGGAGGGGTTCAAGGGCAGGTTGGATGGGGCTTGGAGCCCCTGAGCCAGTGGGAATTGAGACTGGATAGTCTTTTATGTTCTCCTTAAACCCAAAGCATTCTATGAATTCTCTCATGGAGCCAGCTGTGAAGAGAAGAGGTCTGGTGGTGCTGCTCTACGCTGGTGCTGGTGAGGTTTGTGTCAACCTTCTTTAGCTAATCACAGAAATATGTTCTTGCTGGTGGTTTTAAGAAGAAAGATGAACAGTGCTGGCTCCTGTAATAATCTGAAAGAACCCCCTGTGATTATGCTGCAAAGGATAGTAGAGAGGGAGGTGGGACCATAAATAAGAAATCCCTTAGGAATCCCAGGCAGGACTGTGTGTTTGTATCTGGCTTTTTGTTTTTATCTGGCTACTTTTTTCACCTCTCTGTGGGGCTTGGAGCCCTGATCCAGCGGGAGGTGTCCCTGCCCATGGCAGGAGTGAGACTGGATGGGTTTAGAGGTCTCTTCCAACCCAAACCATTCCATGATTCCATGATTCCATGATTCTGGGCTCTCTCCGCAGGGGCTGCATGAAGGGTCGGGAGAATAGGGGTTATGAGAGGGACCTCAGGCTGTTTAGCCCTGGAGGAGGCTGAGGGGAGACCTCATTACTCTCTCCAACTACCTGAAAGGAGGTTGTGGAGAGGAGGGAGCTGGGCTCTTCTCCCAAGTGACAGGGGACAGGACGAGAGGGAATGGCCTCAAGCTCCACCAGGAGAGGGTCAGGCTGGAGATTAGGAGGAAGTTTTTCACAGAAAGGGTCATTGGGCATTGGAATAGTCTGCCCAGGGAGGTGGTTGATTCACCTTCCCTGGAGGGGTTTTAAGACACGGGTGGATGAGGTGCTGAGGGACATGGTTTAGTGTTTGATAGGAATGGTCGGACTCGATGATGCGGTGGGTCTCTTCCCACCTCGTGATTCTATGATTCTATGGAAAGGGTTCCAGAGGGGTTTTTTGCGGCAAGTTTTGCTCCTCCAGGGCTCTGAGGGGTGGGGGACGATGGGGTGAGGGGCGCGCGATACTGGAAGCGCGAGGCGGGGAGCGCGGATGGGCACGTGCGGGTTCGCGCGCTCGCGGAACCAAAAAAAAAAAATAAATAAAAAGAAAATAGTGGGCGGGGCCAGAGCCCTCGGGCGGCTTCGCTTTGGCCGCGATTGGCCGGGTGGGCGGGGCTTCAGCCGCGCCGCTCCGCTGGGCGGCCGTTCATC